>JAKEPQ010000668.1:1200000-2400000 GCA_024500445.1 Entomyzon cyanotis
TGATTTCTCTTTGGATACACAAACCATTTCTGATACACACATGAGTTGGAAACTAAAAGTGTTCTATTATTGGAGAGATTAAAAAAAAAAAAAAAAAAAGAAAAATTGATACATATTTTCAGGGCATATCCTTTGATGTTGTGGTGCTGCATGCTTCTGCCACACTGTGTAATATGATTTAAATCAAAGCTTTTATGACTGAACACTTTGTGACCAACACAGATGCAGAGTGTTTTTTTCATAATTGCTTTAAGATTTCCATCATATCAACATACCTCTGCTAGATTAAGCCAGGCATTTTGTTTTCATACTAAGTTCTTCCCAGATCTTTACAAAATGCCTAGTATATATATTTTCCAGTAAATTCTGTAATAATTGCTTATTTCAGAAGTTGATGCTATGCACAAAATTTGTTTTACTTTATAATCTCTTAGTAAAGTGCTGATGTTTAGAAGTAATTAGTGTATGTAAAGTCTTCGTTACTGTGCAGACAAAAAGATGCCTTTTACCAAGATCTCAAAACTATTCCGAAAATTGCAAGCTGAACTAGTGAACTTTGAAGTGAGATTCTAAGTCTAATTTTCAGAGCTTTGAACTAGGTATCTTCCCTATTATTGATGTAAATAATCAATTATTTCCAGGGGAAGGGTGATAGTCCTAAAGTGATTAAAATATGCATGAGCTTTCTTTGTTTGGTACATATTAGAAAGATTTCCTAGAAACTTAATGTGGTCCTGCCTATGGCAAAGATGAGACTAGTGCAAAAAACTCAAGTATTCCCTTCTAGTTATCATGGATCAAATTTGTGCAGTCAGAAGTTGTCTGCTGCATGCAGACAGACATTCTTGTGACAGGCCTGTGTTAGTAAGAATTTTCACGTGGTCATATCCTGAGGCCATTCACAAAAGCACAAAATGTGATGCCAGGAATGGGATTCAGTTCAGAGGAACAACTCAGCGTGATCCCACTGGCTCATGTTATATGGGGCTGAAATACAGAGTTCAGAGGATAAGGATGCTAAAAGTGATCTTTGTCAGTATTGGTGAGAAAAATGCTAGAAGTTACCACTGGAAAATTTGTGCTTAGAGTGAATTGATACTCTGGTACAATGATGAGTTGCTCAAGATGCTTTAAATGTCAGTGTGAAGAACTAAAATGCACTCTGATTTTACAGAAACTCATTGTAAGTTGGAGTACTGCCTTTATGGTTTCATTTTCAGCTGGAAGTTTGACACACCATTTAATGTCAGAGTTACTGCAGTGTCCACCTAAAAAGATGCCACAATTTAGCCCTTTTTGGAAGATACCTGACAAACTGCCAGTCTGTTTGTCCTAAGGCAGAAAATGCAAATCCCGTAAGAGAGGTTATTTACTCTGAATTTCCATTTTTGCTACACCTTCTGAAATGCAGTCAGCAGCAAAACTTGCTTTGATTCCAGTCACTTTAGGCCAAGTCCACTTAGAACAAATTGATCTGACTTGTGAGGGAAAAAAGGAGATTTCTATTTACAAACCATTTTCTTTTGTTTGCGTTTCTTTACCAGTTTCATGTGCTATATTTACATGGCAGTGGAAAAGAAGTCATCATAGCAACTTGCAGGTATCCAAGTTCATTCAGGATATTTTACTCTATTTCGTATGAAATTAGGCTTTAATAGATGCTTGACAGAATGCACACTCTTTGTCATTTCATTGCTGAGTATCTAAGCTCAAAAGTTTCAATAGAAGTGCATTCTTTTTCTCTGAATTTCCTGGTTTAAGAAAAGCACTCAGAAAATCCTCCCAGAACAGCAGTGTGAGCTCAGTGTTAGCACAGTGTTTGTGCAAAGCAGCTTTTGCCTGTGTGCAATAGAATTATGTATGAGAATCAATGCAAATAAAAATGCGTGAATGTTCCAAGTTACACAGATTTTGTTAAATCTATATCCAAATAATGTAAAAGTGAAAGGAGGGGGTGTCTGGTCTTGCTCAGATGCTGTTTGTAGCAGAACAGAACTTCAGTTCACTCTGCTGCTTCAGGTAAGAAAAGAAATTGCTTACTGGAGTGGTGATAAAGAAAATTAATCTTTTCCCAGTGCAAAAATAGACCTGTCAGGATATGTTTATTAAGTGATTACTATTCATTGATTGCAATTATGGAGGAAGTTATAACTAAATAATAGAGGGTAATCTAGATGAGGAAAAAAATATTGGAAAACTAATAACAAAGTGAAAGAAAGGTATAGAAGTTGTTAATCTTGAGGCCATTTCATGACAGAAATTTAAGATGGAGGATTTAGCCTTTCCTTTAATCATCTGAATGTTGTTAAAGCATGCTGTTATAAAACAGATCTGTAACTTTCACTGATAATAATATCTGGATGTTTAAAACTGTTGTTTTTAAATGCTTGCAGAGGATGTTCTGCATTTAAACTGTCAAGATAGCATTCCAAGGACAGTGGGATATATATGGAGATCTTATGAAACAGTTGGAAATACCATTTAAAAAGTGCAATTCCATCTGTAATTCATATCCCTGCAGCATGGACTCTTATTAAGTTATTGGTAAAAATCTCACACTGAGACCAGTGAAACCAGGATTTAATCCTAAATATTTACAAGTAAAATTTAAATGTCTGCAAATGGATCTTTTAAGGTGAGCTCTCCTTAGAAGGTGATATTAGATGAGGATTTCTTTGTGGCCTCCTGTCATATTCCCAAGCCTTGCTCTTGTCTCCCCATGTCCTACATGAGATAGAGGTGAAGCACTCCTTTTCAGACAGAAAGTGGGAAAAGATTGTACTTCAGGCTATTTGGTAATATGGATACTCTGCTTCAGATTTTCATCCAGACAGTTCTTACCTTTTATGTTCCTTTTCTTTCATTTCTCAATGCAAATGAGCTATACCCCTGGTAGAGACACTGAAGCTGAGCCTCCCCCCTGCCTACCTGCCTGACAGAACACAGACAGGTGATGTGTCCATCTCTGCCGGCTCTGCTTGGGTTCATTTAGCTTGGAAAAAACCCTTAAAATCATCAAGTCCAGCCATAAACCTCACACTGTTCCTGGCCTTGGTACTCCTTGCTGAATTTTAACTCCAGAGGGGGAATCAGCCACTTTCTTTCCCCCGCTGAGTCCTTGGCCCCTGTACTGAAACTGTCAAAATCGTAAAACAAGTTCCTTAGTAAATAAGGGACTTGGAAATCTCTGTTAGTTCTGTATCCTATCTTCTATGTTTTCAGGGCCTTGAATAAAGGAGGATTTGAAACAAGCTGGGATTCTGTAACCTACGTAATGGAAAATAACCTTATATTTTCAGATGCATAAAAATGTACAGAAAAAAGAAAGGACTCTGTGTCCAGGATGATTAAGAAGTTTAAGTTACAGTACAAGATATTTGTGTTAAGTGTTAGGAAAAACCATATTACAGTAAATGAAAACCTGAAGTAGGCTGTCTAAGAAAGTTGTGAATTCCTCTGTAATGCATTTTTTAGTGACCATTTAGACTAACATCTGTCAGGAATAACAGGTAATTCATCCTGCCCTGGGGCAGCCGGCTTACCAGGAACTCCATGAGCTCTCTTTTAGTCTCTTAAATGAGCTTAAAAGGAAGCATTCCTTCTAAGGACTTTATTTTATAATGGCCTACCTTAAAAAGCTGTACTGTCATTCCCTTTAAGACTCTAGTGCTGCACTTGGAAGTAGAATTGATAATTTATCCAACCAAGGAGGCTAATCTATGCGTTCTGTATTTGCAGAACAATGGGTTGTCGATGTGGATATTGAGCCACTCTGAAACAAACTTAAACCCAGTAGGTAAATGCTTTAAATACTCTCTCTTTTAAGGACCAGCAATCACCCAGGTGGACACTATGTGGACCATATTCTACCTCTGGTTCAAATAAAAATTTGTTTACCAAAAGTAACAAAAAATTTGTTTACTAAAAGTGCTTTGGGATGACCCTTCCAGCTTTTAGACATATTTATGTTTTCTATCAACTGGATGGAATACCACAAGTAAAGATTTAGTTTTTTACCTAATCATGAGCTCAATAATCAATAGAAACATTAATAATGTGGCATTGTGTTATCTTTGGATATAACAAGGTATTTTTGTCCCGTGATAATGCTCTTTGTGTCAAAGATTTTTTTTTCTTCTACTACTGATTTCTCTTGTTGTAATTACAACGGTAATGATTCAAAGATAAGGCAATTTTCAGGAGAGATGGAAAGTGTGTGGGAGGAGGCAGTGGAAAGCCATCGTATCTGACAAAGAGCAATTTAGAAGGCGCTAGATATATTAGACTTCTGCAATGCATTTCTAACTTAAAATTAATCTGTAACAGTTTATAACCTATCAAGGCATAAAAAAACCTCTAACAATGATGACAGGAATCTAGATTGCATGCTCTGAGGAGGTAGGAGCAGTTTTTTTCATTTTATTTGAAAAATGCATAGAATATTTGGGTCATGACCACTTTCCATTACTGCTGATATATGTTGGTCATATATATGTGATGACATGGCCAAAAAATTCGAGATGCTGGCTGTTTCTGAATGTGCAGATTCCAGTTCATCATCTGTGTCAGTAATCCTGCTGTTCTTACACCTGGAGCAGGTTCCTTGTGATGCAGCCTTTCTGGCCAAGCTTTCACTGGAGTTGTAGAGTGGTTCCCCTGTCCTCTTCAGCAAAGAAGAAAAGCAGCACAGGTACCTCATGAGGCAGCCAGAGACATTTTCAATGATTTCTGTCACTCACTGCACATCATTCACATTTTCACTTCTGTCATTCAAACACAGAGAGACTCAAAAGGTAGAAATTTTCCTTTAAGTGTGGAATTTTGGCCACATATGTCATGTTACATTTTATACCTAAAGCCAAGGAAGTGTACTCATCACTTAGATAAATGGTCATCTAGCCCAGCATCTCTGTGCTTCAGTAAAAGTGCAAGTTCCTGGGAAATAAATTTCTTACTGGAAAGCTGATGCTTTTCATCTATCCCATTTGCTATTGAGGTGCTTTGTTGGTTTTCTCATCTTTGTCATCTTTTATTTCACCTCCAAGACTTCTGAATAAAATATCTTGGCTGTAGAGTCCCCACATTCCATAATATATTGATAGCTCTTGCTTGGGGATTTCTGGTTCTGGTTTGTAACTTTGCAAATTCCTTTGCCAAAAACTGAAATATACCAGCTACTTTTGTGGATCAGGGATGAGTAAACTTTCTGAACAATTTCTGTAGCACTAAGGAATCCAGAACTACAAAATGCATCCACTTAATTTTATCATAGCTGAGCAAGGTAGCTGATTATGAATACTTGGAAAGAAATATTCTCTGCAGAGATTTATGTAGGGTGAGAGTGGTTTGACTTGCAGGGAGTTTAGAAACAGAATTCCTTTTCATTTGCAGAATTTACACGGGGCAGCTGGGGATCTTTTTTGGCTGAAAGGCAAGCTTATTCATGAGGGAGAACTTTCCTGTTTGCATTCTTTGCTGAGGGCTTCCTGTCAGTGATTGAAACATGTCACAGCTCAGTGTCAGAACACTTGAGTGGCTTTTTTCTTTCTCTTTTCACAGGATATTTGCAGAACTTGACCTTATTTCTTCCCTTTCTTGCAAAAAAAAAATTAATGTGTATGTTTTCAGCAAAACTTCCTGCATTTTGTCTGGTACTTCAAAGGTGCACCCAGAAAATACTGGTGAATAGTTTCCCAAACTAAAACCACATTTCTTTTCTCTCCTTTTGGAGGGGCTTCTACATGAGTTATATTGATTTTCTGGCCAATTCTTGAACTCTTAAAAGACCACAAAAAGGGGGGGAGGGCAATCAATCAGGGAGCTGATCTAACTTAGGAAAGGGCAGAGCCGATTATGCTGTTCACAGCAGTATTCCCAGAGTCAGACAATCTTCTCCTGCAGATAATATTTTCTGTATTATTGTGTACCCTGTGGTGTCAAGCAGAGCTCCAGCAAGTGAGTGAATGACACGGTGTTGCTGGAAACAAAACAACAAAGACAAGGGAATGCCTGTGAGAGGTCAGTGGCATGGATTGTGTCAAGATAGAAAGGCAGTACTGGATCTGGAGAAATAGATATGTGTATATATATATATATAATATTTATACTTACTAAGAAAGAAATACAAAAGGGAGCAGTACCTGCCCATCCTTTTGAGACCTGCTGGTAGTGTTCCTGTGAAAGATACCTATTTCTTGATCACTTGCATTCTTGCTTATACATTCTCAAGGTAGGATTCTTGCATCTTCAGTATCAGTTTCACGTAACCTTTCATGCTTGAAGATGCAAATAAAGCCAAATGTGTTTTGCCTGACTGCTGCAGACGCTGTGGAATAATATTGAGATGCAATGGTTTGCAAAGGTGGGAGGTTTTTTTCAGCTTCTTGCCAATTTAGTATCAAATTAACTGTAGGATGCATTAGAAGTTACAGACTTGTCTTCCTGAGATATTTGATGCTTTTGAAATTCTCTACTCAATATTTTCTTAGTTTAACATTGTATTAAAAATACTAATGTCAGAAATAAAAGGGAAAAAATTGTCTCTGTAGCACCTCTGAAGTGTCAGTTCAGGATTTTGCTGTGTGATCTATTTAGGGCTTCGGGGGAAAATGAAACTATTGAAAACCTTCTCTTTAAGCTGTCAGTTCTCTCTTGTGCAGTAACTACTCACTGAGGATGAATACACACTGATGCTGAATATTGATACATCCTTCTTTTACTAAAAGCCCTTACTTAGACAGTTTTTTAAAAGATCTTAAGGAATTAATATGGGGACTTTTTCAGAGCACAAGTTATGAGGTATCATGAGCCATTCTTACTGAAGAAAGTTTTTACAAAATTTATGTTATCCAGCTCTTTTCTCTTGTTCCTACTTTCTTTCCATCCCTGTTCTGACCTGCTTATGAAATGCTCAATAGGATAAAGACATTTCTGGAGATTATTCTTTATGCAGCCTCAGCCTATTTAATTTTACATATCGTTCTTCTATACATATAAAAAGAAGCAAAGTTTGCTGTCCAACAGAAATCATCATATAATGTAATATATCTCATCTTCCAAAGAAATTGCAAACATAAGTTGGGCTACTGAAATGTAAGAGCTAATACAAATTTGAGTATTCTTAAAGGCATTTGAATCTGATGTTGCAGTCCATGTCTTTATGTTGAAAGTGAAAATAATTGGAATAATATTGAGATTGCTATTACCTGATTTATAGCTGCCAAGAAATTGTGACCATCTGTGTAGATTTCTAGAATTTCCAGCACATTCTACTGTCATGTTTTCAGTGATGTAGTATTGATTGACATGTAACTGTCCATCTCAGCCTGTCAGTTGTCTCCAAAACACATCCATGCTGGGATAGATGGAGACAAGGCAGTGCTGGTGTCTCATTAATCCAGCAGCAGCTCCCAGGCACGCTGCTGAAAGCCAGAGGAAAAGCAGGACATGAGATATTAAGGTTACTCTGTTTGTCGTCATTCTCTCTTCATTCACTAACGGGATTAGAGCAGAAAGGATTCATGGCCCAGCTGTTCCCTGAGGATTTTCAAATCTGAGAGCTGACCCTGAGCACTGCAGGCTGCACACTTAAGTATTTCAGTCCAAAAAAGTGTCTCTCTTAAACAGTTAAGCAATTTTCATGGGAAAGGAGCAAGTTTGCTTTCACAGAGGCTTTGGTGTGACACGGATCATAACATTATCCTTAATGAAAATTTTGGCAGAGGAGACATGGCTGTCTGCTTCTCCATGTAAAGCTTTTCTCCCTCTTGCTCCCTCCTACTTTAAAAGATATTTTTACTCCTGCTTCATTGCAGTGGGCCATTTGTGTGGCCCGGGAGTGTATCCAACATCTGGGATGTGCTGTCTTTTCTGGTGGTGTCTCCCTGGTTTTTGGGAGCTGTGCAGTGAGTCCCACATGTTCAGCGTGAAAAATCTCTGGGTTCTCCCAAACCCAGTGGTTTGCAAAGCTGACCCCAGGTCCTCCCCACCTCACTGCACTTCCTCTGTTCCACAATGCCTTTTCACAGGCCCTGTGTGTCCTGCAGTCTGGAACTAGGGCATCATCATTTTGACAAAAACCATCTAAGTCTATTGCTTTTTTCCCTAATCCCACTGGATTTTCAGTTTCTGTTTGCGGTTTTTAACAGTCCAGTGCAAAGCAGCTTGATTAAACTCAGCATCAGTAGACTGTGGCCTAAGATAAGATACCATCAAAATAGCTGCTAGAAAAGGATTAGGTATTTCTTTTTTAAATGTTCTGGCTTGATTAGGGTAGATTGAACTACATGAGCTAATAGTTAATTGTTCATATATTTGAAAAGTATAAACATTCCTAACATTTTAGTATATTTTTACATTAACTGGTGTAAAGATGTATTTCTTCTCTGGCTAATTATAAAATTTCAGACAAGTTTTTTTTAGGTAGATGCTGGAAAACTAAAGTTATTCAAGAGTCTGAAAAATGAATAAGGTCCATAATTCATCTAGACCACATATGTATTAATTTACCTTCAAATAGTTGTTCATAGCATTGAACTACTGAGCTGAGAAAGCACAGTGCATCAAGATGCAGTCCCTGTTCTGGAGAGAATTAGTAGGGATAATAACTTTGGTATCGAAGAAGTAAATATAATGGTGTCATTGTGATTAAAACCATTCTTTTTAATTAAAAACTAAATCAGTTTGCAGTGAAAAATATTACTAGGTTGCTAGGTTGTGATTTTAGGTTAGAAGCAATACTGAGAGGACAGTTATCCAAAAGCACAAATTAACAAAGAAAAAAGCAAGAAAAAATCAGTTTAGGAATAGCATTTTTTGCCTAGATCATGGTGGTTTATTGATTTTAAAAGTGGTGCTGCTTCAAATACTGTGATTTTCCAATTGTTAGGAATCAAAAGGAATTGCTGAGTTTCTTGTGGAATGAGTTCCTCAAGAATAGCACTGAAGCTATTTTTGTACATTCAGCATGTACAAACACAAACCCCTAAATGTCCCAGAAGATGCTGATTCTCCTAAAACCAGAGACACATTAGTACAGATGAGAGAACTGACTTTTTGTTTTATCCACTGGGAATTCCAGAGAGCAGAACTCAGTCCCTGGTGTAGCATGTTGCCATCCACTTTTCAGCACAGTTTAAATATAAACTGATCTGACTGCTTTCCATTTCATAAAGCAAGGCAAAATGTGTTTTTGCTGGGTTACAGATCACTTATCCCTCAAACTGATAGAGGAATTAGCATTATAGTGTTCAGTCTCACAATGGAAGATACTGTGCTCAGAAGTAAGTGGTTCTATAAAAAGAAGGGTGTTTCTCTTCCCCTTCACCATTTTATCTTTAAATTGCAGAATCCTGTGCATTTGAACCATAAAGGTATTACTGTAAGCAGGGAGCCATGAATCATTATTTACTGTTGAAAAGTGAGAACACAATAGGACTTTGTTAAAATGTTTCCAGATTCTGATTAATCCTTACTTTTTTTTTTTTCCCTTTCTCTTGGTGTTTTTTTTTAAAGAGTTGTTTAATAACAGTACAGGAGAAGCAGTAGCAATGTACCTTTCTTGTTTCCAAAAAGAAATTGAAAAGATGTTTTAGATTTAAGACAGAAAATTACTACTTAGGAGTTTGTTAGGACTGAGAAATGAAGGTTAATGTTGCTCCCATGTGGCATCACTGATAGACAGCTGAATCAGGGCAGGGGGAGTATAGTGACACAGATTTTTAGATACGATTTATCTTTTTGTTGGTTTCTTTGGAAACTAGGAGCAAAACTGCTTTTTGTTACTGCCTCCCTTGGATCATTATTAATTGATTCTTTATCATGAAACCAATCCATATATATCTTCACTGCATCCTGTGAATGTTTGATTTTTGGTAAATAAGTCAGCAATATTGATTTGGCATGGAGAAAGCAAAGCCTTCCATATTTAGACGAGAGGCTATCAGTTGTTCTTGCATAGAAGGCAGAAGGGGAAATGAAAAACCTTACACAGATGTCTAAGCATACCTTTGCTGTTTCAGTTTTCCTTCATTCAGATGCAGAGGGGCCTGGAGATCTTATCAGACTTACGATTTTTCATTGGAATCTTTCATTGTAGATACCATAACCATTTTGACTGCTGATATGCTGAGTAAAAAGTGAGTCAAAATCACTCAGACCCACGTTTAATTATAAATGGTACATCATGTACTTAATCAAAAGGGTTAATTAGCTATGAAATATCACTCAGAAGACTTTTTGGATACACTTAAAGTTGTTTGGGTACTCCTAGAATTGTTAATATTTCCATACCACATGAAAGTTTTTAAAAATACAATTAAGACAATGCTTAATACAACCTAATTATATCCCCATTCCTTTTAATCTTTCAATCTTCCATACACAAAGAATTTGCTAAGTAAAATCTGTCATCTTTGACCAGTATTTGTGTTTCTAGTTACCATGAAATTCCTAAGATACTCATTAACTGATTTAAAAGGATGACTGCATGGGAAGTTTAAAGTATGAGATGCTTTGTAAAGGGAAATATTTATTCATCAGAACTGGGGGAATTTAACATTTGTGCTTTCCATTGAAGACTGCATCTGTTTATTCAACATTTTTAGTTACAGTTTCCCGTACTCTATTAAGGATTTTTATCAAAATTTCTGAGATAAAACACTGCAGTTTTAAAAATTCCTAGCAAATTGTATATAATGTATCTGATTTCTTGAGGTGAGTGTTCCTATCAATATTAAATGGGAGATTTCACAGCGTTATTTGTGGGCTATGGCCCCAGATTTTAGTTATTTAGTTTATTTTCTGTATTTTAATGCTTGAGATAAAGATGTTATGAAACATGAGGAGAGATGCCACTCAAAAGTGAACCAATGACAGTGAAGTGAAAAGGAAAATGCCAGTTCTCTTCAGTATTGCTTCTGACTTTTTCTCCTGTGACTAAAGATTAAAGGATTATTAAACATGAACTTTCACAGGGCTACTGCTACCAATCCCTTACTTGAATTAGGTAACTTCAGTGCAGCCTAGGAAGTAATTGCAATTAGTAAGTCCTTTCCTTCAGAGTGAGAAGCAGGAGTTCCTGCTGGAGAACGCACGAAAAAGTCTTGTGTTGACAGATGTGTACCTTGAGGAGCAAGGCTGTGTCACTAAACTGCAGGAGAGTTTCTCCAGTGAGTGACACCCAGTTAAAAAGGATTTTTGCAGAAACTTCCTGGCTGCTTACAGCAGTTATCAGGGTAAATTGGATATGCACTGTGCCTGATTAAGCATATTCCCACATGTGTTTATCCTGACAGCCAGAGCTGTCCCCAAGTTCCCTTTGCTTGGTTCTGATCTGTGAAATCTTACAGAGTCAAACTGCAGCCACCTTCAGAAACTTTCTGCTGTTGCCAGGTGTTCTCTGGTCAGCTGCTGGTGGCACAGAGGGAACACACTGGAAATGCTCTGCAGCTCCAGTCTGGGCAGCACTGTCTGGGTGTTCCCAGCTGAAGAATTGTTGCTGAGCAGTGGGAGAAGGCTGCACACTGCTCGGGTTCACAGCTTTGAACTCTTTAGCAAATAGTCATTAGCTAAAGGAAAGGCTAATTAATATGTTTCTAATATGTTCCTTGAAATGTGGTGGCAGTTCAGCTGTGTGCAAGTGATGAGCAGTGACACCAAACCCCACTGAAATGATGGCAGACAGGCAGTGTGGTAACCTAAACGATGATTTTATTTGAGCACTGAGGGTCAGTCATGCTAGCCTTCAGGGAAAGGCTCCTGTTCTGTTACCTTTCCCCTGGAGCTTTTCTAAGTAATAACCTGGATAGAAAAGTGAAGAAAAAAAAATTTGACATCTATTTGTTCTCTTTAGAGATACTATGAGCGACTAACCCTGTATTTTCAGCATGGCAAAGAAAGAGTTAATTATACAAAACTGGAGCAAATTGTCTTTTAGCTGTCCCTTGCAAAGGCCTTAGATTTATTTATTATTTGTTATCGGAAATTCCTTTTAACTGGTATTTGTTTCTTCTTTTCCTTGTTTGTTTGGGGGTTTTTGTAAATTAAAGCAAATTTCCTGACAATACACAGTTGTGCACCTTTTTGCATGACATGAGTCAGTGAGTGAAGTGTATTAATTCAATATACTGACTGTCCTGGTCATACAATCCTATTGCAGCTGAGGTGGAGTGGTCTGTAGGTTTCTTGACTGCATTTCCCACTCCCTTACCTTGTGTTTCTCTTCCTGGAAAACGGTCCCAGTGTAAGTAGTGACAACCTGCCTGCCCTGGGATGACTTAAAAACTGGATATGGATGCAAATATGGATGCAAGGCAATCAAGTTAAATGTCTTCTTGGTGCTTCTGATGGCTTCAACAGAGAAATGGAAAATAAATGCTCTGCCCAGCAGCAGAAAGACTTAAGTATTCGTTCCAGAGAATTAAGGACACTTCTAGTGAGGCGAGGGGAGGAGCAGAGCCATCAGTTGCCTGGTAGTAAATATGTTTAATGTAAAGCAAGCAGAGCTTAAAGAGCTCGTTTCTCTTCCAAATTTCTTCCAAGTGCAGATTAAACACTCTTGGCTTTCTTGGGGGTGAGATGGAGAAGATGATCTCCCTAGTAGATCAAAATCACTTCCACTGATTTATTTAGTATTTAAATATCAAAGCAACTGGCTGTATCTGAAGGATTATGAGGTTTCTTCCTTCACCATGTAGGCAGATAAGAAAAGGAACAAAAAGAGAACTCTTTTATGCATGCAGGATTTAAACCAGTTCGTTTGGGAACACATTTTTATTTCTGTAGCTTTTATTAGTTATTTGTGCAGTTGGTAGATATAAAAATTGGAAAATGGCATGATATTCATGAGGCTTATGTATATTGACAAGGGATGCAGAATGGTGCCTTGCACTTTAGAATTAAAGGGATGTTTATAAAGTATATTTTACGCACTGAAATATTCATCTTCTAGCCTATATCTGCCAAACAATTCAGCATACACAAATACTAACATAACTCAGAATACACTGCTTATCTATTTTAATTTGTTTTGCATACACTGCTTCTGTGGTGGAATACTGCTCCTAGGTCACAAGCATTATTTCATACTTTGTGTATATTCAAACTCCATAAATTCTAGCCTTAACAAACATGTGAGATATATTTATTTTAATATTCAAATATCCTTTTTTTTTTGGTCACTTGTAATCATGTTGTACTGTCATGAAGATTTAGGATTACTGCAAGCCAGAAGGCGTATGAGAAGCAGTTAGTGTATTGCTACTGTTTTTCATTCCAAACTATTCCACAACGCTTTGTAAAAACTTCTGGGTTTTTCTCTGGCACCTTCTGTGGATTTTTCTTTGGGACAGCCGGAATGTTGGAACTCTGAAGCCCAAACCCATGCAGTGTGCAGCCATTTAATGGAATCAATGTGATTAGTACTTTAAGAAGATCAGCTGCAAAATATAATGCACATGTCTATATAGTGCTTTTCATCCTGGAGGGATTACTCAATGTTCTGTACCAAATTTAAGGGACAGAACAGAGTAATCTGCCACACAGTAATACAGGAAACTGCCTACTTCTGTTAAGACTCGTATTTATTCTTCTGTTAGAGATAACCTGCACACTTACACAGGATCAGCATTTGCATACCTGAAAGTTAATTGCTAAATTATAAATTCTATGCAGGCATTAATATCTAATGAATAGCAAGCAATTATATTTTAATAATGCCTGAGAAAACTGGGATTGCCTGCCCTGAGAATTTTGAATTATAAAGCTCTAAAACCAAAGGGATCATAGATAAATCAGTTTAGAAGGGATGTCAGGAGGTCAACTGGTCCAACCTCTCCTTCACAGTAGGGTTGTTATGAGGTCACACATCAGACTCAGGCCCACAGTTTTTAGGGCAGATTTTCTCCAACCCCACTGTGCCGCTGGCCAGGCTGAGACCACTCAGTGCCCATGCTGTGAATCTTCTGTAGTGTATTGAACTGCTTATGCAGTTTATAGGATCTGCTTGTTCTCACTGCAGTTCCCTGCTTGTTATTCGTGTGTGTGTGTGAATCCCACTGCTTCTCATCCCTGAATTCAAATTGAATATGAAATACTCATGTAAACTACTATTAAGTAGCAGTGACATAAGGGGAGCAGTTCTGTTTGGTCACTCTAAATGCTAACTTGGCTTATTGGGCACTTTGACCTCAACTCTCTAGTCTGTTAAATTTTCTGTGTGTTAAAGAAGGTATGGTCAAAGAAATGCAATTAGTATTTGGAGAAAAAGCGTGTAATAAGTGATTTTTATTTTTTATCTATATGTGGAGGTTCTCAGCCAAGGAGTAAAGGAATGCATTCCTCCTCTATGCCATATGTGGAGGATTTGTGAAGTGAAAAAAAATATTTTGAAGCTAATGACTGAACTGAGAAAGTCTTCCTCCAAAAATCCTAAATTGCATTAAGTCTAGATTGCATTGTAATTAGGTTAGATAATCTTTTAAATATGAAGTCAGTGTTTTGTTTATTGCCCTTCAATTGACTGAATTTACACATCCTGTCTGATAGGTCACTTTATCGTTATGCTGCTGCAAAACTATTTATATAGACGTTATTTTAGAGATAAATCCAGCTTGAGAAGGCTTCTTTCTCAGAAAGGATATTACACATTACAAAGGATGATGCCAGTCCTTGTATGTGATATCAGAAACATTAATACAATAAAAGATTATGACTATGGTAGTAGTTTTATGAATGCAATTTCACCTGGAATTATATTCCAAATGTATTTTGTTACAGTAAGATTAATTTGAAAGACCCAGCTATCTTAAACACAAATTTTACTGCATCTTTTATATATCTTTTTATTGGATGTATGAATAGGAGTTGGATATGAGTCTTGTTTGAAAAGAATACACTGTGTAACTCAAATGTGCTGGTAGGGTAAAATATTAGCTGCTGCTCAAAATTTCAGCAAATAATCTGTGTGGTCTCTAGAAAGAACTGTGTGGCTCTGCTGCAGCTTTTGGGCTGCAGCAATGTCTTAACTTATATTTCACATAACTCCTCTGCTCGTGCTGATGCACCATTGAATCTTGTCCCCTGATCCTGGTAAAGGCATGGGGCATGGCGTTGGGTTCTGTGCAGGAGCTGAGGTGTCTTTGTGTTCACATTGACAATTTTGGGGTGCAGAGAGAGCCCTGACTGTCACAGAGCACTTGGACCTCAGCATGGCTGAGGCTTCTCAGGCTGATGCCTGAACTTCCCATCATGCGGTCACCCTTCCTTCTGGAAACTGTCCTTTCTATATATGGTAGCCCAAATTCTAGGCTCAGCTGGAGCTCTGTGTGTATGCTCAATGTTCTGAGCAGACACCGATTTTTTTGATTATTGCTCTGTTTGGTTTCCTCAAGTCTCAGGACAGTGTAGCACAAAATGGCCCCCCCTTTTCCCTGCCCAGCTGTTGGCAGCTTGGAGGGAGGGGTCACACCAAAAGCTGGTGACAGAGAACTCTGTTGGTTGTGCACAAGAGGGAGACCTCGAGGGTATCACTCCCTCAAATCCCAGGAGCCCATCTGCTCGAGGCACTTCGAATGAAGTTGGATAAAATGGAATGTTCTGCTGGGAGCCATCCCTTGTTAACAAGGTGTGATGATCTCACACCCCTGGGGTTTTCTTCAATCTCAAATTTTTTTGGTCTGTATTGCAACGTGGCCTTTTCTCTCTTTTTGTTTGTGTGTGACTCTGTATCTTTTTTTATTGTTCTTTTTCTTCAGACAGATGCAAGTGACTTTTCTTGAGGCTTACTTTTTCATACCAGCAGTTCCCTTTTGTGTAAGCTTTACTTCTCTTCTAAACAGTCACACATTTTCTCTCCTATTTCTCTATTTTGTTTGGAAAGTTGGATGTTCTCTGAGTTCCTGCCTTTGCGTGTTAAAGACTGGAATTGCATAGATAGTAGATAGAATTTAGGGGGAGATATTGCTATGACATACATATCCCAGGCAATTTAAGGAATCTTACTTAAAATTCTTAATTGTCTGCCTGCAGGAGTTACTAGAGTGGATGGATTTCAGGGCTCTTTCAACATACCTTTTAGCCTTCCTTTTTTTTTCAGCCTGTTCAATAAATAAAATTGTAGCTGAGCCAGTCTGTAGTTCTAACCCAGGCATGTATTCATCTGTCCAGCGCATCTGCAAATAGATATTTATTCTTTATTCCTTTGTTTGATGTGTAGCTTAAAGAAGTATTTAGGATGTTGGGGAGTTTAGTTTCTTTTTTTTTCTTTTTTTTTTAATTACAAAGGAAAAAAAGAGGCAGCAAGGCAGCCAGTCAGAGCATGTTGGTGACAAACACTTCAGTGCCATGGAGAAGCTCCTGTTCTGTGTGAGGCTCAGTGGAAGCAGCAGCTCCGCAGTGTCCGTGAGCAGTGGCACTGAGCTTTGTGCTGCGCTGAGAGCCTGAATTCACTGCCAGCAATTTGTCAATCAGTGTCACTGCCTGGCTTCAGGGAGCTGGGCTGGTGCCTCTGCATGGCTCCAGCCTCTTCTGGAACTGTCCAGGCTCACTCAAAGGGGCCCCACCTCTCACTCAAGCAGCACTCTATTTCACTGACATGCGTTTAGTTACATGCTTGGGGTTTGGTTTATTTCAGTTGAAGTATTACTCTGTAGAAAATTACTTGTGCGGGTAACACGGTGTGTCATTTTTATTTGTATGCCCTTTCTTTGGCTTTAACTAAGCCCTGCAGGCTTTGGAATTGAAGGATTAAAAAATAACAATAGCAAATAAAAAGCATAATTTTATTTTCAGTGTTGCTAGGTACCTCATTCTATGTAACTCATTTATTACTTGCTAGATAGCTGTAGGCATACCAGCGGCTCACTGAAGGAATGAACAGAAAATATGAAAACAGTGATTATCCTCTAAAATCCAAATTAAACAGGCTATTGTCATTATTGCTTTTATGTCATTTCTCTAAATTCTTTAGGTACCATCTTATCCCAGACTACTTTTATTTGCTGCAGTTCTGTAGTTAACAGCTGTAATGAGAAGAGGAGCATTGAAATGTAATTTAAATGTTCCCCCTGAAACTTGTGTGCATCCTGTGAGTGAGAAAACACTGCTGTAGAACATGCTCTGCACTGCAGGGCTTCTTTCCCCACAGGACCACCTGGTCCAGCCTCAGCTGAAGTCAGGGGAAAGGCTGCAGTGCCTGCCAGCAGGCTTGGGATCAGGATGTGTGAAATGAGGTCATGTGGAAAGATAAAAACTTGAGATCTCATTCTCCAGACTGGAGCTGCACCACATGTGCACTTCATGGGGAGAGCTGCTGGGAGCCCATTCTGCTGGAAGATGCTGTTTGGAGAATGAATGGCTGATGGCATAGGATCAGAAGGACTCCAAAGACACAATCTCATGATTTACTTCTATTTTTCCATGTACAAACTGAGTAGAGGCTAAAAGCATCCTCCTTTTCTCTAAGTAGTTCCAAGATACCACTTAGATTTTTTTTTTCCCTTCATCTCTCCTATTCTCTTTTTTTCCTTTAATTGTACTAAGAGTCTGCCTCTTCCTTCAGAGTTTGGAAACTTAAAAAAGAGCAAGGTTTCTCTAACTTCTCTTTCCCTGGCTGCCCTTTTCCTATCTTTCTTTTTTTCCAGGAAGATTTGCCCCACTATAAATGGGAGTTCTGATAATTCCAACTGAAACCATAGATTAATTGGGCAGACTTTATGTCTTGGTTTTCTTAAAGTGTTTGGAGTTTAAAGTAGTTTATGCAATGGAATATCCATGTATGTGTGGGAAGCTGGACACGTGTATTTGTAATTAGAGTTTGGGAGTATCAGTGGAGTGAAAAGGAACTCTCTGCAGAATTTATCCAAAATTGGAGTAGAATTCTTGATGTACTGCCTAGATACTGGAAATTAATTTGCCAAGCTCAAAAATGAACTAATCACCTTACAATTTAATCTCATAATAATTTCACTGTGGATGAAATCTGTGAGTATTCCTTTGTAAATATATCCAGCACTATCCATTTTTGAAGCAAGCACTGTCCATGTTACGGTTTTTGCTATTCATAGTGATTCTGACTCTGATACCTCTCATATGCTCATCACAGATTCCTGATGCAACGCTGGAAAATGTACTGAAATCTTTCTTGCTGTTGTAATTGTGAATTCATCTGTAGCTGTACTAAAACTCCCAAATTCCAATCCCACAGGCAGATAGAGAGAAGGGAGGCTGCGTAAGTGTTTCACCTTTAGCAGCAGCTAGAAAAGTGTGAGACACTCGAACTGCTGTTGCCTGTACTCTGCCTGTTCTGTGAATAAATAGGTTGTCAATCTAGCACTTTAAACAAGCACTTTCTTCTTTTTTAACCTTGCTTCTTGACATTTTCCATTAAGCATAGTGTAATGGAAAAGATGAGGAGAATTTCTCTACACACCAGGAATAGCACCTGTCTGCTTAGCGCGAAGGGCCTTTTCCTGTGTGGTGACTGAGAGCTCCATCCCATGCTGGATTGCTTCTTGAGATTAGATGCTGATAGCCTTTCCCTCTGTGCCTGGGCCTGCCTGGCTCTGGGAGAGCTCCCCAGGCAGCCAGGAGGCTGCAGAATGAAAGCAGGCTCTGACCAAGCACCAAGGGCTCAGATGTGCTTCCTGCAGTGATCTTGTCTAGCAAAGGGCATGTGTCCATCTGGGGCACTGAGCCTTGGCTGAGGCTCTGATGGCTCCTCATGCAGCCACTTTATCACCTTGTCCACTCTCCAAACCCCCTGATTGCCTCCAAGGTCTATGAGATATATGGAAACCCTGTGTGTGCAGAGGATGCTCACATGCACAGGTAGGAAGATTTAAATAGATATAGTCAGTGCAATTCCTAAATAAAAGCATTTTTTGGAACACAACTGGCTCTTACTAGATCATAGTGGAGCTCTGTTTTCTGGTTAGTCTAACAGACTATAATGCTGTATAGATATGTGCTTGAAGAAAGGCAAAACCAGAAATCCATATATGCACATAGGCACTTTACAGAGACATAAACATGCAAAATACCTCGTTATTTGCCCATTTCTTAAAGCTGTTTCGAAGCTAATTCATCATTAACTTAATAGATCTTTTAAGGAAGACATTCTTGTCCAAGCAAATCTTATTGGATCTTATTGTAGCCTACTGCTGTTCATTCCCTTCCTTCTGCTATTTATGCTATTCAAACAGCAAGTCTGTCTTCGGAAGGCTGCAGTTAAATCAGCTCTGTGGAGGTAGCATTGTGTTTCCTAGCAACACCATGTCTGTGGCAGTGATGCTGCCTTCCCTCTCCACACTAAACGCAAAGTCATGTCCATTAATCCCCAGCTGCACTTAAAACTTTTCAGGGATTTTGCTAGCTCCCTACTGTTCATGTTTTCATCTTGCCCATACGCTGCAAGGCAAACTGCTTCAGTGATTTAATTCTCGTCGGTGCCTCGGTATAAAACCAACCGTGTGTGTATATTCACAATTACTATTTGTTTTTCATTTAAAACAAATAATTTGTCCTATACTGTGATGCCTCCCCCCAAACGTTATCATTTTGGCCATTCAAACAGCCTGACAAATGAAAGAGATAAACTAAATGTCTTGAATATCTATTACCTGTGCTGCAAAAGAAACTGCAGCTTTTTAATTTAAGATATGTAGTAGCAAAATAACCCTAAATTTAAGTGAAAGGGGCACTTTATTTTTTTTCTGATACAGAGCAACATTGAAATAAAATTAAGTGGACTTGTTTCT
Organism: Entomyzon cyanotis; assembly: GCA_024500445.1. NCBI lineage: Eukaryota > Metazoa > Chordata > Aves > Passeriformes > Meliphagidae > Entomyzon > Entomyzon cyanotis. Next base: position 1,219,755 of record JAKEPQ010000668.1, read on the forward strand.
GTGTGCTGACAGCTTTCTTTGTAACATGAACTGAGTAGTCTTTGACGTCTTGTGATCTCAGTTGTGTGAGTTCCAGGGATATCACTTTGTTGTGTGGGAAACTCCTGCAGCATTGTGAGAATGAGTCTGGGGTCAGAGAAACTCTGCTCTCTGACTTCACCTGGCTACAGCCAAGGCAGCTGGGAGGAGCAGGAAGAGACAAACTCAGAGCTGTGGCTTCTGAACAGGTTTATAAAAACACACACCTATTGTCAGGCAGCAGAGTCTTGTCCTCCTGCTCTGACTCCTGAAGAGATGCTGTGAGAGGTTTGCTGAAGGCCTCAAATCTTCTGTCACCCCACAGAAAAATACTCATGCTTGTGTGGATTGGGTGTTGGTGGATTTGATTGTATGTACCAAGGCTGCAGTTTGGTTTTCTTACCCTTTTCCACAGTGAATATTCAGTAAGATACAGGAGTGTCTCCTGAGACTCATTTACTTCAAGGGAAAAGGAGTCAAGGTATTCTATCACCTATGGACACTTTTTAGAGCATGTAAGCAGCTTAGCTAATTAATATTTTTGTCCCTAATTTAGCTCTTGCTATACAGTAAGTCATGTCATATTCATAGTCAATTCAAAACATACATCTTCTAGGGGAAATCCAGTCTAAGAAGTTTTTCACAAAGTGTGAGATGTTACACCAAAATATAAGTAAACTTAGTTTTAAATAAGTAGGTATTCTAAAATTACTATCAATGAAGGAAAATATTTTCAGAAATATTTATTTAAACTTTGTGTTTAGAGACATTCTGGAGAATGATGCAACACACAGTACAAAAAGTCCTCTGAACACTGATGAGCTTGTTGAAGATGTTCTCCCTCATGTGTACACACATATACAGTGGGAAAAATAAGAGACAGATCTTCTGTCAGCATACTGTCATTACTATCAACTCGAGGTCTGGGCCTTTACAAGGTTCTTAAAACATGTGTTACAGCAGGTAGGGCTCCTCCTTCCCTTCGGCTTGAGCTAGATTCCCATTTCTCGAGGTGTCCCTTTGCTGAGTGCCGGCAGGACCGAGCCTTTTTGTCTGCACAGTGCCCCGGCCTGAGCGCAGCGCGGTGGGGATGCCCGGGGCTCACCTTCTCCGTTTGTCCTCGCAGATGGCTGCCCGGACCTGTGCAACGGCAACGGGAGGTGCACGCTGGGCCAGAACAGCTGGCAGTGCGTCTGCCAGAGCGGCTGGAGGGGACCGGGATGCAGTGTCGCCATGGAAACCGCCTGTGCCGACAACAAGGATAACGAGGGAGGTGAGCGCAGCTTTCCATCCCGCTCCTCGAGGGCAGCGGCTGCACCAGCGGCTCCGGGAGGCATTTCCTGCAGCAGGGCCGTGCCTCTCACTGCTCCCACGCGTTGCATTTCTCTGCAAACAAAGCACGGGGAGCTGTGGCCGTGCGGGGCACGCAGGGACCTGGGCGGGAGGCTCGGTGCCACCCTAGCCCAGAGCATGACCAGAGCTGCCCTCTGCGGGCTCCTGGGGCACTGAGGGGCAGAGGAGCTCCCTGTGCCCTCGGGGCAGCTGGCAGAGCCACTGTGCAGTGCCTTGTCCTGTCCGCGCTGGGGCCAGGGTCCACTCTCCTGCACACAGCCCCTGCCAGGCTGTCCCCACTGTCACACAGCCCCTGCCAGGCTGTCCCTTGCTGTTACCCTGCACAGTTCCCATGCCAGGCTCTGAAGGGCTGTGTGACATGTGCTGAATGGGCATGTATGGAAAGGGGTTGATCTGTTTTCCCTCTATCAGGCATATCCCTATTAAATACAGGATGTGACCTGTGTTTCCCTTCAAAGATGTTTTTCTGGTTTTGTAGAGACATCCACGGTGGCCTGAAAGCAGTTTTGAGATGTTGTGCTTTCTAACCAAGATTGGTTAATTTGCTCCTTCAGTTAAAGGAACTTTCTCATTTCTTTCAATAGAATGTCTTTACTAAGTCACATAGATTTTTTTTTCATGTGCTTCTGCTCTCTGTTATAAACCAAACATCAGACACAGCTTTCTTCCTTGAGACTCCTTCCCTTTTCTTTGGCCAGTAATTTATCTAAAGAAAACATCTGTTGTTTGCTGATTAATAAATATTTTATAAATGTATTTCCTAAAACTGCAAAGCAACATTGGGCTGTATCTAGGGTAAAATTGTCATTAGGATGAATGCTTTAATTTTATCTAAGATTTCAGGGTTTAGAAACTATTTGTAAGTCCCAAACTGAGAAACAAGTGGTTTTGGTTTTGATTACATTATATTAACTACATCTGAATATCATCAACTAGTTTTAATATGAAAATCCTCTGTCAGTTCCTTGGTTTCACGTGCTCAGAGTATACAGAAGTATTTTAGAAGTTCTAAAGTTAATTCCATTTCAGAGAATTAGAAATTGCTTTATAGCTGTTAATGAATTGCAAAGAGCAGAATCTAATGTCCAAAGTAATTAATTGGCATTTAAGTATACAACAAAACCCACTAAACATGTGTTAGTATTCACTGTAAGAAACTAAAAGGTGAAATGCATGGGTTTGCAGTTTTTACAGGCTTTGAAGATTATAAAGGGAAATTAGAAAATGGAAGTATTATTAGAATTTCCTCAAAGAAAGGAATAAGTTTGGAAGCATTGCTAGAGCTACTGGAACAAGAGGTTTATTTATGATATTATGAACTAATAATTAATGCAAATTTGTATATTTCATTATCATGAAATTTGCGTGGATTTTGGTTTACCATAGTAAAGCACCTGAAACAAAATTATTTGGTCTAGCTGAAGGCTGGAAAGATTTAGGGGAGAACTCTTCAGATGTTCTCAGTGTTTGCATTTTAAGTAATTTTTTTTCCAGAGACTGGAGAGGCTACTGGTCATTGGTTCACATGAATGTAAATAGTTTGAAAATTTAAGCTTGATCCAAGATCCAAACAACCTGGGAAGTCCATTTGACCTGCATGTTTTCACATGGGGATTTTAAGTTAAAGGCAGAAATTAATCTGTCTCCTGACCATTTGCTCAGTCAGTACTTTAATTCAATGATCATTCCTGCTCCTAATAGTCACCCTGACTACATTTCTGTAAAATGTTTGTATAAGGGAGCTCAGGTGCTAGTCAACCCCTGTTCAGCTGATGTTTCTCCACAAGCTTGCCAGGCATTCCTGAAAAACCAAAGAGAGACTGTACACAGAGCTGCCCCCAGGCTGTGGCACTGCCACGCTCTGGGTCTCTCTCATGCCTTGGGGATTTGTGCTGCTGCAGTTGGCTTGGTAATATTTTGGGTTTCACATTCCTTTGAGATATCCTGGGGTCCTTTCCCATGTGTGCTGTGAAAACAGAGGCATTGTCCTCACCATCAGTTTGTCAAATTGTCAGTCACAAGACATAGAACAAAACTCAAAAATAATATAACATTAATCACTTAATGGTTAATATCTTAGAGTGCAGTCCTGCCTTTGCCTAAGCTGTGCTGCTGTGTACATGTCTGGTTCACCCCACACCTGGCCAGGAACATGTCCTGTGCCCTCTGTGTTTATAGGGGAGAGTGCAGGAATGGAGAGGCTGCAGGGATGTGTGTTCTGTGCTTCAAGCTGCACCTTTAAGCAGTTGTGACTCTGTACATAAATGAACAGATAACATTAAGTTTTCTCATTAGACAAAGCTGAAAACTGTACTATGGGAATCAATATTAAAGATCCAGCTAGTTACCAGAACCCCAAGTTTCATATAAAATGCAAGTGTATTGGAAGTTAAAGAAATTGCCTCTCCTCCCAGTCACTCTTTTCATCTGAAAGTCATGTGAGTTTATTTGCAGCAAAGTGTTGAACTCATTTGCTGCTCCACTACCAGCACTGCTCTGTTTGCATAAGCAAGTAGTTCTGGGGTAGTACTGAACACACAAGCTGTTCTTTCAGAGGGCAGTAGGGTAGCTAAAAACCCTTTTTTGCCTAAATGAGGTTCTTCTCTGGGCAGTTGAACCTCCTTCTTTCCGTTCATCTCTGCATGTTGTTAAAATGCAGTTCCTTCAGAATCTCACCAAAAGGGAGTTATCATTTCCTGTCTTTGTGTGGCAGCAGATTTAGCATATTTTGGAGCTTTTTCCCTGTTCAGCCATTCTTATTGCAATTGTATCTCACAATCAGATTCAAAGGCCTTGGGCCAAGTCTTCATTTTATGGATGTCAAGGAGAGCATTGCCACTGACTCCAGAGGGTTTCCCATTTGTCCTGCTTTGTCTTATTATCTGCCACAATGCAAACTCCATACCATAGTTCAAAAAGAGAAAAATGAAAGATTATACTTAATATTTTCTTTCCATTTTAGATTAATGTCCTTTAGTTGGTTTATTCCTAGAAGAAGCAGATGAGTCCCACTCTCTGTTAGACTTACAAATCTTCATTTTAAATGAGATGTCAGGGTGGATTACTGGCATAAACAAAATGTGATTCCAGAGCAGTGAGAGGAGAGAGTCTCCAAAGCTCTTTCCTCCTCTTAGGTTCAGGTAGAGCTGTGAATGATCTGAGGTAACACTGGAAAATACACCTGTATTTGTCCTTACCATCCCATGTCAAATCAAGATAGGGGTTTAATTAGGCCTTTATCCTGGCAGTGTCCAAGGCCAGGTTGGACAGGGCTGGAGCAGCCTGGGACAGTGGAAGGTGTCCCTGCCCATGGCAGGAGGTGGAACAAGATGAGCTTTAAGGTTCCTTCCAACCCAACCATCCTATGTTTCTGTGATCCATTATGAACCTGTTTTTAGGGTTACCATGGCGTATAGGCTACTTTGCTGAAAAAACTTGAAAGTCTCTTATTTATCTTTTTATTTTTTCATTTATCTTTGAGGATGAAGCCTAACTGCAAAGTGAGGGGATTCTGGCATTGACTCACTTTTAAGATCTCTTTGAATTGGAAAATGCTTCTATTTTCCAAACCTTGTTTGGATTACATAATTTGCTCACTGTGGCTGCTTCTAAAGCTAATATCTTTCCTTAATCAGTCTCTCAGTAATCTAATCATTATTAAGCATCTTTTGGAGGGATTAGAAATGGCTTTATTTTAAGAGCTGTAATTGTGATTACAATATATAATCCCCCTAATAGACACGTATAACCCATTTAATTCACCATGGCTTTATTTCAGGAAATTAAGGCATTACAGATGGTATTTTGAGGAATGGGAGAGGATATGCTACTTTTTAAGTTCCTATTTCTTTTGACATATTGCATCAGGAAATCACTACCGTGGCTGTTTATACCCATCATTCTGCAATGACTATGTTATAACAATTTGCTTGTTCTTAAATAGAAAAATGTTTTTAGTTCCTCAAAACAGTCTCCTTAAATTACCTATGTTTAACTCTATTTCACCTTAGACCTTGCAGTGCCTCCAGGTGTGTGAGCCAGTGTGATACACAGCAAAACTCAGATGCCTTTTCTAAAGAATAGTTTCACTGAATGTTGGATGCAGTTGTTATCCATTACATATGAGGACTCTTTGTCCTGAGCATCTTGGGATAATTTGGGAGAGATATTTAAGAATCCTGGCCTCTGCAGAGGCAGCCTTGGCAGGAGCCTGTATTGCCCACTGAGGTTGCTCTTTCTAGGCTTTTCTTTTCCTTCTTTCTCTCGTCTCCCACCTTTGTTGTCCATTCATAATTACTCATTTTTGTAGTTTTATTGGCCAGACAGGTAAATTGTGAAATCGCAGAGAAAGAAAAACAGAAAATAAGCAAAAGTTTGCTAAATTTGTTTATTTCAGATTTGGTCAGGATGGAGAGGACAGGTGCAGGCAGGTGTAAAAAAAAAGAGAAATAAAAAAAGCTTAAATGCAGTCACTGCTTCTCTCACTTCCCAGATCACATTTCTCCTCACAATGTAATTATCTGGACTAAAATTGGGAGGAGAAGAAAAGGAAGCAACCCATAGCAGTATAGAATACTAAGCTAAATAGAAATGAGGAATTTCTTATTTGTTATGCAAAGTGGGACATTCTTTTTAAAACACATTTTAATTTCTTTTCCACTTGGCTTTCCAGCGAGAGATGTGCCTCTCTCATAAGGCAAATTTTGCCCTTCAGTTTGTTATTCTATAGCTTTAACCCCACCAGGAAGTACAGTTGGTGGTAATTTTGTTTGGCACAATACATTAAAGATAATGAATTAGAGAAAGCCAGCTATCTGCTCCAGTATGAAATCTCTTCAATTCACAAGAAAAATACATTTCTAGTGAAGTTCACTGTCAGGACAGTGCACTTGACTGATTGAAAGGCTGTTTATTTGAGTTGTCTTAGAAAACTCATCTCTGAAATTAGACAGAAGGAAAATAGAAAGAAAAGAGAAGTGTCTTCCTGCAATAAACATTTAGAAAAAAATTGCTTTTAGAAAATTACAAATCCTGTGACTTGATACTGCATCAGGCTCGTGACATTTAAGATAATACAAGTATTTCACAGCACAAAAGCAAATCATGTAATTTAGCTTGCCTCAACAAGCATTGCCTCAGCAGGGGTCTCTCATTCAGCACAGACAAAAGATTTTATGAAGTTCTCAATATAAATACCCAGAATACTCTTGGCACAGAAAATACCTTCGCAGAGCCTGTACAGTAGTCAGTGATGGAACATGAAATGCAATCAGGAGCTGAAATCTGAGGTGGATGGGGGCCAGAGTGAGTCAGGTGGGCTCAGGTATAAAATCTGTATCAAAAGTAGACGCTCCAAGCTGGACAGGAGCTAATGAGTGTGCTTGCATGTGATTGTGTTACAGCTTCATGTCAGCCTCTAATCGCCTTTACACACATTAGCAGCTTATCGCTCCCGGGCTGTGGGGCTGCAATAACTCACTCTCTCAGCCCTGGGAGAAGTGAAAGCAAGAAGCTCAGTGACTGCAAATTCCATGGTTTGAAAAGGCTCCAGGATTCGTGTAGGTATCCGTGTGCACTGGAGCTGGACAGACTTTTTTTTTTCAAGGTTGTTCTCATCTTGCAGCCCTTTGGGTCAGCCTGGCTCTGAGCAAAGAGTGGTTTGGAGTTGGAGCATCAATAATCCTCAGGTTCTGAGGGACCCCAAGTGCTTGGGGCATAGCTGGAGCTGCACCTGCAGCAGGTTCTTCCCTCGGCTGCTCTCAGGAATGAGGCTTTTCCTCACTGCCATAGCTCTGGGCAGCACTGGGATCCTGAGTGGGAGAGGCAGGTGGGGCTGGTGCTTCATCACTCCCATCTTCCAGGGTACTTTACAACCTCTGTGGGGAGGTTTTTGGGCATTCCAAGGCACACCCAATCTCCAGGTTCATTCTGCTTTACCACAATTTGGGATTTACAATCCAGCTTGTCCTGAAAGGCAGTTTGGGTTACAAAAATACTGTGCTGTTCTCACAGTTACAGAAGCTAATGGTGTAATGAGTGTCTTGATAGTTTACAGGGAGACTTTGCAGTTTGGCTATTTGAGGACACAGGGCTGTAGCAGAAATAGAATTTCCTTTCTTGTTAGCACCAGGAACTTCCGAGGAATTATTTTGAATGATATATGCCAATATAGATAACAGTAATTAGATCAGGCTACAAAAGTGTGAAAATTTGGGTTAAATATTAGATCAACTTCCTGGCAATAAGATATACTGGGCTGTGGCATAGCCTGCTTGTGGAAGGAGTTCTGCATGCAGTTTTAGAGCTCAATTAAAATATGTCTGTGTTGGCAGAGAGAAGACCTACTCTTTTGATAATCTGATAGAGCATCTCTAATTCTTTCACCTTGGGTATATTAATACTGCACATAATTAAAATCGGATCATGATAAATTAACTAATTTGCCCTTAGAGTGATCAAAGACCCTTTTGCCCTCAGGGTTCATAGTAGCTGCTGTTTCTCCCCTTCCCCACCTCCATTTTAATCATCAGTCTGAAATGTTTATTGGAAAAAGAAAAATTTCCAGGAATTAGGCTCTGAAAGTCCTCAGCTCCTGCAGCTAGTGAAGTGTAAGGATGCCCTCTGCTGAGCATGGGCTCAGGAGTTTTGGGTTGGAAACACAATTGTCCCTTGCTGGGTACAGAAAGCTTTGGCTCAGCGAGCTGGATGTCAGGTCAAAGTTCACTCATTCTGATCTGCATCATGAATTGAACCTAAAGCACAACCTGCAGGGACTTAAAGAAGTGTGGAAATGATAGATAATTTATTTGTTTGGGTTTAAAAAACCCCAGTAGCTCAAGCGTTAACTTTCTGCAGAAAGATGTAGCACCTCTCTAGTTCTGGAATCCATAACCTGGACATGGTGAGAAATGGATTCAGTGAAAAAGGAACACTGGTGCTGAAAGGTTCTAAATACATTAGAACAGTAATGTGGTAAAATATATCACTATCCCTACTCAAAACTTTTTAGTCCTCTAACAATGGTCAAGAGGAAGACAATAATAAGGCAGTCACAAATATGACATGCATGGGTAGGTTAATCTGCTTTCAAGTAATTCTTTAAAGTTTTCTCCTTGCTATGTAGTGAAGTCTGCCAAAAAGCTTGTGGAACAGCTCACAGCAGGCTGAGAAATGTGTGTATCCATTAGCAGATTATCCCTCTTCAAGGGTATACCATGCCACTTGCTTCATTTCTGAAAAGATCTGGGAATTCAGAAAAACCATGAACAGCAATGGAGAGCTAATCCTGTGCTGCCAGTTTAAATCAGATCAAAATTTCCAATTTCTTTCTTCTCCATTAAGGCCAAGTCAGGACTTGTTTTGGTCTTAAATGGTTGGAGGAGGTTCAGCTCCATCTTAGCTCCCTCTCCACTCTTTTCCCTTCAGCATGCAGAGTATCAGAGAGCTCACTGCCCACTTGAAACTCAGCTGTGTATGCCATGAAAAACAGCAATATTTTGGTGAGGCGAGTGATGAGAGTTTGTCATTGAATTAACCATATAAATAATTCAGCATACCTGAGGACATTTGGAGGATGACAAGCTCTGAAATATATATTAAAACCCAAAGTACTGAATTCTAATTAAAATTTATGCTAATGGCAGAATTTTCTTTTACAAAAGGTACTTTTTTTTTCCAGCTCTGGTTTTAATCAGCTGAGCCTAATGCAAATAAATGATTCTGTAACAATTTACTTCATATATAACAGTACAATCTGGCTAGAGAAATGGGCTGAGAAGGTTCTCATGAGAGAAACCTCATGGAGTGCAAGGTCCTGCAGGTGAGGAGGAACAATACCAGGCAAAATGTGTGCTGGGAGACACTTCTTTGTCCAGTGCCTGAGCACTGGAGCAGGGAGCCCAGCGAGGCTGTGGAGTCTCCATCCTTGGAGATATTCAGAAGCTGTCTGGGCACAAACCTGGGCAACCAGCATGTGGTAGCCTTGCTTGAGCAGGGGCTGGAGCTCCACACCCCCAGAGGTGCTTGCCGGTCTCAGCCATTCTGTGATAATAGTCCAGATAGCAAATTCGGCAAATGTGAGCTAAAAACAGATATATTCTGAGAGCAACCAGTGTTCTTTCATGCGTGGAGTCAGAGATTTCAGAGCAGCAAAGTCAATAGCAGCAGCAGCTGTGGATATGAACAGCACAGTAGTGCCCAAGGCTTTGATACCAAGCGGCAGTGCCCAGCCTGGCTGTGTGTGCTGCACAGACCCAGACCTCGCTGCTGCTGTTGCAACAAGCTGGATCAGCTAGTTCACATGAGGTAAAAATATCCTAAATCCTGCCGTCTGGGAGTAAATTAGCACAGGGGAATATAGCCATGTAAGTAATAATGTTCTAAAAAGTAAATTGTGTTATGCTCTGTGCCTGTCTTTTTAAAATATTGTTGTAAGCATCTGAAAGTGTCTGGGTCTGAATTCCCATAACTGCAGCAAAACCTTCTTCCATAGAAGGAATCACAGGCAGGTTTTTCCCTGGCTTTTCTCCTGAATGGAGATGTTTCCAGCCTCCCAGGTCCTGAACTGGCAATTCTGAGCAGTTTGATTGCCTGCTTGATTGTTTGTGAGATAACGGTGAGATTGGCAGTGGCAGGGTAATTTACTGGAGATTGCAATGTCAGACGATATCCAGGGGTGCTCGTGAGCATAAAAATGTGATTCACATGACTGACAGGAGCCTGAGAGATTGATATGCCCATTCCAAGTTCATGGTGGCATCACAAGTGTTTGGCTACAGCATCCCAGACTCTGCTGCAGGATGAGGTCATTACAGACATCACTTATGCTCACCTCTAATAACAGCTACAGCAAAAACAGGATGCAGCTCAAACAGGTAAATGTAAATTTGGCAAAGGGAGTAATTGATACCCTGTGTTTTGCCTGTGTTATTTCTGGTGTGTTGATAGGTTTCTTGCCTGGTGGTCATCTGAGTAAAAGAACTGAGTGGCATAAAGAGTGGGCAAATCTCAGTTCATAGTTGTAGAGGTCTGGCAAACTGAGAAAGTGTGCAGGATGCTGAGAAGCTCTCAGAGCTTAATAGGGAAACTGCCTTGAGTTATACCCTGAAGCTAATGATGTCCTTAGAATGTTTATATAAAGTGGGTAGAAAATGGACTGTAGCAAAACAGAAAGTTCCTAGAGCCACGTTGGAGAGGATTTCAAGATGAATGGAGCCCTTAATGTGAATAGGCGAATGACCTTAAAGCAACATATAGCTCTCACAACAAGGTAGTTTGTCTGACTTAAATCTCCTTAGAGGCCTGAATGAAACATCATCAGCATACCTTGGCAATTTTGTTTTTAAATCAGGTCAGGCACAGTTATTTCAAGCACACACAGTGGCTTGGAAATACAAGGCTAATTATAAAATAAGAACTTTTTTTATAGTTTGAGATTGTTTTTTTCCTTTAGGTTTTTTTTCCAGTTATCACTGTGCTGGTCTGTTGTGAACTCAAAAATCCTGAAAATGCATGAGTCATGGTCTTAATCTAAGGTACTTCTGTCTGCTTCCCTAGTGGAATGCACTCTCTTGTGTATGATATTCAGTGTATGCCCAGGCCATATTTGTATTCAAAAATCAGATTGATGCACTTTGGGAAGTCTCTGAAAGTTTACAGATGTAAGTAGATTGCAGATTGAATGCCTGATTCTTGCCAGAGTAGATGAACAAATGTTTCTAAATTGTTAGAGATGATAATAATTTAAAGTAAATGGTTATTAATTTCTAAATCATAGTAGAACTACACTGAGAGAACATATTTCAGTTAAATGATGACACCAAATGAAGAGACGATGATAGAATTGTTAAAGTATGTGCTAAAAATACTCAGTTGTTGTTTATCTAAGTGTACAGATTGATCTCCCCCTTGATTCCATTTTAATTTCTGGTGTTAAAATTCTGCTTTTTCTTAAAAATGCATCTTCTAGGAACTGCAAAAATGGCTACAGTGTAATTTTTATTTACTTAGGTAATGATAACTTTGTCACCACTATCACCACTCAGCTTCTCAAACAGGAAAAATGAAATCAAATAGCATAATTCTCAAGACAAAAAAAAAAAACCCAACCAAAACAGACAAATAATCAAATAACCTAAACAAAAATCCTTTATTCCTTCCATTTCCTCCTGCTTAATTTCAGCCCTTGACAAATTTCTTTGGGATTTATTCTTGTCTAATACCGGTTTACATTAATTATAATGGTGTTTAACCAGTGTGCTCAGAAGCATCCTCCCCATGGCACTGTTGACTGAATTTCCAGGTTTAGGGCCTAGGGATGGTATGGAGTGTGAGCTTTAACAGTTCTTCCCAGTGCTTTAAGCTTTCCATAGGTATTATTGTGACGCTGGGTGATTTTTGCCTTTTCTTCTTTTATGTATTTGTAACCTTCCCAGTACTTTTCCCTACCTTCTTCCCTAGCTGAAAAAAACAAACACACTCCAAAGCTCCAAGGCCTGGGGGGCACAAGGCTCCTCTCCTGTCTGGGTTCTTCCTGAGAACCAAGGTTGAGAATAAAATCCTCAAGACACCATGTCATCAATAAGTACAGCTAATACCAAGGGCTGGGGCTCCAGAGAAGGGGCTTGACCTGGGAGGAATCACATCACTACTTGTCCTCCTAACTGGTGCTTTTGATCAATTATGCTAATTTCCTAAACCCTATCAAACTGTATTCACCCCTGTGGGGTTGTGCTTTTGTGGATATTCTTCCATAACTGCCCCTACAACTCCAGTAAAAATCCACTTTTGTATTACTCCCCATACTGAAATTATTTCGAGTTTCATTTCTAAACGGAAAAGGCAACAATTGCTGCTGAGCACTGTGCTGAATGCAGTGACTGTCCCTTTCAGATGGCCTGGTGGACTGCCTGGACCCAGACTGCTGCCTGCAGGCCACCTGCCAGAACAGCCTGCTGTGCCGCGGCTCGCGGGACCCTCTGGACATCATCCAGCAGAGCCACGCCGGCGCTCCTGCCGTGAAATCCTTCTACGAGCGCATCAAGCTGCTGGTGGGCAAGGACAGCACTCACATCATCCCCGGAGAAAATCCCTTCAACAGCAGGTACGGCTGGGAATGTGACAGCGGAGCTGTGCGCTCGAGTTGGATGGGAAAATTCCTGCCAGCGATTTTATTGGTGTTCTCTCGTGTGATGCCTGACAGGCCTACCTAAAAGAGAGGCTAGACAAAGTTAAGAGAATAAAAAGCAGTTATATTCATTGAAGGACCTTCAGGTATATTTAGGGCAGTCAGAGCTCACCCAGGGGCTACACCCAAAATGGACAGTGGGTCGCAATTTTTTCATACTTTGTAAATTTTGTCCATTTGCATATCAGGGGATAATCCTCCAATTACAGGTCCAGGTAACTAAGTCAATTACTCCAAGTTTGCTCCCCCAATTCACTGTTGTTTACATATCCTGGGGGCTAAGACAGTAAGGTGTCCTTGAGTTTCGAGCTTAGAGAGGAATTGTTTTGTCTAAAAATGAGAGAACAGCAGCTCAGCACCCTAGATGGAGTCCAGAGTTATACACCAAAGAATTACAGGATTACAGACGCACAAAAAATACAGAAGCTAAAATCCTAAGGCATCACATGAGGTGCTGCTTCCAGGTTCTTCATCTCAGGCGTTGATCACACTGAGGCCACGCTGTTGCAGTTTATGGTGTGGCTGTTATTTTATAACACTGAGTTTTACTAGCATTTTAACACTTTGGCGACGCCCAGAAGAAGGTTTCTTCCACTGAGTAGGAGCTTCTGAGGTTTATATTGTCTGCAGACTGCAGTCTAGAAAAAGGGAAAACGCAAACTAGTTTCCAGTTAAAAGAGATTGCATTTTATGTAGTGCCAGTAACACGGATTTCAATAATGGAAGAGCATTTCAAATAATTTTAAAGATACATTGATTTATGGGGTTTTATTGTTTATTCCTTGCATAAAACCATTTCACTTGTATCATTGATCCATCTGACAAGGTTTTCTTGTGCTGTAGGATCCCTGTTGGATCCTATTCTATGTAATGTAGATTTTATGCTATAAAATACTCCATGCACACACACACACACACGTGGAGTTGTTAGAAAAAATAGGAAAAAAGTCTGTTTTCACCTAAATTTGTGGGGGGGTTTTGTTTGTTTTGTTTTTATCCCTGGAAGTGTTTAGGGCCAGGTTGGATGGGGCTTGGAGGAACCTGGTCTAGTGGAAAGTGACCTTGCTCGTGGCAGGGGGTTGGAACAAAATGATCTTTAAGGTCCCTTCAAACCTATTCTGTGATTCTATGAATTAGTGCTCTAGACTGAACAGGAGCTGGGCACTTCAGTCCAGAGGCTCCTTTAACAAAAATCTCATTGGAAACTTTAGATTTGTTTTTTTCAGGGTTCCTCATGGCAGGAGTTTTAGTTCTGTTTTATTCATGTGAACTACACTGCAGATTTTAACACATCTTTGCAAATGACCTATTAATGACATTAAAATTGGCCTTCACCTCTCTGTTTGAAGGTGCTTTTGATAATTCTACATCTCAGCTGCTATCTCTGGTACCAATTTTAGGCCAATCTAATGCATAGTGTCAAATTTTAAGTTTTAAAACTAATGGGTTTGTCTTTTCAAAAGTGCCACAAGGTTCAGATCACAAATTCTCCATGTACTGAAGCTGCCACAGTCTCCAAAACTAGCTCCCATGTTTGTAAGGTCTGTTTGTTTAGCTCAGTCTGTCACTCCATTGAAATACATGAAAAAGTGGGACAAAATAATGGTTTTTTCCAGTCTTAGTATAAGAAGTTATTTCCTACTCTGCTAAAGTAATAAGTAGCAAAATTTATTGATTGCAAAAGTAGTTAAATCTCGCGAACTTTTTCTGTGCAGAAACATGATGAAATTAAGCTTTCAGGGAAAAGAAGACTGTGTTTTTACACATTTAAATTCCTTGTTAAACTAAAAAAAAGTAATTTTTGTATCAGCTTAATTTGTCTGTTGCACTTTTAAAAGATTGCCAAAAGAAGGTGGTTGTATGCTTGACTATTTGTCAAAATCTTGCTTCTTATAAATCCACATTTTAGCTGCATATTTTAGCTTACTCTGATATCCATTGTGTTCCTTATTTTAGCATTTTAGAAATAAAACGGAAGATTATTGACCAAAATATTTTTATTCAAATTATTTCCTGAAATATTAAAATTGAAAGTAGAAAAAATTAAGTCTGGGGCATTATTAGTTTTCTTCTGCCATCTGACAATTGCTTTCTAAATCTACTTTCTGCACAGTTTCCCTAGAGAAGCTTGAGTGACTTTTTTCCCGCAACAATTTCTGTGTGTTTGTCACATAAAATAATTCAAGCAAAATGAATAATGCCAAGACAATTATCTTGGTCCAATGTGTTCCCGAGTAGATTTTTCTCTACAGGTTTCAATTTCTATTAAATTCCATATTCTGTTACAAAATGTTGATTTTGCAAATTAAAATTTGACCTGAAGGGTCAAGAAGTACTTGAAAGTTCTAAAAGAAAAGTAACACCAAAAAAATGCTCATTTTTATTAATTAGATTTTTTAATGTAATACTGAAGAAAATATTGCACCCTGTTTGGAATAAGGAAAAGGGTTTTTTTGCCTTTTTTTTTCCCATCCTCGCCTCCTCAATCTGCTTCTCTCAGGGTACAGGGAAGATGGAAGGGAAAGGAGCCAGGGGCTGGAAATTCCTCTCCAGCTGGGAGCAGCAGCACTTTCTGCCCGCTGTGCACTTAGCAGCAGCAAAGCACTTGCCAAAGAGAAAAAACTGACTGTGCCTCTTGGAGGAATAACTCATCTTCATCTCCCTTAGGTGAAGCAAAGCTGCTTATCCTGCTGGCCAAAGAAACGCTTTGTCTTGCCTGTGTGTAAAGCTGGACTTGAAACCAAATCGTGCTCTTGGCAAAGTGCGAGCAAGGGTTCCAGATCAGGGCTGAATGCAGAGTGCAAACATCAGTCATTCCCTGAGATGAGGGAATTTGAACCTTGACTTGAGGAATGGGTCGTACACAACAGAGTATGGCACTGCACCAGGTTTTTCAAGTGTGTTAGGCACCCCGGGCATGGTGTTCTACCCCCAGTTTTGGAGTTTCAGTGTGGCTCCAGGGTCACAGCTTTGGCCTGGCTGACTGTGAGGGAGGTTTGTACTTTGCAAAGCCTCGTTAGACAATGCGGCAAAACCTTGTTAGGCAAGGAAAGCACTGACTCCCAGTCTGTGTTCACTTCTCACTGAGTAGATACGCAGTTTCTTCATTTAGGTGTATAGAGGGAGCTGGGCGATATTGTGGTTCCTAAGTATTTTTAAAATTTTGGGGGTAAACTGGATTTAGATTGAGGTACAAGTGCTCCACTACTTGACTTACAAAGAACATAACTTCGCTTCTGCAATTAGCTTTAATACCTTAAATTCTCTTTCTTTTCCAGTCTTGTGTCTCTGATAAGAGGCCAAGTGGTGACTACAGATGGGACTCCTCTCGTTGGGGTCAACGTGTCGTTTGTCAAGTATCCAAAGTACGGCTACACCATCACTCGTCAGGATGGCACGTGAGTGTCCCTGCTCCAGTGAGCCCCTGCTTGCTATGGAGTGTCTGTGCTGATTAACAGATGGTGTGATCTAATGGAACCATGTGGTACCAGGCATTGCCTTCCTCCCGGGGCAAGGAGCTATTAAGTAAACACAAAAGTAATTTTTCACGCGGCATTTTGAATACTAACTGCATGTAAATACAAACAGGCTGACTTGTGGTAATGACGTGTTAGCAGGCAGGCTCCTTTCAAATCAATTGCTCTGTAGCTATGAAAACATTTGTGGGCTACAGCAATATCCAGCTGAGACAAGAAATATTTTATTTTAAAATGCAGTGCAGACTAACACTTCCCAGGAAAAAAGAAAGTATCATTATAGAATAGTATATTTTGTTAAAATTTCCCTTCTGCTTCTCTTTGCTTTTGAAGATACTCTCTCTTTTCAGTTTCTTCAGGGTAGAATGTAATCAAAAGATTCTAATTGAATATATTTAGACAATTTCCTGCTGTGCAAAAAAGTGCTTTTTCCCCCTTGTATCAGCCTTTTTGAAATGCACACAAATTCAGATAAACAAAAGTCAATGTGTCATGGTTTATCTGGTTTACTGGCTGTGGTTACTAAAACAGTCTATCTGACACAGGCATTGTAAACATTTGCCATTTTATCTTGATCTTGCATAAAAACAATTGAATTGAAATAATTAATGGGAGTCAACTGAACTGTAGGGAGTATTTAAGTTCCACATTTTCCAGGATACTAATCTGTTATAATAAAAGTATAATGTTGATTTCAGTGGTTTAAAGTTGCAGTAAGTGGTGAGCTGAACTATATTTAAATCTGAATAGATTATTGAAGGCATTGAGTAATTTGTTACACTGCCAGCATTTACATGGAACAACTGATACCTATTTCTGTTGTCAGAACAACCTGGAAGTATTTCTCATTTAGGCCAGATTTCAAATGCCCGTGCAGCTCCACGTTACTGCTGTGATTGTGTAGGGGGTTGGGAGTAAACACCTAATATCTCTGACAAATGAAAGATCAGTTATCCTGGGGACAGGAATTATTTGTAGAGCACCTCTCATTACTATTCTGATACTGCTGTGTGTCCCATTCAGTGCTTGATGGACAGGATCTTTTAGGAAAGGGATAATTCAGTGTCCAGCTCAGAATGAACTTGGCTTCTCTGCTGTCTCTATATAAAGGTGACTTGTAATAATAAATCTGGTTGTTTGTTTGTTAGGTATTTTTTAAATTATTTAATACAGAATTTATAATATTATCGGAATGAGCTTTGTCCAGGTGACTTCAAATCATCACTTGTCTTGGCTGGTTTTCAGCTGTTTAGTTGCCAGAGGTTCACATCCCATTATTGATCATTGGAACCATGACATTTAAAACATAATCATGGTCTGCTCACTTTCCCTGCCTCTGGAGGTGTGGGGAGAGAATCACAAGGGTTAAAGTAAGCAAACTCAGGGGTTGAGATAAAAACCATTTAATAACTGAAATAATAATTTTTAAAACTGTAATGAAAAGAAAAATACAAAAAGATAAAGGAATTCCCAGCCAGATTCTGAGCAGATTTCCCCCTAGTTTACATAATGAGAATGGTATCATATGGTCTGGGATATCCCTTGGTTCTGCTGGGGTCAGCTGTCCTGGCTGTGTCCCCTCCCAGCTCCCATTCTGCTCTCTGGTAAGGTGGGGTGAGGAGGAGGAAAGTCCCTGACTCTGTAAGCACTGCTCTGTAGTAACAAAACCACCCCTGTGTTATCAACGTTATTCTCATCCTGAATCCAAAACTCAGCACTCTGGCAGCCACTAGGAGGAAAATTAACTCTATCCCAGCCAAAACCAGACAAATACCCATCTCTGTTGGTATGCCTCTATAGCTATCTCAGTAGCCAGGGATGTTATTACTGGAATTACTCAGTCCTGTCACTTCTAAAGGGCACATTTTTCTAGGTTTGACTTGGTTGCCAACGGTGGAGCATCCCTGACGCTGCACTTTGAACGAGCCCCGTTCATGAGCCAGGAAAGGACCGTGTGGCTGCCGTGGAACAGCTTCTATGCCATGGACACCCTGGTGATGAAGACAGAGGAGAACTCCATTCCCAGCTGCGATCTCAGTGGTTTTGTCCGTCCTGACCCAGTCATCATCTCATCTCCACTTTCCACTTTCTTCAGTGACGCTCCCAGCCGGAATCCCATTGTGCCAGAAACCCAGGTAAGAGCAGTGTGAGTGAAAAGGGTGCAGAAATTGGTGGTCAGGCGGTAGTTCTGGCCAGAGCACAGGGTCCTCATGTGTCCCCTGCAATTGCCACAGCCAATGTCTCTGCAGAGCTGCATTCCTTCTGACAGGTACCACGTTTTCTACTGAGGAATGCAGGAGATACCCCAGGTTTATATCACCCAGACACATTTATCTTTGACTACCTTGCACCCTCCCATTATCATACAATATATCAAGTATATCTGTCTATTTCAGCTGCCAGCTTAGGTGTTTCAGGAGAATTTTGCAAAGGCTTAGCATGTGGTGCTGAC
Organism: Entomyzon cyanotis; assembly: GCA_024500445.1. Classification (NCBI taxonomy): domain Eukaryota; kingdom Metazoa; phylum Chordata; class Aves; order Passeriformes; family Meliphagidae; genus Entomyzon; species Entomyzon cyanotis. The sequence continues at coordinate 1,238,239 of JAKEPQ010000668.1, forward strand.
CACAGACTGTTACCTTATTTCTTACTTAAGACAAAGGAAAACTCTACTGGCACGATTGCTTTTTTTACTGCTGTATTCAGTTAGTCTTTATAGTGTTGGTGAAAGTTGTGGGTTCCTATGATATTTCTTATGTTTCCCTTGCATATAACTTGCAGTAAAAATGCTTGCATTTATTTGCTCTTTTGCCACCAGTGGGCTCTTAAAAAGATGTGTGCACAGACACCAGATAATTATTTGTCAGAAATGTCAGCTGCATTGTGTAGGTTTGAGGATATCCCCTCCCAGTAACTGAAAGACATAAATTCATAAGAATGTCAAGGTGATACATTCTAAAAAAGAAGTCATTGATGTAAAATGTTTGATCTCTTTCCTATCCAGGTTCTTCATGAAGAAATTGAGATCCCTGGCTCTAGTTTAAAGCTCAGCTACCTGAGTTCCCGCACTGCTGGATACAAATCCCTACTGAAGATCATCATGACTCAGACACTTGTGCCCCTGAACCTGATCAAAGTTCATTTGATGGTAGCAGTAGAAGGGCATTTGTTCCAAAAATCTTTTCAGGCATCTCCCAACTTGGCATATACATTTATCTGGGACAAAACAGATGCATATGGTCAGAAGGTTTATGGGTTGTCAGATGCTGTAGGTAAGTCAGCATGTACAAGCTCCAAAACTTTCCAAGTAACACCTGTGAATCTAAATAAGAAAACTGCAAACTTCCTTATAGACTGAACAGTCTCCCTGACACAATTTATCTCTGTATTATGGTTATTTTACACATTAAAGATCATATTCAGGGGGTCTAAACTCCATCAATATACCTAGGTTTCCTGATCAGTACCTGACTTAAAAGGTTTAGACCAGGCAATAGGAAAAACTGGCCACAGGAACTAAGGTGAAGCCTAATCCATCATTACAATTTTGTTTTCTTGAGATATAAAATGATCTTCGTGCTGGACTGGCTGGCAGTCTGCAGTGCATTTGGGTTTTCACACATGCCATTATTGTCATCTCTTATGGTATAACACATTTGAAATGAAAATGCTGTTCCTCTAATGCTGTTTAGTCTTGTAGTTCTACAGCTATTTTAGTTCGGTTGGTTCTAGTGGGTGGGAAAAAGAGTGATCATCATATTTTTCAGTTTTCATTGAATATCTGAATAATTTTGATACAACAGTGACAAAAATGAGTGTGGAAGGAGCAGTTTTTTTTTTTTTTTAATCTGAATTACATTCTCTGTTTTCTAAAATCTTCTTTGCTGTAGCTTTTCTTTCTTTTGTTATTGCATGGGGTATTGCTTTCCTGAGTAATGCTTTCAGTGCACTTGTGCTTAAATGCACACAAAGTTTTCACTGCCATTTGGTATATGGTATGTAAAATGAATACACTAAATAAATGCTTTGAACATCTGGCAAGTTAAGAATTTATCTTGTCATGTTATAGTATATTTTTAATTATTTAATATAATTTTACTATATTTTTAAAATTGTATTTCTCACTCTCCTCTCACCAAACCCATCGCTTCCCAATGTGAGCTGTTAAAATAGAAGTGATCAGATCCCTGCAGAGTACATGTGAATGAAGTTTCAAATTTGTGTCTAGTCAAAGATCTGAATACAATATTGTAGAATAAAAATCAGGAATAGAATCACTCCATCTTCCTGAGGGGGCTGGGGAACTGGAATGCTCAATGATTTGTGCTCTGGACACTTAATTCAGTGTTTGTTCAGCAAGTATATTAGATTTTATTTTATTTCAGTGTCTGTGGGTTTTGAATATGAGACTTGCCCCAGTCTCATTTTATGGGAGAAGAGGACAGCACTGCTGCAGGGATTTGAACTGGATCCTTCAAACTTAGGAGGATGGTCTCTGGATAAACATCATGTACTTAATGTCAAGAGTGGTGAGTTAGTTAATTCCATCTGTTTGCTGTCCTATGTGGGGTTTTGTCTGTGAACACTTTTTATTTGCATTATATTTACACTTTCAAAAATTCCATTTCTCCACTCTTTTTGTTTCATCTTTAGCTCAGTAAGGTATGAGACGTATTTCAGTTGTCAGAAAATTTTTTACTGTTCTGCACAGCATGAATTTCTTAAAGTCCTAATCTTTATCCTCTATTATGCTTTTCATTTATTCCCCTGCAATATCTTTCTGTTTTCCCTGTTTCTCTTATATTAACCACATCGATTCTTGGTTTCTTTTGCTTGACCTTTCCTCCCCCTAACCTAAGATGGAGCTTACAAGGAGTCTGTGATGAGATACTGAGTCTCCTTTGTCTTCCTCATTAGTCACCTGTTTGTTTTTTCCTCGCTTTTTTCTGTCTTTCCATATCCTAAGCTGAATCTTTGTGATCTTCATATTTTACCAACACCTCTTTGGGAACTGAATGCTCAGCATACATTTTATTTGTTCCCTGCAAAGTGTTTGTTTGCAGCCTTCCTGCTGATCCCTGCATTAACAAATAACAAAGTGTATTTCTGCTTAATAAATCTAAGGTATTGTTCAGAATTGGCAAGACCAGGCTTTTTGAACACCCTTCCAGTGCTGGGCAGTGTATCCACATTTGGGTAGCACATGCCACCAGCAAGTGTTGTCACCAGTGGGGAGCCAGTTATGTTAGGGTCATATAACTTCATTCCCACAAGAACATGAGGCTGGAAGTTTCCAGCCAGATTTCCCCAGTTTTTGATAACACAGAATACGGTCACTCTGACAGAAAATCCACTCCCTTCTTGGAGCACGGAATATTTGCTCTTTGAACAAATATTTTGAAAATAAATCCTATCTTGAAGGTATTTCCTTGAAGCCTAATAGAGATCTGTACCACCAGCTTCCCTCCTGCCTTTTATCATTGATCCTTAGCAGCCCTTCTGGGAGTTTCATCTTTCTCCTATCTTTTCATTTTCTATGCTATCATCCTCTCTGGTGCCTCCATTTCTCATCTTTCATTTTCCATTAAAAAAGTATGAAAGACTGAGAGATGGAAGGAGAACAGTACGGTTGGCACGGAATTCCAAACAAAACATGGTATTGGAAACTGGAATGGAACACAAATAAGGAACAGCTCTTCTCCACCAAGTCAGTAACAATAGTCCCAGTAAGCCATAGTCAGAGCTGTGTGGCAGGGTTTTTCACAATGAATACCAAAGGACTCTGGTGTAGGTTTGGGGCTGTGGGTGTGTATGTGTGTAGGTTTTAACACTGAATCTTCATTACACCTTTATTTTTACTCCTGCAAAATCCTTTTGCACCACTGAAAAACCAAATGCCAAAGTCATTTCAATATAGAGTCTTTCAACAGCTGTTGAAAAGAGAACAACCTGAAGTCCCCTGCAATGTTTGAAATAAACACTTCTCCTCTCTGTCCTTAGGTATATTGCACAAAGGCAATGGAGAAAATCAGTTTCTCACTCAGCAGCCAGCTGTGATAACCAGCATTATGGGCAACGGGCGCCGCAGAAGCATATCCTGTCCGAGCTGCAATGGGCTGGCAGAAGGAAATAAGCTCTTGGCCCCTGTAGCACTGGCAGTGGGTATTGATGGAAGTCTCTTTGTTGGGGATTTTAACTATATTCGGCGTATCTTCCCCTCCAGGAATGTCACTAGCATACTGGAGCTGAGGTAAGGTTTAACCTCAGCGCTTTGCTTCTGGAGCCTGTGCTCAAATCAGCCTTTACCATTACTTTTTATAATTTTGAAAAACATTGTCACTTTCAACCTATTTAAATTCCAGTGGAGAAATGGGGCACAGAAATGCATAGTTCAAAGTCTGTAACTTACCAGAGCAGTGACTAAAGAGAAGGACTTGAGAATACAAATCAACTTGTGCAGAAATTACAAACCCTCTCTTTCTGTCTTGTTAGTGATCACTGATTCAGTCCTCCCTCGGTGCTAGCCTTTAGTTTTGTTTGAAAACTGTGGAATTGACTGCCCTTAGGTGCTGACAGGCAAAGGGACAGGCAAAGGAATAACAGCCTCACGAGGTCAGAGGGAATGCTCTCCCACCGGTGGGTTTGAGATCCACTTTCACATTTCTTCTCCATGCTTGTGAGTCTATTTCTGTAGGCTGACAGGTGCAGTTCAGGCTGACACACAGAGTCATTTTGCATCACCAGAACTCTTTTTAAGATTGTAACTCTGTCCCCCTGTCCCGTGCCCCCCTCCAGCCTTAAGATTTGATCACTTAATAGGGAAGGCATGACTGTAGAGTGTACCACTTCACCCATTTCTGTTCCATCTCCTTTTTTCATTCTTCCAGGAGAGGCAAGAGCTATAGCTTCAAACCCTAACTCATGTAACTGGACCTTATACTTACAGCACTACTGAGTATTTGCAGAAAAATGAGGGAAAATAGCACGCCCTGGCTGTCTGCTGACCCTCCTGGAGCCCACTCTGGCAGGAGCATTAGTGCTCCTGGAAATTGGATATAGCTGCAAAGTGCATTGAGTGAATTTAGGTCACAAGTCTTTTTTTAATGGTATGACCAATAACCAATTCCTCAGCTTCCACTATACTTTTAGGTTTTAATTAGTGGAAAAAAGCACAAAGTGATTGGACTGTTAAAGAATAGGAGGCCTAGCTCTATTCTACACCTCTCTTTCATTCATGCCATTCTGTTGATGTCACTATTGTGAATTCTGATTCTATAGAAAAGAAAAGAGATCTGATTCAGGCCAATTCAACTCTGAAATCACTCTCTGACACCTACCTCATACACCATCAGGCTGCCTCATTATATATTTTTTTTTTTAAAGTCATGGATCATCCAGTGCTTTCTGCAAGCAGCTCAGTTTAAACCACAGAAGGTAGCTGGCATGGAAGTGTGACCTGCTATAAATATTTATATCAATATGCACTATAATTCTGCATTATATAGAATATGCTAATTTTTTTTTTCCTAAGTTGTTCAGTTCTTTTTAGCTTTCTAGTAAACAGGACTACAGCTTTATAGGTGAAGAGAAACATTTTCAGATTAGGATACTTCTTATAATGCATTTTTATGCACCTCACCAATATCAGCCAGGGACAGGTGGCTGGCCCACCTTATGTTTGAAAATTTCACCTCAAAGTTTACAACAGTATTAGTGTGAGTGCTTTGTCTTTTCTCTCTGTGAGAGAGATTGAGAGGGAATTTGGATTTTCATCATTTGTAAGGGAAAATGGGAAAGGACATCGTAAAGAGACGGAAGATGGACTTTTATCTGCTGTCCATTTTCTCCTTTATGAAAGTATGTTTTCCATAGCATAGTTTCTTTAGCTTCTGTTACAACCATAAGCAATGACCAATGAAGCTAATGCATTGTGAGTGCCGCTGGACCAGCTGCAAAGGACTTGACACACAGATTTTTAGGATTTACAGACTTAAGGATTACATTATGATGTCTTATACCCCCCGTTCCTCTGAAGGGAATTAAGGTCCATTCCAGCAAACATAATCTATAGCAGTAATTGTGATTCGTTGCTCATCTTGAAATCTGCATGAGTTACACGGGTAAGAGTTTGAAGATTGAGCCATTTAAGTGTGAATGAGAGCAGAGTCTTCAGCTCATATCAAGTAGTTTGGATTGTGTTGCAACCAGTATGTCCACAAGTATTACAAACCAAATACATCGCTTTGTTTAGATCTCACAACTGATGTAATTTTGGTTTCACATTAGCCCCTATAAATCTCGAGTAGCCTCACACATCAGAACATCGCAGTGCATATTTCTTTCGCACTGCCCTTTGTGAAGGTGCTTGGTTGGAATGGCCAGTAGGAATTCTAACTCCAGTGGTGCATGTTGGGCTTCACTCTGCGGCTGCAAGCTGGGGGCTGTGCCTGGAGTGCTGCAGCTCAGGAGCCACAAACCTCTTTGCTCTGTTCAGTGCATGTTCCTAAATGGAAATTACATCAGCACAGTGAAATGCTGTGTGAGAGGAGACTGTGTTAATTTTCTTATGGGGAGTAGAGAGCACTTTTCCTTTGGCTTTGTGTCTGGGCAGTAAACTGTGGGTCAGTTAATGCTGTTTATCTCCCATTGTTGTACAGTACCTTACTTCTCACTTAGAAAGGGCCTTTTTACCCTAACATTGCTTTGATAGGCTTAAACAGATACCAAGTAGCATCCAAACTTGCTTTAAGCAATTATTTTAGAGACTGGGAGGAGAGAAAAGCAAACTGAATACTAAAAATTTGTCTAGAAATAGCCTGTTGGAAAACTGTTTTGATTAAAGAGGCTGCCTCCAACTGGCAGACAATATCCTAAGCCCAGTGCTTCCCCCTGCCCAGTTCTGTATTCAGAGAACTGCCAGTTTCTCTCACTCCTACCTCCCAAACTACACGTATTGCCGTGTGAAAATTCTTTCAGTGGTTCAGAAAGTTTCCTGAATATGAGGGGAGGGGGTGGGGGCAGGGGTATCCTATAGGGAATTAGCTTGCAGCTCTATCCCTCCCAGTCACTCTTCATCTGTAAACTAAGCTAAGGCTAGTGCTGAAAAGAGATATCTTCTCCTATGTCCTTTTGTAAAATAAAACAAATACTATGTTTGCTTTACCATCTATTCTTCAGCTAACTGTTTGTTCTTTTTTCTTCTGTTCCCTTTCTATAAAGAAATAAAGAGTTTAAACATAGGTAAGACATGAGCTCTTTCCCATATAATTTGATATGGTTCGTTTGCTTCATTGTGTTTGCTTTTTGTGTTGTGCTTCTTGTGTAATGTTATGTTCTTCATGTACCATATATAGAAACATTTTTATGTGCTAATTGTGTGTTATGAATATGATAAGCATTAGCAATTATGAAATGCAGTCAAAAAGCAGCCAATAAGTTCTGACAGTAATTAGAAATTTCTAGTAGAATGCAAGTATAATGAACCCCAAGCTAACTTCTAGATAAACACCTCTCCCTGCTGTCTATAATTGGTTAAATGGTCAAGGTAAACTACAACAGCATTTTCACAAATGCCAGAAAGGTTCACAAAAGCACTAATGACTGCATATAGGTCAAAAACTCATTTTCTGGTCATTAATGATTTTCTGAACCCGCTGTCCTTTGCCATAATTTAGTTTATATTTCTTTTGTCAAACACATTTAATAGCCAGCCTGTGGGGCTGGCTGTGTGCAACCACTAGATGCAGTCATTGTGAGATTCAGGAGGGAGGCATGACTTTTCTGGATGTTAGGAGGAGAACACTAGGTCTGCTGGATGGCTGCAGATAGGAAACACTTGTGCCTCCTTTCATGCCACACCTGGGACAGGGAGGATGTTCACCCTGGAGAAAACCAAGGGCAAGAACAAGAAGAGCTCTTGTAAACTATTTCATAGTGTCCTGTGCATTACCCTTTTAAAACCATACTTTCCATTTCTGTGATACAAGTTGATGCAATAGATGGTCTGGACTAAACAGGATAATTTCCCCTTAACATATTTTGGCATAGTAGGTGTAACACCCCTAAATATTCGTATCTGGATGAATTCATTCACAATTTGGTAATGATTATTGGTGGTGCTGGAGGCTCCTTATTTGCTTCAACTAAGCCTAGTTCATTTTTCAGCTGCTTAGAGATTTGCTCTGGACAGCTTCTGTTTTGGTTAAATTTAAAGAAAAGCTGTTGTTAAAAGAAAATTTGTTGCACCTGTGAGAAGGGCAGGGAGAACAAGCTGCACTTGGCTGCCAGGCCCCAGGCTCCCTCGGAGAGCAGAGTGAGGTTGCAGGTGACCACACATTCCCTCGGGGCTGGAGGCACAGACATTATTGGCAACACTGAATGCCATGGAAAATCTTTTAAAACAAGGTACAATCCTTGGCCTCCTATAATTCAAATGAAAGATTACAGCGGCGCAGAGAAAAGAGAGGCAGAGGTCTTTAATTGCTCAGGTGCCAGTTTGAGAAATATTGAGCACTCATTTATAAAACAAATCCCTGTTTGAGGTAATAGTCTCATTGATTCTTTGGGAGCACAGTGAGTGCATGTTACCTTCCAGCAGTCATTTTCTGCCAAAGTCCCTCAAGAATTTCCTTGGGGAGTCTTCCACTATCTGTTCCCTTACCTAGCTCAGGAGAGAGCGAAGGAGTATGAAACAGGTCTGCAGCTGCAGTGAGCTGCTCTCAGATCTGGAACCAAAGCTCCCTGGCACAGCTGCCCTGGGGTAGAGTCGAGAGGAGACAGGCAGGGTGAGCTCCATGGATGCACCATGACTGCAGGAGAGGAGAGGGAAATAAGCCCATGTTCTGCCATTGCTCATTTCTTACCCCATCCTGGTAGCAGCAGGGCACACCTAGGGCTGGCTGAGGGCAGAGGGGAGACAGGGGTCAGCACAGGCTGGCAAGATCAGGTGTGAAAACAGGAGAGACCCCTCCATTCCTGCAGGGTGGGCACTCTGTGAGCAGCTCTCTCCACTGAGTCCAGCAGGGCCCTCGCTTCCAGGTGCCAGCAGCAGTGTCTGTGCCCAGCCCCAGTCTGTGCTGCCTCAGGTCCCCATTTGGCCAGGGTGGGAGGCTGTGCCTTGTTTCAGCCCAGCTGCAGGCCAGCCTTGAGCTAAGTTTGGGTGTATTTGTGAGGTACAGACACCACCAGTGCCACAGCAGTGTGTTCTTCAGTGTCAGGGGAGAGCATGGGGGGAGAAGGGAGCAGAGTTGCAAAGCAATGACAAACGTGCAGGTGTTTGTATGGCTCAGATACCTGAGAGACTGGGGAAATCTCTAAAGTGGAAAGAACTATTTTTCTGTGTTGCAAAGAAGATTGAGCGTTACTTTGGAGGGATGAGAAGGAATGTGATAAGGGTGTAGTGAAGAGGTGCAGTCTGCTGCTGAAGATAAGGAGAGGAACGTGGGGAATAATGAGATTGTGCTCTAATCTCAAGCATGTCACTAGTTTCCCTGCATAACTTTGTCTACACCACTTAACCTCTCTGTGCCTCAGTTTCCTCCTCTGTAAAATGGGTGCTACACCCATCTTTTTAAAGTACTTCGAGATCCATGCATGAAATAAACCTGCCAAGTAATTTTTGTTTACTGTATTTCTTCATCTCTAATTTCTACACTCCTAGACTTCAGCAGATGGTATTGCCTCTGCCTACTGAATTATGGTCAAACCAATCTCCTTCGTACTTTCTACAGTTTTAGAACAAACCATTACTGACCTAAACCCATGGCATGTCAAAGACTGGCATAGAGGAAAATAACTGTAGAAAGTGATATTCTGGGGCCTCCTCATTCCTCCAAATCTGGTCATGACCACATGAGCACAGTTATCTTTGTGTGCCGATGGATCCGTCTGCCGAAAGCGGCCTTATAGTTTCAGCGATTCTGACCAAGAAATGGCTTATGTCCATCATAACTGACCTCTGTGTATCCTCACTCTTGGAGATGGGCACTTTTGCCACATGAAACTAGGAGTGTGGATATTTGGAGGCAAATATCTCTGGTTACTGGTAAGTAACCTTCATTTTTTTTTCCTCCTGTCTTCATTTGTCTTCTATGCTTTGAAACCACCATTGACCTTATTTATGCTCACCCATAGGCTCCAAAGGCTGTAAAACTCACATCATGCTTAAAATTCAAATAAACTGAGTAAAACTAGCCAGGCAAGATTTTGAAAATATTTCTGCACTGCAGTTCTGTATGTGTGACTGTATATATATTGTGAAGATTGACATTTCTCAATTTGCAGATGATTTGCTAAAGTAGTTCCAAAATGTGACAAGCTGTCAAAAAACATATATTTCAGAAGAGAAGTAGCTTTCCATAAGAGCGCCCATTCCAATCACAAACTGAGGACCAGCTTTTCGATAACAGAAGGTTTGGAGTTAAAGTCGGACACTTGGGGTCTCTGGTTTTAGTTATATAACCAACTTCATCTGCTGTAGATGAGATTCTTGATAAGAATGAATGAGAACAAATTTGCTTTAGAAATAAATTTGTTATGCCTCTGCCTCCTATTTATACAAGACCTCACAAATCTTGTGGCGTAATCAAAGTAAGTCAGAAGCTGATTCTTTGATCTTACTCCTACGACTTCTGCTTCCAAAGGGAAGCAGAACAAGGTAGCGGAGAGGGGGCAAACAGATAAGCCAAAGAGAATTGACCTGAAGCAGATCTAAAGGACTAAAGAGATCAAGAGGAAAGACTGCTGTGCAGCTCTGCTGTGCAAGGTTCAGCATAGAAGGATGAGTGAGATTTAAAATTACAATCCCTCTGCACACTGACCAGGCCCTAATCAAGTTAGGTCCTCAGGTGATGGTCCTTCAGACCTCACCTCTGGACGAAGGTGTCAGACTTTCTTTCCAGATCTTTCTGTGCCTGATGAGTATCCAAGCTCTGAAAGCCTGTGAAGTTTCTAGACTGCTCAGCTGTTTCTGTTTTATGCTTTCTTTTTCTCTAAAGCAACAATCCCGCTCATAAATACTATCTGGCCGTGGACCCTGTTTCAGGCTCGCTCTACGTGTCAGACACCAATAGCCGACGGATTTACAAAGTCAAGTCCCTCACGGGCACAAAGGACCTTGCTGGTAACTCTGAAGTGGTGGCAGGGACGGGAGAGCAGTGCCTGCCCTTTGACGAAGCCAGATGTGGGGATGGAGGGAAGGCAGTGGACGCAACCCTAATGAGCCCTCGAGGTAAAGGAGGAAAAGAAGCCGGAGAAAATGACTGCGTGCAGCTAGGCTGGATGTGGAAATAATTATCTGGCAATTAAATCACTCCTTGCTTGGTGATTTTTATTCTGGGCTTTAATTACAGTGGATTGGCAAGTGTTCGTGCTTTGTGTAGTTAAAGCAAACTTTATTACCCCGACACTGAGTGCTGCAAAAGGAGAACAGAACACAAATTAGCAGGGTACCGCTCACTCCAAGAAGCAAGCGTGTACACTGGGAAACAGATCACTGTTTGAGATACAGTCTCTGGGGAGATATATTGCTTGCTGTGGCTTTTCTCTGAGTTTTTACTCTATGTATCTCCTTTTTGCTTCAGAATCAGAGAAAAAAATAAAAGGATTTTTGCCCTTTCCAGTTTCTCATTTTTGACAAAAAGTTTTCAAGATGATCTAGAGATTTAGGGATGTGTTACTTTTTAAGTTTCTTTTTTTGTCTGTTGTTTCATCTTAATTGTATGGATGAAGTAATCAGGTGTATTGCCAGGTGTTTCAAACGTATTTGGTTTTTTTCAGTGGTTGAAAATAACTAGATGATCATAAAGGTACACAAAATTCAAAGTCCAGTTTCTTTGTATAGGAGGTAGTTTCAGTTGACGCACAGAAATTAAAAAGATGAAGCTGTATCTTCTCTCACTGCCCAATAGGACGAGCCCTACAACAATTTGAAGACAGAATTTTTAGATCAATATTTTATTTTCAGCCTGGGAAATGGACAAGGCAGTGCACCAAATCAAAGCAGGAAAGGCAAGTAATAAAAAGGCTGCCCTCCTTCCCAACCGGCAGCAGCATCCGTCTGTTCCTCCGAGGGAGCGCCTTTCATTCTGTGCCTTTCCTCTCTAAGGACTCACAATGTGACAGGCATTGAACCTTCCCTTTCTTTCTAGGCTGGCAACCCCTGTGTCTTCATCTGGAAACACCAGATGTTCTTTCTGTATTTTTACTGCAACAGGTCAAAGAATTTTAAAAAAAAATCCAGAAATAATACAATGTCCTCCTAGCTTGCCAGAAATTTCAAAGGTATTTTAAAAGATTTCTAAAACTGCTTCATCCTTATTACATCCTTCAGATGAAGAAAGCAATGCCTCAAATTTCTGAGTGAAATTAGGGGATAATTTTTAATTGGGTTTATGTAATGTATCATAGAGAGTTTAAATCTAGAAATAAGCTGATGCATTCTGCTGGGTCTTTGGCTTGTTTGGGGATTTCTGTGGGGTTTTTTTAAGCCCTGAAGGATAAACCTGTTTGATGCCATTTCTTTGGCATAACTATGGGCTGTTGGAGGGTTCCAGGACCTGTGCTCAGGTTAGGAGGGAGGGAGGAACAGGGGAAGAGGACAAATGTCACCATCTTGTAAACAAGACAAAGCCTACCTGAATTCAGGAGCCTCACTGCTGCACTGATGCCTCGCTTTTATATTTGCAGGAATTGCAGTGGATAAGTATGGACTCATGTATTTTGTTGATGCCACTATGATTAGAAAAGTGGATCAGAACGGAATTATATCAACCCTGCTGGGCTCCAATGACCTAACTGCTGTTCGACCTCTCAGCTGTGATTCCAGCATGGATGTCACCCAGGTAGACTCTTATGCATTTATTTTCTTCTCTGCCTTAGAAGAGATGGGCATCTATTTTGGGTGACTGCCTGGCCACTTAAGAAATACATTATGCAGCACAAGATGATAACGTATTTGATTCGTTACTGAAATGAATGAACCATTCTTTTTACTGTGGCTAACACAGTTTATTTATGCAACTGTAGAGAAAAAAGGTTGAGATAATGGGAGTTATTGTCTTAATTGCCTGTTTTTCTGTAATTATTGTAGAGCTTCCACAATGTAGCATTCATTCTTGCACAGAAACACAATTAGCCAAAGTTACGACCGCACATAACTTTAATATTTCCGAAAAACAAAATAATTGTTTGAAATAGTTGCCGTTCATGGCTTGGTTTCATGATTTACGCTGATAAACCCCTCACTAATTTGCTGTCGTTACACGTGGAATTTTAAACACTAGAAGTGTACTTTTCAGTTTCGAGTTTTACAGTAATAATTTGTGCAACTCATAGGTACGGCTGGAGTGGCCTACTGATCTCGCTGTCAATCCCATGGACAACTCCCTTTATGTCCTAGAGAACAATGTTATTTTACGGATCACAGAAAACCATCAAGTTAGCATTATTGCTGGACGCCCCATGCACTGCCAGGTTCCTGGTATAGACTACTCTCTTAGCAAACTGGCTATTCATTCTGCACTTGAATCAGCCAGTGCCATTGCCATCTCACACACAGGAGTTCTTTACATCAGTGAGACAGATGAAAAAAAAATTAATCGGCTACGCCAGGTAACTACCAATGGAGAAATATGCCTTCTTGCAGGGGCAGCTTCAGACTGTGATTGCAAAAATGATGTCAACTGTAATTGCTATGCTGGGGATGATGGGTATGCCACTGATGCCATCTTAAATTCACCATCTTCCTTAGCTGTGGCCCCAGATGGTACCATCTACATAGCTGATCTTGGAAATATCCGCATTAGGGCTGTCAGTAAAAACAGGCCCATTCTTAATTCCTTTAACCAATATGAAGCTGCATCTCCAGGAGAGCAGGAGCTGTATGTCTTCAATGCTGATGGGATTCACCAGTACACTCTCAGCCTTGTTACCGGGGAATACTTGTACAATTTCACCTATAGCAGCGATAACGATGTCACGGAGGTGATGGACAACAATGGCAACTCCTTGAAGGTGCGCCGGGATGCCAGTGGGATGCCCCGCCATTTACTGATGCCGGATAATCAGATTGTCACGCTGGCTGTTGGCACTAATGGTGGACTCAAGCTGGTCTCAACACAGACCCTGGAGCTCGGATTAATGACATATAATGGAAACAGTGGTCTCTTAGCAACGAAGAGTGATGAAACAGGATGGACAACATTTTATGAGTAAGAATGTTTTTGGCTATATTAAGCATACATTTATTTTTCAAATGGTAGTGAGTAGGCCCTAGACTGACCCTACTGCAATTTGTTGTAGGTTTTTCACTGATGCTGAGTAAGGCCGTTGCACCTCAGCCCTGCGTGGTGCTGGAAATGGTTAAGTGGCTTCACGGTTGGGTCCAGCTTGGTGCTGGGTCCTTTGGGTGGGTCCTGATCCACCTAAATCCCTGCCCGGGGTCTGAGTTTGGGGCAGCTCATCCCACGCAGCACAAAGGACTGTGTGCCACAGCCAGAGCCGGGTTAGTTCAGCTGCTCCTCGAGGTCAGCACGGCTGCCCAGAGCCCTGGGTTAGTTCAGCTGCTCCTCGAGGTCAGCACGGCTGCCCAGAGCCCACAGCCAGAGCAGCCCAGCGCTCCCTCTGCGGCTCCCAGCAAGCTGCCTCTCTCTAGGAACCCTCATGCTGCAGCTTCTTTTGGAACTCAAATTATCTCTCTTTCTGTTCAGCCTCATATATTACTCATGGTTGTTAAAATGTTGATTAACTTCACTGATTGTTCATTCCTGAGACAAGTGAGGAAATTAGATCCCCAGCTATCTGTCAGACCCCTGGTGTAACTTCCATAATTTGTAGATAACCCAAAAGCACACTGGTGTTCGTGAGTATATAGATTAAATAGACAGAACTTCCTCTTTAAATGAAATTCATCTGAAGAGATGAAGTTCAAAAGTGTATTAAAAATCTAGAAAAACTAGTCAGATTTTTATTAATATTTATCCTATTCATAGTAGTCTTATTGCCATTTTTTGATCGAAACTGTTTTAAAAAGAGAAGCTAAATGACATACTGAAAAAAAAAATATAGTTAGATATGGCAAATCTGATGCCATATATTTTGTCTGAATTAGTTAATTAATCATTAGGTAATTAATAAATATCATTCCCCAAATCAGTGAGTAGAAGATACGAATAGGTCTTTATATTTCATTTTAAATGGCAGGCTTATTTTCAAGGTTGCAGACTAGCAACGGCGCACATCTCTTCGTTTATTGATGCATTCAGCTTGGCCACCTGTTTTCTCTGTTTGGAGAAAACGTACCAAATGCAGGGCTGGAAGGAGCTGTGTTCAGGCTGCTCGCAGGGTCTGCGCTGCACAGCAGGACTGCTGCAGTTGGTTCCCGTTCGAAGGAAAGCAGTGCCCTCTCGTGGGGCCCTGCAAGCCCGGCCACGGACTCCTCCTGCCTGGGGCTTCACATGAGGAGTGAAAAAAAAATTATTTTTCCTTAATATTTTGCAAATATTGTTGCTTTACCACAAATTTGTTACAAAAATAGTTTGGTTACGTGACCACATGAAGGTAATACCTGCTGATTACAAGGTCACTGGACCAGACAGAATAAAATTTCATATTATTGCTGATGAGATATGGGTGCCCTTCTAGGAAGGCTTTTTGTTGTTGTTTTTTCCACAGTAGGTAGTCCAAGATTCAGTCATATAAATTAGGTTTTTCTCAAAACACCAGTATAGCAAAGTAATTTAAAACTCTACGTGAAAATAAATGAAACATTAAAAAAGGTCATCAGAAAGTTACCAGCTTCAAAACTGGTATAACTGGTGTCCAAGAGTCACACGAAGTGCTACGGTAGTGTGGTTTATTAGCAAAATTGTATTATGATTCCTTAGGAAATACAGAAGGTAGGAGCTTTGATGTCTTACTGAGATCAGCTGAAAATATCATTTAATGTGTACATAGTGCTGCAGATTTTTTTCCGAGATCAAATAAGAAAAGACCTTTGCCTCAGGTCAGTGGAAGTTAAATACCATACTTAGGTCTAAATATTATAGCCTGAAGTATTGTCTTGGATAATTAGTGACTTTGATGAGGCAGCAAAAATAACTTACTTTCTCCTGGATTTGCACATACATTCTCAGAAGCAAAGAGCCCATAGATGAGAGAAACATAAAAACTTTATTTGAATCAAATATACAAACCTAAACAATCACAGTCCAGTCACTCAGTACTGGTTTCTGCTTGTTCTTTGAAACAGCTCCTAAGAGAAAATTCTGTATTCATCATTCTGCAGTTTTTTTTTGTAGTTGTAAGTTAATATCAGTTAGAGATGAAAGTAGTATTTAGCCAATGAGACTTTATAAGGACAACAAAATATTTTTCTGTGCAGTGACATTCATGCATTCATACAGACGTAATCAGCACTCAAAATTGTTAATATGGCAGCAGAACTGGAAAAGAACAGTGGTCTTTTAAGTGGTAAAATACTACATGAGCTAAAGTTTTTATGAAAAATTTATTTCAGTGTATTTATATCAACCAGACGCTGAAGTGCCGTGTTATCTTATTGGGTATATTCCTTTCATTTATCTGAAACTTTACCCTGAAAATGCTCTCAGAATTAAATTTGTGCAGTTAATCAAGGTGTGCATCTGCATTTGCAGAGAGCTGCAGACACAGGCTGGCTGTGTGTGTGCACACTCCATACGTGTGTGCTATAGATAGCATCTGTGCATGTGCATGCAGCTCATTTGCAGTAGCAGCAGCCAAGGCTCTTCAATAATAGAACAGCTACCAGCAGGCTTACATGGGGTAATTTAAGCTTGGCTTGGGCATGAAGCACAGATCTTTGAAGCAGTTCCCAGTGGTATTCCACTTGGTGTAGGGAGCATCCTGAGAGAATGCTGCAGTTTTTTTCTTGAATCGGTTTTAAAAGGGAGTGAAAATGGGGATGTATGTAAATGTGTGTGGATCTGTGCCTTGTTGAGGTCAGAGGCTGCTGTTCCTCCTTTCTGCAGTGCTGGATGTGGCACTGTCCTTCCTGCTCCCACCCACGAGCTGTGGGGAGCACACAACTCAAACCCCAGACACCAGGATGCTGGTGACAAACACTGCGTGGGGAATAGAGGTGCCATGGCAGTGGACAAGGCAGAGCAGCCCTCAGGCACTGCCACAAGCCCCCTGGAGGGATCCACAGATGCTTGTAGCTACCTGAGAAGGAGCCAAGCACTCAGCTGTGTCCCACAGTCGAGGTTGAGCTATAGATGTGACCATGGGTTGGCCATGGCCAGCTCACAGCCACCAGGCTGGCAGAGTCAGCCACCAGCCTTGTGCCTGCTGTCACCCAGAGCTGTCCTGGGAAACCTTTGCCTGCTGGTCACAGTTAGCAATGTGTTGGTGAGGGAGCAGTGGGCACAGGGAGATGCTGTTGTTTGGTGGTTTTTGAGATACTGGGACTAAGAAAGGCTGTCTGCCCTTGTAATTTCATTAATAGAAAAACTTGGGATGGAGCCTTACTCTAACTGAAGTCAGTAACAAAAGCCCAGGAATTGCAGAGTACCCAGAGCCCACCTTATCTGGAGATATTCAGGTTGCCCTATCAGATCTGGTTCATCCAGGCTGATGCTGTGTCACAGACTGTCATAGGTAGTGACTGCTTCTGAAGAAGACACCAAGAAGTTCCAGGTCAATTTGTATGTTTTTCATTGTGAATTTTGGTTTTTACTTCATTAGAAACAGGTTCATGATATTAAGAAGAGAAGTATATAACCATTTAATTAATATATTTTTTTTTCTTATTATTCAGATAAATGTCTGGGTGTTGTGTTCTACTGCTGAGCACTTGCTCTCACATAACACATAAATTACAAAAAAAGCCCTCAGGTATATGTCACTTAAATTTTGTGGTACACAAAAGGCTTCTGTTATATTAATTAATTTATTTTACCTTTAAGGTATTTTTTTTTAAAATAAGATTTTATTTTGATGCAATGGACAAAGTAGAAATGCCTTCTTTATATATTGGTATCACAGTGTGTGTATATCATTTAAGTAGTGAATTTTTTATATGCCTAGCTCGTAAACTAACTGGTTTACAGATCTTCAAGGAGAGTGCTTTTGTATGTATTTTGTTAAGTGTGTCCATCACTTGCCTATAAACCCTTTTAATCTCTGCTGTTGCTGATTTCAAAACTGCGACCAGCACCGGGGAGCACACCCCACAGCAGGGGTAAAACAATGATTTCTTGAAATAGCACTGGAATATTTTCATTTTTCTGCTCCAGTCTCTGTACATCCACATCCATATTTACTTTTTAGACTGCCCTTACACTTTGAACAGAGATTTCCAGTGAGTAGCCCACAGCAATCCCCAGGAATTTTTCCTAGGTTAATTAAAAACCCAGCAATGTGAATGAAGAGTTTAAATTAATGTCTCATTTGCATTGCCTAAAATATATTTGCTGATGGGGAATTTCACCAACCGTTTTCCTGGGAGTTCACCGAGTGCTGCAGAGTCACACTGGAGATATTCATAAACTTTTCTAGTTTGTCTTAAATAACATTGTCTCTGCTGTAAGATTTGACATCTAATGTTCTCTTCGTCACTCTGCCCATCACAAAGCATCCACATACAGACTCTTAAGGGGTATTATTAACCTTTATGATTTTTTTAATGGTCCAATTTTTGTACTTTTTCTTTTCCCTTGCTAGACAGATGCTTGGCTGGATCAAGTTCTTCCCCTAGCTATTCTTTTTGAATACTTTTCCATTTTTTTTAAGACCTTTACAAAGACTTAACCCACTTCCATAGATTATCTCAACATACAGTCTTTTATTCAGTATTTTGCTGGTATGATTTTTATATATATATATATATATATATATATATATATATGTATCTGCAGAGACAAACTTGTGACTATATTGAGAAAAATCATACTGCTAAACCTTTCTTTGATCCTGAACTACTTAAATGAGCACAATGTATTATTGGTCCCTTTTAGGTTGCATGATGCTTTGTTTTATTGATTTCCTTCTTTGCCTAATACTTCCATTGGTTCTGGTAAGGCTTGTTGCTCCACAGGTGATTTTTCCTTCCTCCCCAGTATTCAGTTGAATGGGTGCAACTATTTGCAATGGATTTGAAAGTCATATATTTTGTTTGTTTTAACTGAGGAGACACCCTGTGGATTAATTTTTTAGAAATGCTGTACAGTTCAGGTGGCCTAGTCTGAGGTTTCTGAGTGATTTAATTGTAAAGCCATGTTGAAAGCTCTGGTTCTTTTTCATCTTTACAGCTAACCACAGCCTACAATGAACTGAGCTAGCTCAATGACACCAAAGGTGCTGCTCTTCTCTTCTGTTACTCAGGCAGTGCAATGGATTTACCACTTCTCTTCCAGGCTTCCTGCTCCCTGGATTTCTGCATTTGAAGGATCACCAGTTGGTTTCAATCTCTACCTAAACTTTTCCCTTTATCTACACAGGCCATTTTTCTTGCCTTTCTGCTCTCTAGAAGCACGTGCGCTCTGCTAGCGGCTGGGTGAGAGACTCTCGCACGAGTAGAGAATTGCAGCGAGCAGAGTGTCAGACTGGAATGCTGATTTTGTTTCAGGTCCCCATTTCTCACCCTTAAGATCCAAGGGATTGCTTCTTTAGCAAACATATGCACACAAATAGAGCATATTGATGGAAAGGGGGAAAGGGTATGATTTGATTTCCAGCAGCATTGCTTCTTTCCCCCCTCCTCAGGCTTTATACTTCAAAAGAAACTTAATAAAATCATTGAAAGCCCTTTTTTTAATTTTTTTTCTTTATGCCTCTGGAGCACTTAACTCATCTTCTAAGGTCTTTTCTGAGTGCTGACTGCTGCCCTTTGTGCAACTCCAACCTATCCTGTGTTTTTCATCTTTCACCTTTATGAGCCAAAATACTGACCCCAAAATGCAGTTCAATACCACAGATAAGATCTAAATGAAATTATTATGTTGTCAAGCTGATGTCTTTTTAAATCCTTTATGGCTAGTTTATTCCTTGATATGTCGCTTAAGACCATACTTAGTTTCCACTAAGTATTCAAAAGCAAATGTGCAGTTTATGCAATTGTTTATTGCAGTGTCCATCAGAAGTCCACTTCCTTAGAGTGAAATGCAACTATTACAATGCAGACTAATTTGCTAATTATAATTGTTTGAGCCAAATATCACTCCGTATATTCGTAATAATTTAATTAATTTAATAATTTAAAATATGCTAGCCTCGATTTGCACCCATATAGTTGAGATCAGTATCTCTAAAAAATATTATTTCATCATTATAGACTCTTTCAAGAACAGAGAAATAGATATGGCCAGGATGTTCTTGAAAATCTGTTTCAGTCTGGGTTTTTTGCACAAATGTGGTGCATTATTAATACATTGGGTATTGAAATGAACATATATCCTCATGCTTTTTTGCTCTCACTAACTTTTCTATTAGCTATGATCATGAAGGGCGTCTGACCAATGTAACACGTCCCACTGGAGTGGTAACTAGCCTTCATCGAGAAATGGAAAAGTCTATTACCATCGACATTGAGAATTCTAATCGGGATGACGATGTCACGGTCATCACAAATCTCTCCTCTGTGGAGGCTTCCTATACAGTTGTTCAAGGTACCAAAGCACACTTCTCAGCACACCTCCTAACCACACACACAGCTTGAGAACGCGATTTGCTAACCATTTGTGTCAGTAGCACACTTATGAGCAGGGGGAAACTGTGTAAGGTTTGCCAGAAAAACTCCCATAAAGCTTATTCCTAAACTGACAGGTCTTCAGGACAGGTAAGAGCCATTTCACAGTCATGCTTTGTGTCAAGTATGTATGGTCACTATCTGCTGGAGAAATTTAGTCCTTCCACTGCCTCTTGCGTCAGGGTCATTTTACCCACTGTACTTCCCTGCAAAAAGTCTGACTTCAGTGCCACTGAGACACAGCCTGACTGCTGGATGTGGCTGCCTGGGGGGAGATCCTTCTGGAGAGGCTCAGGAAGCCTTCCAGCAGAAGAAATCTTCCAAATTTATACACGGCCATTAATTAGAGTGTAGAAGTATCAGGGCAGTGGATGACGTGTGGCAGAGATGGCCCTTCCAGGAGCAGTGTTACAGCCCAGGTGTGGCAGGAGGCAGCAGCAGCACAGGTTCAGGGTTTGTGCAGAGCTTTCCAGCACCACCCAGGCATTGTGTCTGATGGAGTCAGTTATCAAAGGTAGACTGAGAGGGATTTGGCGAGTGATGGGGCTTTTTAATTAAGATATAATGTCACC
This sequence comes from Entomyzon cyanotis, assembly GCA_024500445.1. Lineage (NCBI taxonomy): Eukaryota > Metazoa > Chordata > Aves > Passeriformes > Meliphagidae > Entomyzon > Entomyzon cyanotis. The sequence goes on from JAKEPQ010000668.1 coordinate 1,258,908, forward strand.
TGAATGAGAATATCATCATCAAACAATAGCCTCCTCCTGACATAAATGTCAACATTTGTAGACTGTTACACCGTGACAGGTCTGGTTACAAAGACTTAATTTCTCTTATGCCAAATGATTAATTACGTAGATGCTGTCCTTCTCTCAGGCAAATATTGATGTGTTGCTGACAGCTGCACACTGTGGCACTCCATCCTGGCTGAGAATGGGCTTGGCTGTGTCAAACAGCTGGAGAACTGCTCAGCCAGAGAAGCACGGGATTGTTTGTGTAGCTCTTCTCCAACAGAGGCTGGGTGTGCCCAGTGTGGTTCTGCTGGGAGGCAGGAGAGGGAATGACTGTGGCTGCCAGCTTGCACTGCTGGAGCCTCACACCTTGAGGATTTAAAGCCACGCTGTAATTCTGTACAAAGCCTCTGCTTGGAGACAGTTTTTAAAAAGAAGAGGCACTTACTTCCTACTTCTTATAAAGAGTCCAGCAATCTTCTTCTTTTTCTTTTTGTCCTGGAGTTTAATGCTTTGTTGTTTATCCAGCAGTTCAGTTTTCAGGAGATTTTGTTCATATCAGAAATAAATTACGTGGTTCAACACATATCACTGTGCATTTTGATTCACAATTAAGACTGAAGGGAAAACATAATGAAATAAACACAGTATCTCTCTGCAGGCTCACTGTTACACTACTGTTCTTTACATGAATCAGTAACATCTGTAATTTCCACCATAGTGCCACGTAAATGGTAATTGCAGGCTGACTTCATTTAACATCAACAGGAGTGCAATAAAAAACCAATCAAATTAAGCTATATGTTTTCTTTATGACTGGAGTAGCTAAATTATTTTCTTTTCATTATTGCTGTAGATCAAGTGAGGAACAGCTACCAGCTCTGTAATAATGGTACTTTGAGAGTGATGTATGCCAATGGCATGAGCATTAGCTTTCACAGCGAACCTCATGTCCTGGCTGGGACTGTGACTCCCACCATAGGACGATGTAATATTTCTCTACCAATGGAAAATGGTTTAAACTCAATTGAATGGCGCCTGAGGAAGGAGCAGATTAAAGGCAAAGTGACTGTGTTTGGACGAAAACTCAGGGTAAGTACAACTTGTTGTTACAATTATCACCTTTTGCTCTTCGGGCAGAAAATTCATTTTTTATTTTGAAGGGTGCTTTCCTTACTTTTGTTTGTTAAAAATGTGCGACTCTGGGATCTGTCTTTGGTGCGACACCCTCTCCTCTGGTTGAGAGGTCAGTTGGCTGCATGGGATCATCTGCTGCCATCAGCTATGGAGCTTCATGGCTAAAAGTATTCCAAAAGAGATTGGTAAAAATACCTAGAATTTTACAGATTCACAGAATCATCAAAGTTGGAAGACACCTTCAAGATCATTGAGTCCAGCCATTAACACAGCCCCACCATAATTGCCCCAAACCATATCCCCAAGTGCCACATCCAGATGCCTTTTGAACACTTCCAGAATAGTGACTCCCCCACCTTCCTGGGCAACTTACTCCAATGCCTGAACACTCTTTCAGTGAACAAAGCTTTTCAAATATCTAATCTGAATCTCCCCTGCTGCAACGTAAGGCTATTTTCTCTTGTCCTTTTGTTTGAGATGTGGCAGGAGAGACCAACCCCTAGCTTGCTGCCTCCTTTCAGGGACTTGTAGAGAGCAATTTGGACCCCCTGAACCAACTTTTCTCCAGATTTTCCACCCCCAGCTCCCTCAGCCACTCCTCAAAAGACATGTTTTCTAGAGCCTTCCCAGCTTCATTGCCCTGTTGCTGCAAAACACTCTGCCTCTCAGGGGGATGGGAATCTGAGCACTCACCACTTGTAAAACTGCCAGGGCGGATTTACCCCAGCTAGTGCTGAGGAGCAAACACAACCACAGCTTGAGCAGTTGCATTCTGCTGCTGTAAAATCCCCCTACAGACTCACTGAGACAGGCATGTTGTGTTTATTCCCTTTCCCAAATGGCACAATTGGAAAATAATTGCCGTAATTACAAAGTCATAAGCATAGGATAAGGAAGACGGTCAGGTCATGTAATCCATCCCCTGCCAAATTAAAGATCTGCTACAGCTGGATTAATCCCATTCTGTGCTTTGCTGGCCTGGTTTTCACCCCTTCAGTATCAAGCCTTTGACTGGGCTGGTTCAGTATGTGCAGTTTTGGAAGGGCTTTGAGATACTAGGCAGAAAACAAATGTGCTGATCAGGTCCTCCTTCTTTTAGCAATTCTTTCAACATCACTGAGCCAAGATACAGTTTAGTGTGTTCAAGATGATATAGCAAATGCAATATATGTAAACAATTATGTAGTGATTTGCAAAAAAAAAAAAAGACTTGGATGTTAAATTTTTATATTTTCCTATTGCTTAACATCTAATTCCCAGTGTTGAGTTAACAAGGCTTTCCTTATTCTCACAAATGATCAGAATGTACTTATTAGGAAGAGGGAGAAGGTTAGACAAAAAATTGAATGAGATTAGCAGCTAATCCTTAATGACTAAATTTCATGGCTGTGTAATTGATTTTTGATGTGTTGACCTGCAGCAGTTGATTAGAAGTGGAAAATAGATCAGCGCTGCATTTTGACTAGGTGTTCAAAATAAAAATAAATAGGATGCTGAAATGAAATTGCTGTAATCCTAATTCTCAATACTAAAAATTTAATAGAGGTACTTGTGGTAATTAGCTGAAGTTAAACACATCTTAGTGCTAAAACCTTGCCTGAGATAGGTTTTCTTGCATCATGTTTATGCAAATCAAAACAATGCTTTATCTAGCAACACCTCAACATTTAATTGTCTGGTGTTAGTTCCTGTAACAATAATCACATATCCATTTAGCTCTTTTAAATGAAAATCACTATGAGATTATCACAGGTTGAGTGGACTGAAAATGAAATTTGAAAACGAGGGAGAAAGCATAGAATTTATTTGCATCTCATTTATTCTAATTCATCTTTATAAATTGCTCAGTGAACAAAGCAGAGCAAGTGTGTTGGAATGTTGTGGGGAGCAGGTGGCAGGCAGGGGCAGCTGTGGCACATGGTGACACAGGGCAGGGCACTGCTGCAGAGCTGAGAGAGAGCCAGGGCCATCTCCAGGAGCCCCAGGTCAGAATCAGTGGTACTGGAGGGGTGGGAATTCCGTGGGATTCGCCTCTCAGGTGAGTCCTTCACCTAGTGGTACTCTGAGGAGTATGGAGCATTCTGAGGGCTGGAGCCCACGCCCCTGTTCTTCAGTCCTGAAAGGGAGCTTATAAAAAACACGGGGACAGATTTTTTAGGGTGTGTTGTGATAGGACAAGGTGTGGCAGCTTTAAACTAAGACAGGGTAGATTTAAACTAGTAATAGAGAAGAAATTTTTTATGGTGAGGTGGTGAGGCATTGGCACAGGCTGCCCGGTGTGGCTGTGGGTTCCCCACTCCTGGAAGCACTGAAGGGCAGGTGGACAGGGCTCTGCACTGTTGCTGCTGAAGATGCCCCAGCTCAGTGCAGAGGGCTTGGACTGGGTGATCTTTAAAGGTCCCTTCCAACCTGGACTGTTGGATGATTCTGTGAGTCCCCATGGAGTGGTGCTGCCTGTGCTCTGGCTCTGCTCATCCCTGCATCAGGCACATCCCGCAGGACGTGTTGCTCTCTGCACACATGCCTGAGCACATTTCATGAACTGCACTTCACCTTTATCTTCTCCCACCCACTGTCTGCTGCTGTTTGATGCACCACACGTTCAGTGTCTTGCTGTAGTTTCAGATAAAGTCTTGATAAGATTCCCACCTGAAGAGTTTTTATTATGGTGCAGCATCATGTAAGTGATTTCTGTGGCCAGGCCTTTCCAAGGCACAAAGGGCTTATCCCTACAGCCACTTCAGCAGCAGCTGAGGGAAAACCAGATGTGCACGTGGGTAGTGAGCAAAAGAGAAAGGGCTTCTTGGGGAATCTGCAGTCGTGATACTCGTGACTGCTATTAGTGTTCTCAGCAAGGGTGGGAATTAGTCAGCCTGTTTGGGTTCCTATATGATTAATATGATACTGCAATTACGCTCTCTGGTTTCACTTATTTTACAAATGCAAATGAAGTTACTGAATTATCCAAGCAGGTGATGTTCGTGTGTGCATCTTCAACTGATGTTTGCATGTGTGCACAGCTCTTGTCTATGTAATAATTTTTAAAACCCTGCTAATTTTGTTTTCTATGGCAAAACCAAATGATTGTTACAATGTTGTTGAGAAAAAGAGGATTCCTTTCCTTCATGCAGATTACAGTTGCAGTTACTGTAGTGGAGAGAACTAACCCCAGAAATCCTGACTGATATATGAAGCTTCAGAAGTTACAAAAAACCAAAACAAAAAAAAACCCCAAAGCTAAAATTCAGTTCATCATCTTTCTGAAAGATATTTTTTTTCTTTTTAGAAACTTTGCTCATCCTTAAGAAATTGGACTATTTCAGTCATACACTAACCCTTTAACTCTATAGCTAAATGTTTTTGAGAAGTGAAAGCTCTCTTCTGCTGATGTAAAGGGTTTTTTATGTCTCTGCCATCAGGATTGATCCTACCAAACAAGAGTAACCAGTTGAGAAACTACGGATGTTGAGTTTGGCTTCTCTGGCTTTGTTTTCATTGCAATGGGAGAGCAAAATATGACTTGTTTTGCCCTAGGGTGTTTTAAGAAAAAATACTCTATCTTTTCTGTGAATCACAGGGCAAGTTGTTGCTGAGATAACCTTTGGGAAAACCTACAGAAAAGAGCTTTTTATTCTTGTAATTGCCCACTGAGGAAATGCAAACTGTTAAAGAGATTAATTTCATTAATGTAAAAAATTGGGATAATGAGCAATAATTTGAAATAATTATTTCTTTACAAACACAAAACTGTATTAATTTTAAATGTGTCTGTATAAGTCAATTTCTACTGAGTTAGTTTGGGTGGGAATTGGGTTTACCCCTGCCAGTGAATATATCACAGAATAACTTTTATGTGCTCAAGAAAGGCTCAGGGTTAATTTACATATTGTTTGATGTACGGTTTAATTTTGGATAAGAGAAAACGTTGCTTAATCAAAGCCACTGTAAAATATAAGCTAAAGAACAAATTCCCACAAATTGATGAATACTTTTTAAGTAGTCATTGTTCTGGAATTATATCTAATTTTAAAACTTCTACTTTATTAATGATGCATCTACAATTAAAGTACTTAAGAAGCTTTATCAGATTACAGCATTAGCCTGAATTCTCTGGCTTACCCCCAGTGAATATATATCTCTCATTACAGCACTCTCACTAGAAGCCACCCCATTTGGTGTTCTTATTTGTCTTATTCTCCTATTTTTTAATTTAAATAAATAAATAAATGTATAAATCTGTCACTGAAACACTTCCTGCTGTACTTCAAATGAAAGTTATAACCAAAAAAAGGGAAAGAAAGAAAAACACTTAACCTAATTATATAGCATGTTTGCTTTCAACACTAGAAGTCCATCTTTCCCAGCCGAAATGATCAGGATTTTTAAACCGATCCCAAGTGAAGGATCGATTGAATATTTGGAATGTGAATGGAGAAAATGGTGAATTAATGAATTCTGAGCAGAATGTTGCAATTACCAAAGCCAAGTAGCTAAACCTCAGTGGAGACACAAAATGATAATTTCTTCTGTTGTTCTTAGAGTGATTGTAGGGAAAAAGGCAAAAACTGTTGGTGATAGGAGTAGAAAAATAAAACAGTAGAAAGTATAGAAATAGAATAAGTAGAAAGACATGCCATGCAAAAGAATATGTTTCTCTGCACTTTAAGACCTAGGTATGCAGAATGTCGGTCTGTTCTGACCATAAGGGAAGCTTTTTTCTGTGGGATGTCATCTCCCACGTTGCAGGAAGATGGGCAATATCCCAGTAAAAGTCCCAAAAAATCTTAATATACTACTAAGTGGAAAGCAAAAGCCAGTTAACAGGAATTCCCTTTCACAAAGGATTTCCCTGTTGCCCATCCTATTTTCCCGCTGTAAATCCAGAGGCACAGCGTGCCCACCACGCACTGAGATCAGCCTCCTTCCCTTCCGCAGGTGCACGGCAGGAACCTGCTGTCCATCGATTACGACCGCAACATCCGCACAGAGAAGATCTACGACGACCACCGCAAATTCACGCTGCGCATCATCTACGACCAGCTGGGCCGTCCGTTCCTGTGGCTGCCCAGCAGCGGGCTGGCCGCTGTCAACGTGTCCTACTTCTTCAACGGGCGCCTGGCGGGGCTGCAGCGCGGCGCCATGAGCGAGAGGACGGATATCGACAAGCAGGGCAGGATCACGGCGCGCATGTTCGCCGACGGCAAAGTGTGGAGCTACACCTACCTGGAAAATGTACGTAGTGTGTGTTGTCACCGAAACGGCGGGAAAAAAAACCTCTCCAATGTTTTTAATGTTATAGAGTGAAGGCATTACTTTGTTTTCAGGCCAGGATGTGCCACAGAAATCATCTTATCCACACATAGCTCGGTTGTGCAGAGAGAATCAGTCCACAGCACGTAGATTTTACACGATTTTCCCCAAACTTTATACAGTCAAAACCCATAGAACTTCTTTGGTTCAATGTTCATTGGTCCAAAGTTGCGTAGTTCTTAGTATTTGGTTTCGTATTGGATCTGGATTTCTTCACCTGTGATGCTAATTGGGTCTTCATTTTGTCTCTCTTTTCCCAGACCAGGTGTCTCCAATCACACCAGGGGTGAGGTTGGGGCTGATGTTCCATTAATGTTTGCTGATGGCTGCCATGATCTTTTGGGTATCTTTTGGACTACTCCCAGTCTGTTGAAATGTTAAGCTCATCTAAAAAAACCCTTAAAATTCTTTTCTCCAAGGCAGAGGCAAACCAAAATCCCTGATTAAAGTTATATTAAAAATTTTAAACTGGTATATTTTCCAAGTGTCACCTCCTGACATGAGCTACAAGGAGACAAAGTTCTATCCAGCTTCATAACACACAGACACACAAACTAGCTATAATTTGATGTATCCAAGCTGTTAACAACCCCCTTGTAATTGGTCTCAAAATTCCTCATTTTTCAATTAGTCAATGGAATATGACTAATTTTTAATGGGAAATACTTTGTTCATGGTGTCTGTCTTTTGATATTTTCCCGCCATGGAATGGCATAAATTAACACAATGAATTGTGCTTAATTAAGCCCAAAAATGCACGACTAAACCTGACAAGAGGTTCACATAGAAACAGGTAATTCATCTCTAATTGTTACTTATGAAAGTACAGTAATGCATTTTTACTTAGCCTAATTAGCACACTTCAGTCATAAAAGTGTCTTAAATACTGCAAAATTGCATATTGTTTTCCCTTTCCCTTCTTGTTGTTCTAAGTAAACCAGAGCTGATGTTCTCTGCTTAGTTTCTCACATATTTCACAGTAGCAGTTGTGAATTACAACTGCTGGCAGAAAGATAAATCAAGTCATTTATGTAACTGCTCTGCATCCCCCAGGAAAAAAAAAAAGGAAAACACAAAAAAAGTCCCCCTACAGGGAGGACAACTCACAGGTTGCTAACCTACACTTTCTCTGGAGCATCAGCGTATTGATTTGCAAGGAGCAATCCTCTCATCTGGCAATCTGACAATATTCCTGAGCAGCTCCATGCCCCTGACTAATGTATCTGATTCTCTCTGCACTCATTTAACATTAGTGCCTCTCCAGTAAGCCTTTCTTCAGTGCTCTCTCACAGGCCACATGCTGAAAGCTGTAACTGTTTGTTGTTGTGTTCCCCGCAGTCGATGGTGCTCCTGCTGCAGAGCCAGCGACAGTACATCTTCGAGTACGACTCCTCAGACCGCCTGCATGCAGTCACCATGCCCAGCGTGGCTCGGCACAGCATGTCCACTCACACCTCTGTGGGCTACATCAGGAATATCTATAACCCCCCCGAAAGCAACGCCTCTGTCATTTTTGATTACAGCGATGACGGGAGGATTCTGAAAACGTCGTTTCTAGGTACTGGCCGACAAGTATTCTACAAGTATGGCAAGCTGTCCAAACTGTCTGAAATCGTTTATGACAGCACGGCGGTTACTTTTGGATACGATGAAACTACAGGTGTCCTGAAAATGGTGAATTTGCAAAGTGGAGGATTTTCTTGTACGATTCGCTATCGGAAAATCGGTCCTCTTGTTGACAAACAAATCTACAGGTTCTCTGAAGAAGGAATGGTCAATGCAAGGTTCGATTATACATATCATGACAACAGCTTCCGAATCGCAAGCATCAAACCCATCATCAGTGAGACACCTCTTCCAGTTGACCTTTACCGTTACGATGAGATTTCTGGCAAAGTAGAGCACTTTGGCAAATTTGGAGTTATTTATTATGACATAAACCAAATTATCACTACAGCAGTTATGACGCTGAGCAAGCACTTCGATACCCACGGGCGCATTAAAGAAGTGCAGTACGAAATGTTCCGGTCCCTGATGTACTGGATGACGGTGCAGTACGACAGCATGGGAAGGGTGACCAAAAGGGAGCTCAAACTCGGTCCCTACGCCAACACAACCAAGTACACCTATGACTACGATGGGGACGGGCAGCTGCAGAGTGTGGCAGTCAATGACAGGCCCACCTGGCGCTACAGCTACGACCTGAACGGGAACCTCCACCTCCTGAATCCCGGAAACAGTGTCCGACTGATGCCACTGCGCTATGACCTGCGGGACAGGATCACGCGCCTGGGGGACATCCCGTACAAGATCGATGACGATGGGTTCCTGTGGCAGCGAGGTGCAGACGTGTTTGAGTACAACTCCAAAGGGCTCCTGACAAGAGCTTACAACAAAGCAAATGGCTGGAGCGTGCAGTACCGCTACGATGGGCTGGGGCGAAGGGCTTCCTGCAAGACCAACCTGGGGCATCATCTACAGTACTTCTATGCTGATCTTCACAATCCAACAAGGGTCACTCATGTCTACAATCATTCCAACTCCGAAATTACCTCTTTGTACTACGATCTGCAAGGCCACCTCTTTGCAATGGAGAGCAGCAGCGGGGAGGAGTATTATGTGGCCTCTGATAACACAGGCACCCCATTAGCCGTGTTCAGCATCAATGGCCTCATGATCAAGCAGCTCCAGTACACAGCCTATGGGGAGATCTATTACGACTCTAACCCAGATTTCCAGCTGGTGATTGGGTTCCATGGAGGGCTGTATGATCCTTTAACCAAACTCGTGCATTTTACCCAAAGGGACTATGATGTGCTGGCTGGGCGCTGGACATCTCCTGATTACACCATGTGGAAAAATATTGGCCAAGAACCCGCTCCTTTCAATCTGTACATGTTCAAGAGTAACAACCCTCTCAGCAATGAACTGGATCTAAAGAATTATGTAACAGGTGAGACTTCATCACATTTAGAATAAATAACACTACAGCTTGGAAGCTGATTTGGGAAAGAAATCAGATTTCTCCTGACTAGCCCTTTGTTCAATCCTCTCATCAAGTTTGGGCCATTTTCCTCTCTGGGCTATTAAAAGGGCTGGATAGTTCTGATTCCTTGATACTGCTCTTCCCTGGATGAAGGGCTCTAAGTGAGAATCCAGCATGAATTCTGGAGAGAAAAAACAAAAACAAGTTTGCGTGAATGTCAAATTTCAGGATAGCCATAGTGCTATTCCTATTGAAGTAGTACTGTATAAAGATGTGTTCATTCTAATTCTGTATCAAGAAAAGTGAAGTCATGTATAGAAATCACTGGAAGGTTGGTTGAGAATCACAAACCAGAACTGCTCAGATCTCTTTCTTTCAGGGCTACTTTCAATATTAACTAAGCCCATGGGCACATTGCAAATTAGCACCAAGAATGCATTTAATTATACCTATTTCTCCCATTTAAATTGTAATATGCAAACAGTCTTTAGTCTTTAAAATTAAATCCTTGATTTTTTAAAGATTATTTCATCCTAAAAGACTAATAAGTGTTATGGGTTGTGTAGTGCCAAGAAACAAAAGTAGTTTTGATCACATATGTTAGAATTGGGTAGAACTTATAGCCCTTTCTTAATTAGAAATAATTTTTCACTTAGTAACATCACACAGTACTTGAACTAGCTGCTGGCAGTTCCTAAAAGGAAAGGTAATTAATATGTCTTCAGGAAAAGCTTTTTTTCAGAAATGAATATGCAGTATACAATAATTAGAGTAGTGATATTATTTTTTAAAAGGGATGATCTTCATTTTAGCAGGAATTTGAATTTCAAGGAAAGTGTGCATTTCCTTCAAGGAAAATCATAGCAAGTTTCAGTAGTACATTGCAACCTAATAGTAGGTGTAATACACCACAGGTTCTAGTGGAGCTACTTTGCAATTTGGAGAGAATGAGATTTGTGTCTGATGGTGTGAAAATACTGGTGACTAAAATTACCTTCGGAGCAAATTCTGTTGCCCTAAATTCAACAAATTCCTATTTTCATCCACCCCCCTTTGATTTTGGTTTTCAATACCATCTTACTATGTTTTGCTATATTCTGAAATTGTATTAATTTAATTTATCCATCCACTGGATGAAATCCAGAAAGATAAATTGCATTTAGGGACAATACACACCTTGTAGTCTGTAAAAATACTTCATCGGCGATGCAAATATTTGTTGCTGTAGGAACTAAACAGATCATCTTCAACAAGAAGTGATTATGGTGGCACCTTTGTTGTTATGGTTTAAAAAAAAAAAAAAGAACAAAAAAAACCACCAAAAAAACCTCCCCCTCCAGTCTATTCTTACTGTTAACCCCTGACACTGCTTTATTCACAAGTTTTGCTGAAAACAAATTCCTGTAGCAAGTGCAGTGTTGCAAAGCACATTAGCTCAGCAAAATAGTACCCATTTTGTATATAGGTCCTGCTCTGGTTTCTGTGGAATTGGGGCAGCTGAAGTGAATTGTTCAGGAGATACCGTTTTACCATAAAATAAATCAAAGCCGTATAAGGAGCAATAACCCTGTGCTGTCCAAAGAGTCAGGAAAAATACAGTAGGTGCTGTGTGATGGGAGATAGATAGATACCTTTGTAGAGGCAGAGTATTTTACTACTTATTTTAGAGTCAGAATGGCTAAGAAAAAAAAAAGACTTTTGGAGAAAAGAGGCTTTGCAACAGCTCAGCTCAGAGGAAGTGGCAATAGCAGCATCAGGAGCCAGTGTAGGTCAGCAAGGAGAGATGGCCACTGCGAAAGACAGGAGAAATTTTTGAGCAAAAATGATCACAAATTCAGGAAACAGGAATGCAAAATGGGGTCATGGATTCTTTTCTTTTTTGTTAAAAGCATCATTTGGATAACTAAAATACATCATTATTTCTTAATACCTGCTGAGTGAGAATTACTGTTACTGACTCAGTTACTTAGCTTTTTCAGCTAGATCTGAAAACAGAGTTTTCCTGGTCAAACCCACACCTGGAACTTGCTGAGGCTCACCTCAGAGCTGAGCTGTAACCCGCCCACACAGCTCCTACTTTCTCTGGAGGGATGGGGAGGATATTCTTGGTGCCTAAATTTAGACATCTGATTTGTAAGTCTAGCTTTTCACTGCTTTTAATGGAGCCTCCTGAGACCTGATGACAGCTGATAGAAGTAGGACATAGAAGAGAAGCCATGTCTTTCCCCAAAGTACACCGCAGATTTTTTAGAGTATTAACCTAATACAATGTCATTGTGCAATACAGTTTATAGGTTACATTTAGTAGCGACATCAGGTGTCAGAGATGGAACAAGTACTGCATTCTGTAAAATGTCTGGATAATTCATGTGCTCTAATGGAAAAGAATGAAAGAGGTGGTATATCCTTGTTTAACTATTTAGGGTAAATTTAACAGTGTTTCCTGTGCCTGTTCAAGGTGGATTGCTACAGTTCTGTAAAGTTCCACACTATAATATTAATTGTGAATGCAGCTGATACTTGAAATTAAGGATGTCAAGGATGGATTTCCTAATTTTTTTTTTTTCTCTATTTGTTACACACAGTGCTTCTCACTTGGATGCTTTCTTTTGATTTTCAGATGTCAAGAGCTGGTTGGTGATGTTTGGATTTCAGCTTAGCAACATCATTCCTGGTTTCCCCAGAGCAAAAATGTACTTTGTGTCACCACCATACGAGCTGTCTGAGAGTCAAGCATGTGAAAATGGACAGGTAGGCAGAAATATTAAGTTACTTTTCTGGATAAATTTGGCCCACTCTATGGATAGAATTGCTGAGTCCTCTGTAATTACAGCAGAAGGCCAAGCATTAATTCAGTGTAAAGTGAAGTGAGTATAGCTAAATTTTATACTAATGAACATATGCCTTTCTTGCCAGCCTTCATTGTTATCATAATTACAGTGTCATTAGTTTGTCTTTTATTGAGTTATTCCTTGATTAACAAGTTGTAACTCGATTAACTTGATTAGCAGTGACAAAGGGAGACTTTGTCAGGGTAATTTATCATCTGTTGTACCTTTGGTAAAACCATCCTAATAACATATGTGTTGCAATAAACTTAGGTTGGTACTTGTTTTGCTAGTTAAAAAGCATTCTACTTCTCACCCTGTGAGATGTTTTCTTACCCTTTTTTGTCATTTTTCTAGTTAGAGGTTTTGATTTGCTACTCCATTTAACTTCAGTTACAGCATTTGTAACCCTTACTTGGCAGGTTAAGGGTGGAAAATAGCATATGGGCTTGACCTTTATAATAAATTTCAACCCATTTAATGAACTTCAGAGGAGTACAAGGCCAATTCCAAACTTAGTCTTTGCTAAGCTTACTTCATCTTTGTGGTAATACAATAGAAATAATCACATAAACCTAAGCATACCACTTTCTCAGGCTTCCAAGTCATTTGAGAGTCAAATCCCTCTTCAGGAATAGCTTTGGTGCTTTTGGGCCCAAATTTCATCTATTTTCAAAAAATCTTACATTCATAAGCATTTTAGTTATATATACTGGTTGAAATCCCTGTGCAAAAGTGTCCACAAGTTAAACACCAAGTTTTAATACATAGATTGTGATTATTTTCAGCTCTGATTAAAATTGTGCTAGACTTGGGTCTTTCTTATTCTTGTACTTGGCATTATATGATTGGCCATAATTGACATGTGTGGTGCATATATGCTACAGAGGGTGAGGAGAAGTATTTTATTTGGTCTTGCAGATGGCAACATAATTTGCTGAATGAGTATTAACCTGATTCTGAGCAAGATATGGATGGATGGGTAACTGAGGGTGGTCTTTCAAAGTGTAGAACTTTTCTCTTCATGTCTTCCCTTTAAAAAAGCAAAGCAAAGATCATTGTTGGTCTCTGAAATGAGAATGTTCAGATCTGCATCTTCTTTGGTGGTTTTTTTTTGTTTTGTTTTGCTTTCCCCAGCTAATTACAGGAGTGCAGCAGACGACAGAAAGACACAACCAGGCTTTCATGGCTCTGGAGGGACAGGTCATATCTAAAAGACTACATGCCAAAATCAGAGAAAAAGCAGGTCACTGGTTCGCCACAAGCACTCCCATCGTGGGGAAAGGAATCATGTTTGCCGTGAAGGAAGGCCGTGTCACCACCGGCGTCTCCAGCATCGCCACGGACGACAGCAGGAAGATCGCCACGGTGCTGAACGGCGCTCACTACCTGGAGAAAATGCACTACAGCATCGAGGGCAAGGACACCCACTACTTTGTGAAGGTGGGCTCGGCCGACAGCGACCTGGTCACCCTGGCCATGACCAGCGGCAGAAAGGTCCTGGACAGCGGCATCAACGTCACCGTGTCCCAGCCCACCCTCCTGGTCAGCGGCAGGACTCGAAGGTTTACCAATGTTGAGTTTCAGTACTCCACCCTGCTGATCAACATCCGCTACGGACTGACTGCCGACACGCTGGACGAGGAGAAGGCCAGAGTGCTGGACCAGGCTCGGCAGCGAGCCCTGGCCTCGGCGTGGGCCAAGGAGCAGCAGAAGGCGCGGGACGGACGAGAGGGCAGCCGCGTATGGACAGACGGAGAGAGGCAGCAGCTCCTGAGCACGGGAAGGGTTCAAGGTTACGAGGGATATTATGTCCTGCCCGTGGAGCAGTACCCAGAGCTAGCAGACAGTAGCAGCAACATCCAGTTCTTAAGACAGAATGAAATGGGAAAGAGGTAACAAATTAACCTGCTGTCATCCTTTGCTGGATGAATCAGTAGTCGTAACTGTTATCTCCTCTCCTAAGGAGATGAAGACCTAAATGGGGGCACTAGGCTGAGCTACTCTGGGATAGTAAGTGGCAAAAAAGCTCATATTTTTTGAGTTAAATGCTACTGTTCAAGTGATTAAAAACCACATCCTGAAGTGGACTAAAGCCAGACTGAAAACTCTAACCATACAAATTAAAAAGTACCCCTGAAATATTACCCACTTGTTCTGGGTCTAAAGAAAAACAAAAAGAAGGCCTCGTATTGTATTACCTCACTCCATTCACACGTGAGCAAACTAAGAAATCCAAGTGGGCCACTTTCACTAACCAGCTGATGAAACACAGATGATTCAGACTGCTTGTTTGATAAATATCCAAGAGGTTTTCATTTAAAGCAAAATACAGGTGCATTTAAAACATGACTTTGGGGTGATTTGTGTGTAGCAACTGGAGGACAAATGAAATGCAAGTGAGAGCGCACTGGAAATAGGAAAGGAAAATATATTTAAAAGTAACAAAACCACACTTGCACTCTGACCCTCCACTTGTCTGGCCTGAAGCTTAACGTATTCAAAGAGGGCAGAGTGTAAAGTTACATTCAAAATGGTGGCTATAAATCACTACAGATAAATTTCATACTCTGTTTGTCTTTGAAGATTTCCATTGTGGACAGTTATAACACAGTTACAGGGTGTAGTCTGTTTAGATTCAGTAGTTTGTTGGTATCAGTTCCAGTAGAGCTGTGGGCATTGTGTTACACTATTGCAAATGGGCACCACGTCAGATCACCCTGTACATACATCAGCCAGAAGGCACAATCACTGTTTCAGATTTAAAAATTATTAGTGTGTTTGTTTGGTCGAGAAACTGAGACAATCACATTACGGTCACCACAAAAAAAGAAAAAAAATAAAAGAAAAAAAAAGTCTAATAAGAACTTTGGTACAAGAACTTTTTTGTAATATACATGTATGAATTGTTCATTGAGTTTTTATATTAATTTTAATTTGCTGCTAAGCAAAGACTAGAGACAGGCAAAGATAATTTATGGCAAAGTGTTTAAATTGTTTATACATAAATAAAGTCTCTAAAACTCCTGTGAATTAGTTGTCTTCCATTGCAAAATCTTGTAAAAGTGATTCATGTCTGGCTGTCACCTAAAGCACACAGCTATTTAAAACATGGAAATGGCGTCTTGTGGTTCCATGGATCCTGCAGGGGGCTGGTCCTTTGATCTCTGGGCAAAGTCCTACACACATCACAGAAAAATCTGCTTAGGACACAGGAGAAAATTGGTAAATGCTTTAGAAATTCCCTCTCTGCACCTCATGACTGGCAACCCTCAAACTGCTGCGTTTCAAGTCTGGAATTAGTTTAATTGCACTAAAGTAACCTCTAAACAGTTTGAAAATGTAGTAACATAATATTAAATGGAACATGGAAGGCTGTGCTGTGAGCCAGGAAGTCTCCCTGAAATCTGTCTTCTTTGGGAGATTTCTTATTTCTACCACATTTAAAAATGGGAGGTAAGATCAAAGACCCTCTCCTAAGCAAACAGTCACTCCTGGTGATGATAAAAGGGAACCATCCATCACCCAGAGCCCTGCCGCTTTTATCTCATTTAAGTATGTGGCTGGGGAGCTCTACTTAATTTTGAGAACAGTTTTGCTTTTGGGGTTGCAAATGAGGATTTAATGATTCATGATACCAACAGAGATGCTTGAGTTGATTATGGGCATAAATTCACTCCAGGGCATTTTTAAAGCCGAACCGTTCAGTGCCTGTGTGGTGCAACACCTGGAGCACTCAGAAAGCACATCTAATTTTTCTGTGCAAACAAGAGCCACCCTGCTCTGATGGGGGGTTACACCTACATGTTCACCCCGTGGGCACCCCCAGCCCTGTTCCTCTTCCTCTGGAGATGAAGTCTGGCTGCATTTTCAGATTAAGTCCTGATTGTCCACCACTGCAAGTGTTTTTCTTTGCCAAAGGACCTGAATGTGCTGCTATATTATTAGTCTGTTCTTTGCAAGGGAAATCTCCTAAGGAACTGTTTTTTTTCATGAAAGCGTAAAATATGAAATCACAAGGTGGAGACACTTTGCATTATTGCAGTTTGTCTGGATTACCTGGCCCTGTCCTGGTAAGCTGCTTAGCTCATTTTTTGGGATAGAATTTTTCTTGCAGCTTGAGAGGTTGAAATGAGAACTTGTTGCACAGTCCCCAGTGTCCCTCATTCTGTTACCATCCTTCTAAAGCTGTAACTCTTCAGAACTGGAGATTCTGCTACTTCAAAAGGGAACTTAGTTAAGCTAAAAGGGAAGCATTCTTTCGAATATTAATGAATACAGGAGGAGATGTAACAGATTTCAAGGGATGCACACCCTACTCATCTTTGCAGCTAACATACACCATCAGGATGTTCTTAAACACAGTTTTGGGAGATGGTGCTAAATTCTCACCAGAGATTGCTGATCCAGGGCTAGCTGTAGTTTCCAAAGCCTGTGTGCAGCTGGAAAGCCTGGAAAGCCCCAGCAATACTCTTGAGCTCTTAGGCTCAGTTTAGCATCATGCTGGACCCGACCAGGGTCATTCCCAGCTCTGCCCCTTGGCACTGCCACTTCACTTTCCCTGTGTTCCCATACAGACCCCCAGCCTCACTCCCAGCCTGTCCTATTGGCAACTGCACCATGTCCACTGACTTACAGAACCTTATGCAGTGCATCAAAGAGATTGGAACTGCTGTATTTTTTGTAATTATGACAAAAGAGCTAAGTTGTCTCATGTCTGGAAAAAAACCAGCTGACTGGTAGGTCCATTCTAAAGATTTTCACTTAACAAATGAGAAAGTTAATTTGACTGGTGTGGCCACGGCCAGCTCCTTTGTGGATCCCATCTGGGTTTCCCATTTCTTGAGACATCTGTCTCTCCCTTTTTCTTTCTACAACCTTCCCTTTCCTCACCTCCATCTAACTGGTATCTCCCCTTCCTCTCAGAGCTCTTGCTTTTCCTCTCTCTTGCTTGCTACACTTTTCCATATGGAATAGATGATTAACCTAATGCACTGCCAAGGAACTAGATTCTTCTTATGAGGCAGTAGGGAAGTGGTGGCTTTAACAGAGACATTGTGTCTGTGTCCCCAGTAGTACTGTGACCAGGACGTAGCAAGGGTACCCATCAAAGAAGCTGGCCTGGGAAGCACTCCTGGCTGTGGGAAGGCACAGAGCATGAGCTCAGGCCAGCCTAAGTACCATGAACATGGGTTTGCCCTCACAACTCACTCGAGTGTAAGCTGAGTTGCTTGCAGAGAGAGCAGGAATCCAAGAATAGGCTTCTGTTTGATGCTAAAACCAGAGGGAGAATCAGCATTGGAGTACATTTCCTTTTTTCCTATTGGATTGCTGTAACTGAAGGAATTTAGTACTTATAACTTTGCATTTCAGCTTGGAAAAAGCCCTGTTTTATTTCCTGCCTTAGCCCAAAGAGTGGACAGGCTGCGGGTGTAGGCACGAGTCTCAGCACAGCCTGCTCCTCACCACCACAGGTGTTTTGCCTCTCGAGGTGGCATCTGTGGCACTTTGGCCACATGATGGCAGTTCTGCCCACGAGACACCCAGAGGTACCAGCCTTTGCCTCCTGCCACTGCCTTGCCCACTCCAATCCCCAGCAGTGCTGTCAGCCTTCCTTCGGGCTTGGTGTCTCCCACATTAAGGCACACACAGATGTTCCTCCTAAAGCTGGGCCAGTGGATCCTCAGTACTCTCGTGGGAATAAATAAGGGAAGGAAGCATTTAGGCTGTTTGTTGGGTGGTTTTGCTACCTGCAGCGCAGTGGTGACACAAGAGCACACACTGTGCTCTGAGAACGCACAGAGCCAGACTGAAACCTGCACGGGAGCCTGGCTCTGGTACTTCCAGTTTTCACCTCCTGTCTCTTGGATAATGCAGCCTTTCAGAGGTTTCCGGCTAGAAATGATTGTGCCAACACCATTCTGCCTCTGTAAGCATGATCTTCATGTAGTTCAGGCTCACCATTGCTGTAAGAAGAGAAGAGCCACATATCTGTCACCTGCCCTGAACATGACCACAACACTGCCTTCCAAGGTTCTTCATGTTTGTCTGTCATTTCCTGTTTAAGAATCCAAGAAAACCACATCAGGATTGAGTGCCATTGAATAATTTGCATTAAGTGCTTTAATTATTTAAATTAAATTTTAATTTAATTTAATTTAAATAATTAAAGCACTGTATTTTCTGTAATTTCTGTGAGGTTGACCCCTTTGACAACAGTCTCACAACAATTCTCAAATAAGCACTCAATAATGATCAAACACAGGAATATGTTAAACATGCTGCCTTGAGGGAGCAGCCCTAGGAAACTCCAAAGGTAAAGTTTCAGTTGCTCAGTCAAACTGTCCCATATGTTCATCTGTTGATCTTGCATGAGAACCCCACATGAAGGTCAGTCATACGCTCAGGTGGCCTTTGTTTGGACTGTGAGTCTGTTCAAAGGGGAGTTTTTACCTTACAAACTAAGGCAGGTGTAATGAAGAGCTACCAGGACCTCTCTGCCTCTGAGCTGCCTCCAGACTATTCTGCCAACAATAAAAATTCCTTCCCAATCTCTTCAGGTACAGCCTGCAGCATAAAAGTTCTTTACTTATAAGGATTACTTAGTTTAAACATTACTCACTGCATTTGAAACCTGTCCCTCCTCTGGAACCAAAGTGACTTCACCTCTGTGGCACCAAGTGCTGAGGGCTGTGCTCACAGAAAAGGGTCAGCATCCACCTCAGTACAGATGCTGACACAGCTGCAGAAGATATTTGACTTTACAAATCTCTGAATTTGCAGCAAGATCTCAGAGCCTTACAGCCACTTTCAGCCCACAGAAAACAGTGAAGGAGCATGGGCAGGGGGCTCTGCTGGGCAGGGTCTGTCTCTGAAGGCTCTACTGCTGGTTGCATCAATATACAGACATATATTTTATGCTGTGACTGCTTGTTTATGTCAATAATACCAGAACAATTCTCTCTCCCCCACCCTGTATGTCTGTCATCTCCCTAATGAGCAGAGTTATATGCAATGCTCGAGCACGACTAAGAGCTCTAGGAAGGCAAATACCATTGCCAGTGTCAAAGCACCAACTCCCCTGTATTGATAAAGCCTTTTCTGCTTCTGCCTAAGCCAGCACAGCAGCACTGGGCACAGCTGGAGTTGTGGTCACGACCTGTGTGTGTCCACAGCAGCACCTGGCAGGTGACTGCCTGAGCTGCTGGGAAGAGCAAGTGGCATTTAACCAGCACTAAGCCAAGACTGGGTCACACAAGAGTCATCAGAGAGTGATTTGCAGCACTCTCACAGCTGGACCATCACACTCAGGTTAAGTTGGTAATTTTAGTCTTAGCTGACCCAGAGCTCACTGTGTCAACTCAGCCTCCCCACTCCAATCACCAAAAATCAGTAAAACCATAGAGCTGGAGGCACCTGCAAGGTGACCAGCAAGGAAACAGCTTGGCAGAGGAGGCAGGGCAGGACCCTGCTAGCCTCTCCCACACATGGTTTAGGGTTTGCCTACCAGAACCCTGCAGGCTGCCCAGCTTCCTCCACCACCAGCCCCAGGAGCCTCTTCTAACCTGGTGAATGTGGGGTTGGCAGCAGGACAAGAGCCAGTGCCCAGCAGGTGCCCTGCACCCACCCATGTTCTCCAGGCCACCTGCAGCTCAGCAGGTGCCACCAGCCCTGCCCAGGCTTCCCCACACCTCCTGCAGCAGGAATGGGGTGCTGCTCTTCAAAACATATATCTAATGTCCCAGGTTAGACTTCCTCTCATTTTCTTGTTCATTAAAATACTTGTGTAGCATCTTAGGAGGATTTAATGGTTAGGGTCAGGCTAGTTCTGAGCCAAGGAGGGGGACAAAAAACCGCAAGTAATAAAGTGAAATGTGGTAAAAACACCATGGGAGAGAGCTGTGTGCCAACTTTCAGACAAGCAAATGAATGCGGCCAATTTATAAATCCTTAACAAATAGGATTTACAATGGAAGTGGCAGTTACGCCTTCATGAGTACAGAAGGTGGCAGGCAGTGCTCTGTAACGCTGTCCGTGCTCTGCCATAGCAGCTCAGCAGCATTGCTATTGGAGAAATTGTATTTACAGAAGTTTTACATCTTTAGATGACAGCTTCTGGCAGGCTTTAGTCTAATTTGGTGGTTGTGTACAAAAAGAAAATCTGCCAGCAGGACTCTGTAGGCTGTGCCACTGACTAAAGCCCAGGCCTTGTGACTGTGTCAAATACCTTTCCCTCCTCAAACTCCACCAGCTGTAACCATTACATAAATGAAATAAAATATTAAGAAATATTAGTGCTATAAATCAGTAATTCCACTATCTCAGTTTTAACTGTCGGCAATAGTCACTGACTCATTAGGCTCTACTTGATAAATCAAACCTTTTCATCTGTCAAAAGATCTTCGTAGAGATAAGAAACAGATTCCTGCTTGCCTCTGAGGGCTGCAGTGCATCCCCATCTCAATGCCTTGTTGTCTGCCCAGGTGGGGAAGGCAGGTCATTAAAAACCTTGGGACAAAGCACATGAGAGAATGGTTTTCACAGTCAACCCAGGGCCCTTATTAAAAATAAGGGACTGATGTGTGTGGAGGCTGCTGGAGGCTTGGAGTGCAGCTCTTTCTTTGGTTCCAGAGTGTCCCAGGATGGGTGAGGATAACCCCATGTTAAGAGCGTGTCCAGCTGAGTTATGAATATCTTCAAGGCTGGTGACAGCAACCTGTTCCAGTGCTCAGTCACCCTCACAGCAAAATTAGTATTTCTTATGTTTAACCAGAATTCTGTATTTATTCCTTTGCCTTTGCCCCTTGTCCTGTCACTGAGCACCACTGAGATAATCCTGGCTCTCTTGTCATTACTCCTCCCTTCAAATACTCACACACAACCATTACAACACCCCTGAGCCCCTCCTCTCGAGGCTGAACAGCCTCAGCTCCCTCGGATGCTCCAGTCCCTTCATGTCTTACTGCCCTGTGCTGGGCTCTCCCCAGTAACTCCATGCCTGCCTCGCACAGGGTCACTCAGAACCAGACCCAGCACTCCAGCCACATCTCACTGGTGCTGAGAAGAGGGGAGGGATCACCTCCTCAGCTCCTGGGTGATGCCCTGGCAAATCCAACCCAAGGAGCTGCAGTCCAGCTCTGCCACACAAACATATTGCTGGCTCAGGGTCAACTTGTCCCCCAGGTCCTTTTCTGGAAAGCTCCTTTACAGCTGTGTGGCCTCCAGCTCATACTGGTGCTTGGGGTAGGTCCTCCCCATTTGCAGTACTGAATTTCCCTCTGGTGATGTTCATGAGGCTCCCATCAGCCCCTTTCTCCAGCCTGTGCCCCTGGATGGCAGGAGACGCTCTGGTTTATCACCTGCTCTGCCTAGAACCTCCCCCAGTTGCCATGACTCTTCCAAGCTAGCAGGGAACAGCCTGGCAGTGCCATCAGCCAGCTCCCTCAGCTCTCCTGGGTGCATCCCAGCAAGTCACAGGGACGAGTCCACGTTCCTTTTGTTGTTTCCTTAGCTGATCCTGCTCCACCGACACCCATGGCACCCCATGAAGGGCAGGACTCTGTACCCTGCCCTTGGCAGCTGCAGACGTGCCACTGGACAGGTTGCCGAGGCAGCAGGACGGGCTGCCAAGGCATCTGGCTGGTGTCCCAGCAGCAGCCTGCTCACGGGAACAGCCTTGGTGTCCCTCGCCCGGCTGCTTCCCACTTGGAGAGACCATGCCTCCTGTCCCCTCACCAGTCAGGGTTACCAGCTGCTGTCCCAGCTCGGCCGCTGGAGCTGCTCCTTCACACTCACGGGAGGCAGAGGTTTCGCAGTGCTGCTGCTGGACACCAGGAATGCCTCCTGCAGTGCCCTGGTGTCGCTATCATAGTGTAAGGCGAGCCTCACTCAACAGAAAAAGCCCATCTGTCAGGTTAGAAACACAAACCGTGTTGGCAACACTGTGTTTTGCTCGCCCTGCCCCGGGTCAGGCTCACGTCGGGCGCCCAGGCGGTGCAGCCCCGCTCCGCTCCGCGGTGATGCTCCGCAGCTGTTTGGGACGCGCGGTGCTGCGCTGGGGTGTTTGTGCAGCTCACGGTGCATTCCCAGCGTCCGTGCGCTGCACACATTTCCCGTCACACGCCTGCACACGTGCAGAATTCCCTTCTTGTGCGCACAAAGGACACTTGTCACACGCGCTGTGGCAGAGCTCCGGCCATGCCGTGCCCGTGCGTGTCCCGCTGTCCCCTCCCTATGCTACGGGACACCCGCTCGGACGGCAGGCGGCTCCGGCAGGCACACAGCACGCTGGCAGCAAGGCAAAAGGGCTCATTTTTAGGGCACAAAGGTGAGGCTGTGTAGCTGGGCAGCTGACATGTGACCAGAACAATCCCACTGGTGGGAGGAGCTCTGCCTAGCTTCTGAGCAAATAATGGGCCAGTGAAAAATGCAATAGATACCAAATCAATTGATTTTTTTCCCTGCCAGATGCGTTCTCCATGACACGGAAATTTTTAAAGTATTTTTAAAAACTTTTGTAGCTGAGAGTGACTGTCTGGCCCCGTTCCTCACTTCCATGCACAGGGCCAGGGCTGGCGACGTGTCTGTGCCTTTGTGAGGAGCTCAGTGCCACCACCACGGCCACACGTGAGGGCTGGGTGGCACCTGGGTGACACCTGGGTGGCAGCTGCCAAAAGCTGCTGATGCCCCACAGCTGCGGTTTCACTGGGATGGTCTCCCAGCTGCATTAAGCAGCTCCCGATTATTGCAAGGGAGAAGATACCCAGACACACAGCTTCTAGAAGTGACCAGGCACAGCCACACACTCTGGGAAGACAGACACCCCAACTTCCTGGCAATGGCGAGGGATGATTGCCGTGCTTCCAGTGGGCACAGAAGGGTCTAATAAATAACAGAGATAAGGGTTATTTTGGGGTAAAAACCCACCAAAACCTGTTTTGTTTATAGGTGAAAAAAAATCTCAGAGCACCCAAAGGTCATAGTCAGGAATTTATTCCCTCGCTGCAGGCATGTTTGCTGAAAGATAAAGATCTTTGATGCAGGTGTACAAAGTGCCAAGGATAGGGAAGGCAGCACAGAGTAAAGCCACGGCCAAGTGACGTGTTTGTGGCAGGGATCACAGGAGCTGTCAGAGATGTCCTGCCATGTATCCTGTTCTTCCGACGCAGAGCTCAGCTGGTGGAGGATTTCCTGCCCTGCTAACGATGCTGCCAGAGATGCTGCCCTGTTGGAGCCAGTCTTGCCCGTGGCAGGGGATGGCCTGAACATTTGCACTGGTGTCAGTATTGACCCGGGGCTCGGTGGAACCCTGACTCAGGAGCGGCTGGAGACTGTCCCACACCCTGGCTCACAACAGCCCTGTGTAATGGCCTCACCACTGGGGACTCGGCCACCTTAGAGGTCTTCTGCAGCCTCAACGAACCTGTCATCTTGTAACTCTATAGCATCTTGTTTCATGAATAAATTAGTCAGGGACCTCTTACAGTGCAAAACACATCAGGAATCCAACCAGCAGATTCCGCAGGATACTGGGAAACCCAGCTGCTGCACGGGTCCTATTTAATGGTCACCTTGCCACAGAAAGCTGAGATTCTCCCCATCCCTCCCATCCCACCTGGGCCACACTGCACTGCGGAGAAGCTCTGTGCCATGTGTTCCCTGGGCGCTGAACACAAGGACAACCTGGAGAAAGGGATGCCAGGCACAGTGGCACAGCCAACACCTGCCAGAGCAGCAGGATAGCTTTGCGGATGTCAGCTGCCTTTTTTTTTTTTTTTTTTTTTTTTTTTTAATTTAAGGCCTCCAGCAATGGGTCTTTTAAGGAGTAGTTTGAAAGAAAACAATGAAGTGGTTTTGCCAATGTTTACAGAAAGTTCCTTTCATGTTGGGACTGGAAAGTACAGTAGGTTGTGTGCACTCTTCCCTGCCTTCTGGGCACTTCTGCTTTTCCTTCTGGGCTGGAAACAGATTCTGAAAGCGGGAAGGCTTCAGGTTACTTCCACAATGAAACGTTCCATTGCTCCAAACCTGGTTTTGACCATTTAAAAGGATAAAATTCCATTTGGACATTGAAAAAACTTGGCATACAGTTTGGGGATGGGCAGGATGGGGAAGAGGCTTTCTAAAACAGTAAGGGAGCACTCCACAGAAATGATACTGTGCTTCAAGTTGAAAAGTGCTGGAGGTTTTAAATAAAATGTAGTGTTTTTTCTAAATGCAATTGTTTCCTGGTAATTGACTTTAAATGCATTTTCCCTCCTATTTCATTTCAGTTATCTGAAGGTGTTGGCTGAGAGACCAATATTGTGCCTTAGTCACTTTTCACCTTTGAGTTTTTGTTATTTGCAGTCAATTAAGAATAGAGCTTTAAGTGTCAAGTACAAAATCAGAGACTTTTGAATGTATTAGGAAAAAAGAAACCCCGAGTAGCAAGCAACCAGCTTCTCCAAAACAGAGACCACCAGCAGATAAAGGCAGCTCCTGTTACCGAGCAGTTTGTAACCAGCCTGTTGTGGACTCTGGTGGGACTGGGGGGAGTGCAGCACATGAGGTCATGCTGGAGATGTTGACCCCAGGATAAAAAAAAGAGTTTTCTGCAGACTTTGTTCTCTGCTCTGTTCTTCCTTTTTGCATAGGTAAGAGCTTACCTACAAAACAAACCTTCCTTTTCTTTGTTCATGAGAAAACAATCACCTGTTTATTGTTTTACAGTTCAAACAGACTCTGATAACGCTGAATTCTTTTGTTGTGAGTGTAAGTGGTAAAAGGGAGTAAGTTACCATATGCACATTCCTGATTACATTTATAGATTCATGTGGTTCAATGACAGGTTGGGTTTTTTTCTGAGTTAATAAATAAAGAGGAGTGGACAAATAAAATCTTTTGACTTGAGTCAGAACTACCTGCAAATATTTTCTGAGGTGTTTATTTCAAAAGCAATTGCCTTAAAAAAATTTAAACAATTACTTTCTTTATATATAGAGTTGACATCAGGAAAATAAAGGGTATTTGGTCAGCTTTTTTACATACAGCCTTTTGCTATATGATCTACATATGCTCTGAAAATTTGAAAAATAGCTTTAAAATAAACATGCCCTTTGGAAGTATCTCTGTGCTGGAACATAAAACCACAAATAAAGGACCACAAAAATACACATTAATTTGTCATCACTTTGCTACTTACTTCTTCTCCTGTAATATATTAAAACAT
The DNA here is from genome assembly GCA_024500445.1 of Entomyzon cyanotis. Taxonomy (NCBI): domain Eukaryota; kingdom Metazoa; phylum Chordata; class Aves; order Passeriformes; family Meliphagidae; genus Entomyzon; species Entomyzon cyanotis. The sequence continues at coordinate 1,284,382 of JAKEPQ010000668.1, forward strand.
AGGTTGCTGCTGATTTTTTTCCTATTGCTACAGTCCTCCATTTGAAATGTCTTAAGCACTTTGCTGAGTGTTTCACAAAGAGAGAAACACCATTATGCAGGAAATTAAAAGCAGAAAAGAGAAAATGACAGCCACAGTGAGTAGCCCAGTGCCCTGCAGAAATCCACTGCCCGGGGCTGGCAAGGGCCCAGCACTCCCAGTGCCCCCCATGAGTGCTCACAGGAGCAGCACTGCTCCCAGCGCTCCCAGTCTTCCCCTCCCAAACAAACCACAAGCCTCGCTCAGAGCTGTGGACAGATACAGTGTTTATTCCTTTAATCTTCATTTATTATTAATTTAAAAGCCTTGTATATTCATGTTCATAAAAGCGACTTATTTAGTAGCCCACTCCAAGTTTGGTTTCCAATAAAACGGGGTTAAATCAGGCTGTTTTCCAAATGCTTCACTTTCAGTTTTACTTGTCTTCATTTTCTTCCCTGCTCAACCACTTCATCAGCCAACTGCTACTATTCTGCTTTGGCCTCTGGAGAATTAGCAGTTCTGACTCCCCGCAGACTGTCAGAAAGCCTGAAAGAAAAAAATCCCTTAAAACCTGGCACAAAAATGAGATGTTATTTCTAATTGTCTTTTTCACTTTTCCTCTCCAGCCCTTCAGGGCTCCCCTCTTCCCATCCTCCGGTTTCCTTTTCCACCCCTGTGCTTGGCAAGGCTCCCTGCTTCATTCTGCTGTTTCAATAGCTGAGGCTCTACAAAACTTCTCCTTTCCCCCCCAGCCCTGACAGTAGGAAGCAGCGTTGGCTGCTGCCCGCCGGGGAAAGTTCCACCTCACACAGAACGCCCCTCATGCCACGCTGGGCACGTCCCCCGCCCCAGCTCACAGCCTCATCGCGTGAGCTCTCATTGTCACATTTTGTCGTGGGCTGGCTGTCGGAGCCTCCGTTACTGCAGTGTGGGGACAGGAGGCTGCGGAGGGCACGTCCTCACGGCACGGCGGCTGTGCCAGAGCCACGCTCCGGTCCCGGCAGCTGCTCGGGAAGGGTCCGTGCCGCGGGGAGAGCACCATCCCCTGCCCTGCGAGTGGGGCTCTGCCTGGGGCTGTCCGTGCCACCCGAACTACTTCTATAACCCGATGGCTTCCCGGTGGTGCCAAGTGTATCCACGTTGTAGCTGCTACGAGCTTTCCCTCCGGAACCCAGCCACAGTCACCCGTGTCACCCCGCGGGCTGCTCCCCCGCCTCTGGGCCCACCAGGGCCGAGCCGGGCCACCCGAGGGCGGCGCAGCAGGGCCAGGGCCACCTCAGGGCGCAGGAGAACCCGAGCTGCTGCGCTCGCCCGCGCGATGCCAGCACCGCCACCCCACGGCCGTGTCCCCCGGGGCACCGAGCACCCCCGATCGCCTCCCTGCCACCCGCGCTGTGCTCTCGGTGCTTCTCGTCGGAGCGGCCGGGCAGGGCAGCGCTCACAGCGGCCGGGCAGGGCAGCGCTCACAGCGGCTGTCCCGGGCCTGGCCCGGAGCTCGGCCCCGCGGGGCCCACGGACACTGCCACTGCCCCGCCGCCAGGGGGCGCGCTGGGGCCGCGGGGGCATGAAGGGGCGTGGCCACGGGCACGGCAGAGCGGGTGTGGCGAGGGCGTGGTCATGGGCGTGGTCAAAGGGTGGGTGTGACGGGGGCGTGGTCACGGGCAGGGCCAGGCGGTGGGTGGGGCCGGGGGCGTGACCGCGGTTGTTATGGGCGTGTCCTGGGGCGTGTCCGGCCCGGGGGCGGAGCCGCCGCGGGACTCGCGGTGCGGCCGCCGGCGGAGCAGGAAATGGAGGCGTGAGCGGGCGGAGCGGCCGGGGCTCCGCGCCCAGCGCTGACCGAGGGCTCGCCGCCGCCGCCCTCCCGCACCGCCCCGGCCCGCCCCCGCCGCGGGGCCGGCATGTGAGGCTGCCCGGCGGAGGCGCCTCCCTGCGCGGCTGGGCCGGCGCGGCCCCCGCACCGCTGCGCGCCGCCCGCGGGAGGGGAGCCCCGGCGCGGCCCCCGGAGCGCAGCGCGGCGGTGCATGGGGCGGCGCGGCCCGCGGTGCGGACCATGCCGCGGAAGGAGCTGCCGCTGCCCGAGGGCTGGGAGGAGGCGCGGGACTACGACGGGAAGGTGTATTACATCGACCACGGCAGCCGCACCACCAGCTGGGTCGACCCCCGCGACAGGTGGGCGGCGGGGCGAGCGGGGACCCCGAGGTCGCGGTGTGCGTGCGGAACCGGCGCGGCTCCCCGTGAGCCCGGCCGGTACCTGGTGCCACCCCCGGCTCCGCTCGGGCTCCGCGGCACGGCACCGCGCGGCAGGGCGGGACGGTGGTGGCGTTACCTGCGGGCCTGGCGGGGCAGTGACGCCCGCGCGGAGGGGAGGGCTGGAGGAGGGGGCTCGGCGAGTTGCGTTGTTGAGTTGAGGTCTCTCTGCCTGCCCGGCCCCAGCCGTGCCGCGGAGCCGCAGCGCACGCTGAGCCGCAGCCGATCGGCGCGGCCATGCGGCCCTGGCAGCACGGGAGCCCGCCCGGGTCACGCCGGGAGAGCAGCGGGGCTTGGGACGAGGAGACGGACAAGGAGCGCTCGCAGAGGTGTCCTGCAGCGTGGCCCACCTCTGCGAGCAGCTACGTGGCCCTTGGCCATCGCGGAGGTCACTGACTTCAGGGTGTGTCTCTGATCGCCCCTCTTCGCCTCCTTCTTCCCTGCGGTATCGCCTTGCTTCTGCTTGCTCCGAGTAGTTCTTTTCTTGCATCGCTCACTTTCAAAAAGTAGGATAAACAGAAACCGGGGTACTGCTCAAGACCGAGGTCATTTTCCAAGCAGCGCTCTGTCCTAGCATGTTGTAGTTCCATGCTTGAGGCAGTCATGGTGAGCCAGCGGGCGGGAGCTTCAACATGCAGCAAGTTCAAATACTGGACCGCTGTTGAAGTCACAAGTTTCTACATTTCTCGTTTAATGCTTTGCTAGCTGAAGTTCCCAGACACGGCAACTCAAAAATCCATCCCAGTGAGTTGGAAATTCCAACAATCTGAACTATGCAGTTTGTCATTGATAAATTTCACACACTTCCCCATCTGACAGTGAGCGTTTGCCTTGTTATGGGGCAGATAGTGCGATTTCTGAATTTGTGTTCCTTTCTTCCCGTTGCTCAGGGATCAGTTCCTTGAAGGGGCTGCCATTCTTGGTGGGATGTCAGGACTTTGCCTTTGCTCCGTTTACTTAGATGGGTTTTTTGTTAAGTGTGGAAGTGAATGATTGTCCAGTTTTACAAGATTTCAAGGAGTGTTCTGCATTCCAGGAATAATCCTTGTGTGTACTGTACACAAATGTAACGTGCTGCCAGCCAGGGCTTAGGAACTCATCTTGGGGCTCGGTTTTAGGAATGTGGTTGAGAAGTAACAGAGTTGTTCCAAGGTGTTTCTTTAACCTTCATAAAAGTCAATGGAAGCTTAAATTAGGAATGCTCTCCTGGCATCCTTATTTTGTTCAAAGAAGGAAGACAAGTGAGAAATCTAACAGGCCTAATGCAGGCTTATAAAAATTCCTGTGTGTCCTTGGTTAGTGATTCAAGAATGACGGAAATGACTAAATGAGTGCTTTATTTAGTTGTGTGTACTGAGCTGTCGCAGAATCATTACCTGCTCACCACTGCTAAAGGAGAATAATCAAACACGTACTGATAACTCCTATCACATGACACTTGTTGTGCACATAGAAATACACCTGAATACACGTGGCCCTGACGAGCTTTGCATCTGAGTCATCTTCCAGTAGTGCTGCCAAGGAAACAGCCTGCGTTGGACACTGCCCCTGAAAATCCTCAAGGTTTTGAAGAGTTTAGTCACACACTAGAGCAACTGTGTGACACAACACTTACCCATCATCTGGTGGACCATGAGTTGAAATTCTCCTCTGCCATACAGGAAAGAAGTTTCTCTTCCAAGTGATTCCCACTGATTGTGAAAGCCAGGTGATGGGGGATTTCTCATCAGCTCAGGTCATAAGATGCCTGCTCCCTCCAGGGGAGTGAATTTGAATTTATACACTGAGCATTGAACTTAATCACTGTATTTTAAGTTTAAATGTCTGTAAGCTTAGCCTTTTACAAGTCATGTTTAAAATTGCTGCAGCTGAGAAGCTGGTCTGTGACTTTGCTACAGTGCTCTGTGTGCTGTCCTTACACATACTGGCTGTAACCCAGCAAAAAGCAATAGATACTGGGGAACATGGCTGTAGAAATGCAAGTTTGAGGAAGGTGTGTGTGCTAGGTCTCACTCTGAACCCGGTGTCAGTGGGAACCTTTGTAAGTTTGATCAGTTTATTTCAGTGAGCAGCAGCTGGTAGAAAAAGATAGACCACAGAGGTTTTTAAACCTTCCCTAAATCTTTCATTCTAGCTTAATTTAGTGGAAATAACCATGAGCAGGGATACCATCTAGCTTCAGGGCATGGGCCATCGCACTGTTCTGTGACAGCAGGTTTGTAGTCCTGCAGGGGTTGGTTTAACAGGCTGTGAGGGAAGCAGACCTGGCTGTGGGCACAGGGGGATCTGCACGGGGTGAAAGGTGGGACCTCAGCTGGCCTTGGGCTGTGAAACCAAAAGCTGGGCTGGTGCTTTTGCAGTTCTTGTTTAACATATGGCTCTGGTCCTGCAGGTGAGCTGTTGGCAAGAAGGGCTGTTAGACTTTGCTGCAGGAGGTCACAGGCACCTGGTGGCATCTCACTGTCCTGGAGAGATGGCCTGAGTGATGCTCACATGGCTGGAAGCTTGGTTGAGGCAACTGCATGTCAGACCACTTTTACCTCATACCTTTTAAGACTCAGGGCAGTCCTGGGAAACCTGTGGATGTTGAAGCATTTGGGGAAATCATCTAAGATTAAATAATCTGAGGAATTCTGTGATTTAACTGTTGCTGCCCCTGTGGTATGGTGTAACAAAAGAATCAAGGTACTTTGCATTACAGGAATTTCAGGGTAAAAAGCTGTAAAGCAATTTTTCTGAACAGGTGGGGGGAAAAAGCCCAAAACCCTACTGTGGTTTCCCTTTTGTAAGAGAAAGCTCACATAGCGGACTGGTTTTTTGTAGGTCTGTTTGAAATTAGAAAATTCAGGAATTGAATACAGTGTGACAGGAGAGCAAACCTTATTGATCTGGGGGAGAACATTTGTCATTCCTCATTTCAAAACTAAGCACAACCTTGCAGGTCTGCACCAGTACATACCAGTTGGTAAACCATGCCAGAGAGCTGTCTCAGCTGCTTTCCCAACGCAGAGGGTGCATCTGCTCTGGAAGCTGCTGTGCCGGTGGCCAAACAGAAAATACCAGTGGTGTCTCCAAGCTTTAGCATCAGCTGCTGCCTGTTCTTAAACATCAGCCTGCGCAGCACTTGAACAGCAGAGTGCCCTGAGTGAGATTTCAGCTTTCAGCAGAAATGAGGATTAGAGGTGGGAATCTCTGTTCCAGTGTTGTGCTGTCCTTGGGCTCTTTGCACCAGGTTTAGGGGAACCTCTGCTTTCCTTCAGATTCTTTTGTAAGGGGAATTTTTTTTTTCCTTGCCTTTCAGTCCAGAAGCTTTAGGATGCACTGAGAACTTGGAGATGCCTGACAATCTGCGCCACTCTCGAATATTTGTGTTGTACTCTCCTATTGGCAGGGTGGTGTAAGCAGCTTTTCCTAGGTTATTTCAGATGGAGCTGACTGAATTTCTCATTTCATTTCAATCAGTGGACTCCTGCTGAGAGTGAAAGCTATTGAAATAGGAGCAATTGTAGCTTAAATTTGGTGAAGTTACTAAATGGCATCAGATGTTTTCAGTTTTGGGAGGCAGCAGTGCCTTAGTTGATGGTCCTTCATTTTTGGAAGGCTCTTGTTGCTGTAAAGGTTTGTGAGATGTTCATTAAATGAAAGCCCAGATTCTGCATTTGCTGCCTAAATTCAGTTCCTACCCCACCTGGAGGTTTTCCAGTCTGAGCCTCCAAAGCAGAGCTTCAGTGAAGAGATTTGCCAGGGTTGAGGGCCAATTCATGTGGTGTCACATGTCAGATCTTGTGAATTTAAAATATTTAGGGCCACCTGTTTACTCAGGAAGATTCAGCTTTGCTGAGCCCAAGGACTTTAGTGGAGAAAAGCCAGGCATACCCTATAGAGAGCACCTAGCCATGCCCTTCTAGGCTTCATGTGAAGTGCTGCACAGTATTGTCTCCTCTGCATTATCCTGATCTTTAAGCTTTTCATCCCCAGTCTGCTCCGCACACCTGGTCTGCAAACTGCCTTTTTAAAAGATTAAGAAATGTGAGCATTGTGCTGAAATGTCGTATGTAACTGTCTACTACTTGGATTACTTGCTTAAATGTAGAATAACTGTAATCACTGGAATGAAGCTACCACAGCTAACTTAAATGTGAGAATCCTCCAAAATAAAAGGGCTGGAGGAAGGGAGGGCAATGAATGGCAGCAGGAACAAAAGGCACTGTGCTCTTCTGTAGGTGAAAATCAGTAAGCATAAGGAGAAGAGAGAAAAATTCTCCAAGAAAGAAAAGCCAGGGGAGAGAAATGCTCTTTCATCAGTGCCAGCAGCATAGGTCATGCAGCTGAAGGCTGCTAGTTTGATGCCTGTTGTTGCCTTTCTTTGCTGATATCTAGCTAAGCACCCTGTCATACATATGTGAATCTGCTGCTTTCTCGTGTTTGCATTCCCCAAAATAGCTGACTGCTTTATAAGGAACAGGCAGCTTAGTGTGTGCCCAGAGAAACTGCTGATGACCATTTTCCACAAGTACAGAAGTGAGTGACAAAAATGTAGTCTTCAAAGTCATCCAAGTGCCGTCTCAGGGAAGAGGTGTCCTAATGGGTAGGACTTGTGCTGTTCTTACTTTCTTCCATAGTAATTCGATTATATAGGTGTTAATATACAGGAAGACAAGGACAGCAAGTAAGGTTATTATAACATTTGAAATTATTTTAATTTATTAATATCAAGTGTCTTCCAAGATGAGTTAGCACAGGATGCACCTGTAGCTGGTAGAAGGGGTTTGGAGCTGACATGCTGCTTCAGTTATGAAAAATCAGGATTTATGTATTTATTTATTTTGGTTGATTTTTTTTCCCCCGGTCTCTCGAGATGAGCGTGGTTTAGGATGCCTTGGTCACTTTGGAGACTGCAGGAACTGCCTTCAGAGCCACTGTGCATCCTCAGTTGTGTAAGCTCTCCTCACACTGGGGAGGGTAACTTGAAACAGCAGGTGTGATGCTTTTTAACATGAGGTGTGGTATGCACACCTGTGCAGTGACAGAGCGTGTTGGCAGTGATTTTGAACTGAAAAAAAAAGCATTATTTTAACTTACTTCCCTATGGAACATAAAAAAAAAAAAGAAAAATGTGAGGCTTTGTTCAGCTCAGCAGCTATTTAATGCATATTGGGGAATTCTGAGTCTTAAAAGATCAGAAATGCTTTTGAAGAAATCTCCGTAAATCATGTTGTTTAGAAGTATGAAGGTTGAGCTTCATCTTCTGTTCTGGCAAGGTCATCTTGCTCACAAGATCACTCCTTTAATTTTGCCTCAAAAACTGACAGCATGAGAAGTTAGTGACACTGCCACTGACTGGAAACTTACTTGGCAACAGGATCAACAATTCCGTCTCTATGTAGGTCATATATTTTTGTATCAAAGAAGTTATCTTGATCTCCATCCAGAGCAATGGCAGGAAATTGGCTAGTAGATTCCAGGAGATGTGGGTATGACAGTGGCTGCAGTGTTTGTCACTGGTGCAGGTGCTTGGTGCTGTTGTTGGTGGGACACCTTAAGCTGCTGCTGATTGTGCATCAGTGCAGGGAGTGAGCTCTGAAAGCTGGTTGGCTGAAAAATGTCGTTTTGCTGTCTGGGTTCATTTTACAGAAACAGTTGATGTATGCTTATGCAGAAACTTGTGGTGGCACAGCTGGGGCTGGGCAGGAGGCTTGGAGGAGTGGGAGTGGGGCTGGCTTTGGTGGCAACCCGGGAATGCTGTGAGGGTGCACTTGTGAAACTGTCCCCAGGCACTTGACCTGGTCAGGCTCTCTGCCAGCCCAGCTGAGGAGGTGTTCCCAGGTGCTTAGCTCTGCCCCATGATTTCTGATCGAGTTTTACAGGAAGAATGGATTTTCACTTGCTGGAGCCCATGTGAAATGAGCAGTGAGGCAGAGCATTTCCTAAAGATATTCCTCACAGAGCATCTTCATAGTACAGTTATGGGAAGATGAGTTTGCAGCAAAATTTTCTGGGTCTGAATCTGATTTGAATTCCTCTAGATTGTGCCAGAAAATTTATTGGAAGACATGGGAAAATTTATCCAAAGGAGTTTAATGAAATAACTTGTACATAAAGAAGTGATGTTTGCTAGGTGGATTAGGGGTGTCTTGTCACTTACCTATCACCCCACCTTTTGGGACAGGCTCTAATCTCAGTTGCTGCAGGAGTCCATTAGTAAATGCTTGCTGATGTGGGCTGCTGGAGGTGGCTGCAGGCTGCCAGGGCTGTCCCTGCTCTGTGCTCAGCATTCCGAGCAGTGTCACCACCCCACCGCGCGTTCCTGCGCGTGTCACGGACACTGCTGAGCTCACGGCTGACAGCAGGGAAGTGCTCTGGGCTGGGCTTGGCACTCGGTTGTGTCGTGTGGGACACCTTCAGACTTTTCTCAGAGGGAGTGAGAGACCATTCAGCTGGCTTGGGAAAGCCTCGCTGCTCTCCCTGTGCCGGGGCTGGCTGCCTGAACCTGGTGGCCTTGAGTGCTGCACCAGCAGAGCAAGTGTTAGCTGGAATAATGAATCAATAAAGAGGGGTGGCAGCAGCTTGGCAGAGGCAGGTGGAGGTATGTAGACTAGTGCTACTGCATACACCTGCAGCAGAGCTATGCAGATTGACCACTTCCTTGGAGAGAAATACTTTCTATGCTGGCTGGTTGCCATTCGTGAGACCTGTTTAGTAAGGTTACATGCTTTGCTTGTGGTAATGAGGACTTGGCTTTATTTGAGCAGTTTAAGCTCAGTTGTTGTTCACAGAGCCTAAGGTTACTGCTCCCTCCTCCCTTTAAAGCTACATACATAGATAATTGGCTGAACAAACAGTGGGCAAAACTGCTCCGTGCAGAATAATAACTGCTTTTCACTGCCACTCACTCGGTGAAGTGGCATCTGGAAGACTCTCCAGATAGTCACAGGAGGTTTGGTGTGTAACAGGAAGAGGCAAAGAAGCCAAATCCTACAGCTGTCAGTGTTCTCTCTATTTTCATGCTCTTGGATGGGTTCTCCTGGCTTGGTTTGTTCTCAGTTTATGCTGATACTTATGGCTTCCGCCCCAGCCACGATGTTCTGCAGCATAAGTACCCAACACATTTAAAAGCAGATGAATTGCTGTCTCAATCTCATAGAGGTGCTGTGGGGATTAATTAGTTCTGACAAAGTGCTTTCTGGCTGAGATGTCAAACTGATGTTTCAGGACTAATGGTATTGTTTAGTGAAACTGTTTAGTTCTCCTCAAATGGCTAATTACTATTTTAGAAGAATGTACTCTATAGAGGGAAGCTTTATTGATTTAAAGCACGCAATAAACAGTATTGATTTGCAAGAGGCAGTCATTCATATCTGCTCTGTGCAGAGTTGAGACGTAAGGTGGTCGCACAGCTACTTTGAACTGAAATGTAAGTGAAACTATTGCTTAAATGACCCTGCACCGGCTTGCAGATTGCTAATATGTGACTTTCAACTGCATTAATAGCCTTGTACTCAGAACAAGGGCAGTGCCCTGCTAAGGAGAGAGCTCTCTGCTATTTCATCCTTCACAACCCCACCCCCCAGGGAGGATGGCCTGCAGAGGAACAGCAATGGGTAAAATAAACTTCTGGACCCTTAGAGCAGCACAGGAAAATGTAGGTAGCCCCAGCACTGCTCTGTGAAGCTGTGCTGTGGATGACTTAGTGGTTAATTTTGCTTGTGCTAGGCACAGCTTTTGCTGTCATGAGCTAGCTGAGCCCCTGCAGCTGCTACAAGCCATGCTGGTGGCACAGCTGCAAAGGCTGTCCCCTTGGCCATCAGCCTCCAGGCCATCCAGTGCCTGAATCCTGTGGGACATCCTTCCAAGAGCTCAGGCAGGTTGGCACCGTGGCTTGGCAGCAGAAACCTCTTGCACCACATCACCTGATCCCTGAGGGAACAGGAGGAGTCATCTCCTGACATCTTCATCTTGGACACCTGCTCCGTAGTTGGCCTGTTTGAAACACTGAGTATATGTTTGAGCTGCTTATCAAATTATCTCAAAGGGGATTTGGGTGGGGACGATAATGGAAAGTATTTGACTGTCACAGGTGATGCAGCCCTGCTAATTATCCAGCTTGTTTCCTGTGAGGTATCCAGTTGGTGGCTGCTCTTGGCTGGTGCTGGGTGTTTTTAGAAAAAATAGTAAGACTTATCTAAGTTAGGATAACCTGTACTGCATCTAATTCCAGGTGAGCTTTTCGTATTGAATTGTGTTTTTTTAAAAAAATAAATATTCTTAACATGAATAACATTTGGTATTGCAGAGTTTTGGCATGATTAAATTTGAAATTAAATCATCACTTTGAACAGGCTTATTTGTTGGAGCATGGATGTGATGATGCTCAGGTGTATTCGATTAGTGATGTGTTAACGCTGCAGAGGATAAGGAGGTTTAAATTCTCCTGTTCAGTGTATTATTCAACATTTCTCAACATCTGGTCTCTCTCCACTTCAGCTGTCAGTTGACCCACTTGTTTAGATTTTTCTGAAATTCCTTAAAGTCATCTCCACATCCAGCTAACCTAAATAGCTTGTCAGCCAGCAAGGCAGTAAGCCAGGTTTGCTATTTGTCTTGTCTTATGTCACTGGGAAGGATTTCACACCACAAGGTCTAATCATCAGAGTTACACAAGTTATTGCCTTGATGGGACTCTGACTGTTTACTTCTTGGATGGACACATACATAGAAGGCTTTAGGCTGTTTAACAGCTAGTTCTCAAAAAGTTATCCAGTATTCTAGACATAGGCAGATTTGTCTGGCAAAGAGATCTCTTGGCAGTCCTCAGTGAGTGTTACTCTGTCTTATTTTAGTCTGTATATGCAGGGAAGTCAAATGTCATGGCTGCTGCCATGACATGGTTTTCTGTGGCACTAAAGTTCTGTAAGGTATCTTAGGCTTCCTAACTTTTCTATGTTTTGCTTTCTAAATTTAAATGTGAAAACTACACTGAGTTGGTCTATAATTCTGAATAAAGGTAGATACATTGTTATCTGTCATCTGTTAATTACTCCTTGACTACTGTGTGGCAGCCGTGGTGAGTTTCTCATACAAGTGGCTTAATGGTAATTCAGGTTGGAAGGTATCTGCCATCATCTGCATGATGCTAATGAAAGCATAACTTGTGCTGTAAGAAAGCATTCACGTTCATCTTCTTTGCTTGTCTTATATTCCTTGGGCACTACTCCTCACTTCCTTGTTAAGATTTGTTTTTAGGAGAAGATTGTGTGGATGGAAGGGGAGGGGTACATGGCAGGAGCCTGGCATGGTCATTTGCAAAATGATTGCAAGATAAAAATCTTAGTTTGCAAAGACAAATTTGCAACTGAACTGGTCACACAGAGTCCTCCACTCAGGCTTGTTTTCACACATCTTTTGTAAATGCCACTCTTATCCTTAAAGCAAATGTTCTGTGTTGAATTTTCTCATCTTTATTCTCTATTTGTCCAGTACTCTGTAGCTAATACCCCATAGTGCTTCCTGGTTTGTTTTCTATCTGCTTCCCAGGCTCCTGCAGTGTTGGGTGGCAGGTCTGACAGTTTGTGGTGCATCTCCAGTAGCTTGGCTGGGCTGGGGGTCCTTTCTCATGTGGTCACTGTGGGGTTGGGTCAGGTGCTGTGGTGGCTCTTCTTTCCCATCAGGAAAAGATCCATCGATTAGTGGAGGAATTCATGGCTGCAGCTGAATGTGCTGCAGTCACAGTGTGGTCTAGAGCTGCCTGTTTGGGGGTGAGAGGATTTGGGCTTGTGTCAGACCACGTCCTGTCATGTCTCCGTGGTTGCTGTCACAGCCCCAGGCAGCAGGATGGGGCTGGAGGCTGCTCCAGCTTTCTGAACTGAGCCAAGTGGCACCAGGTCCTTGAAAGAAGGTGGCATTTGGTGCACTTAGCTCCTGGCTGTTGGGGTTTTGCTGTGTGTAGCAACAAAAAGGAGAACAGCCCAAGTGGTAGTTCACCCCCGCAAACCTTCTGCTAGGAAATCTGCTTGTGGCACTTGCTCCAACCCTTGATGGAGTGTGGCATGTTGGTAAGTGTTCTCCGCAGTCAGATTTTATACAGAATAGGTTTGCAGTGAAATAACCAAAGTTTAATGGTTTTAACAATGCCCTTTAAAGGCTTTATTGTTTGAATTACTTGTCTGGAGTAGTTGGGCAGCTGTGTGGCAACAACTCTGAATGACTGTCCTGCCTCTCACCTCTTGTTGTTGAAGACAGGCTCAAATGCTGCTTTGGTCCAGCTGTCCTGTGACCAGCCCAGATGCCTGTTCAAAAGTGTAGGGAATAATGGAGTTCTGTCTACATGAATTAGGGATTTCACAACAGTTTTATTATTTATGTTGCATTCTCTGTCATTATGGAGGGTTTACTTGCCCCTAGCTGGTGTCTTTGCAGTCAAAGACAAGCTGTTGACCTGTCATTTTAGACCTTTGTGTTCCCGGCTCTGCTGCACTCCTTTTTCCACTGATTGTTCCTTCAGCTTTTTCTCTCCCAAGCTGTGTAATAACACTGTTGCTTATTTCTCTTATGGCCATGTTTACAGGGTCTTTAAAGCCTTTCATAAGTAAGCACTTTGCCTGATGGGAGAAGGAGGTTTATGGAGTTAAAAAACAAAAAAAGAAGGCAAGAAATACGCTGTAGGTAATAGATTCCAAAAATGCAAATTTGTTTAAGCAACTTCTTAAAAAGAAGGGAGGGAGGAAGGAATTGAAGATTAAAACCTGTGTTTATATACATGTAGAAGCTGGAGGCAAAGCAAGCCATTCATAAATATACAATAGGATTTATGTCATGGTGAGAAGTGCTACATGCATATTCATGTGTAATTTGCAAATCCTTTAGCGATTAAATACTTTACTCCAAACTCGAGAACTAAATAACCTTCTTGTTGAAATGAGATGTCCAAAGGCTCCAGTGCTTCTCCAGTGGAGGGGAAAGGCTGGGTGGTGTAATAGATCTGATACTTTAATTTTGACTCTATTAAAAGATTTTTTGTGTGCTTTGGGCATTATTTTATTAGTATAATCAGGAAGTTTTGAACAAAGCATGAAGCAGAGAATTGCAAGGAATATTGTAAAGCCTATCATGCTAAGAAAAGCAAATAGGCTTAGGAGCTTGTTAGGATGTTTTTCTCAAGTGATTTTAATGTCAAATACCTTTATCTAAACTTTCATATCCCTCAGGTAAGCAGAGTCAAACTAGTAACAGCTTGGAGTACTGCTGTCTTAAATAAGTAGCTTTGGGCAAGTGGAAGTGAATTGCCTTTATAGGATGTAGCCTCAGTTCTTCACAGAACACTAAAAGATGGATATGAATACACTGTTGCCGATGCCTTTGGTTTTCAAAAGTCTTTTAAGTATTGTAGACAAAGTATATCCTTTCCAACATCCTGAACGGGGAAAAGTACAGCTATGGAATAACTGTTTGCTGCACCTGGTGTTGTTGCAGCCAGGAATGCTCAGTGACAGTGCCGCATTCCTGGCCAGGGTGTGCTGATGCAACCTGTTTGTCTTGCCCGTCAGTCATGGCATGGAATGATGCTGTGCAGATGGGGCAGCACCTGCCAGGCATCCTGCTGACAAAACAGAGCTCAGCCTGTGCCTCTAATGCCACCGTGGTAAGATAAGGGTGGGACTTGCCATGCGATGCAGTGCTCTGTGCTGCCCTCACCTTCCTCGGGATCCTGTCACAGCTGGAAGTTGCAGCCCTGTGTCCCCTCCACATCCACCAGCTGCTCTGCTTGGCCACTGGGCCTCTGTGGGCAATCACTAATGAACCAGAGCTATTAAAACTGCACCTAAGCCTGTTCAGTTCCCTCGAGGTAAATTCCCTGCATACCCTTTGGGAAAGCTGTGATTTATTCTTGTATCTGGACCGTCACAAAGTGTTTCTTACTGTGTTCTCTTGGTGTTCCTGACGGCTCATTTTGGAATTGCTCCTTTTTTGACTTATTTTGGAACTGCTCCTTTTTGTAGCTTCATGAGCTCTTTATCCTTTGTGCATAGTTTTGTGTTGGAAGAATACAAAGTACATTGATGCTGGATAGGAGAAGCCAGCAGAGTTGTTGTGTTCTTTCTTCCCCACTGAGGTTAGTCCGTGTTTGAAAGTTGTCTGATGTAGTTTTCCTGCTCCTGTTCTGTAACAGCCCACCTGCGGGATGCTTTGATTGAGCTGAACAAGAAGACAGAGCAGTGCACTCAATTCACTAAGGACTGTGTATGTATTTTTCTGGCTGGCACAGGTGTAGCAAATTGCCCTTTTAGTCCTGTTTACTTGTTTTTCTCATTCAGTCACAGGTAGTTTGTGCTCCTTGGTGATCAGAGAAGAGCCCTGGATCCCCTGTGGCTGTCTTGTGCTGTGTCAGGGACACATGGCAGAGGCAATGTCCCTTCTGTGCCTGGGGACTCTGCTGTGCAAAGCTGTACTTCAGTTGAGTTGAAATAATGTTTCCAGGTACCTGTGAAAAGCTGTTGCTTTCACAATGAGCACTGAGAATTTGTTTCACCTGCCATGTCAGAGCATCAGTGTGTCTAAGCTGGTGGCTGGTCACATAAGGGCGTGAAAATGCTGCACTGAGTACTTGAAGAATATGAATTGGTGCAGTTCTGTAGAAAACACAAAACTGAGTTAAACAATCCCAGTTCTCCTTAAGCTGATTCCTGAGTTGGAGACTTCTTGGCATTATATGGTGGACACTTTGCCCATCAGGCAGGTCAGATACATGCAGGGGAATGGCTGGTGTGTGAGGTGTGTGTTTCTGATTACTGTGACCAGATGTACAGGCTGGTTTTATGCCAGTATTTTTTATTATATGTTGATGAGGAAAGCTAGGAGAGATAAAGTTATTAACAAATCCCATGTTTTAAATGAGTGCTGTTCAGGTAAGAGGCATGGATGGGAGGTGAATTTGATTTCCTCCTGTTTTAGTAACCATAAGTGGTTGCCTCTGGATTGATCTCAGAAGAGGGTAATGAACCACTGCTTGCAGTATTGTAACCGTTTGCAATTTTTCTGGTGGAAAATTTAAAAATCTTTGCCCTAGAGGTTGATTCTGGCTGTGGGGCTGAGCACAAGCCCCACAGGCAGGGCTGGAGCAGGCTGAGGAATGGCTGAGCCATCCTATTGTGGGAGGTGGCCATTCCTTTAGCCCAGGTGCCCATCTGACTCCTCACAGAGTTTGCTGGCATGCAGAAAACTGCTCCCTCTCTTTTTGGGCACAGTTTGTGCTGCTGCAGTAAGTTGGAACAGCCCAAGGACTATCTGGCAGCAGTGACATGCTGAGGTGGGAGTGACCTTCCTGCCAAGCATGGTTCCCCTGGAAGTCGTGGCTCACTCCTGAGCTGCTGTCAGTGCAGTTGTGCTTGCTTGCCTGGCACCACAGGTGGTGAGTGTGGGTTCAGCCAGGCAGCTGTGTCACTTGTAGTTTGTCTCTCAAGGCAGACAGCTTAAATATCAGATTGATGCTTTCTCAGTGCTGCGCTGTGGGCTGTAATTCCATCTGCTGCGACACGGTGAAGGTGACACCTGAAAAGGTATGTGCTGCTTTCTGGATGTCCTCCCTGTATCTTCTGCTTGCATAACTGGAGGCACCATTTTACCTGCATGTTGGCCTTGCTCAGCATGTGGTTGCTTGGGAGCCTTGCAAAACACTCAGTATTTTCTTTGAAGTGCTGCTAGAATTTCAATGTCATATTTCATTCATCCTGAGCACTGCAGTTTCTGCAATATCACTGCCCTTTGTCTTCTCTGCTTTGGAACAGTAGAAGCATCTGTTTATGCCATTGATTTGGCAATTGTTAGAAGGACATTGAATAAAGGACATTATTAGTGGAAAGGAGAAGTGTTCAAAGACCTCTGCCCGTAAGGTCTGTGTTTTTAATAGTTCTGCAGATTCATCACTGATTTTGGAACTTGATAGCAAGTTAGCTCTCTGGATCAGTCTGTAGATTAGATTAAAGTTACTAGACAAGGGCAGCAGGAGTACTGTGCTTGTCAGAGTATTTCAGCTTGTCTTTGCAGGTGAGCTGAACTGTGGATAATGATTTATTTAGCTGAGCTGGTGGGAGTAAGTTAATATACATGTGAATTCTGCATTGGTGGTATAGATCAGCATTTGGGCAGAAATTAATAAAAAGGGTAACACAGTGAAACTATTTGCTGAACAAAAATTACTGGCACGGGAGTTGCATTTCATTCAGGTGCTGCTGGTGAAGTAGCACTGAGTTAAGCAGCAAATTTCAAACCGGTAAGCTCTCATGATGGCTTGCTTAGCAGCGGCTGTACGGCACTGTAAGGCACAGTGTCAGATCTATTAAACACAGCTTTGACGTAAGGACAAAAATGAATAGCTGAGATATTTTAGGTAATTGCCTTGAGCAACAGTGATGGCTGTATTCTAGCAGCTTCAGTGAGTTACAAACGAGCTTCAGCTGAGGCCAGATCAAGCAACTGAAGATTTGCACAGTGCCTGGTGTGCTTTGCCTGGAGAGCAGCACACATGCCGTGTGTGCAGGCTGTACTCCTGAATGCCTCATCATCTGTACCCACAGAGTTGTGGGTGTTCAGATAACACTTTCCACCTCCCCAGCTGCTCTAGTTTTACCTCAAGTGTCTTGCAACAAATACTGGTTTTGACTGAGGGAGACTGACTCATTCAGCTGCTTCTTATCCCTTGGCATACATAAAGGCTACAAAACCATGGTAGTGATGGAGAAAAAGTGTTACTGAGGGATCTTGGCAAGAAATACTACTTTACACTGGCAAAAAAAAAAAAAACCCAAAACCAAAAACCTGCTTTTTTCTTTTTTTATATGGATGGAAGAAGGGAGAGCACGACTGAGGTAACTTGGACAGGGATGTCTTTCTAACAATGTCACCTATAAAAAATTTGGATTATGCATAGAGAAGACTGGCTTTGAAGTGGTTTGTTTTTCATAATGTTGCTTTCTGAATTTCAGGGGAAGGTACTGGTGACCTGGGGCATTCTGGGCCCCACAAGAAAACCTCGGGAGTGAAATGTCTTGTGCCTTAAACCATCTGCAGATCCTGCAACTTGTTTGCTAGGTTGCTTTAGAAAGAGTGCTTATTTTTGTGAGGAGAGCATAGGTGTAGCTCACCATCTTCTTTTCCTGACTATGTCCCCTGCATTGAAAACTGAGAGAAAGAAAATACCTTGTTACAGATGACTAGGAACTGGGGCTTTATATGGCACAACACAAAGAAATATGAGTTCCTACTGTGCTAGGTTTGTGTGTCCTCTACTAGAAAGTAAGAACTTATTTTGACAAACCCATATTTTTCAAGACAAAGCTGAAACTCTTACAGTTTTGTGCCTTCTGCTGCTTCCCTCAACTTGCAGGGAAGAAAAACATGTGAAAACGGAGGTGGTTTGGCTTGACTTGCTACAAAGCCCCAAAATAATATTCTGTGCCTTATGCACCAAATACTTAAAATCCTGTTTTGGAGTTCACATTAAATAATGGGAAATACGGCAATACACAGAAGGTAAAAATGAAAAATTCAGTGCCAAATACATCCTTTTGAAAGTGTAGCATAAGCTATGGGTATGTGATTGCTTAGGATAGGGCTGTCCATGGACAAGAATTGCCAGAAACATAATATGAAAAACATGGCTGTTGCTCACTTTTTGCATAAAAAGTACCTGGATGATTTGGCCAGGTGCAGCATGCCAGGGAGCCCTGGTCTGACCTGGGGCTGTTGGGAGCTTCACCTGGGGTCTCTGGGGAGAGCTGCTGCCTTGCAGAGAGAACTGGGCACCAGCAAATGAACGCGGGGTGGCTGAAGGGAACAGACATCTCTGCTGTGCCACAGCATTCTGTCTGGCAAACACCTAGGACTGGGATCTCCATCTGGCGTGGGCTGGGCCCTCCAGGAGTGGCTGCTGCCATAGGAACCGAGGTACTTCCAACCCTTGTGCCGGGATTAAACCCAGGACAGCCCCATTGTGGGCTCTGGTGTCGAGCTCTTTGTCTTCACGACCCATCACCTGCACATCCCTCTTACAGCTTCAGAATATGGCTTTGACATGATGCTGTAGTCTGCTACCAGGTGCTCAGAGTGATAAAAAAGGGAGTAAGGGTTTGAACCATCTTTGGGGAAGCAGTGTGTGCATCAGAGCAGCCAGCCCAAGCCTTGCAGGGCTCAGCTTTGTATTCAGATGCGCTGGCCTGCGAGCTGCAGACATTCCAGATACTTGTGTTCGTTTTGGCTGTATCCAGGCACGCACTCACAAAGAGCAAGATGCGTGCAGTGAAGTATAAATCCCGTCCTCTAATGACTCAAAGCACTGTTGTGTGCGCATACATGCTTAACAGATTGTATAATTAGCTGGCTTTGTCAGCTGGCAGCATGTATGATTCTCCAGCAGCTCCCGAAAAATCCTCCGTGGTGTAGGGAGTGTATGCAGGTCCTTAAGCTTCTTGTATCCACACAGTGGGGCACAGCTGGGCATAAGAGAGGGGGCTGCATCCCCTGTGCCCGGAGGAGAAGGGCTTCCCAGGCCCAGTGCCACCACCTCTGCCTTTCCCTGCACTGGCAGCAGCTCTTGCCCCTCAGCTGCTGCTGCTGGGCTGGTTTGGCTGGCTGCTCTGGGCTGTGGGGACAAGGGCTGTCCCCAAGGCAGTCCCCAAGGCAGTGCCCTTGAAGACAGGCTCGGCACATCGTGCAGCCAAGTGCTTTAGTTTGCACAGTGTGAGTAGCGCTAGAGCCCTTCTCCTCTCCCGTGAGTTGGGTTAGGCATCGGCCCAGGCTGGAACCTGGTTTTATTAGAAATATTTAATTCAGAAGTGCTAATCCCGGAGGTCACAAGGCTCACTGCAGAGCTCCTGCAGCACAGGGGCAGAGGTGCTGCAGAGCCAGGAGCAGAGCAGGTGCCAGTGGAGGGCAAGGCTGGGCTGTGCCGCCGCGCAGGAACGCCACAGGCTGTGCCGGGAGATGCCCAGGGTGGGAACAGCGCTGGGCCCAGGGCTGCGTGCTTGGGATTTCACTGGAGCCGGGGAGGAGCCGGCAGGGGAGCGAACATGACCTTGAAAATCCTTATCGAGATGAAAAGGTGCAGTGAGGGAGCACATTCCTCTGCGCACAGCGCCCGCCGGCCAGGCTGACCGCGAGCGCTGCAGCCACACTGCCCCGGCCGTGGCTCCAGGAGATGATTCCCTCAGCCAGCAGTCCCTCCTGGGGTTGCCGTGGGCTCAGGCTATGCGAATCGTGGGGATCAGCTTCTGGAGCTGACGGTTTCTGTGCATTTATAGGTAATAATGAGCCTGAAGGCAGTAGCAAGGCGAGGTCTGGCAGCTGGAGGAGATGGGCCACTCGAGAGGACCAGGGTTAATTATGATTCCGTGGCAGATGAAGCTCATCTCTGAGTCTGGTGCCCAGAAATGTGGTGAGCAGCCAGGCAGCTCATCACAACCGGCAAAGGGGGGTTGTGGTTTTCCCCAGTGCTGCTTCTGTTCCTGACACTCCTCTGTCCCTGGCAGGCTGCCGGCTGCTGAGTCCCGCTAACCCAGCTGGGAATGCCTGGTCAGAATGGTCTGTGTGCTGCTCTGCCCTACTGCTGAACAGAAGCACTTTGTGGGAGGACTTGAAGGGTGCAGAGCTGCTGCACTGGGCAGAGCAGCAAGGAGAAGCTGCGTGGGGTGTAAGGTAGGAAAGATGCTTTTTACAGGAGCAACAAACCATTAGCCTGGCACAGCTGCTGATGTCTTTGTGCTATGGATCCAACACAATTCTCCCTCCCACCCCTGTTCTAGCACGTGTACTTGTACAGTCACACGCTAATTCAGGTTAAATATCTGCATCTCCTAGAAATGGATCTTCTTCTAAAATGCCTTTTGGGTGCTTTGAATCCTGAAGCATGTCCCAGGAAAGTGACGCTGTACAGATAAAGCAGCCCTTGCGATGTAAAAAAGTAATCAACACTTACTACTATGAATATGTGCTGTAAAATGAAAAATGCTGCATCCTTGAAGAAATCTAAGGATCGTTACAGCTTGACTGTAACTGTGGAACTTCTGTTGCTGAGGCTGCACTGCAGCTTTGGAAACAGATACTTAAAATTCATTGGTTTGTGGTGATTTTTTTTTCCTCTTGACAAGGACAGAATAAAACCTGTCTTTCTCCATGGCTATAGGAACATACCCTTGAGTACTGTGTGTTTTTTGTTGGAGGAATTCAGGCATTTACTGGTGTCTTCAATAATTCCTTTCTAAATGCTTAGCTTAGAGTATTTGCATAAAACCTTATCTTGCTTAACAAATTCCGATTTTTTTTTTTTTTTTTTTTTCCGTTTTAGAGGATCTAGGTGTGTAGCAGGAAGTTGGATGTGTACCAATGACTTTGGAACGTTTGTTTTTAGGTTCTGTGGAATGGAGTGGCCTTGGCCCAAGGGAGGTGGAACTTGCCCCTGCTGTTGGGGGCAGTCCTGTTGCTTTAGTACATGAAGACTTGTTTCCCTGTTGAATGAGCTGAATCAGCTTGCTGAGGAGTGCAAGGAGTAGTCTTGCCACCACTTTTGATGCTCCAGTGGAAATAATGTTTGGTCCTGTTGGATGGCAGAGTAGTCAGGCTTGGTTTAGGCTGGCATGTGCTGTATCTGGAGGGGTCACAGAGAATGTGCTGAGTGTCCAGAGCCTGTGCTGAGCAAGGCACAGGGTGGTGTAAACACACCTTTCCTCTCAAAGCTGGTGGCCTTGCTGGACAGTTTCTTTATTGCCACAATACTTGATTAAGACAAATCTGGCATCTCTGGCTTTTTCCTTTGGAGTTATCTGGCTTGTAGTTGGGATTCACCTCCTTTGCTTTTTAATGTGGAGCAGCTGGTGGTACTAAAGTTGGTGTCTCTGCTGTCAGACAAGGCCAGGAGTGTGACTGAGGTCCATATTTACCATATATATATAGGGAAAATGGGAATACAGAGGTAGCAAAATGACACAATCAATCTGTGGTTTTAGCCACCTTCACCAGGGTATACTGGAAAGAGGAAGATTGTTCCTTTGGAAGGAGGTTCCTGTGCTCTTGGTCATAAACTAAAGTAAAATAGTAGCTAAATATTAATAATGAGACTGTGTAAGGTGTGTCTCTGACACATACCTGGAGGATGAAGTGTGAGCAGTAGTGATGAAGTGATAGGTAATGCTGAGTTTCTGCTCAGTTGAAAGAAATGCTGTATATTTTGAACTGAGGAATAACTAAAAAGCCAAATCCTCAGCTGGCTTGTGCCATTTCTGAGCTGGCTGGAGGACTTTTAAGTGGGCTTTAAACTACCCCAGATAGGTGGGAAAGGGGAATGCAAGAGAGCAAGTAGCATTATAACTTCCATGTTAACACAAATTTGATCTGTTGGCAAAATATATTCATAGTGGATCATTAAAAATAAACAATGTTTGTAAGAGTAAATCAATCAAACTCACTTAGTGATGCAAATCTCACTTTTGCTGTCCTCAGATGCGTGAGCAGCCTTCAATAGTTGTTGATTTGTATCGACTCCCTTGCAATGTGTGAAGTACTGTGCTATGTTTAGTGCTTTGTGCAGTTCTGCTTATAAACACAGTTTGGCATAATTTTTTTGTGGCTTAACTACATGGTAAACCAAGACTTTGTTACTTTGGGTGAAAAAGATACTAAACCTGTTAATTTTGTACTCTTACCTTCTAACTCTACATCTCCTAAAGCTTTACTCTCATAAGGTTGTTCTAGACATCTGTTCTTGTTCTGACATTTCTGTTCATTTTTATACAGTATAGATTTTCAGGATCTGAGAACACATTGCCTCAACACTTACAGCAATGCTAGTAGATAGTAAAGCTCATATTGTGAATTCCAAGTGCTTCTGTGCTTCAGCACTGCTGCATTCATGAGCTGGGGGGCTGTGCAACCTGGGCTTTCTCCTCTTTAGATCAGAAGTGAGTTGCCATGCCTTCATTTCCTCAGTGCTACCTCACAAGGCTGAGTCTGTTGAAATAGTTTTGGTTGCCCCTCTTGAAGGAACTCTGCATGGATTGCAGTCTGTAGGGCAATGCTTATGCTCAGGTAAGTATTCTGTATCTTGAATTTACAATTGCTTTGCATGCCAAAGGATTTTTGTTCTTCTGTGTTCTTCACTGCTGTGACATCATCTTGACCAGGCATCTCTGATTATTGCAGGCAGTCAGAAATACTCCTGTTCATACCTGGTACTACTGAGTTTGCAATGGCATTGGAGGGGCCCTGTGAATGCCCTGAGGCCTCTTGGGTGCTTCATGTGACTTGGTGATTTCCTCTGTGTAGCAGGTTCAGCTCTATCTGCCAGGATTTCAGAGTGGCAGGCTGGTGTCAGATCAGAGCTGTTCTCAGAACCAGGCACTGTATAAGAGCTAAGTGGCTGCAGCTGATCTGATTTAGTGCAAGGAGCAGAAGATGCTCTGGTGATGCCTTGCTTAGGCTGTGTTCTGCAAGGGTTGCAGACCAGAGAGCCTGCTGGTGTTGCTGTTTGGGATTGGGACCATCAAATAGCTCTACAGCTCAGTCAGAAGGTCTGTAATGCAGAAATAGCAAACAGGCAGCCCTACCAAAGCTGCTGAAGGGGATGAGCAATTAGCCCAGTGCTAGCAGGAGGTGAACCAGGGAGCAGCATGCAAACAGTGTGCATGTAAAACAAACTCCTGTGCTCCCCTTGGCCCTTCCAAACAGGCTTTCATACTAGCAGTGCTTGTTTTCTACCCTGGGGAGAGCAGATGAGGCCAGTGATGCCATCCTAGGGCTGTCTGTTTTCCCACTTCAAATACCATGTGAATAAAGGGCACAGGAGCTGACAGTGTTGCAGAAGGCATTTGCTGTTCACAGATAGATCATGCTGGTAAGAAATACAGCAACATGCTTTTCTTCTGAAAGAATGCAGGTTTGTCATCACTGTACATGAAGTGTAACTTTAGTGTCTGATGAAGCCCAGTTGTGGAGTGAATTCCAGATTTGTTCCCTGTCTGGGTGATGAGCCCAGTGCTCCCTGCACTTCATGTGTTCCTGAATGCTGAGGTAGGGCAATTGTTCCATGCTTACCTGCTCGCTGAGATTTCAAATAATCATCTTTTTCTGACAGTAGCTGTTGGTTCCCTGCTCTGGGAGCTATATTGTGGGGAGAGTTTGTCCTATACACCCCCTTATCTTGAGGCATCTTGCCAGTATAAACTGCTGCCACCCACACTAGGCAGCCTTTCAGGGAAGCAGGAATGTAGGCTGTAAGAGCAGAGATGAGCCTTCCAGTTCATAATCTCCCAAATATGTCAAGGAACTAGTCTGACTACTCTGGATGCTTGGTAGGTGATTTACCACATACTCTGGACCAGTCCCCTTATTCAAGAACAGTTGAACTTCCAAGGGAAGAGAAAGCTGACTTGCTTTTAGTTAATCTGCTCAGGCTGTGCAGGTGGCAAGGCTGCTTGTCATACTAGAAGATCTGAAAGCAAACTTAAAAACCAATTTCAGCTTTTTGAGGTTAAAGATGTTTGAATTAGTTGCATGGTTAAATTCCAACTCTTGCATGCTTTTAATTCAGTAGTGTTGTACTGTTCTCATAAAGTTGCACCTTACTCTTTTATATCTTTTCTGCTTAATTGGTTCAGGAAAGCATGCAGGATATAGAGGCTGGCAGGCAAGTTAATGTTGTGAGAAGCCTCATCTCCCATTTCCTGACTTTTTAACCTTGAACTATCCCAGGAATTTTTGCATTTGAGTGATTAAGAAGGTATGACTGACCTCCTGCTTGCAGAACCGGTTTGTTAATCACTGGGAATGATCTAAAATTGCAAGAGGGTTTTGATAGCATTCTCCTTGAAAATAACTCAGTTGTTCTTTGCTTCCAGAGCTAAATGATCTGTACTGAAAAGAAATACGTGGGCAAACTGTGTGTGCAATGCAGAGCTTGTAAACAGGCAAACCTTTTCAGAAGTGGATAGAACAAGCAAGCAGCTCACTGTACTGGTGTTCTAGGCATACTTTTTGTGCCTGGTGGGGTCATAAATTGTGCATTATATAGCTTAATGCTTCTGTGAATCTATTTGACTAATAGAAATGTATTGCTATTAAAGGTAAAAATACGTTTGTGTTTGGAATGCCTGAAATACAGACTGGTGCCTGACTTTCAGGTGTCTTTGGTGTCTTCTGACCTCTTTTGTGGAGAATCTACTTGGGCAGTATGTGACTAATTTCTGTACAAAAGAAGTATTTACATGTTACATGTGAAAGCAGTAGAGGGTCTAATTGGCAAATTAACCACAATTTAAGGTCATCTTAACGAGGTACAGAGGTTTCTCTCATGGCTTGGCCAAAGATCATCACTGAGTTAATGAGTGTCAATAAAAATGTTTAAAATCATGATAGTTTGGAAAAGAAGCTCTGAGGACAGATGTTGGACTTGCTTATCCTAGAGGTGGGCCAATGCATGAAGTGTCAGGGGCCAGGAGGAAATACAAGATGAAGGAGGTCTTCAGGAGGCTGAGAAGATGCTCAATAACCATGGCAATGAAGGCAACCACTTCAGAAAAGCAAACAGCTCTGTAGTTTGAGTTGCTTGAGGAGATGTGTTGTTTATTTTAAGCCATTTCTCTTGGTAGTATTTATGTTGTAGTTTAAGCAAATTTGTTTGGTTTACACTAACAGCTTCAAATACACTGTTGTCTCAGACTTGACCCCATTTTTACGGTAAGATTGTCATTCTGTTCCCAGTTATCCTTTATCACAGCAAGACCAGGACCACACACTGGCAGTCATTGAAATGACATGTGTTTGAGGTAACTAAAAGTTTAGAGTGACTGGGCCTTTGTGTGGGTGCTGGAATAGTGTCTGTCTTCCAAAACTTTGAAATGTCATATTTCATCTCTTGTTAGACCCTTAGAATATAGTTAAGAAGCTTCTCAAATTTGTAATTTCTTCTTGAAATCTTCTCCTTGTTATGTGGGAAGCACGTTCCTGCTCATGGTTCCCCTTTGCTCATGGTGGTTCTGAATTGGTCCATTTTGCTCCTCTGGGTGTGGAGGTCTCCCTGTCCAACTCTGCTGCAGCTGGTGAGGTTTTCATGCCATTGAGGTGTCACTTGGCCTGGAGCTGCCTCCTGTGTCACTGCTGAGGATCCTGGCTGTTACGGATGAGCTGTTCTCATCACCTGTTCCCCAAACTGCTGCTGGAGTGGGAATCCCAGGGAGCATTTCATGGTGCACAGGTGTGTGGAGATGGGGTGAGAAAACCTTTGCCAACAAGATCATAAAACAGGGCCTCTTGGCTGCCACACCTGCAGCCTCCAAAGGCAATCCTCCCTGCAGTGAGAGAAGATGCTCCCAGGGAAAATAGTTACTATAGTGACGAGTGGCCCTGGTGTGTGTGAGGGTTGGATCACCAAGTTGAGTAATAAATGTGTAGGAGTCTATTTTTAAAAGCTTTTGTGAGGAGGAGATTGCAGACAAATTTTCTAGGACTACAGCAAAGTGATAGATTTTTCTGTGCTGAAGTTTAAAAATAATCATCGTCTGTCTTGAGAATGGGATGACCTCATTAAAAACAAAGAAGCTTGTATGTCATCGTGTGGAGCCTCCTGGCAGTGATCCTTGCAGCAGCCTTCTGAATTCCAGCAGCAGCTCTGCCCATTAACAGGTTCCTCAAAACTCCTTGAGCACAGCTACCCCAGTGTCACAGCTGGAATTCAGCTGCTTTAGCTCATTCCTTATCCTGGCCTGTGTAGGATATCCTGGCACATGATGAGTGCTGGGTTTTATTCAAATAACAAATGAAGAAATGCTGTGTGAAAAAAGAAATTTAAAAAAATGGAAGCCATTGAAAATAAAACCTGACTCTGAGCTTCTCCTGCAAAATGCTGGGTTGACAAACTGTTTGGTTTTGTAAGAGAAATGGTATGAGTGGAACTATCTGTCACAAGTGATAATTGTGTCATCTGGCTTGACTTCTTGCCCACGAGGCTTGTCTGCCTCAAACACTTACTGTGTACCTGTGAGTGCAGGAGGGCAGGGAGAGCTGAATGGGGCTGGGTGGGTGTTTGTCAGGGTTTGGGGGCTCATGCTGTAGCTGTAAGAGGAGCTGACATGAAGGTCCTGAGGGATCCAGGTGCTGCCTTTGTTCCTGGTGCAGTGAGCTGCTGCTGTGGGCACAGCAAACTGCAGGAAATCCCCTGCTCTGTCCTCTCGCCCACAGAGTCGTGAAGGATTTCATACGAGGCCATGTGATGTGTCCTGAACTGATTAAAATAAGGCTCTCCTGTTTAAATGGCTTTACTTTGTTATGGGGTCTGAGGAGCCTTGCAAACACAGGGATTAAGTGGGTTTATGCACGGTGTAGGAGCTTGGCACTGCTGTTGGTTTGTAAATCTCCTGGTCTTGGTGACCCAGGCAAGGTGTTTGCTGCCTGCACATCTGCTCATCTGCCTGCACTGACATCCCCATGGCTCTGAGCCTCGCCAGGAGCAGCTCGTGGGTTTGATTTACTGCTGTAGGCCCCCAGTTGATGCCAAAATCCAGTAATTACACAAAGAGCATTTCCTGGTTTAGGAAGTTCAGAATTGATTTCTGTTACCATTGTAGTATTAACTCCAGATTTGTAAGTGGCACAGGTCACCCATCTCCAGCTCCCGCCAGGAACCTCTGTACAGCCGAGTTTAACAAACCTGCTGTCAATCAAAACCTGGTTATACAAGGATTATTTGCCTTCAGTTTCCTGTGTAATGAGGTTTTTGATTGACAACAGTGGAGTTAAAGAATATAGAAAGGCTTTCTGAATCTAAGATGAGCAAGTTTCCATTTAATACTGTTTGCACATGATAACATTGGCTTTCAGTTTTATCTGTGATAGAAACTGAAGGTGATCAAAAATAAGAAATACAGAAACCCTTCTCATTTTAAAGTGATGTGGCTTAGAAAATAGAGGTAGGAAGCTAACTTTCTATTTCCTGCTGTGGGAGTGGGATTTTGGACATCATTTGCTGTACAAATAGTTGAGCTATTAAGGGCAAACATTTTGTGAAGATGGAAGTGTCACAAGATGTTCACCATGGCTGGTGGGTGAGCAGTGGCTTTACCCTCAGCCTGCCTCTGCCTGAAGACTGGCAGATGCTCCTCAGTTTAGGAAGTTGGGTGATGCTGTTTCTTTTTACCTCTGTTACCAGGATTAGTTTCTGAAACAGTGTCCTTGACCTGCTGTGTGTGGTGGTTGCTGTGGGTCCCTGTTTTCCAGGTGTCCTAATGAGTAATTGCACTCATTCAAGCAAATTTGAATTTCTTCAATGAAATTAAGTTAAAAAATAACATACTGGATAAATATAGGTTGATATGTCTTTTTCAAAATACTAAACATTCCTGATAATGATCCCAATTAAAATGTATCTATGGTGGAATGGCAGTCACAGGTGTGATGAATGTGAGATACGGGTGAGTTCTTCTGAGGTGAACATATGGGTTACTTTTAGGTGAGCCAGAAGGGCAGAGTTAGGCTATGATTTACAAATATCTTTAGCTCAGGCTAATTTCTCTTGTAGAGCTCCCACACCAAGCTCAGCCTCCAGCTTAGAAGCAGATGAAGCACTTGAGGAGTGTTCAGGTCTAACTGATGTCTGATGGGTGTCAGAGTGAAGGCAGCATGGCTGGAAGATACAAACAGACTCTTGTCTCAAAGTGTTATCTCTTTTTACTAGGCCAGTTGGTGTTCAATAAAAAGTGCTTTATTTACAGACCTCAAGTTTACCCCCTGAGCTCCCTCTTTGTGGCTGGAGATCAGAAGTCATAGTCAGGATTTTGTGAACTTTTGGGTGCATTGCTTTCATGTAGAAACTGGGTGAATGCATCTGGAGGTTTCCCTAAGGAAGGAGGGTAAGGAATGCACAAACCTTTTTGCAGGTTTCCTTCTTTAGTTTTAAGCACTGTGGTGAAAGGGGTCCATTTTTGTGCATTGCAGCTTTGAGCCCAGCTACAGGGAAAACCTATTATTTGCTAACGTGGTTTGACTGAGTTGATGAGATGTTTTTCAAAGGAGATGTTTCAAAGGAATAGTCCTGCAGACGTGTCCTAGCTTTAACTTCCCCCATGCAGAGGAACAGTCCTGTTTTATGCAGCAGTAATGCACTAACTAAATCATGTCCTGCTGTGAGAAAGAAGCTTCTCTTTTGCTCTTTAATCCGTCATGTTACATTGTGAGTGTGCTCGGGGAGACACTGCATTTTTGGAACCCTTCTGGAAAACTGGTTTATTTTAGTCTTCATAATGACCCCTAAAATCATATCTTAAAACAAGGAAATAATCTCTTTTTTCTTTTTATGCTGTATTCAAAGTCTTGCTACACAACATATTACATGTCTTTCATCTAATTGTACCACTGCTACTTTGATTTGTGCCAGTTTCTCCCACAGCAGCTAGGGAAAGGAGCTTAGAAAATAAGTAATATGGTTATGAAGCTGCAGTTACTTGGGGAGATAGCTATTTTGCCTATAACAAATGGAATTACACTCTTAGTTATAAAACTAATTATTCTTCTGTTTGCTAGTTGAATGACAGATTTCTCCTCTGTACAAATGGGATAGTTGGGAGCTTGTGAGCAGCTAGGGAGGAGGGCACTAGTCTGTGCTTGGTGATGGGTGCTCCTTGGGAGATATGCTGAAAATATGAGTCTCAAAAGTGAAATAATTGTCTGTTTCTGAGCCCTAGTAACTGGCAAGTCTCCAGTTGGCTTGTGCCATTGCTATAGCAGACTGATCCTGCCTTGCTTTTTTTCCCCTTTTTCTGAAACTCTGACTGAAAGAACTGGCTGGATGTAGTTCATGCGTTGCATTTCATATGGAAAATAGGAATAAGCATCCTTCAGTTGCTTGGTCCTGGCTTCCTATTGAGTCTGACAGTTTCTGAGCACTTTTATAAAGAATTCAGTTGCTTCTAACAAAATAGGACTGGACAAAAGCTGAACAGAAGCTTTATAAGTTTGGTGTTAAACTTTGGAGCACCAAAGTGGGCACTGCAGTGCCATTCCCTGATGGAAGTATTCCCAAGACCTAGGGCTGATAGTGCAGCTCCACACTGGTTTTTGTTTTTTACCAAAAATGAGTTTAATATTAATGTTAGGTGTGATTCTTGAGCAGAATTCTGCAAGAAACTCTGCAGTGTGCAATACAAATTAAGATAGTGAGGTGTGTTTTATGTCTGCAGCACACCCTCACCTAATGTCCTTTAAGTATGGGTTTAATGACTGCTCCGTGTTGAGGGATTCTTGCTTGGATAGCTCAGCAGGAATGCTGAGCACTGTAGCTGGGGTTTGGGAGATGCCTGGCTCCTGGTTTAACCAACCTGCAGGGCCGAAGGGCTGGTGTGCAGTGCCAGGGGCTGCAAACCCCGCGTGAAATGGCACCTCTTCTGGCAAAGCTCTCCACAGAAGGGGCAGAACAGCAATCATGCCACCATTCACAGCAGTGTTTAGAGTGTTACTAACCCAGTGGTGCACTGGAAAAGACCCCTTGGATTTCCCATGGCCTAGCAGCCCCACCTTGAGTCCTGGGGGTGGCTGTGGGCACCACAAGGTAAACAAAGACATGGAGCCATTAGAGAGCCTGCAAAGGATGGTGAAGGGTCTGGAGGGGAGGCTGAGGGCACTTATTTGCTTAGCCTGGAGGAGACTGAGGTCAGACCTTGTTGTGGTCTGCACCATCCTCGTGAGGGGAAGCAGAGGGGCAGCACCAGTCTCTTTGCTCCCATCACCAGGGACAGCATGAGGCTGAGCCTGGGAGGTTTCGGTTGGATATCAGCAAAAGGTTCTTCCCCCAGAGGGTGCTGGGCACTGAAATGTTCCTCAGAGCATGGGCATGGCTCCAAGGTGCCAGAGTTCCAGGAGCACTTGGACAAGGCTCTCAGGGATGCACAGGGGGGAATTGTTCCAACTCAGCATATTCCATGGTGCTGTGATCCCAGCGTGACTGTGCCCCTCACAGGGATGGGAGCAGCTCCTCCTAGTTCAGCATTTAGTGCTATGCCATCCCTCCTCCCTGCCTGTCCTGCTTCCACATGAACTCCTAACATTAAATAAAAGAAGATGCCATTTTCAGAGGGTGAAAGTGTTAACCCTGGTGTTTAACTTAACATTACCAACACGTTTGCTCCAGTACTTTCATCTCTGTTATCTCCAGAGGGTGGCTTGTATCTGACCTTGCTCTGCATTTTTACCCTTGTGCGTCTTTGATTTGATCAACTCAGAGCAGCACATATTGGGTACTCAGGCTGAGGAAACAGCTTGATCCACAGGGAAGAGCATGGGATAAGGGATAGCAATCACAAGCATTGAGATTCTATTTTATTTTCAGGTAATCTATTTTCTATACAAACGCTCTTTCAGTACACAGTCTAGATTAAGAACTGTAAAAATAAACCCTTCAGTGAAACTTTATTGAGAAAGTTTCACAGTTCTGTGCTGTGAAGCCCTGGGTTCTTTTGCACTGCAGAGCTTTAAATTAAACTGAAATTTTCAGAGCAAATAGTGATTGAGCACTGCTTCATATGGCAGTGTGTTGAAAGGGAAATGCAACAGCAGGTAAATAGAGGTGTTAGTGGCTTACATGGCTTTTACAAAAATGTTCCCACCCCATTCTTACTGCATACCAGACTTATGGGTCATATTTAGGGGGAATTACATTAGTCGTTAAATGTTGATTTTATGTTGAACCTCCTCTGGTTGGAGGCTTTTTTTTCTTAAATTCCTCTTAACTATGAGTGACTCTAAGATGTTAATATGGGAGTAGCAGCTGGTTGCTCAGTGCCTCCAGATGACATCTGCTCAGAACTTAGGAAAATTCTTTGTCTGTCAGCCCTCCTCAATTACCTTTGGATATGGAAGACTTGCTGGAAACCTGCTCAGTCTCTCCCAGCGGGTTGGAGACTGCTCTGTATCCCTTTGCCTCCCTGTGCCACGCTGTTTGTGTGTGGCAGGGTCAGGTGCAGCTCTGTGGGTGCTCATTTCTCCATTTGCCCTCAGTGTGTGTCCCACAGAGGGACTGTGGTGCTGTGCAGTGTGTCCTGAGCTTTCTTCCAGGGTTTCTCTGGGAGCTCAGGCTCAGTCCCCAGCACGAAGTCATGGCCCTCCTTCCCCATACAGCGTGCAGAGCACTGGGGTTGTGTGATGGATCCATGGGCCTCTGGGTTACTGTGCTTTTGGCAGCTGGGGATGTGAGGCACCTGCAAGATTAATTCCTCCTGGCTTGTGCCTCCCTGCAGTGCTGTTTGGTTTGTAGTTTTGTTGGTGCAAGCTGAACCTCATTAACTCCGAGTCAAAGGGAGGAAAGGGACGTGGTTTTGGTGATTAAAATCTGTGGGGTCACTCAAGGAGTGGGTACTCTAAGCTTTGTGTTTAGCCATACAAGCCTTCAGAGTGTTGCTGGATGTGGTCTTTAACAGAAAAACTCATCAGAGCGGTGCTGTGGAAATACTTCCTTGTTCGGACGGAGTGGGTTACACGTTTTCATGATACTGAGAAACTAATCTCGTTTGTCATTAATGAAACAGAGCATATTGCAATGCAAATGAGAGAAGTTGCATGACAAGTGGTCCCACAGTCCTCAGCACTTGCTATTGATTGTGCAGTCTTACTTATTCATGCTATGCAAATTGCATTTCTCATCTTGCTCCTTCTTGTCTACATATTTTTGGTACAGGACTTGCCTGCAAACAGTCTTGTTCTTTCACTTGAGAGACAGGGATTGTTTCTGGCAAAGTTCTTAAAGTTCCTTTGTGGAGCAAGTACTGGCTGAGCCAGGCAAGGCTCCGGAGCTCTGTCAGAATGAATTCATCTTGCTCTAACTTCAGATGGAGAAAGGGAAGAGTTGGTGGTGTGTTATTTGATAAGAACAAAAGCTTTAAAATAGTTTTCAGCTCTCTTTGTTTTTGATACTGAAGCCCTTGTGGCATTTGTTTTCTGGTCAGCTGTTCGGAGTAGACGTGTGGGAGTGTTCTTTTATTCATGCTAAATATTATTTTGCATTTCAGGTATACTAAACCACTGACCTTTGCTGACTGCATCAGTGACGAGTTGCCCTTAGGATGGGAAGAAGCTTATGACCCTCAGGTCGGAGTCTATTACATAGACCACAACACCAGTAAGTGACAGACTGCTGAGTGATTTGTGCCTGTGTTGAAATATACTGAACACAAAACCACAAAGTTGCTAACAGCATGTTTTAGACTACATGGGATCTCCAGCTCGTGAAATCAAACCCTGTCCTTCTCCATCATGCCAAGTACTTCCCTCTCTAAACAGGAATTTGAGACCTTTTGGGCTGCAGTCTTCAAATTGGCAGCCATGTTCAAGCTACTACCATGGACACACCTCTGTAAGATTTGGTTCTGCTGAGGAGTCCAACTGGGTAGCAGTGATCTGGAGTTTGTTCTTAGCCTGGAATTTGTCCCTGTGGTAAGACCATCAGAAATAGTGCAAAGGTCTTGTGTTGATTCCCCTGGCAGGGGTGAACTGAACGAGCACAAGCTCCCTTGGCTGCAGGAGATCACACTACCTTGGCTGGAGACAAAACTCTCAAGTAAGCTTGGGATATCCTGTTCAGGGTTCAGCCTTGGGGTGTCTTCATCATGTGCCCTCAAACTAAGCCATTGCTTACACTCTTTGCCAGATTGCTTGATAGACCAAAAGAGTTAACTTTAGAAACTCACTTGAATTGTACGAAAATACACCATTTTTTATATCATTACAGACATTACTGGAATTAGTGTAATGGGTTATGCTAGAACAAATCCCTGAAAAGTAAGAAACAAAACAAATCAGTGACTTTGATTCTCTTTACAGAGCAGCTCCAACTGCAGCCCACAAGTTCACAGCAGAACCATGCCCAGGGCTTGCAACTTGTGCAAAGGGAGAAATTGTTAAAAGACAAAGGTTCCTTGAAGTTGTGGGTTTTCTTAAATCTACTTCTAGGACCTCAACTGAGAACTTAAACTTTGTTTTCTTGGGTTTTTTCCCCTAGAAAATCACAAGATTTTTTAAGAAATAAAAATGTGGAAATCTGTTGCATCTTTTCCCCTGGTGGTTTTTTTTTTTTTTCTCTTGGGTATCTTCATCTTCACACCCTTCCCTTTTTCAAAGCTGCCACAACTTCACCTGGCCTGAGACTGCACCTTCCAGGCTTTAGCAGCTTCTCTTGGATATTAAAAATGCAGAATGAAAAAAGCCTATTCCCAAAAAGCACTAAATGACCTCTGCAATACAAAGATCATAAGTTTCCAGATGTAAAGGTGACACAAATATTTTTTAGAGCTCATGTCATCCTAAAATCACAGAATTTACATATCTTTAAATGGCTTCATCCTAAGTATTTTTGGAGAGGCCAGGGACATTGACTTTCATTTTAGAGGAAAGGATAGTGGACAAGAAAGGGTGGGCAAGCCTACAGGATCACATGAAGGAGATCTGCCGGGGAGAGGACTGGACAAACTTAGCTTTAGAAGTTGCCAAATTGACACAAAGTTGGATCTCCTACAGGTCTTTAAGACCATGTCTTGTGTCCATTTCTCAGTCTAGGAATGGGAAAATGACGTATTTCTTATGCCAGCTGTAATCCAAATCATGATAGAGCAGAATACATCCATTTACCTTAACCTAGTCAAGCAACTCATCTTTGTGGGTTGTGTTCAGTTATCCTCTGGAGAGTGTCCAAAACCTTCTTCTCCAAGGTCTCTTGCAGATCCCCTGGCAGGAAGGAGCTGGCTGGGAAGGGGATGGAGCCATGTTGGCTCTTGCTCATACTGCACAAGTATTTGAGACTAATTATCAGAAACAAGCCCAAGGACAGACTTAAATTAAATATAAAGCCAGGATCCATTGAAAGAAGTGAGATAGAGAACAATTGTAACCACCTCTCTGAGGGAAAATAAATACAATTAACTTGAATTGAGTACCCAGAATATTCCTAATACAGTATTAATGCATAGCCTTGAGTGTGTTACTCTGGGAGAACTTTGGAATGTGATTTGCACAAAGAAATGATGCTGATGCAAGCATAGTAGGGCTACATTGCTCCAGCATGAAGCAACCAGATTTATTTATGACAAGCTCAACATTAAATTAAGAATTCACAAGACAACAAATGATGTAATAGCCTGCGTTTCTATAGTTTCTATAGTTCTTTCATCTCACTTCTGAATATATTTTGCATTTCTCAGTAGCTGGGGCCCAGTGAGAGCCCTTGGCCAACATTTTCATTGATTGGTTTTAAATGTTTGAAAACCAAAGCTCAAAGCTGCCAGTCAGGGGGTTACAGTTTGTGCTGTGATTACTGAAAAGGTTGAGGTGAATATTTAGAATAAATCTGGAAACAAAGCATTTCAATACCTAAGTGTGTTGTCCATCCTCTCTATGAGCTGTTGGCTGAGCATTCCCTGAGTCAGATTCTGTAAGAGGTTGGAGCACTGGTAGTGCTTCACCATCTAACAGGAGGTGTTCAGGATTGCAGGCTTTTGCAGTCTTTTGCAGGCTTTTGCATTGCTTCTAAAAGAGGAATTTTCCTGCAGCAGCTTCCACCATCCTTCTTGGGATTGTAGGAAGAATGGGCTGCTAGTGTAAGGAAAAACTGGAAATAACCAGGATTGAAGACTTCTGTCGAGGTAGACTTACGACCCAGTATCCTGAATCAAGAGCCATGGGTGCTTTGCCAACATACTTTTTATGCTGGAAATTAGAGAGCCCTAATTCCCAGTTGCTGGTGACTGTTCAGTGTCCAGGGAATATGGGGGAAGCACCCTGGGTAACTCTGAAGGACTTTCCCCTTCTGGTTCAGCTGTGGAGTAAAGACAGTTATTTCATCTGGGTGGGTAGTGGTTCTCTGGAAAATGGGATTTGGGGGCAAGAATCGAGGCAGGAGCATGGGGATTGCAGAGTCTGACAGATTCTGTGTCCTGCTGATCTTTCTTGTGCTCCTTCTTAGGCACACCACAGTGCTGTCCTTGAGGGCAACAGCACCTACAGCTGGCACAAGCAGCTGCTTTTTCCTCAAGTTATTTTGGGGCAGTTTTTCAGGTCTAGGCTTAGCTTTAATATTACATCAGCTGAAATGTTGCTTGTGCCTGCAGTACCTGTAAAGGACTCTTTGTTGAAATTCCTCTACAAACTATACTGGGGTTTTTTGATTGCATTTTATGGCTTCTCCAAGTTTTGCCATGTAATTTGAAGTGCCACGTGTTCTTTTGGATCTTGAGATACTGTTAAAAATAACTTATTGCTGGAGTAGCCTGTTAATTTTCTCCTCAGCATGATTGTGGACAGCTTGTGAAAAGGGTTGTGTCCATCCCTTGGGTAAAACCCTTTATTTCTAGTTCTGCTGTTAAAAATATTGTCTGACTGTTCTCTTGCCCACATCCTGTGCATTGCAGTGTTAGTCTTAATTCCTGACTCACTTAAGCTGCTCATACCTTCCACTCTGGCAGCTTTTACTAAATATTTAAACAGGTTCTTCAGATATGCAGATTAGATTCCCACTGATAGTTTCAAGCAAGTCCTTTTTATTAATTATTCATTATGTGGTAACTAGGCATCTTTATTCAAGCATGTTAGTTTAGACAGTTCAGAGCACTTGGTCAACTAAATATTGGCTCCAAACAAGAACATGTAATAGCCTTGAAATAGAAATGAAAAATGTTTCGGGCACTTCTTCACCAAACAGAGACAAACATTGACAATAAATGTGTCTCATTAATATTAGAACTAGCTGCGTATCTGTGACCTTATGCCTTTCTCCTGATTAGAAACCTGGAAAGCAATGTATTGGTTGTGTTGGGGTAATGGAGATGGAAGCGCTGTAACTGCGTTCCCTATGTTACCTTAAACTCCACCTCCCATATCCTTCAGTGATTTACTGCTGTGCCTGCTTTCCCTGAAGGAAATGTTTACTCCCTCTCTGACATGCTGTTCTTATAATGTCATTTAAGATGCTTTTCAGTATACATTCTGTGATTTAATCAGACTTTATTTTTTCATACCTCTGGAATCTGACTGAGAAGGTTTTCTTTCCCCTCTGCAATAAAAGCCACTTGGCAGCCAAAGAGGATGGGCAAAGTTGTAATTCCTTTCATGTTGTCAGGTGCAGTATAATACAGTCATGTGGCAATATTTTCTGAAAGTTTTTTTTATCAGTGAAATAGTAGAGGTATTTTATTAGTAATGTTATAAAGCAGTTGCAATAAAGATAAGTCTAACAGTCAATGTCAGTATCACAGAGCTGTGTGTGCATATTCTTGGGTGGATGCTTTGAAGAGCCACAACCAAGGTGGCTTCAGCAGCAGAGAAGCTGGAGAGTTGTATGATAGTTTTGTTTTAAATTGTTCTATTCAGCATGGTAGAACTCATTGGAGTTCTTTGTGGATCAACAGCCACCTCCTTACAAAAAAGGAAAATGTCCTTATTCCACTTTTTTATTACAGGGATGGGACAAGACACTATTTTAAAACGTCATACATGGTGGAGCTTTTCCAAGCAGCAGAACAAACCTGCATTCTGTTGATCTTGCCTCCTGTTTTCTCTCCCAGAAACGACTCAGATAGAAGACCCTCGGGTGCAATGGCGCCGGGAGCAGGAGCACATGCTGAAGGATTACCTGGTCCTGGCCCAGGAGGCGATTGCTGCCCAGAAGGAGATCTATCAAGTGAAACAGCAGAGGCTTGAGCTGGCCCAGCAGGAGTATCGGCAGCTGCACGATGTTTGGGAACACAAACTGGGCTCTCAGACCAGCTGTGAGTAGTTAGTGAACTCTTAACCAGTGCCTTCCTCAGTCCTGGACCCAATAGGGCAGTAAAGGGCATGGAGCTGATCCTTGGACAGAGCACTGGGATGTTCTGCCATGTCACTCTCCACATTTGATCAGTTTGTCTCAAAAGCAGGATCTGCTCAGCACCTATTTGGTAAAGGCTGATTGTTAGGAAGCACTCTTGTGTGTGGCTCAGTTACTGGAGTCAGTGTGCAGGCTTTCTGCATGGGCTTCAACAAATGTCAAAAAATGTGGTGGTTGGCTCAGGATGAAAAAATTACATAGTATTTTCCTTCATTCCCCTGTTTAAAGTATAGAAACAAGGCAAGAAGGTCCATCTTGGATAGTATTCCCAGGCCCTTTCATAGTTTTATGTCCCAGGTAGTTGAGTGATGGTCTGATGGAGCTAAGGGTCTGTATTTTATGCCACATTACAGGTCACCATTGGTGCATTGCCTCTCTGTGTGAAGAACAGTGTTTTGTGCTCCATATTCTCTGTCACACAGAAAGCATCAATACCAATGTTGCTTCAAGAGTTGGTACAGAAATGTTTATAGAATGCCATATTTCCTCCTTACTAGTACTAGTTAGGAACTGGAAAACATCCAGAACAGGATTTATTTCCTGCATGTATTCCAGAAATTTTTTTATAATCCTCAGTATTGCAGATTTTCTGTGTTCTTGCCAGCCACATCAGTGGACTGACCTCCCCCTGCTTCACTCTTGTGAGTTATGTCTGATGGTGGAGAATTCCACTGGCTAATCCTGTGCCTGATGGTATAAATTTTTAAGTAGTTTTCTGTCAACTGAAGGATTCTTGTTTGACAAGGCTCCCGTCCCTCATCTCTAAAGAACTGGGTCTGTGTTTTTCTTAAGAGTATTCTACCCAAGTACTGCTATTCCAGAGCAGGACATTGAGAACATTGGTGTGATGTGATCTGTCTTGAAAAATACAACAAACAAATAACTAGAAATGCTTTCCCATGTTTTGTAGGGCATAAACTGATGGCTGCAAGGATCAAAATATCTCCCTTGCCTACAGCTACCTCTAACACCATTGCACATTGGGGAGCTTCTGTACCTTCTCAGGCAGAAGGGTTTTAACAGCTGTTGAGAAGAGAGTTCTGCTCTTAATGGGACATTGATTTAATCTGGTGTGACACATTGTATGGTTGGTCATGTCCTCAAGGCTGTGAAAAGGCTTGCGTCGCATTTTTCAGTTTCTTCTCATTCTTTGCTTTTCTTTGTTTCTAAACATTCAGTGGATTGTTTGCTCAATGAGGAAGTCTGAAAAAAAATAATTAAGTAAACCTCCGTGCAATGCCTGTCCCTTCAGTTCTGTTGAATGCCTTTGGAAGTGCAGGAAGCCACACTGTTGAATGGAGTGAATGTGTTTGGGCGTTTGAGTTAAGTGTGTTAACCTGGAACAAATCCAAACTTCAGACATGCAGGACATGCTTTGGCCCCTGCAGTCTATACTTTTTGTGGAATCCTTGACTGCACTATTGCCTTTCCCTGCCTTTGAGCAGTGAGATCTGGAAATTGGGTAGCAGTGTGTGGAGATCTGGGAGTGCAGGAGCAATGGGAGATCTCAGTCTGTGGTGGGGCTGGTAGAAGTGTAGGGAGGAAGGCAGAGCTGCTAAACTGGCTGCTGTGTTTGTTCCAGTGCTCTCTGGCTCATCGTCAAGTTCCAAGTATGACCCCGAGATCCTCAAAGCAGAGATTGCTACTACAAAATCCAGGGTGAGTAGTACAAATGGACTTTTGCTTGCCTTGAGCAATGTGCAGATATTCCCAGACATCATGGAAAGCACTGAAAGGAGATGCCAAAGGAGTTGGAAGAGCTAATGTTGCCATTTTTAATCTAGGAGGTCATTTATCAGAATTTCAAATGCTGCAGTGTAAGGAATTTGAAACAGGATTTTTTCCCCTCAGACTTCAGGCTGCCTTGGCAGCTGGCAGTGCACAGAGCCGCTGTGGGATGTGGAGCTGAGTGCCCGAGAGCTGCAGGTCCTCCCCAGGGACTGGCAGCTGTTCTGTGCTGGGCTTCGTTGGGCTGGCAGCAGGGGAGGGTGTGCTCTCATGCAGAGCTCAGTTTGGGAGGAAGAAAGGACTAAAGTAAAGTAGGTCAGTCTGGCCTCTGTGGAGGAATATAAAACAGCAAGCTGTAGGCTCAGTGGATTTACAATATGGATTATCATCCTGCTGTGTTACTCGTGCAGTAGGGCCTTTTAGTCTGGGGTCTTGGAGGCTGCCTTCAGTTGCTGCAGTGTAACTCCTGTCCTGATGCTTAGCAGTTTTTTAATGGCTGGGAGGGTTTTAAACATTTCTGAGTGAAGCTGATGTGTTTCATTGCTGTCTTTTTCATATTTTTCTCAACTTTTCCACTTACATGGTTGGAACTTCCCTTGAGCCCCTTGTTAAGTGGTATAATAGCAGCTGCTGGATAAAGCCCTAGGCAGTGGTAAAGTCCTGATGAGGCAGTCAGGGTTGTTTGCTGCTCTTGAGATGAGCTGATTACCTGGAAACTTTAGAATACTGTCTACACTGAATAACTTTAGAACTGAATGGATAGTGCTGTACCTAAATACTCATATAAAATATCATTCTAAAAATGTGCCCTCTTGCTGCAGGTTAATAAACTCAAGAGAGAAGTAGCTCACATGAAGCAAGAGCTCCAGTACAAAGAGCATGGATTTCAAACATTGAAGAAGTAAGTTTGTTCTCAAGATCTATTTTTTTTTTCCAGAACATCTCTGACTTGCAATGCATCCCCCACTACATTTATAAATAGCTGCCTACATAACATAAGCTGAAACATGTTGCTGATGGTATCTTTAGGCTGAAAGCAATACACAGCCATGGGAGTAGTTCCCTGAAATCAATGCCTGTATGTGATTGACCACATTAGAACTGACTTCATGGCAAAAAGGTTTTGAACTAGGATCTTGTCAGTTAACTGATACTCTGTTTTCCTCTGTATTGCTCAGTATGGATTACAGTACAGCCCATTGTCTTAATTGTAAGAGCCATTGATTTAGGGCACTGAGGAAAAACTGGAGGTGGAGTGGAGGGGGAGGAAAAGTTTCAGGTACTTACCTTTGTGTGACTAGACATCTGGCATCTTTTAGATAAATATTTATTACAAATGTCGACTGTGGTAGAGTTCCTTTGAGGAAAGGGAAGGATGAGGTGGCTTGTAATTAGGCTGTGCAAGCAAATACATCTGCGCGTGTGAGTCTGTGCCTGGTTTTTGAAATCATGACTGAAAATAAGGTAACTTTCATAGAAGGCTGAGCTGATCCTCTCTTGGTTAGAAACAAGGCAGCTAGCAGCAGTCTGCCCTAACACACTGTTTTGGGGGTTTGTGTGCACCTTTGTACTCCCTAAGGAGTCAAAGAGATGATGATATTGCTAAAATCAGAGTTCTGAAGCTTAATGTACTGCTGAGTGGAGTAACTTACTCAATGGTGAGCGGGGTCCTTTGTTTCTTCTGTTGTCCCTGTTATTCTTTGGAGTGTGTTTTTCTTAAAAATCCACGTCAAGATGCATGCATCTAGGATGATTCAATCGACTGGATGTTACTAAGTGTTATCTTACTGGTTTTTTTTAATTTCTCTACAGAATTGACATGAAAATGTCTGATACCCAAGGTGGCTACAAACTGGATGAGGCACAAGCCATTTTAAGTGAAATGAAAGCTCTCAAGAAGGCCATCACATCAGGGGAGAAGGAAAAACAAGACCTCATTCAGGTATTGAAACAAGATGACTTTATAGTATTTTGTGTCACCATTGCTCTAAGATTAAATTTCTGAGAAGTAATTTAAGTATTTTGTATTTCAGATACATAATTGAGATTTTTATTAACGTAAACTAGTTCTGTGTTGTGGTTGGACTGCAGCCTCTGCAGCCCTCCAGATCCTGGAAATGCAAAGTGGGAGATGCAGTCCAGCCATGCCTGACCTTGAGTTTGCAGAGTCTGAGTTTGCAGTCTGAGTGGTCAGATCTGAGTCATGGCATTAGGCTAAAGTTACGTAGCTGCTGAGGTACTTTGGGCAGAAGTGAGCTCACCTCATGACTTTTTGTGGTTTTAGAGCCTAGCCAGGTTAAAAGACAGCTTTGTGAATGACAGAGGATCCCAGTCAGACCTGTGGGCCAGCAGCGTGTCTGTGGAAAGCTCCAGCCCCCTGCTCCCCCGGCAGTACCTGGATGTCAGCTCCCAGACAGATGTTTCAGGAAATGTGAGTAAAGCCTGAGAAGCCTTGTGCATGTGGAGACTGAATTCCTCTGAACTGTGTGTAGCACTGCCTCACTGTGAGCTTCCAAGCATGGACAAGTTTCTGTGAAATCATCCCTTCTCCTGGTTTAAACTTCAGTGTGACTTCTGGTTTTGTGTGCAATGTTAATGTATCTCTAAGGGCAACCTGATGTTTTCCCATGCTGTCTCTATCAGAGCAGCCCAGGTGAGAATAAAAGGAAAGGAAGTTTGATTTTGCTCGTAGGTGTAGCTTCTTGTGATGCGAGTCTTCCCTTAGCTCTTTATAGCAATGATCAGTTATGAGACAGCATTCAGCAGCTCTGTATTGGCTAAACTGAATTGAGGATCCTTCCCCTAAGAGTGTTTGGCTTTCACTGTGTTACAACAGCTTTTGTGCAGCTATTTTGATGCCATCAAACATGCAGTGCTCATGAACCTTCAGTCCCACATGTGCAAGGAGATCAGAAGTGTCCGGTTGGTCCCAGCCTCAGCAAGGACTTGGTCAGTGCTGGGTGTACATCTTATTTCTCTCAGGACAGCACAGATCCTCTCCTGTGAACCTTTACTTAAATGTTTGCAGCCACTTACCATCGGGGCCACACATGTTAGTAAAGATCTGCAGATTTGGGTGTGATGAGATGTCCCTTGTCTTTGAGACTTTACAGCCAAAGCAAGATGTCATCCAAACCAAAAGGATTTTAAAGGTATTTGTGTGTTCACAGAAATAGAAGCCCAAGACAGATGTAGTGGATTTTCTCTTTTTTCTAGGCCAGAAAGGGCCTTAAATCTTGTATTTGAAGAAATCATGAAAAGTATCATCAAATGCAGTATGTTCCTGCTCTGTGATTGGTTTAACTAGGTAATGGCTTTGACAAGATCAAGTGTCACTTGTAACAGTGCAAAGGAAATATCAAAAGAGCAGTGGTTCCTCAGTTGCTGATGTGGTGTTTTGTGTCTCAGTTTATTGCCAGCAGCAATAACCAGTTGGCTGAGAAGGTGCGATTGCGGCTGCAGTATGAAGAGGCAAAGCGAAGGTAATTCTTTGGCTCATGGTTCCCTTTGGTTGTCACCCAGCTTTTTCTGAGGAGATGTTTCACTACAAGAGCTGCCACCACACTGAAACCTAGCATTACTGCTAAGTAAATGTGTTAATTTTGAGCCAATGAGACAATAGGCTTTTTGGGCCAGCATTATCTTTCAAGAAATAAATAACCATCCTAGAAATTACTAAGGTGTGAGTAACACATAAAGAATTCAGTCTGGCCACACCTATGGGGACATAAGTGGTTCTGCTACCTGTTGCCAATGCTTCACCATTCCTAATAAGGAGACTGCACTGCAAGGCATCTCCTTACCTTATTCGAAATAAGTGAATGTTTGCATGCCTGAGTGTGATAAGGAGAAATGTATATTGTGTTAACACCTCACATCAAAATATGGTCAATGGCTGCAATCCCAGAGCTTATCTGTAAGAATGTAAGTTTTCGCCCTTGCCCTCTGATCTCAGATGAATGAAGAATAGATTATAAAAAAATTCTATCTATTTAATAGGCCAATTTAAGCAAAAGCTTTCCAGGATTTACTTTTTAATAGATAATAGCTAACACAACTAGCTAGTTAAATGAAAAACCACCAAGCAGTATTATTTAGACTTTGGCTGGCCTAGTCTTTGTTCAGTGATGTAACCATTGCTGGGGTGACTTCTTCACTTTTAACAGCTCTAAAGGGACTTTGCAACTCCAGAATAACAAAGTTCAGATGAATGGTGCATCTGTGTTTGGGATATATGCAAAGAGAAGGCTTTTTCTTCAGTCTCTGTTTATAAATAAGAGCCTTAAGGCTGAGATTACTCCTAATGTTCTCATTTTGGTGTTTTGGCATGAGCAATAGGCCATGTTTCTCAGTGACATGAAATTTGATCAGTGTCTGTGGCAGTTGTCAGACTGTGTGCCCAGCAGCTTTTGGCACAAATTTATACTTCCCTCCTTAGGTGGAGCAATTTTATCAGAATTATTAATTTTGCCAGTCCAAGATTTGCCAAACTACCTTGACATCCAAATCATTCAGTGACTTTTTAAGCCAATATTAAAAGTACTGTTCCTTGAGATGCAGTGGCTGATTTTTCGGTGTTAAAATTGCTTTTTTTTTACTTTTAAGCCTTGCTGAAGGCTGCAGTTTAATTCACACTGACTTTACACCTTCAGAACGAAGAGGAATACGCTTAATTTATCCTGTATCTTTTCCAAGGAGGGCCAAGTGAAGAGTGACGAGCCTGAGAACATATTTAGTATGCTCTTTATAAAGAAATAGAGTTTATAAAGGCAGTGCAGTAGTTCATTTGAAGTAATGATGAGGGGCATACA
Organism: Entomyzon cyanotis; assembly: GCA_024500445.1. NCBI lineage: Eukaryota > Metazoa > Chordata > Aves > Passeriformes > Meliphagidae > Entomyzon > Entomyzon cyanotis. Next base: position 1,328,062 of record JAKEPQ010000668.1, read on the forward strand.
AGGCATTCTTGCAGTTAAAGAATACTTGCTACTCATACCTCATGTTTGTCTTAGTTTATCTAGAGGTTTTTCTCAATGTTTAAAACATATCCATGAGAAAAGATGGATCTGAATGGACATGAATAGTTGATGCTAAAATGAAAAGATCTTCAGCTATCAGAGCACTGTGATTTGGCACTGTGTTTAGTAGGAGCTGCAGAAACAAATACCTCGACTGGTTTAAAGCTGAAACAATACTATGGATATAGTGACTCACAAGGAACCTTCTGTTCCTGTGAAAATTCTTCCTTGTGATGTTAGAAGTGCTTCCTGTCCCCACAGCGGTACTAAAATGTTCCAAAAACACAATAGAAGGGCAAGTACTTTGCCCACGCACGTACTGTGAAGGAACCAAGGGATGGAAATACATGGGTTTTATTAGCTCTGCGTGATCTGGAAAGGTAAAACTTAGGGCTTGAAATCAAGATGGTCCCAATATTAATTAATTTAGAACTCCTAGATTTGTAAGGGGCTGATGCTTTTGAAAGGAGACATTGTTTACACCATCTCTGTGGACCAGACTAAAAGCTCAGATGCTGGTGAATATCTGGCTGAACTTCCCCACAGCAGTGCTGTCAGGACCCGGTTCCCTTCCCCACCACAATGTCCTTTCCTGTCATAGCTCAGGGGGACAACAGACCCCTAGAGCAGATAATGTCAAACCTGCAAAAAATGACACAGGGCAGCTAGAGTGGCAAACCTTTGGCTTCATTATATTCAAAACTGATAATCGGTATCATGTCAAAAAAGGTTATCATTGCTACATCTCAGCAAGGAGATAGCTGCTGCACATCAGTGTAATCCGAGATGCAACTAAATTATGTTGTACAATTTCAGACATGTAACAGGAACTGAGTTGTGTAGCACTTGGACCCTGCACTGTTCTAATTTCTTCAGCAGCTAAACTTTCAGCTTAGGGTCTATGTGACTGGTGGTAACTCTGGGATTTTAGAAGTATGTTTTATAATCTCCTAAGATGAAATATTTAAATGTCACATTAAGCAGTGTTACAACCATGGTGGGTATTTGACTGGTCAGTTTTTAGACGACAGCTCCCACTTAGTTTGTGGGTTTTTTCTCAAGAACAGGAGCTTATCTGATACAGCATTGTTACTTACTGGTTGTAGATACACATCTTAGTGTAAGCTCCTGTGGAGATGCATATGCTCTAAACAATCTCCAGAGAGACTAAAAATTTTATGTTATGCCTGTGTTGCATAATAATGGAAAGTACTAACTTTCCCTAATAAAAAAAATAAAGAGGCATGTTATGACAATGAATAAATCATCTAGCTGCCTTTCCTAGGTGAAAAGAGAACAATTAAAATTTGAGCTTCCTGTTCTGTATTTGTTCAGTCTGGTGGCCATTCAGCATTGCAAGCCCAGCCTGGCTCAGCAGTGATGCAGTTCACACTCAGGCACTGAATGCTGAAGGGCTGGAGTGTTCAGCCAAGTGCTGCAAAGACCTTCTGCAAAGTGTTTCTTTTGTAATGGTGCTGTTTTATTGGAAAAATAGAATAATAAGCCTCCTTTTAACTGAGAAGGAGAAAAATAATGATCATGTACCAAAGGTAGAACTGGAGGTTAGTTTAACAAAGCTTTTAGACTCAGAAATGCATAGAGAACAAATTACAGTGGACAAGCCATATCCATGCAAATGTATGCCAAAAGTGATCAGGTTTATGCCAGCCAATCCTCTTAGACTCATATCCCTTCAAAATGCACAGAGGAATTCTTGGATTATAAATTAATGCCACTGTTAATTCTTCGTTGGAGCACAGTATTGCACTTAATCAGGCACTCAAAAACAAAACAGCTCTTAAGACTACCTAAAAATAGTTGAGCTGAATATCTATCAATTATGGAACTTTAATTAGAGTAAGCTACCTGCTGTGGGAAATGGGTTTACAGAAAGTGATGCTTCTCTTCAGAAAGGTGATCTCTGGTGTGTCTCCTGTGCTGGTGGAGGCAGGTCAGTGTGTGTGAGCCTAATCCTTCCCAGGCTCTCTCGGGGCTCGAGTTCCTCTTGGCCTCTGGAGCTTGGAAGACAAAGCTTTATTCTTCAAGGCCATTCAGGAGTCTTGTAGCTGCTGCTGCTGCACAGATCTGCATCTTACTGCTTACTCCACACGCTTTGATTTTGCTGCTTGGTGCTGAGTTTGCTCTGTGCCTGCCTGTGCGCTGGTTTGCTGCAGGAAGCACACACCATCCTCTGCACTTCTGCAGCATGAACCAAATTCTAGAGAGATGAATCCAGATTAGTAGCTGAAATATTTGCTGTTCCTGATTTAACTCTGCTACTAGATCACAAAGCCCTTTTCAAAGAGAGGTGCACACTGGACATTCATTTTACATGTACAGCATTTCACTTCCATTTCTTATGTATTTACTAATCCCCGAGTGAGGGATTAACCTGAGTTCATCACGTGAAGGGGCACATATGCCATGATTCTCTGGTGTTCAGTCAGGTGAATTATTTTTGCAAATGTCTTGCAAAATACTTTTCCTCTTTGTTTGCCTGCTAAGCTTTTCAATTTTTTTTTACCCCAGTCCATTCTGCCCTTCCCTGCTTCTCACTTCACTTTTTGGATTGTGCCACTTGGCAGCATTTTGGTAAGGGGGACATTAGGGTGGTTGTCCCAGAGCTGAGAGTGGTTGGTTGTGGTGCACCTTGGTGTGTCTGGGGCAGGAGATCAGGCACTCCTCAGGGAATAACTGCTTTTTTTATTTTCCCCTGCAGAATAGCAAACCTGAAAATCCAACTGGCTAAGCTGGACAGCGAGGCCTGGCCTGGCGTGCTGGACTCAGAGCGGGATCGTCTGATACTCATTAACGAGAAGGAGGAGCTCTTGAAGGAAATGAGATTTATTAGCCCCAGAAAGTGGACTCGAGGAGAGGTGGAGAGACTGGAGACAGAGAGGAGGCGCCTGGAGGAAGACCTTCAGGCTGCCAGGGACACTCAGAGCAAAGCTCTCACTGAGAGGTGGGTCAGTGGGCACTGGGCAGTGCCTTGATGGACAAGAGGTGACTGGGAGCACCAACATCCTCTGGCTGACTGCCCATAGCAGGGCCAGGCATTCCCAGGACATTCCACACAAAAGGCTTCTGAAATCTTCTCCCAAACAACCCACCTGCAAGTATTACTGTCCTCGTGGGGAAAGGTTGTTGTTCCTACAATGGATCCTTGATGGGAATGTAGAAAATGCTCAGAATAGTCCAGTGCAGTGTTAGTGTAGTGTAACATTTCTGTATGCAGCCAGCACCTCACAGCAGCTTCTTCTCTTGCTGTGCAGTCTGGGCCTTGGTAAATGTCAGCAGATGGAATTTTAAATTTTTAAAATTTGCTGTTTGTTCTGAGCATCCTTGTATGTGATTCCTGTAGGATCTGGTATTTGACAGGACTGTGGGGCTTGCAGGGAATATCCTGTGAATCTAAACTAGCTGAAAAAAATGCCAACTTTCTTCCCTAATTTTACCTGTGTTCCAGGGGAAGATCTTATGGGAATGTACAGAGGATGAATACTGCATTAGGCATTGCCTACAGGTGTTTCAAAGTCTGGATGTGTTAATGTGGGTGTCTCAGCAGTGTTTCTGGTAGCTGCAGTCTCTTGAACATGTATGGAGTAGGCACACTGCATCCACTCTCACTTTGGCTCTCTATATTAATTTCTTCTACATGGTCAGTGTCCAGGTGACACCAGTTTTTCTACACAGGCTTTTCCTGGTTTTGTCATGCTGGAAAAAAATGTAAATATTTCAGCTGTAAGACTTCTACCTGCCTGGAGTATCTGTGGTTTGACAAATGTTGTTGGTCTTGCCATAAGGTGAACACCTTCATTTGGGATTTTTGGGAACATGGTCACATTCTAGAGTGCCAAAGAAATCACATTTTTATGGGGAAGGATTTTGTGTCCAGAGGACTGTTCAGTTAGGGTGAAGCACCCAAGTGCACGTGTTTGTCTCAAACCAATTCAGGTGGGAAATAAAGCTGAGATGCTGCTAAAGCAAATAATGTAAAGCTGTAATGAGATGGTTAATAACTAAATCAAGTAACCCTTAATCATCCACAGACTTTAGTGAAAGGAAATTAAGACATTTATACTTTTATTAGCACGGTAACTAGAGGAATGGCAGTAGTGTATATGGAGTAAAATCTGCCCAACTCTTTTGAGGCCTGATCCTTGAGACATTAACTTTTATGGTACCAGATGTAATTATTTTCACCTGTTGTGAATGTTTTCAGGATTGAGTTCTGCATTTTAAATTTCTGAAGTTGGTAAACACCTGCACATGTTGACCAAATTCTGTCCTGTGTATTCCTATCAACTTTCGTAGGATTTCACAGAAGAAAACTCAGATTTTTCCTTTACTCCTAATTTAAAATAGTAAATGCTGCTCTAGCTCATCTCTTTGATCTTCACTTAGATTGAAGTTGAACAGCAAAAGAAATCAGCTTGTCCGAGAGCTGGAGGAAACCACACGATTGGTTGCCATGTTGCACACCCAGCTGAAGAGGTAGGTGATCCTTTCCAGAAGCTGTGGCTGCTTGTGCTGCACTTTGTGCCACTGCCTTTCTCTGCTAACAATTTCAGCTCCCAACTGAGAAGGCTAAAAGGCCTTTCAGGTTCAGTAGTGACCAAAGGCCCCTGTGTAGTCAGTGGAAGGAGAAGCCTTAGGATCATACATCAGTTTTCATGGGTGCTTTTGAATGGACTGAACAACCTCGTGGTGACAGCAGGAGTTTGCACAGTCCCTTCTATTTCAGTAATGTTTAGATGACATGGGGTAGCTCAGATTTTTTCGCTGAAGTTTGAATTACTGAAGTATTCCATTAGTAAAGTATGTTAAAGGCAGCTTAACACATAGCAAGTGGAGTGAATATTACTAATGCAACTGTCTATTAGTTGCTATTTCAATTATATCAATTCTATCAATTAACTGTATGTTAATGTATGACTGGTAATGTTTCTGTAATTCCACATGTACCTTTCCCAGTGAGCAATGTAGGCAATATATAGAGATATCCCTGAATCTGTTGTTGTTCCTGTGGTGTAAAGAATGGCTTCTAGTTCAGGCTCTAGTATTGGAATAACACAGGATTGCTGTTTCCAGAATACTGCATGGCTGCAGGCAGTAAGGCCAAATAATTTTGCCAAAACTAGATTTTTTTATCATTCTGATAGCAAGAAAGTTTGGTGGGGTTTCTGTTTGGTTGAGGTTTTTTCCTGCCAGTGTGTACTGAATTTACTCTGTTTGTAGCTTCTGCTCCACTTGGATTCTGTTTCATTTTGTGAAGATGACACCGAAAAGACTGGAAAGAAATCATAGTGCAAGACTGACATGTAAATAAGCCAGCATGGAGAATAGCTATCTGTGAGGCTTTTATGCAGTGCAAATGCATCATATTTTCATTTCACCTAGCTGATTAGGGATCTTTTGAGGTGACCAAGAAGCATGTGAAACTAATTTCTTTCTAACCATGTGCCCAGTGTTCTTGGCATGCTCCATAAGAATAAGTGTTTGTTATTAACCCCATAATGCAAAATGTCTGGCATTCAAAGGCACGCACAAAAGGAAGCTGAGCCCAGTTTTTTTATAAGGAAAAGATTAATTTAAACACCCTCTCTTCATAGGAAAGTACACTGAAAAGCTGCAAATTCATTAGGCTTCAACAGATGTGTATATACTGCCAATATGCAAAAACATCTATCAGAAGCCTTTTTGAACAAATGTGATGCAGTGCACATCTGTCATACAAATGCAGAAGACATTTTCTGCCAAAACTATACTAAATACAGCATACTTGCCTTTTTCTCATGAGGTCATGGACGTAATTATACAAATGTAGCTTCCAGCTTTTACCCTATAAATAATAAATAAGGGATTATTAGGCTTATTAATAGCTCACTGTTTTTCAGTGGGGCAACTTAAGCCACATACACATACTCAGAATTTTTTTAATAGCTAATCCCTATCTGAAGTGAGGGTCAATAATGACCAAGGTCTTCAATATACAGTGCAGGAGTGTTGGTTTAAATGGAATTTCTAGAGGTGGTACATGTTGTAGTCACTACTGGAATATTTGTTGGTTCTCTGGAGCAGAAAACTGTGCTGTAGTGTCTGGACTTTCTCATCTGAACAGACTTCTATTCAGCACCTGCTTCAAATTAATTTTGTTGTCAGTTATGTTCTGAACCTAGAACTCGAGGGATAAACAAGGCATGTGAATTGATTTCACGGCCCAGCCCCAACTTTTTCCCTTGCTCTCTTGGCCCTGGATTCCATGTAGCAGTGTTTCACATGGATAAATCCTGCCAGCTTTCTGGGAACTGCTGGCTGTTGTGATCTCTGAGGGCCAGTTCCAGGCAGCTGGGATACAGCCCTTTGGCTGCAGGTCCAAGATTGAGGCAAATGGAAGAAAGTTTCCATATGGTCAGACAGTTCATTGCAATAACTTCATCTTCTTGCATGGGCCTTGCTGGTTTTTGTGGTCTGCTTTGGAGATTAACAGGAGCCTCAGATATTTTCCAGAGAGGTGCGGGAGGAGGGGGATGTCACTAATTTTAATTGGTTTGGAACTGATCATTAGAGCTGTTTTGGCTAAACAAGGACTCTTAGGAGTTTGATATGGTGAGTAGAAAAATGTGTATGACTGATGTTGTTTTAGTGAGCAGTGACCCAGCGTTTCTGCTGTGTACACTGTGGTTCTGGATTGCTCTGGGGACTAATGCGTGTGGCCTGAGCTAACAAAGCAAAACCCTGTGGGCTGAGAGCTGTGGTGACATTGCAGTGTTTTCATGAGAAATCTGAAGATACAGTGTCACGGTTTTCTGACTTTTTTTCCTTCAGTCTCTCCACCAGCATGCTTTCCCTCTCCTCGAGCAGCAGCCCTGGTTCTCTTGCATCTAGCAGAGGATCTCTTGCCACCTCCAGCCAGGATTCATCCACCTCAGCCAGTTTCACTGATCTCTACTACGAGCACCTGGAGCAGTTGGAGCAGTTGGACTCAGAATATCAAAACAAGCTTGACTTGCTCTTGGAGGGAGCCACTGGCTTTAGGCCATCAGGCTGTATCACCACCATTCATGAGAATGAAGTAGCGAAAACTCAAAAAGCAGAGACCACGAGTCGCATGCAGGTTCTGAGGTCCTTGTCTGGTACTCCCAAATCCATGACATCTCTGTCCCCAAGGTCATCTCTCTCTTCTCCATCTCCACCTTGCTCTCCACTGGTGATAGACCCACTCCTAACTGGTGATGCCTTTTCAAGCCATATGGATTTTGATGATGCAGAGATAAGTGCAAATCTGTCAGAGCTCACCCTCAACACTGGGAGTGGCAACTGTAGACTGGAAGAGCCTCGAGCAGGAGATAAACATCTAGGTCAAGGTATGGTAAGAAAAGATTTGCATGCACTGCATGCATTTATATTTAATGTAGTTCATAAAGCATTGAGAAGCATTTCAGAAGCTGTCTGTCATCCTGATATCTTTATGTTGAAAAATGTTTTCACCTCTGTGTTCCGTCTTGTTGAGGAGGGAGGGTTGGTATTTTAATTTGTACAGGAAAAATACTGATCTAATGAGTCTTGCAGGAGACTGATTTAGGTGTGTTTTTATTGTATACAGATGCATGTGTACACAAATCACAGGGACTTCATGTGCTAATATAAATGGTTGTGGTGGGATTCCTGATGTGATTTGGCACTAAACTATTCAGAATTTCATCTATTGTTTTGGGTCTGGGAGACACTGAGTGCCATATTGATGCAAAGTTTTTGATCAAGGTTTTAAGGAGGGCTGGGAAAGCCATTTAGCTTAATAGTTAACAAATTATAATAATAATCCCTCCCCACCACCTTGGTATGGATAAGATCCTGCTCTGGTTCCCACTAAATCAGTGGCAATGAATTTATTAATTTCAGCTGAGCAGACATGTCAAGGCTGTGCTTGAATTCTGCTGTTTTGGTCTCTTAGCAACAAAAACGTGTTTAGATTGTGAGCATGATAAAATAAGACATTTCGAGATAGTGGATATTCTCAAATATGCATATGGCTTGTTGGTGAGTGGGAAGGGTTCATCCTTTTTTGGAATGGATGGGCTGAAGCGCATGGAAAGCAGTTGGCACAGCCAGGGCACAGTGCTAGCGCCTGTCTGAAGCCCTTGTGACTGTAGTTGGGTTAAATCCAGTGAGTAAAAGGACTGGATTTGTAGCTGCAGTGAGGAAGAGCTTTACAGGCAATATAAACTTGCAAGCTATAGCCCCATGAAGCACCAGTACAGTTTGTTTCTGTTTTCTGTAGGATTATTGAACAGCCTGTGTGAATAGAGGGAACCAGCACCATGTTATCACCGCCTTCTGCATTAACAAGGCTGACACTATTTAAAACACAATAAAAAACACAAGTGCAAATCTTCCCCTTTGAGCTACCATTTTCCTACAAGCAAGAGGTATTATGCATTTGAGTAGGAAACACTAATTATTCTTATTAGAACTGGTTGCTGATTAGTTTTAACCTTTTTAGCTCTTAAAGATTTGCCAAGGCTGTTAAAGTGAAAGCTCAGGTGTTAAGCAGATTAAGTGATTACTGCTGTTAGCCAGTCAGCAGACAAAATAATCACCATAAGTAGTTTATTTCAGGGCAATAACGAGATGAGATTTTACTCCTCAGGCATTTTGGGGGTGGGGGGTTCTGTGTAACACCCGAAATGCAGGGGCTGCATCTGGGGTGGTCAGTGCTGGCCAAAGCATGCTCATGTGTCCTGTAAGCAGAGCTGAACAGTATATATGAGGGCTGTGCTGTTTCTTTCTGTTATAGCAGAACCTCTGATACGTTGGAGGCTGAAGTAAAGTTTCCTTTCTCACCTGAAGAATACCTGAATGATTTAGGGAAAACTAATAGCAAAAGCTGGAGTCTGGCAGTGTCCAGCATTCTGTGATTAAATGGTCTGGATGTGAGGACAGTGCATGACATGGCTCTTCAGGGCCTTGTCGTGGTGTGTCCCGGAGAGCCCATGGAAGGGAAAATGGCAGGAAGAGAAAAGCAAACTTAAAATTCTTGATATGAGTGAAAAAACACACATAGTGTTATTCACCTGCTTGGAAAAATGGAGGAGAGTGAGTCAGTTCTGAGCTCTTCCATAAACCTTTTTGTTGTGTGATACGTCTTCAGAGACCTAAGGCTAAAAACTGAAAGGCCAAGTTTTGTGTTAATTAGCTGCATGAAAGTGTTTAAGACTTGCAGAGCTGAGCTTCTTGTAAAACCAGTAAGGAAAGGGATGTCTGAGATCCTTTTCAGGGAACCATTCATCTTTATTCAGGTTTACACTTTAGTACTCTGCTGTACAGAACTCACTTCATTGCTGTGCACTTTCTGTATTCATCCCCCCTTGGCTCCAAGATGCTTGGGGGATGTGGTCAAAAGTGAGACTTTTTGGGTTGAAATGCCTACATGGCATTGGGAACTGTGGGAGAAAGAGAGGTTTGGTGTGTAGAGACCAACCTGCAGTACCTTTCCCAGTGAGCAAGTCCTGTGTAAAGGGATTCCCAGAGCAGCATTTGGTGTGTAAAACTCAAAGAACTGGATTTAGGAAGCCAGCCATTGGGAAGAAGTTCTTCTCCTATTAAAACCATGGACTAGGAGTATGAAGCAGCATTGAGGAAAGAAGTTTTGACCCTGCCCATGTAGCTCCAGCACAGCCTGTGATCCAGAGCACTGCAAGGACCCAGCCCTGGCAGGAGGGAGAATGGATTAAACTGGGAATGCCAGTATTAAATGGATCCATTTGTTTCAGTTAATGACTGAGACATTGTGTTGCAGGTGCTAACTTCTATTCATGTGGGTTGGCCTATGGGGAAAAGGTCTGGACATTCTATTTCTGTCCGTGGTTCCGTGGGAGTACTGAGATGAGAAATGCCATTTGGTGATAGTGTCAAAAAATCCGTGGATAAATGGGCCCAAATGGCACAGGTGTCTCAAAGGATTTGGGTTACCTGTAGCACCCTCTACTGTTGGCTTACAAGTCCTTATGTCCTTACAAGTCCTTATGGTATTCCATAACACTTTTCCACCAGTTTATTCAAAGCTGGTTTTAATTCTTTAAGTGGCTTTGTGAGACTGAAGCAAACAACACCAAAAAAATCTGAAGAAACAAACTCAAACCCCAAAAAACCAACCAAAACCCAAATGTGCTTTGTAACAAAGAAAAAAATGGATTGGAAACCATATGTTGGTTTTGGGTCATGTGCTTTTCTGAGTCTATGGAAAATAAGGGCCTTTTCTGAAAAACAAAAGCCCCTTGGAGAGGAGTGTGTTGCTGTGCTGCTGTGGGTTTCCAGCTGCTCCCAGGGTGGCACATGGGACCTCCTCACTCCTGGAGCAGGTCTCCCACATCCCTGGCAGAGGGGGAGGGCCAAGAGCTGGGTACAGCCCAGCACTTGTTAACCACATTGGCAGATGGAGTTCTCCAGACTCTTGGCTGCAGCTTCTTGCCACAGAAACGTTCAAGTGGAAAGATGCACAATTTGCAGGTTTCCAGGAAGAATCTTGCCCTGTTTTGTAACACAGAAAATTTATGTGAGATAACAACTCTGTGCAAAACTCCTTGGTTCACCTTCTTGTTTTCTCTTCCCTATCTCCTTTTCCCTGTATTCCTGCGTGTGTCTGCAGTTTTAAATCCTATAATCTCTTTCTCACCATGTTCAGCTAGTTAACTTGGTCTTTCTGGACCTTCCTTTTGTCCTGTGTACACAAACCTTCTGGGTTTAGGGGTAGGCAGGTGGTGGTTTTTTGCTGTTCCCCTCTTGAAGCTAAACTTGATAGAAGTTCTCTGGGTGGAATACGCAGCTCCACACAATCCTGGCCAGAGCTTGGTCAGCAGTGCTTGCCCAGCCACTCTCTCTGGGTGGGAGCAGAACAACTGCTACCTGCTGAGGGTGCCTTGCAGTAGGAGCTGCTTTATTGGTTCGTATTTATAAGATCACTAGAATTTAGAAGTCCTGCTGCTTCTGAACATTGCTCATCATGTCATGGGTACCTCCCTACCTTTCCAGGGCTTTGGATGCCTCTCCTGGCATTGCCTGCAAGGATCCCTAGCCAGGGAGGTGCTGGGCTGGCAGCTGTAACACACTCAGCACAACCTGTGCGAAACCTCAGCCCTCACTGCTGCAGGGCCCAGGGATTAGATGGGCACTGACTGTGCAATGAAACCCTGCTCTCACCTCCACCACACAGACTATTCCTCCTGTTTTCCCAGGACTTTTTGTTCTCCATGGCAGTTGGGCACATTCCCCCACTTTGTGGTAAGATAGAAAAAGCCTGGGGACAGCCTAGACTGAAATTTACAGCTGTGTCCCTAAATGAGCGAGATAAATAACTTTGTTAAAGAAAGAAGCAGAGAATGCGGAAGTGTATGACTAATTAGAAAAGGCACCTGCAAATAATTTGCTAACCAACTATGATGTAATAAGGAACACCTGTTAGGCATGTGAGGAAAGGGTATAAAAAGGTGTACGAGGCGATAATAAGGAACTAATGCTTGCCACCGTGGTGAGTGTCAGCCTTGAGTCTGCTGTCACCACTTCATGGCCAACTTTGAGCTCGGCCTACCCTGTGTCCTCTCTGTCCTCAGAAATGTGCTGTTGCCTAACAATACCTGGGTGGGGAAAAAAGTGCAATTCAAGGGTAGCATAAGAAGAAAAGCTGCTGCTTATTCAGACAGTTTGTTTTCATTAACACCTGGTTTTAGTGTTCCTCTGTGCTTTTCTGATAGGTATAAATGCAGCTGGAGGGACAGCGTTGAAGGTGGCAGGTGTGTCAGCTGCAGTGTCTGATGAATCTGTCGCTGGAGATAGCGGGGTGTACGAGGCATCTGTACAAAGGTAATCATCAGATCTCTCTCCAGGATGAAGCCAATGGCTCAGCTTTGCACAAAAGTCAGCAGGAATACTGCTGGTTATGACCTTTTTTGTTATTTGGTGGCTAAAGTTCTCAATCTCAGTTTCTTAACGCTTCTGAATGAACTATGAGCAGGTTGAATTTGATTATCAAAATGACCTATGCTTCCCATGATAGAAGTAGCTGAAAGCAAGCTGAGAGAGAGCTGTTTGAGCAGCTGGCTTAGTTGTGAAGGTGCTGGTAAGCTGTGGCTGCTGCCTTGGCGTGGGGAATGGAGCCATCTGGCAGGTATAAAGCTCCCTCCTCTCAGTCGGTTACAGCCCTCAGTCAGCGTGAGAGCACTTTGGGATGTTTAAGGAAGGGAGCAGGAGCACCTCGAACTGCCTCAAGGATGTGTAGGTGCTGTGATGCACTTCCCAAGAGCAAGAGCAGGATGTGATGCCTGCAGGACTTCTCCTACTAAGGGCACAGGTGGGAGTTACTGCTCTTGCTGGCTTTCTGGATTGTCTGTGGGCCTTTGTCCAAGAGTTCACTGGAAGGTACTGATCTTACTGGTACCTGGTTTGGCTGCACCCAGCGTGGGTTTTCCTACAGTTTTTATTAGCATTGAGTGAGTTATAGAGCCATTAGTTGCAAAACACGACTGTAGAGGTGAAAAATTGCTCATCTCAGATTCCTCCCAGTCATTAGTTATCTTCATTAATTCTCTAAATAAATGAGTAATTTTAACGTTTACAGGACAATTCACTGTGACAAGGGAGTGCAATGCTTCTGTGAATGAGAGCTGCTGGGCTCAAGCAGTCAGACAGTTGAATGTCCCAGGGCCCCTGTGTCCCCTCAGTGGGGCAGGGAGCTCTGTGGAAAGGGGAGTGGGACAATTACAGAAGGCATCCCATGCACACACACATCTGCTGTTAGTGTTGTTTGGGTTATAAACTTCTCACCCCTGTGGTACCTGCAGTGTCATTCTGATGCCTGTCCAAACGCTGAGGGTGGGATGAGCCATTCTCTGCAGCTGGAAGGTAACAAAATGCAAGAGAGTGCTAAGCACTAATATGGAAAACACTTAGAAGAGAAGAATTCTAATCCTGTTTTCGTGTGCTACAGCATAGCCACTTGAGTGAATTAGACAGTGAATGCAGTTTTGGGCACTTTCAGTGCATAAAACTTTGGAAGAGGAATACATTGGGAGGGAAATGATGCAGAATAGCTGTTTCCAGCAAGGCCAGTCAGTGTACTCTGTCACTTTTAATGTGCTTAAGAAAGTTTGATTTCTTAAAGAAACAAAGGAATTACTTAAATCTAATAAAAGTTGAGAATTTCTGCTGTCATGATGCAGGACAGGATTCCAGTTGTTAAGTCGAATTTCTCTTGCTGGGCAGTCAGTTGCTTTTACTAAAAACCAGTCAAGGGAACCCTTTAAAAATCCCCCACTGCCTCATTTTTGCAGTCTTTTGTGTGGCTTTTTTTTTTTTTTTTTTTTTTCAGTAAAGAGGGAAGACATATGACTTTCTGCTGATAAGCACTGTAATACATACCTCTAAGGCTGATTGCACTTACTTCTTAAATGGGCTTTCTTTTAGCTGCTCACTTTACAAAATCCATATACCCAACCCCAGAATGGAAGGAAAAAGATTTTGTATCACCTAAATGCAAACATTTCAATAAGAGGCAAATCAAATCCTTAATTGTTGTTGATTCCTTTCAGACCATGTGTGTCAGAAGTGATGGTGTTTGACAGTGATGATACAGAAGCAGTTGGAACAGCCAAAGTGCAAATTGCAATGAGGTAAGTGCAATTAATAGACTTGTCAAAGAAACCCAAACTAAACCAAAAATACCCTACGGTTGTTAGGCTGATTTAAATATTTAAATACCATATATCATTGCTGTCCATTGTATCTGAGTTCTTAAGTTCTGGATGTTCTAGACTGTTCTACATTCTGCATGTGCTGGTAGCAAAACTTCATGTAATATAGAATCGGTTTGGTTTTAAACTGTGGGCAAGTCATGGTCCCATTATAGTGTTGTCTTGTTTGTAAATTTTTAGTGCTGTATGTGGTAATAAACAAGTGGAATACTCATCCATGGAGTCCAAGGCAGACTTCTCTAATAATAATGCTTTTCTGTGTCTTTCCAATTCAGATATGATGACAAAAATAAACAATTTGCAATACTGGTCATCCAGCTGAGTAATGTTCCAGCACTGCTGTTACAACAAGATCAAAAAGTGTAAGTGGATGAAATAAACATACTTGATATATTTATATTGGATCCCAATGAGAATGAAAGTGAGATTGGTTTATGATTTTTCACACTCTTACAAATGTACCCTTCCTGAAATGTTTCTATACATTGTATGGTGACACTTAAGAACTAATAACTCTGTAAAGTGAAATAAGGGGCAGTTTCTTCCTCAAAGGTCTGTGTTTGGTAGGAAAAGACTTGCCTGGAATTAGCACTGGCTGGTGAGGTTCTTAATTGCAGCAGTGCCTCAAACACCTGCATGGAGTGGAGAAGGAGGAGTTTGTTCTGCTGAAGAACTCCTTGGGCACCTGCACAGGGCTGGGAAAATGTGAAGCTACTGCTAGACTCACTCCAAGTACAAGGTCTTTAAATTCAGCTGTGTGCTGAATAAGCGGACAAAAACTTGATTCATTTTTGCTGTTGCTGCCTGCAGAAGGGCTTGAGCAGTGTGACAGACTGCACAGTGTAAACAGCCATGTAAAACAGGATCCCATGATGTCTGGTTACGAGATCCAGAAGGATGAAGTCTGTGGCAACTCGTGCTACTTCACATCTCTGATGCTGTGATGAGATGTTCCTTTTTCCTCAGCTGGAGAAAAGGAAAGGACAGCAGTGCCCAGAGTGCTTAGGATGACTTTGACTGAGGGGTTAGTGGGGGGAGCTCCCAGCTGGAGGGTAGTTCTGAGGGCAGTGCTGTTCTGTTCCCCAGGAATATCCGCGTGGCTGTGCTGCCCTGCTCGGAGAGCACGAGCTGCTTGTTCCGCACCAGGCCGGTGGAGGCTGCAGACAATCTTGTGTACAATGAAGTGTTCTGGGTTTCCATCTCCTACCCAGCTCTGCGCCAGAAGACTTTGAGAGTCGATGTTTGCACTGTAGATAAGTCTCACCTTGAAGAATGTTTGGTGAGTATCCAGCTCTATTTTAATAGCTTTGTGTTTGTTTCCTCTTTTTAATTAGACACAATTGTACACTCTGGAGTATGGCAATTTCTCTGAAAGTCTTCCTGATAATCTTTAGCTACATGGTCTCTCCCCCACAGTGTTCTTTGCAATGACAAGTTTCATTATGAAAAATAATTATTAGATAAATGTTTTGGTAGGGAACTACCTTGTCAGACCACAAGATATTTCTCTTCTCATGATTTGATGTCAGTCTATTTTTCTTCCTTTTGGAAACATTTATGGTGTTGTAATTGAGAACCAATTACTTTGGTTTGGTTGTGTACTAAATGTAATGCAGTAAAAAATGACTCGGCAGATGAAGGGAAATGGAATATACAAAGCTAAAACATCTGGGTTTGGGCAGTGATTTTTGTCAGCCTTGCAAATTTCTTGAAAGGGAGTAATCCTCTCCTGTTTCTTTCTCTTTCTCTTTGAAGCTGTGGCTGTGATTTATCCCTGCTGCAGCAGCACTGTTCATACTTCTGGATTTGTACGCTGAAGCTGTAGTGAAACACTTGCTACTTAGATTGAAAGCCCTAGATAATGATAAAAACAATTAACACAAAGCACTGCTAGTGTTGAAATGGGATAAACAGGCAATTTTTCTTTTTGTCAGATTTCCCAGAATCAAGCAGTCTTGGATCTTCACTCTGATTTCTTCTGACTGGTGTGGTAGTTGTTCATTTTGGTATTACAATAAAACTGTGTTTTTGCTCTCCATAGGGTGGAGCACAAATTAGCCTTGCTGAAATATGTAGATCCGGAGAGAAATCAACCCGTTGGTATAACCTCCTTAGTTATAAATACCAGCAGAAGCAGAACAGGAAAAGTAAACAAGGAAACAGCCACTCTGAAGTACCCTGCACTGAAAAAACAGTAAGAACAACTGCTAAATGGAACAAATCTCTTCTAAACAGTACTAGCAAGAGGGTTTGTGTGGCTGTTACAATAGAGGAGAAGTGAAGGCTGGTGTGTTTGTATTTACAACCTGAACATGTTGTTAAGTGCAGCAAAATAATTAACTGTTGATTCCAGATATGCCTTTTCATGGACTAAACACTTACTGAAATCTGCCCCTCAGGAAGATGAGGGATGTGGTGTGGTGAAAGTGATGTGTGAGCTCCTGCCTTTCTGCCCACCAGGCAGTTCACATGGCTGCAGTGAGCTTGCTGGGCAAATCAAGACAGAGTTTGCACATGGAAGGCACAGAAGGTGCCCAGCCTGGAGCTGCACAGCTGCATGTTCTGGGGAAGCTGGCCAGCTGTGCTCACAGGGCTGCACCGAGCTCTGGGTGTGCAGTGGGGCCGGGGGCTGCTCTGGGGCTGTTCTGCAGTCTGTGAGAGTCATTTCTTCACAAGAAGCCTCTTGCTCTCCTCAGGACTCTGTCTCAGCACTCTTAGAGCAGACAGCTGTTGAACTGGAAGCTGTGGAAAAGAAACTGGAGGAAAGCAGAAGCACTTTAACTAGTGGAGAGAGCTGGTAGGTGGCAACCACCATCTTGTTGTGATCAGAGCATTTGGGTGCAGAGGAGAAAGCAGATGATACTGAGCTGTGGGAGGCTTCTTCTTTCTCTGTTTTGAAAAATCCTGTTTCCTCTGTTCTGGAGGTTGTGCTTAGAAAATGAGAACAAAGCTGATAAATGTTGAAAATTTTCAGTAGCACTATGCTAATTTTGTTATTTGCACAGTCTTCTATGGATGTCCTGAAAACTCCACTCTGTGGTGCAGGGCTTTGCTTGAATTTTAATGTGGCTATTCTTTAGATGGTTCAGATTCAGATTTCCTTAAAGAAGTCCAACATTTGAAATAGAAAGTAAGCCTGACCAATGGGATTGATGGAGGAACCTGCTGTGAGTTCAAAGGAGCCAAACAGAGTGTTGAAAGAATGCTTCAATTTTGTCCACTAACACTTTTTAAGTAAGATTTATGGCATCCTCAGAGCTCCCCTCAAGATGCACTTGCCTTAAGTTCAGACCACATGGCTGAACCTTCATCTTGCTTCTTTTGAAGTCAGATCAGGATGAAGTTTTTGGCTGCAATGTTGTCTTCTGGTGCATCTTCTCTCCTTCCTAAGCCTGTGTTTGTGTAATCTCAGTGGCTACAGGGCCTGCCAAGTACAACTGGCTGCCCTGGGGATGTGTTTCTGTCCAGCAGCTTACAGGAGGTACCTCCTGCTCCAGCCACCAGAGTATTGGCTACAACAGACCAGTTCAATAACAAAGCTGCTCCTTTCAGGCAAGATGAAGAGGTTCCTGATCTGGAAGAACAGGATGAGATCAGTGAAAATGAAGCAGAGGAGGAGGAAGAATTCTGTGCTGGAAAATCGCTATGGGAAACAGAAGAAAGTCTGAATTCCCAGCTGCACACAGAAATAGCAGTGAAGGTACAGTCAAGGGCCTTTGGAACAGAAAGATGTGTTAAGCTTCCCATTGCTCAGCTGTCTGGGTTGTTCCTGAGCTGAGCAAGGCTATAGCAGTTATTTGAAAGTTTACCATTGATGATTACATTTATCTACTTGAAATCCTTGTAAATAATTGTGTGACCATTTTGTCACACAGTTAGTACAGCACCATTTCATGCCTTCTTTTTACTGCTGATGAAACCTGTTCTCATTAATGTGACAGTGGTTTTTGACCTTGTTTAATTCTGAATGTAACTGTAGTCAGAGGTGTGCTGTACATAGCTCTCTGTAGATCGATTTGGATCTTTGCTGTAGACGCACAACAAGTAAGATAATGGACTTTAAAATCATACCTGCTCTCTGTGGGATTGCCAGGTTGCAGTGAAGTGCTGGATCTGCAGGCAAAGCTCGTTGGAATCAACTGTGTTGTAGAGCAATCAGTGGATGCAGAGCCCTTGGGGAGCAGTGCAGTTAATGCAGCAGAGGTCCAGGAATGAAGGGTCAGGACAACCTGCATGAGAAGGGCTGGAGAACGTCTGGGTTTGAATGCAACAAGTGTAAACAGAGCACAGGTGGCTGTAGACAGCCCTGGGTGTGCCCTGGGCACGATGGAGAGCTGGCATTTACACTATGTGTCTTTCAGGTGGATAAAGAGACCAACACAGAGAGCCTTGCACAGTCCTCAACTGTAGTTCGTCCAAAAGACAAAAGAGCAGCAAACCCACCCCAAAGTCAGTTTGTCAGGGGCAGCACCATCATCCGCTCAAAAACATTTTCTCCAGGACCACAGAGTCAGTACGTGTGTCGGGTAAGGAAAATTAAATCCTCAGCTTATAAGTGCTTCTTTTCACTCAGTCTGAATCTCTGTTTTTTATAGAAACCCAACAGTGCTTTCTTCTCTCCCCCTCTGACCTCAGAAGCTGGTCTGTCCTCACCTCCTGGACAATATCTTCCCTTGGAACTAACAGTATTAAGCACAAATTTATCAGCTATATATGTGCACATATATTTGTGGTGCATGCAGCTTTCTGAGATGCCCAAACTGACCTGGAAGGGCTGCTGTAAGACACTGATGAATAAGCTCTGTATTAAAGGGTTTCCTGCTGATTTAAGTGTTCTGTGCTAACTTGAACTGAGTTAGCTGTGCCCACCTGATTTTAGATGAGCTGAACATAAAACCTTGATAGAAATGCAAAGGTAAGTACCTGATAATATCAGCAAAAAAAATGTAGGAACCTGAAAGTCACCAGTGTGTTTTGTCTGAAGGTAACTGAACAGGCCATGTGTTGGGTCAGATGTCACTTCCCCTGCTTTGAAATGTTTGTTCACAATTATTTCCTGAATTGAGGGTCAAAATAAACTATAAATATCTCATCTGTTAAGTGGAATTGGCAAACAAGCAAGCACTGTCTTTTATCACACATGACCTGTCCCAAGTGGGCAAGCTCTCAATACAGCCGAGCCAGATTTGCTGTGCAGGTTCTCTCTGGTTCAGAGGCAGAGCTTCCAGAGGAGCAAACCTTCCTCACCCTGCAGCAGTGGCCTGTGCTTGGTGGCACAGGTGCTGTGTGCCTGCAGATCCCAATGCCTGTTCTGCTTCTCCTCCAGCTTTGAGAAGGGACATGAGAAGGGAATTAAACCCTTGAGCTTGTGCTGAGTTCTTTGTCAGGGTCTACAGACAATCACAAAAGAAGGCAGGCTGTGTGTGTAACATGGCAACTCTTCAGCTGTTAAACCCAGGGGAATAGCTTTTAGGTAAACCTGCCTCTTCCACCACTAGCTTAAAATACAGGCTATAGAAACATACAGATTAGAGAAAACAAAAATCTCTAATACAATCGCCCCATGGTTTACATATGCTAGAAAAGAGTAGTATTTTTATTATTATTACTACTACTACTATTAATATTATTGCTACTTAGAGCTTATTTTTCTTGGCTGTTTTGCCCAGTCTAGTTACTTGCACAGGAGAAGAGCAGTGGGGTAGAGTCCCATATCATACCCTAACTTAGTGTCTCTATTTCCTCACAGCCTATTCCCAAAAAGAGACAGAGTTCAAGGCTTGTGGCAGGATCTGGCAGTGCCAAGTGCAGGTTGTGTACTCCGACTGGGAGTCGACTCTGGTCTCACTGCTATAGTGTGTGTATGTACTGCTTGTATTTCTTTCATGACAAATTTGTGGTTTTCACCTTCCTTTTCAGCTGAACCGCAGTGATAGTGACAGTTCCACGCTATCCAAAAAGCCCCCTTCGTTCGGAATGCAATGGAGAGACGAAGTGTCAGAGTGAAACGGGTAAGAACATCACCACTTCTTTTTTTCTCTCGCACAGACACTTGCAAAATCCTGAAAAGTGTTTCAAAGGAAAAATTTGCAAACATAAATCAGTTGCCACATGCTTTCATTCACAACCTTTTCTTTGTGTGCAAGAGGGCTCTCAAGGATTCCTTATTCCATCAGAATGTGACGGGAACATTTAAGCTGGAACTGATTTAAAACAATTAATTTCAAAAGGTGTTTCCTGGTATTTTCCATCTTGTCAGAGCAGAGCTTTGCAGATCAGAGCAAAAAACAGTTTTGTTGTGTTTATTGTTGTGTGATTCTTAAATATTTATAATAAATTTGAGGAGCTGGGAAAGAAGATGAGGACAATGATGTCTCAGATGCTCAGGTGACCCTGTTGTGACACCATGGCACACAATGTACCCCTGTGCCCATTGTGATAGCAATCACTAAAATTCCCCCAGGATACTGACACCAAACTCCTAAGGAGATGGTTTTCTTGGGACAGCTTGTGTTTGAAACGAGCAGAAGGCAATATGTTACTGAAAAAAGCAGTCACAGGTTTTTCTGCAGCACTGTGGATTCATCTGAAGATGAGACATTAAACTTAGGAGGAAGGTGTGCAAGCAAGACTTGTTTGATTTGTAGAAGCTGCCAAGGAAGAGCTTGAGTGGAAGCACAGAAATCAAAACACTTACCTATGAGACTTCCTTGAGTGGTATCTGTCTTGAGACAGACTGGAAAGCAGGATCACTAGAGATGGTTTGTGTGGAGAGAAGCATTGGAAAGATGACTCTCACTATGTGTTTGGCACTTCCTGGATGGAGTGGTTGGGACAGTTCTGCTCAGTGTGTTCATACACTCCTTCTTTTCCAGCCTTCAATCAAATCCTTTGGCACAGAGCGCCTGATCCGCACCTCACTGGACCTGGAGCTGGACCTGCAGGCTTCAAAAACCTGGCATGACCAGCTGGTTCAGGAGATCTCAGTGCTGAGGGAACTGAAGGAACAGTTGGAACAAGCTCAAAGTAAGGGTGAAAAGGAGTTGCCGCAGTGGGTGAAGGACGATGAGAGGTTTCGACTGCTGCTGAGGCTTGTGGAGAAACGAGTGAGTAATACCTGCCTGGGATTTCATTCCACTTGTTGGAGAAATGTGAGCTTGGAAACTGGGGGCTTTGGACAGTCAGGAAGTGAAGCCTCAGCACGGTTAGTTACTCTTGTCTGCCACATATGGCTCTGTCAAACTGTTAGTGCTGAGCCCCTGCATTTACCAGCACAGAGATTTCCTGCCCTAGCAGAGGTGCAAATATGAGAAGTCTTAAATGCCATCTGTTCTGCCAAGTGTGGCCTCCCAGGCCGCAGGAGGTGTGGTGTGTGGTGGTTGGCACTTACCTTGCTCTACATCACACCATCCCCTGTGTACAGAGCTCCTTCTCAGCTTCTGGGATTTCTCAGGCACCTCTGCTGGCACCAGGCAGAGACCAAGGTATGGTGGCACCAGGTGTAGGAGGGAGTTGGTGTGAGATGCTCTTCGGGGAGCAGTGTGTGCTGATCTTAAAAGATCTATCTGCCTTAAAAGATCTACCAGGAAGATACAAAGAGAGTGCTGGCAGAAGCCATTATTCTTACCCCAGGCTGGAAGGAGACCTTACAGAAAGCTCTCTCCATTAGAATGGTTACTTGACAAGCTTCAGTTTAGCTTCTGTGGCTTGTGATTTCCAGAGTCAACAGTTTCCAAACCCCTCAGATCTGCAGCTGAAGTACTGCTGTGTTTGGAGATGTGAGGGTAATTCATCCTGGAAACACAAACAACTCTTTTCCATTATTCATTTAGGTGCAAAATCCAGAACACAAGTGTGAGCTCAAGGCTGATAAAATGATGAGAGCTGCTGCCAAGGATGTCCACAGGCTGCGAGGGCAGAGTCGGAAGGAGCCTCTGGAAGTACAGTCTTTCAGGTAATTACAGGTAAAGGGGAGGAAAACTGACTGCTACCATGATTTTTCTGTGGATGACTTGAGATGCTGATGAGTAAGACTAATCTCTGCAGAAGTAGTTAACTGTTCTGCTTCAATAAGAACTTCTGTATTTTCATATCAAAGTAGAAGGTCTGAGAGGGAAATTAGTTGCAGCACTGCACACGATCAAAGCAACCAGCAGCTCTCCAAGTCATTCCCCACCTGGCAACAAATTCTTTAACATAGAAGCAGCCCTTTGCTTCCCTAAGTAACAGACCCAGAAAGGAAAAAGCCCCAAGCCTTTCTCACCTTTGGTAAGATCAGTGTTGTGAGATTAACTGTACCCTCATGTCTGATAAGTAAATCAAAGGTGTAGGTTGTGAGAGGATGTACATCTGCTCCTTGTGGGGACAGCTGGTGGGATAAATTCTCATGTGGATGGTGGGTATTTCTGGCAAGATTTCTGTTGCATTAACAACTGATCATCTTTTTCAGAGAGAAAATGGCATTTTTCACACGGCCAAGAATAAACATCCCAACACTCTCTGCGGATGATGTGTGATCACCATAAAGTATTTGCTTTCTGGACAATTCTACAAATGCAGTTTGGGTTTTGAAGTTATTTATGTGGTATTATGAAGGTACCAAGGCATTTGTATATTAGAGCTTTTGTCAGTATGTGGATGTTTTGAAGATTTTTAGGTTAAAGTTATATCATCACAGAAACCAGCATTAAAGTGACAAGATTGTATAGTTTGTATATTTAGGAATGTATTTTTGGGAAATAGAATTTTAAATAAGAACAAATGCAGCGTAAGGTGCTGTTATTCTTAAATAATGCTGTTTAGACTTTTTGTACAGCTCTACCTTTTAGAGGTTTTACTGCAATAAAATAAATTTGAAGGAACCTCACCCCTACCTTCTATGATGTTCTGCATCGGACTCTCCTCTGAGTGATGTATTTTGTACCCTGTGGGGAATGCAGGGAGCCAGCTGGGACTCCAAAGTGCTGTGAACGAATTCTCTGTGAGCTGTGAAGCATTTGTGTTTCCTGCCAGGTCATAAAAGTAGGTGTGAAGTTCAGAATACTTGCACTTTTAACATTTGTACTGCAGCTCATGTCTGTAATGGGTCTGTTAAGGTATTGTGGGGAGCCCATTGAAACCACTGCTGTGGGAGGAGGGCTGCAGGTTTAAAGTCCATTTTAGGTTTTTCCAATAAAGTGACCTTTCTGGACAAACCTGCCTTTTTCCTTTTTGTCCTGTGTGAATCTTCTCCTCCCCTGGCACCTACACTGGGGTTCTTTCCTGTCACCAGCTGGAAGCATATAGCTTTTCACAAGTCACATGGGATGCTCTAAGTGACACATTTCATACAATCATGGAACATCCTGGGTTGGAAGGAACCCACAGCGATCAGCCAGTCCAGCTCTTGGCCCTGCACAGACGCCCCAACAATCCCACTCTGTGCATCCCTGAGAGTGTTGTCCAAACCCTCCTGGAGCTCTGGCAGCCTCAGGCTGTGCCCATTGCCTGGGGAGCCTGGGCAGTGCCTGACCACCCTCTGGGGGAAGAACCTTTCCTGATCTCCCCCTCCATCCCCCTGGCCCAGCTCCAGCCGTTCCCTTCAGTCCTGTCCCTTGCTGCTTTTCCTCCCTCCTCGTCCATTCCCTGTGCCCACTGTACCCACCCGCTGGGGCTGGGACACATGTCACCTGTGCCAGTGCTGGCGGGTGACACTGAGCGAGGGCTGGGGGAGGGTGTGGGGGTGCCCTTCTCCCTCCTTTCCATCTTCCCCGTCCCTTTCCTCCCTCTTCCCCTTACAGTGCTTTGCCTTCTCCTTCCTCTTTCCGTTCCGTCGCCCTTCTCCCCGTTTCCCGTCCCTTCCCGGTTCCCAGCGCACCATTCCCGGCCGGAACGCTCCAGCCCCGCCATGCCCTCCCGCCGGGGTCCTCCCCGCCGCCGGGGGCGCTGCCGCCGGGGCCGCGCCGCTCCGGCCGCCTTCCGGTTCCCGCGGCACCAGTCTCGGTTCCGGCCGCCCGAGGATGGAGGCGCGCGTGGCGCAGTCCGCGGCGAGGCTGGCGCGGCAGGTGCGGTCCGGGCCGGGCCGGGCGGGGCGGGGCGGGACAGCCGGGCACGGCGTGGCACAACCCGGCACGGCACGGCACGGCACGGCACCGCCCGGACCGGAACAGCCCCGCGGGGCGCAGGTGGCGAGCGAGCCCCGGCAGCGCTCCCCCTCTGCCGGAGCCCCCGCAGTGGCCGGAGCCCCGGGCGGGTTGCTGGGCCCCGCGGGAGCGGAGGCTCTGTCCGGGAGGGGAAGGCGGAGAGCGGGCAGGGCTGAAGAGCTTCCCGGGTGCTCGGGCTGTCCGGGCTAAGGGCAGAGCTGCAGCGCTGCCTCGTCCCACACCCTGGGCGTGAGGGCGGCGTGGTGACCGCGTTCGGCGAAAGCTTCCCGAGCAAGTCGGCGGGAACCGGCTGCACACGGCGTGGGTCACTGCTCCGGTGCCGTGGGTCACTGCTCCGGTGCCGTGGCTTTCTCTGGCCGGGCATGTGGCCGCGGGCAGCACTGCCGGGTCCGGGAGCGCAGGGCAGCCGGGGATGAGTTTTCTGAGGAGCTGCTGGCGGCAGCTGTGCTGGGTGCTGGGGCACGCCGGCCTCCCCGGGCAGGTGTGCTGCAGCCGCACGGTGCTCAGGTGTGGGAAAAGGTGCTGACAGCCCTCTCCCTTTTCAGTGACGGTAATGATAAAAAATAAATCGGACTGCCAGGTCAATGGCCAGTATTGACAGCAGAGTACAGAGGCAGCTTCAGGAAAGCTTTGACTCCTTCAGGGTCACTTCTCATGCGTTGCCCCAGGAGCATCCAGCTGAGAGGTTCTGGACGTTTGGTTTTTGGGATTTTGCATGTCATCCTCGTGGGCTCTTGAGAACTTTTCCATGTGTTTTCTGCTCACAATTTAAAGATATGACAGGCACTGAGACAATAAATGTGGCTGTTGAATCTCTACAACTCCTTCTTGCCTTTGATTTTCTCCTTTGTTGCTACTAGGAAAGGAAGGACATACCAGGTGTTCTGGCAAGGGGCCCCTCCCTTTGCTGCCGCTGCTCTTTGGTCTTCAGTCCTTAAGCAAATTCCAGGCACTGGAACAGAGCAGGAAGGACAGTGTTCAACTCTAACTCTAGCAGGCTGCAGGAGACCATGCAGAATTACTCAGTCTCAATCTGCCTGTCACTCCCAGCCACATGCTCCCTGTTTCCAGCTGCAGCATGCCCTGGAGCCTGTGGGGAGCCAGCCTGCAGGAAAATAACCCAACAAAGAGCAAGTAGTGTGTGCTCAGCCGGCTCAGCAGGGCTTGGCAGAGTAGGAGTAGAGATAAAACCGAGCAGAAGGCAAGGAGAGGAAGGGAGAGAGAGAGAGAGAGGAAGAGTTCTGCTCCCTTTACCATGCTCTCTCAGGCCACTTTCTCTCCTTCATTATATTTTTTTAAACATGATGGAGAAAAGCTCTGTCTTACTAAAGCCCAGAGACAGAAGCCTATGCAAGTTTCATGTTAATTCAGTAGGGTTCTTGGAAGACAGTCGTATGTGGTAAGGGAAAATATAAGGATGATTTTGGTCCTATTGCAAAAGCTGTAGTTTCTTTGTATTCACAGGTGAGGGGAAGTACCTGAATTTCTAGTACTCAGCTGACCAAAGAGCCCTTGGAGATGTCAGCATGGCTTCATGTAATTCCCGCAGCTTCTCATGAGGTGGTCATCAGGTATGACCCTTTACTGCCAAGTTGTGATAGACAGTGCAGGTAGAATGAGCCAGGGGGTGACATTCATGACCTGAACAGCAGCTTTTTCCTTCTTTTTCTCAGTCACATCTTTCAGATCAGAGGTGTATTGGCATTATCTCCCTTATTTGGATGATACCACAGGAGAGGAGTTACAAGGCTTATCTGTAGTTCTGTAGTTTGTTTTTCAGAAAGAATGTAGAATTTATAATACCCCTTCCATAACATCTAGCATTCACAGATCATTTGCTAGAGAATTAGCTTTATCACAGGGTGCTGTGATAAGGGGCATTTATGATGTCAGTATCTAAAGACCTTTTTTCCAGGCAAGCTCAGCAGCATGGTTATAGGTGTGGGGGTCAGAGGAATCATAGCATACCTCAGGCTGGGAGGGACCCACGAGGATCATCAAGTCCACCTCCCCACTCCTCAAAAGTCTACCTAAAACTAAACCATATTGTTGAGCATATTCCAGATCCTCCTTGAACTGACAGGATTGGTGCCACAACCACTTCCCAGGAGAGCCTGTTTCAGTGCACCAGCACTCTCACAGTGAAGAGCCTTTCTGAACCAGTCTGAGCTTCCCCTGGTGCAGCTTCATTTCATTTCCCTGTGTCCTGCCACTGGTCACCAGAGAGAGGAGAGTGGTGAGGGATGCTCCCTGAGCAGGGGTGCCCCCATTGCCAGTTTGGACCTGAAGCCTGTACTCAGCTGTGTGGCTGTCCCAGCCCAGCTTTGGGATCTCAGCCCCATCAATTCTGGAACTCAGTGTAAGCATTGAGTTCAGGCTTTTCTGCTGGGTTATTTTGAATGAAAACTTCATTTAATCCTCTGTGTAAGCTGTTGATGAGCACAGGAAGGGAGACTGAAATGGCAGCAGCAACACTGGGGTAGGCAGCTGGGCCACCATGGGGAAACCTTTTCCTCTCAGGTCACATTCTGGTAACAACATAGGGACTGCTGCTGAAACTTTCTGAAGAAGGGCAACACTAAACATGGTAGACAAATGTGACAGTCTGGAGTGACATGTTGGACTTGGTCACATCTGCACCGAGGCCATTCTGAATGCCCACAGCTGTCAGTGCTGTGAATTTGTTACTTTGGTGCAGTCATGGGAAAAAAGTACATGAGACTTGCTGAGCTGTGGCATTGTTTTAGAGTTCTTTACCTCCTGGTCAGATCCAAGTGATTACAATTCTAATTGTCACCGTGTATTTGGATGGGAAAAGCTGTTTGAGCCAGATGTCTGCCCCAGAGGCTGGTGATTCCTGAGCACCCTGGCTCTGGGTTCTGACCATGGACATGGAGAAACCTCTTTCCTTGTCTTCATTTTGAGTGTAACAGTTGGGAAGAAGCTCCAGTAGGATCCTGGTCATCTCACCTCCTGTGAGTCTTCCCCTGGGTGGCCAGAGGTGTTTGTGATTATGCAGGAAAATCCAGTTCAAACTCCTGTTTTGAAAAGCTTGCCAGTGGTACTGAAATACCCTGCTGGTTAGAGCTCTGGGGGACTCTCGTAGTGCAGAAGGAATACTTGTGAGCTGCTTGTTGACTTGGACATGCAGTGATTTTAGTTCCAAAAGCAGAATGTGATTTTCTGGTTCTGGACAATGTTTGCCCTCGATGCAGAGCTCTTCTTGGGGTTTTAGATGACCTCCTTTTTGTCCTGGAGCTGGTAACCTCACTGGAGAGAAGACAATACTGTGTGGACATGTAATTTACAGATTAGGTGATACTAGGGATAGAAGATAGCTTTGCACTTATGTTTAAAGCACCTTCTAGGCTTGGGGGGATGAGTTATGTATGTCACTGTTCTGAAATCACTGAAATCTCTTGTGCTATTTTTTAACTTGAAGTACAGAAGATTTTTCAAATAGATCTATAAATTATGTGAAATGCTGCTAGGTCAGATGAGGAAGAAGAGATTTATTTGAAAATAATTTATTTTTTATAATTTGTAATATAATATAATTTATAATATTATCAAATATTATTTTCAAATAATAAGATTTATTTGAAAATAAATCCATTTACTGTTGCTTTTATGGGGGAAGGTTTGTGTATGTATGTAAATGAGAGAAAAACTGTGATTTTTGGGACTCTTGCATTGGTGTTTGAAAAGAAAAGCTGAAATGGGACTGTTTGAAGTGAGTTGCTTTTAAGGGACAGCTGTGCTGTTCAATGATTTTAGTTATCTAAATGCCAAACCAGAGGATTTGATAAAGGTTTTTTTTCCCTCAAAGTCCTTTTTCTTCTCATCTGAACGGCAGGAAGCAGCACCCTGTAGCAGCAGAGGAGACCTTGAGGCTGTAAAAGAAGTGTGCCATAAACTGAAGCACAACTGAAGAATGACCGCTTGGCCCACAAATATGCCAATCTTGAGATTGCTTTGCCTCAGCTTAGTTTTTTGAGCATTTGCAGTTAGCTGCAGCAGCATTCCTGGGAGCTGTAGTTCAGGTAGACATACAAGACCAGAAGATTCAATGGCCCAGTTTTTTTCCTAATTAAATAGTCTGATTGTTTCAAGAGCAACAAAGTAAATGAGGCCTTTTTGATAAGGTTTGGTGGCCTACAATAATAGCCTGAGCTGTGTCCTGCTGTGGAAGTGCTGGCAGGGGAGAGCCTGGGTGAGGGAGCCGAGGGGATGGCGAGCCAGGGTGGGAAGTGCTCACTGCCTCCCTCCAGAGCAGCACCAAGTCCCTGAAACCTTCTGTAGCCTCCAGGATTCTGTGTGAGAGCCAGCTTTGTGGCTCAGGGCACACAGCCTGTTGTGGGGGAGGACAAGACATGGCAACAGAGATGAAACTTCAGCTATTTGGTTTCTTTAGGGTGTGGGGTGAGGAAGATTCCCGCTCCTTGCAGCAGCTTCCAGCCATTTTGCTGCTGACTCATTTGCCTGAGTTGGGGGTGTGAAGTCTGGAGAGACACAGGGAAATTTATTTGGAGCATAGAGGCCTTCCTGAAATTCCCAAGTGCTCCTGAATGCCTTGTGTCAGGTTGAAGGGAGAAGCCTTGCTGAGGGCAGGGCAGGGAAGGTTGTGTGGCCAGGTGGAAGTGAGTGCAACCCAGCAGAAATGCCCCTGTGAAGCAGCACACTGTACTGGCATTCCTGTCTCTAGGTGGGGTTTGAGTTTGAGTGATTGTGATTTCCTCCTCTGGAAGAGAAATTGGCCTGTGAGGTGGTGAAACAGGCTGAAGGAGGCTTTAGGGAATTTTGAGTCAAATAATTTGATATCTTAAAAAAGCTAAGTTAAAAAAGCTGGTGAAAGTGCTTATTTAGGGAATATGTTTTAAATAGCATGACCTGTTGTCTTTCTTGCACTATTGTCGTGATATTAGTGAGATTATTCTCTCATTGCCTTTTTTAAGAATGTTTCAGAATCTCTGTTTTTCACACAAGTAGAAACTACCTTTAAATATTAATTGTTTGGAGCTATTCGACTTACATGTCATTGCTGTTACCATTCCAAGGCAAAGTAGCACAGTGTCTGAGATCTTGGAGCTCTTCACCTCCTGTCCCCTCTCCAGGGGATTTACTGTGTGACAATTACTGTGTGACAATTCAATTTGCTTTTCAGGAAAACGAGATCAAGTTGTTAACTGCAGAAATTGAGCGTCTGAAGAACTTTGGGTGCTTGGGAGTCTCCCCGAGTTTGGAAGGGTTGCGAGACGAAACGCAAAACTCAAATATCGGTTAAACTTCCTTAAGAAGGTAAGGGAATAAAGAATTATTGCTCTACCATGTGTTTTTTTGTTCTCATTAAGACAAGCTAAATAAATTATGTGAGTTGTTACAGCTACTGATGTGCAACATCATGCTCAGTCTGCATTCTGACTCCTTAATTGGTGGCACATCAGATATTTCTTGGTTCCTTAAACAGGAACCTACTTTATGGAAAATGTCAGCAGGTCAATCAGCCCACATGGTCATGTCCTGGTCTGTCTTAGACCAGGTGGCCCAGCTGAGGTCTGTCCCAGGCTCACCAACACAGGTGTGAGAAGTAATGCAGCCCTGCAGTCAGGGGAAGGTTTGTGCTGGGAGGTTCAGTGGGAGAATCGTGTGATTTTTGTGTTGTGTATATTGCTCCTGTGCCTGGAGGTGTCAGCCAAATCTGTCAGCTGTGCTTTGCCAGGAAGCTAAGGAGAAAAGTGGGATGTAACAGCTTCTCAGATGTTGTGAATTTAGCCTTCTGGATTTCGGTGGTATTCTTTTTCAGAGCCTTCAAGAGGAAAGAAGTAAATCAACCAAAAGCATGATTAATATCAACAGCTGTCTCCAGGAGATCTTTGGAGATGCCATTCGGGCTGCCTACCCAGACTTAGAAAACCCTCCTCTGGTGGTGACACCAAGTCAGCAGCCCAAATTTGGGGACTACCAGTGTAACAGTGCCATGGGCATATCACAGGTAAATGTAAACAATCTCAACAAAAAAGCAAAAATGGGGATGTTTTCTGTTGGAAGCTAAATTATGGCACAGTGAGAGTTGCAATACTGGACTTGTTCTGGGTTTGCTGCAGGTGGCTGGGCTGAGAATTGAGTGAGTATCTAATGGGATACTATCTAATGGAAGTGAGCATCTAATAGCATTTTAAGGGAAGCAGTGGCCTTTACAGAGCTGGCCTTTAAACCTCTGTTCAGATGCCTGGTATGAGAGAGTTAACGTGTGTGACACAAAAACTGCTCAGTTCGTGGGATCTAAATCAAATCAGGATTTAAGTGCTGCATTGATTTACTAATGATGTGCAATTAACTACCAATTAGTGAGTTGTGTGTTTGGAACTGAAAACAGCAAAACAATAAATCACGATTCTGGAGAATTGCAAAATGTTCAGAAACACCTGCATATCGCTTAACTGCTCTTCTCAAGTGCCAGGAAAGTGTAATATCCCCACACATGTTGGTGTGCACGTACCCTCTTCTGACAGGGCAGGTGACAAACAGGCATCTCCAGGTTCCCCTGTTGGTCACACCTCCCTTTGCTGTGGGTGCTGTGGTTTCCTCCTGCTCACAAACACACATGGCAGAGCAAAGGGGCCCAGGTGCTACCTGGGCCTGTGTGCCCTAGTGGGTTTGGATCCCTGTGTCTTGCATCCCAAACTGCCCTCCCTGAGCTCCAGCCAGAAGGAACTGGGTGTGCTTGGGAAGCACCTTCTCAAAGCCCAGCCCGGTGTGGATTGCTGCTCTAGCACTACCCTTCACGCTCCTCTGGCTCAGTCCTTTGTTTAACATCTCTTGTTAATTCCCTGGCTCAGTCTTTTGTTTAACATCTCTTGTTAATTCCCTGGGTACAGAGAATTTGACCAAAGAGGACCCAAATAGAATCAGAGACACTTCAGCAGCTGCTCAGACTGCACAGTGGGCTGGGACTGTGCTGAAGTAAAACCAGGAGGTGTGGGAGAAAGAAGATAGTGTGTTCAGGCTTAGGTGCTGAAGTGCCCAAACTTGAAATGCATTGATGACTTTGGGTGACTAAGTAGACACTTTGTAATTACAGATCTTTTATTTGGCACTCTCAATAGAAACAACTCCTTTTTTTACATGTTCTGTTGTCAATTCACCTTTATTAACCCATTACACTGGCAGTTTTGACACTGAACATGCAGCAGTGCCATGCAAGAGCACTCTGCTGTCCCAGGCTGTCCCGGTGCACTGAGCGTGACTGGGGCAGCACTGATCCCATACGTGCCAGGCAGCAGGCTCTGGGCTGCAGTGCCAGGCGGAAACAGCCCTCCCAGATCCTGTGTCTTCCCTGGGTCTCATTAGCATACTGTGACAGTGCTGCTGCCCTGGGTGACTGCACTGACACGGGATTCAGGCGCTGCCATTTCTCTGACCGCAGCATTACCCCAATTAAGCCGCGGTTGGGATTCTCGAGCAGTCCAGGCTTCCCAGTGCCGACGTGGTTCGCATAACTCGGTGTCTGAGCAGTGCCCTTCCAGCCAGGGTTCCAGGCTGTCAGCTGTGGTGGTGAAGAAGGGTTCCTAGTCCGGGGCTGGGCTGTGGAGTTCGTTCCCTGGGCAGGCAGGCTGTGCACCGGGCTGGAGCTTGGCCGTGCTCACACAGGCAGCGCTCCTCTCCGGCAGTGCTGGGAGCCGGGGGCTGAGAGCAGCAGCTTGGGTACTTTCTGTCGCCTGTTTTAGGGGTTTGGCTGTGGTGCAGGTCTCCCTGGGGTGTTCCCTGGGCAGAGCTGGAACACAGGTCAGGGTCACTGGGGCTGCCAGCAGAGCTGGAAGTGGCCTGACTGGGGCAGCACTGGTACGTGCCAGGCGGCAGCCTCTCCCTGCAGTTCGCTGGAGTGGAAAGGACCCCTCACAAATGCCTATTGTTTTCCTCGGAGTTCATTAGCATATTAATGCCTGGGGTTTCAGCCAGGAGCTCTGCTTGCTCCTTGGAGTAATAGGAGTGTGGTAACTGTTTCTGGAATGGCTGAGATAACATGCCTGTAATCTGGTATAACATGCCCATAATTTGGTTTTGCATTTATTTTTCCTGTAGTTTACACTTCGAGTAGCATTAAAGGCTACTGAGGTTTGCTTTTCTTCCTCTTTTTAAGACTTTAGCATCTTGTAAGGATCCTGTGCATGACAGGTTAAACAGGAACCTGAAACTTGAGTAGACATACATTTCACAGCAGACTGAAAGTTAGCAGATACAAACAGTAGTGAGTGTAAATTCTGAGTTGACAAAGAGGTACATGATATTTGTGGCCTCAGTGGGATTGTTTTTAAACACATCACAGTAATACCAGAAAATCATGTGCTCAGAAACAAATACTTGTGGTAATTTTATACAATGTGAATGTAGTGTTGTGCAAGGGGTGGGTTGGAATCCTCCTCATGGAATCCTCCTAAAGGGTGTTTTTGTAAGATTTACAAAAAGCTGTGTGAGAAGATGCTTTGGGAATGGACAGGGAAGTTGTGCAGTTGGACTTGGTGATCTTCAAGGTCTGTTCCAACCCAAACCACTCTGATGCTATCATTGTAAGTAAAGTCATGTCCTTTACTTTGAGTTCCTCA
Organism: Entomyzon cyanotis; assembly: GCA_024500445.1. Taxonomy (NCBI): domain Eukaryota; kingdom Metazoa; phylum Chordata; class Aves; order Passeriformes; family Meliphagidae; genus Entomyzon; species Entomyzon cyanotis. The sequence continues at coordinate 1,360,612 of JAKEPQ010000668.1, forward strand.
CAGTAGGCCACTCATATCTCCCGGGAAAAGGAGAGCTACTTTAACAGCAGTTTTCTGATGCTCTTTGAAGCAAATTGGGTTGTGCTAGGATTATCTTTGTTTGCTTGTGTTGTTGGATTTTATTTATTTATTCACTTATTAATCTATTCACTCATTTATTTATTAAGCTTGACACTAAGTCAGGACTGAAGGCAGTTTGCTTTGGTTGTGTTTAATCATTAATAAGCAGACCTGCTCTGAAACCACACTTGGCATCTGCTGGAGGCACAGTTCAGAACTTCAAATGTGAATGCTGGCAGAGCTGAGGACACCCATGGGACTGATCAACAGGATTGTGAAGCAGTGAAAGACCGTGCCAGCTATGTTGATTTTTAAAGGGTTTGTCCCTTTTACTAGCTTAGAGAAATACAAATTTGCCAAACAACAGGTTTTGAAAAATAGCCTGGGAGATTTTCTTCTGACATAGGGACTTCTCTGAGCAGAAGGAGGTGAATGTGTTGGATCTAGTCAGGCTTGTGCTGTGGAGAACTGATTAATCTGTAAAATTTACTAGAGATGTTTTTCTTTGTGTGTGTTCATTGTGAAGCTAATGGACCGTGAGGATCTTTCAGTACCTTGGTATCTGTGCTCTCTCTTTTGCTCTTTAGAATGTTTTGGAGGATTGAATTTTGCTCCATCTTGTTGTGTTCCAGATACTGCTCAAAACCAGGGAACAGAAGGTTATCCCGCGTGAAATCGCGGAGAAAATAGTAAAAAATATTCCTGCCAACGAATGCATTGAGAAGGTCGAAATTGCTGGTCCTGGTAAGATAGTTTCATTTTGCACACTTTGTGTATCTTAAAGCAAAAGGGCAATTTTACAGTGAGAGGGAAGCTGAGTTGAGTTCTGCTGTTTTGTGATGTAAAACTGCAGTTACAGTGTGAATTAGCTTCTTGTGAGCTTGGTGAAGCCTTCAGGCCTGTGCAGCAGCAGAAAATCTCCTTCTGTATTGTAATTGGCAAGTATGATCCTGATCCCTTTAATTAGTAATTTTTGCATGATCTTTAAAGGACCAGCTTTTCCTCTTTGAATATTGGTGATGGGTATCAGGCCAAAGTCATGAAATCACAGCAAAAATCAACAGCCCTTCTTGCTCTTGCTTGCATGGTGAGGAGACCTTGTCCTGTCAGAACTGAGAGGCTGGAGTAGCATGGAGGTTATTAATTGCTGCATCTGTTTTGTCTCTGTGACCCAGGGGAAAATACAAGGGCTCATATTCCTTAGGGCTTCAGCATAAACACAAAAATCCTGTGCTACAGCCCTTCTGCGCCTTGAGCAGAAGCTTGTTCACTGCCTCTGTGAAGCAGGAGAAGTAAGACAGTGTCATACCACAAGCATGAATTATCCCAGATGAAACCATATGTTTTAAGATACTAATTTTTTTCAAAAAAGATAAAGCAGAATTTGTTTTTGCGTTTGGGAGACCAAATTATTTATTTTCTTGTAAAAAGTTGTTTCTATAAATTCATCATTGAGTGACTGTGTACAAAAAGGAATTATATCAATGATGTATCTTGCAGCATCTGACTCCAGCAGTAAAGGCTATAGTGGTGTGAACAGACTATTCTAACCTGGGAGCAGAAATTGTCTTTAGTGACAGCTTTGTTGCCCTGTGACTGAAAAATGTTTTCTCAAGCTGACTTCATGTGCTCTTGTGCTTGATGCATGAAAACAGAAATCCATGGGGGAAGGAAAGAAAAAGTGGTTTGAAGTCCTTTCGAAGTCCTTTTGCAGCCCCAGCACTCACTGCTGTTTTTTTCCTGCAAAGGTTTTATCAATGTCCACTTGAGAAAGGATTTTGTGTCGAAGCAGCTGAGCAATTTATTGATCAATGGAGTTCAACCACCACCTATTGGCAAAAGGAAAAAGGTAGAGTAGTAAGCCCACAGCCATCCTGCTACAGGGGAGATGTTCTGGACTGCAGGTAGCATTGAAATTCCCCCCTGAAGTGATGTGCTGAGCAGATGTCCACATCAGCAGGTTGTTAGAGCAGAGTGTGTGGGATGGGGCATAGGAACCGAGGGCCACCGGGTAGGTCACTTGTAGTTGGGGTGGTCTCTGGTGGCTGAGGGACAGGGCTCCCTGGGGGTGGGTGCTGTGCCCAGGTCAGTCTGGGAGTGATCCCTGACCCTCAGCTGGGCTGCAGCAAAGCCCAAGCTGAAGCCTGCTCTGATGACTCGTCATTCCCCCTGCTCCCCCCAGCAAAACCCAGATCAAGCACACAAGGTGTGGTAATGGCCTTTTATTGCTGTGTTCCTTTGTTGCTGTGTCCAAGGTGGTGGTGGATTTTTCCTCCCCCAACATTGCAAAGGAGATGCATGTTGGCCACCTGCGCTCCACCATCATCGGGGAGAGCATGTCCCGGCTGTTCGAGTTTGCAGGCCATGATGTTCTGAGGTGAGACTCCATTGGTGGCTGTGGTGGGCTTGCTGGGCTGTTAGTGCAGTCCCTGTCTCTGTTTTGCTCTGTATTGGTCTTCATTTATAAGAAAATAACCCTTTGTGTGTAGGAGATACTGAGCTGAGCAGGCGTAGCAGGGTTAGGAATCGAGGTGGGCAGCAGCTTCAGTGCAGTGAAAGTGGGGGAGCTTGGCTGGCCTGGGTTTCTGGTATTATGTGTGTTTCTTTTAGAATATATGTTTTTAAAATGTTTGTTTCCTAAAGCATATGTTTAAGTGATAATTATTATTGTGCTCTTCAACTGCTTCAAGGTTAAACCATTTAGGAGATTGGGGCACCCAGTTTGGAATGCTCATTGCTCACCTCCAGGACAAATTTCCAGATTACTTAACTGTTTCTCCTCCCATTGGGGATCTCCAAGCTTTTTACAAGGTATGTGTAGCAGATAAGTGTGATGTTTATGTCAGCATCTGAAAAGCAGATTGAGGAGCTGTACAAATTGCTTCATAGTTTTGGAGAAATGAAAGAATCGAATCACTGTCAGTAGATTATTGCAATAACCAGTCACAGGGTGATGAGTTGTGGTATCTGGTATTGAGTTGTCTGTATGGGGCATGGTCAGGGGGCTTTGTAAGCACACAGCCTTTCTGTCTTGAGATGAGCATGCTTGGAGAGCCTGGTAGGAGTGGTGGTTTGTTTCAGGGGAGAAAGCCTTGCTTTTCCATGTGTTTCCCTGTAGGAATCCAAGCAGAGGTTTGACACAGAGGAGGAATTTAAGAAGCGAGCCTACCAATGTGTGGTGCTGCTGCAGAGCAAAAACCCTGACTTCATTAAAGCCTGGAATCTCATCTGTGATGTGTCACGCAGAGGTGACTTTACCACATCTGGAATCATGTCTCAGCTGTAGAACAGTGTGGCTTTCCTCACTTTATGTCTGAGCACACCCTTCTGTTTTCTCTTGAAAATCACTGCCACACTGCTAAGAGAAGCTGAAAGCAAAAAGCCAATACAGCCGAAGTGCTGGGCTGTGCATGGAGACTTTCAGCTAAATCTTTTGTCTCCTGAGTCCTAGTCTGATGGCTTGACCAAGAGATAGATAATGCCTTTTGGGCCTTTCTGTGCCCAGTGGTAAACATAGGTCACTGGTTCCTACTGTGTGCCTGTAATAGAAGTATTTTGTTCTGTTTCACTCAAGAATTCCAGAAAATCTACAACTGTTTGGACATAACCATCATAGAGAGAGGGGAATCCTTCTACCAGGAGATGATGAAAGACATTGTGAAAGAATTTGAAGATAAAGGTGAGGCTTTTGGTCTCGGGTCAGAATTTCTGCAGCTGTGAGGAGGAGCATGGTAACCTCACTCCTATTCAGCAAGGCTCAGGGCTGATGCTTTTCAAGTTGCATGTTCCCCACCTTTGCTTTTTTTCTCAGCCACGTTTATTAAGTGGATCTTTTGTGGCTTTTCCTCATTCCTTTCTTGCTGACATTGAAAGCAATTTGTCTGTGATATTTGTAGGCAGTAGCACAAGGTACTACCATGGAGGAATTTATTATAGTACAAGGAATTTATTGTATCCTGAGTAAATAGTCTAGAAGCAATGTATGACAGACTTCCCAGTCTTAGTGTTATGACTGTGTGGGAACTTTGAGAAATCTCTGTGAAGACAGTGGGATTTTTGGATCATGTTGATTTGAAACTGGCAAGAATCCAAATGCAGCATAAAAAGTCTGTTTTTATGTGTTCCTGTCCGGATCTGGCAGTTCTTGAGTCTCACCATCTGAAGTGTGCAGACTGCCTTACCTCAGAAAGACTCCATGCAAAGTCCTCATTGTATCTCCGCAGAGTTTCTGTTGCCTTTAATACCATATTTTGTGATGGGTTTGTGGCTATACAGGCAGATCTGGATTCCAGTGGTGGGAGTTTTAAAATTAGATCTTTTCTGGTAAGGCCACATCTTGCAGATCTGCTTCCTTGTGCATAGTTCTGGAAGTGCTGTATAGAATGTGACTTAGTTGGTTGACAAGGGAGTTCTCATGTAGGTTTTTTCATGTTTTTGATCATGTGAGTGCATGGTCTTTCCTTCCTGTTAGCAGCAGGGAAGGGTAGTTACTGCTGGCCCAGAAACCTCCCTACTGTGATCCAACACAGAATGTTTCTCATTGCATTTGTAGGATTTGTCCAGGTTGATGATGGCCGGAAGGTCGTGTTCGTCCCAGGTTTCCCTGTCCCGCTGACAATTGTGAAATCAGACGGAGGTTACACATATGACACATCAGACTTGGCTGCTCTGAAGCACAGGCTGTGTGAGGAGAAGGGTGATATCCTTATCTACGTTGTTGATAGTGGCCAGGTGAGTTCACCAAGCTCTGCTGTAACTGTTGCTGCAGGTCATCACAAAGTGTGTTAAATGATGAGGCAGCAGTAACACAGGTAGAACACCACAGGGTCTCCAGTGTGATTGGTATATTTATTCCTTATCTGAGCAGTGATGGGAATTTGCCAGTTGCTGCTTCTGCAAAGCTGGAAAACTCTTGGAAAGGTTGAAATTTCTGAAGTGGAATTTGTCTGTGGAGCTGGAAACATTTTAAGTCCTACTGTGAGAGCATTGTTATGAATAGGATAAAGCTGTGAAGAAACTGCACCTGAAGGAGTGGGTTGAGAGCCAGTTGTTGGTGTTTATTCCTTGCAGTCCGTGCATTTCCAGACAGTGTTTGCAGCTGGACAGATGATTGGCTGGTATGATCCCAAAGTCACCAGAGTGGCCCATGCCGCCTTCGGAGTGGTGCTGGGAGAAGACAAGTAAGTGTTTAGGTGCAGTTTTTCCTCTGTTTGTGCCTTGGAGAGAGGGTTTGAGTGAATGCAGGAGACTTGCTCTCATTTGATTACAAGTATGTATGTGGCACACCAAGAAAAGAACAAAAGAAAGCACTGCATTCTGTGCTGTTACCCACAACTGTGTCATTTTGTTCTGTCATTGTCCTTGAGCACACAGTCACTGGTGCTGTGCTCACAGTCCCTCTTGGGTGTGGTTTCTGCTCTCTGGCATTTGGGGAGGGGATTGGGATTGGCTGTTGGAAGCTAATGTGGATACTGGGAGATGGCAGTGGTAAAGGACACGATTTTCATTACTTTCAACCTGTTTAATGGTAGATGAAACTAAAGTTGGGAGAAGTCCAGCAGTGGCATTGTGTCCTGCCTAATGTCTGGAACTGGACAGTTCTGATTGCTGAAGCCTTCCTGGCCATTCCTGCTGACCACTCTTTGGGTATTCTCAGTTTTGTAGCTGTTTATGTAATGGCAATTTCTTCAATACAAAGGGCGTTGCCATGTGATTTTTTCCTAAGCTTCCTGGGCACTAGGCAGACGGTGGAAGTGTTTTGCCTCTTATGCAGGTGGTCATTTTGGCTGTGTGTTTTCAGGAAGAAGTTCAAAACTCGTTCAGGGGACACAGTGCGTCTCATAGACCTGCTGGAGGAAGGGCTGAAACGAGCCATGGACAAGCTGAAAGACAAGGAACGGGACAAGGTAAGTTGTGACAAATTGCTTGTCTTTCCTGAGAACTTCCCAGATATGTTCACAGACTTAGGGTCCCCACATGGCTTAATGAGATTTCTGTCTTGCTTCTTGATGGCCTGGAGAGAACTGGACAGTGTGGGACATGGAGTGTAACAGAAGGACCAAACTATGTCCAGGCATGGTGTGATGAAGTGGAATTGCGAAGTACAGTGTAGGGTGAAAGTGAAAAGTCCCTGCTTAAACAGAAACATGAGGAAGCACGGGGAAAAAAAACCACCTTAAAAATCTGCAGAGGGCTCATAGGAGTCAGGTACAAAGTGCTTTTCCCTACTGCCAGCGCACTGTTCCAGCAGAGGGGGGCTTGCAAGTGTTTGGACTGTCCAAAATGCTCCATAAGGGTAGGAGGAGCAGACGTTTGTTACATGTACATGCCGTTTGTAAGAAGCAGGGGCACAGCACATCACACCTGGCAGGTAGTACCTTGTGGGGCACAGAGATCCTGTGGGCTGTCAGAAGAGGCAGTCAGCCCTAACCTGATCAGGGCTGCAATGCTCATGGATTGCAGGAGAAGCAAGGGGTGGTAGTGGGGTTGTCTGGTGCCCTGAAGCAGAGAGGTGTGTGTGAACTGAGCACCAGGTGGGTAAATCCCCTCAGCAGCCTGGGCTTTCCTCTTGAGTCCTGCTGTGAGGTCAGGGCTGTGTGCTGTGCTTCATTCTTCCTCTTGACTATTGCCTGTTTGCAAATTGCCCCAGGTCCTGACGCCAGAAGAGCTGAAAGCTGCCCAGACATCAGTCGCTTTTGGATGCATTAAATATGCAGATCTGTCCCACAACAGACTGAACGATTACGTGTTCTCCTTCGACAAGATGCTGGATGACCGAGGGAACACAGCTGCCTATTTGCTCTATGCCTTCACACGGATCAGGTGTGTGGGGTGCAGGAGCTGCTGAAGTTGGTGCTCTGCAGCTGTGTCACAAAGGGACATGTGGGAAAAGGGGTGACAGTAGCATCACTGCTGTTGGGGGTGGTTAGTAAGAGAAGCCAGCTACATCGGTATGCACCACAGACAAGATTTTATTTGTCATTGCACATGGTGTGTCCTCTGCCACCTGAAACGGCTCTACTGTGACACACAGCCCAGGGAGGGAGCTCTGGGAGTTTTGGGTAATCAGAGGATTTAGGTGATTGAAAAGGGATGCATCTGTGTTCCAGCAGCTGTTCAGCTCAGGTATTGCTGTACCCCACAGTTTTTCTGGCACCCTGGGCCCTGGTTTGCTTGGCAGTTTCAGCTGTCCTTGCTGATGCAGGTGTCCAGAGCCCACCCCTCCCTGTTCCTCTGCAGTGCTCTCCTGGATCACCCTGAGCCAGAAAAGACAGGTGACCAGGCTGGCCCTGGGCAGGCTGAGCAGTGGGATCCTCACAAACAGACTCTGTTTTGGACCATTGCAGGGCTATTGCTCGTCTGGCCAACATCGATGAGCAGATGCTGCGGAAGGCAGCCAGGGAGGAGGTGCTTATCCTTGACCATGAGAAGGAGTGGAAACTGGGCAAGTGCATCCTGAGGTTTCCTGAGATCCTGCAGAAGATCTTGGAGGACTTGTTATTGCACACACTCTGTGACTACCTGTATGAGCTGGCCACCACCTTCACCGAGTTCTACGACAGCTGCTACTGCGTTGAGAAGGACAGGCAGACTGGTGAGTGTTGGCCGTGGGGTGCTGCATGTGCCTGTGTCACATCCTGTGGTATGGGCACTCACCCTGGCTGCTGTCACACTCCTGTGTCCATGCGGGAGGACTGACAGAGCCTGGCACAGCCCGTGTTGGCATTGCGCAGGAAGGGCTCTCTGTGCCAGTCCAAGGCCAGGCTGTGGGCAGATGGGCTTCCCCTGGGGAAGGTACTGAACTGCTGCTCCAGCTCCTGTCTGTGTTTTCCAGGCCAGATTGTGAAGGTGAACATGTGGAGGCTGCTGCTGTGTGAAGCCACTGCCATCATCATGGCCAAAGGATTCGACATCCTGGGAATTAAGCCTGTGCAGAGGATGTAGCGGTGCCTGTGGAATGACAATAAAGGGACTAAACAACTGGAGTTGTCTGTGTCTGATGGGTTGGGGTTATGAAGTAGAGGGTGAGGGAGGAGGGAAAAGGAGAGAAAAGGAGTGTGGCTTCAGCAGCTGCAGGTAGAGGCAGACAAGTGGCTGTGAGCACAGCTCAGAGCAATTCTCGGTGCAGAAGCAAAAGCTCATCAACTCAGAGCACCCAAAGGTACCTCCAGGAAGCCCTCCAGCCACAATACAGCCCCCCACACTCCCAGAGCAAGCCATACTCATCCATGCTCCCTCCATCCACTTTACCTTATGTGCCAGGTATGAGCAGTCACCCAGCCTTCAATGTCACCTCTGATGGTGCGGGGAGGCAGGCAGCAGTTTTACCTGGAGGAGCAGGAAGCCCAGGGGAGGAGCAGATCAGTTAAACTACATTCCCTCTGAGGAAAACACAAGGGAAATGCCTTTCCCCTCAGCAGCAATGTTTTGAATCCCTACAGAGTTGGCAAACCTCTTTGTGTGGTGCGTATCAGTCTTGGGCCACCACAAGGAGCCACAGCTCCTGCCTTTGCCTTGGGATTTGTTGGAGGCTCTACTATGAGCCTCCTAAAAAAGCTTCCAGAGTCCTAAAGCAGCACAGAAATGCAGCTGTGCTGCCATTGGAGAGTAGGTGTTGCATTGATACAGGTGCTCACTGACATATGCATGTATATATATGTACATATATATATATATATATATATATAATATATCCGTATAGAGATGCAAGAGGTGTGTATCGGGTTCTTCCCTATACAGAGAGCTGGGGAGGGCTGGGCTCTCATAGCTGGTCAGCATCCAGCACCTCCCGTCGTGGCACCAGCTGGCACTTCACCAGGCACAGACCTGCGCAAACACACTCTCCTGGTGGCTGAGCACTGTGCCCACAAAGCCAGCAGGCCTGGCGCTGGTGCCACAGTGCTGGCAGTGTGACAGCCACATGTGCTGGGGAGTTCAGCTGCCCAGGCCGTGTGCTGTGCTCCCTGTCCCCCTGTCCACCCACACCCACGCCATGGCCGTGCTCTCCCCCTCCCGGGGCTGGGGCAGGCTGGGGCAGGGCTGGGCAGTGCCTGTCCAGCCAGGGCCCATCCCGCCCTACCTGGGCCACGCCAGCGGCTGTGGTGGCAGTGGTGATGGATGAGCCGAGTCCTGCCCACGGGGCCATGCACGCCCAGCTTCAGTGGCAGAGGCAGCGTCAGCCGCAGTCCAGCGGTGGCCACAGTGCCCAGTCCAGGCCTGGGTCCAGAGCAGTGGGCCCAGTGTGTGTCCAGCAATGGGCATGGCAGAGGTTGCCACGCCAAGCTGTGGCCTCCAGCAGAACGGGGACAGCCCTCTCCAGGCCATCCCTGAGTCTCAGCACCAGATGCCTCCCCTGGCAGGGTGGGGGTCACACCTGCAGGACCCCAGCAGCCCCACAGCTCACGGCTGGAGTCAGCAATGGTCACAGCAGAGGGGTGTGGGATTTCCGTGTGGCAAGGGGTAGCTCAGAGTCCCTATGGGGCTATTCCATGGGGCCGTGCAGCCAGGAACAGGGCCAGCTCCCAAGCTGCCAGCACTGACCACAAGGTACAGGGCAGGCAGCAGTGTCAGGGCACACCAAGGGGCCTCAGCTGGGCAGAGGGGTTCAGGCCACTGCTGAGGAAACAGAGCTGAGGTTGGGCTGGGAGTGGAGAGGGTCACTCAGGAGCCTTGTTGGGGCTGGAGACTGATGCCATGCAGGGATCAGACTCCTGGGAACCCCAGCTGTCCTGGGGAGGGCAGCCACTGGCTGTGGAGTCAGTGCTGGGTAGCCCTGGGCTGGGGCCATTATCAGTGCAGGGGAGCCATGGGACAGTGGCCCTGCCCACACAAGGAGCTGGAGCAGAGCATGAGAAGGTCTGAGCTGACTGTTGGAGTGCAGACAGCACCCCTGTTGGAAAGGGGCCAGGTGTCAAATGGGACAGGGCTGGCAGGGCGGCTGCCCCATCCCATGGTGTCACAGCTGGGCCAGAGATGGCAGCCAGGGTCAGCCAAGGGTAGAGATCATCAGACACATCCACGGCGATGAGGTCCAAGGTGGAGCCAGGAAGGTGAGGCAGCAAGGGAGGTCAGGATCAGGTCCAGGGAGAGCAACCAGGGTCAGCCACAGTCTGGGGTTCACTAGGCAAGTCCATAATGATGGGCAAAGGCTGCGGTCAAGCTGGGAAGTCAGTCTGTGGGCCAAGGTCCAGGTTCAGATTGCTGGGATCCATGGCCAGGCACAGGCTTGGCTGTTGCTCTGGCCAGGCCCCAGCAGCAAAACTTCAACCCACTCTCCAGCAGGGATGGCCAGGGCCTCCCTGCCCAGGCACATGGCAGCCCCAGGGCCATGGAGTCAAACCCCATTATGGCTGGGGATGGAGGGGGAATGGAGGAGTGTTTGCACAGCCCTCACAAATAGTTGCAGTAAAACTGCAATCACACTGATGTTCTCTTTGGTGGCACCAGCAGGACTCCCATCTGTCTCAGGCTCAGAGCAGCAGCTGGGCTGGCAGGGACCTCTCTGGGGCACTGACCCAGCTGCTTCACCAGGCCAGCCACCCACCCCGGGCTGCCCTGAGCTTTTGCTTGTTGACAGTGAGTGACATACCTGGAAGAGCCTGTTGCACTCCATTATCATGTGGGCCAAGCCCTGCGTTGCTGCCAGGTTCTCATTCAGCTCCCTCTGGTCTGGCTTCCCCAAGCTGCACTTCCTCTGGCTGGATCTAGGAGAGGGGAAGGTGAAAGGAGGGCTGAGCAAGCAAAGTGCTGGGAACCACACACGAAACACACTGCACTGGAGGACTGTGTGTGCCTCGGAGGGGCTCGTGCCATGCTACTGCAGGCACGAGCATAGGGAGAACTCCCTCCCAGCACATCCCAAAGGTGTCCAGGGTGCTACTGACCAGTAATAATGGAAACCCAAGAGAGGCAAGTTAAATTTATTCCCCAACACATCATGACACACTTGGACAACAATGGCCCCCAACTTGTGTGTGTAATTATCAATATCAAGCTCCTTTGATACCTGCAAAGCCATGTAGAACCTTTTAAATCCTTTGGCCCGAACCACACCAAACACATTTCAAAAACAGTCCCCTCTTTTAATTCATAATTATGGTATGACATCATTAGTCCTGGCTTCTGAAACTTTAATCTGTGTGCATTCCTGCCAAATGGCTTGAAAATTGGGTGGAAGATAATAGTCCTCAGTGCTGCTCCTCAGAGTCAGACCTGTCAGCTTGTACCCTTTGAAGTGGGAGCCCTGCACCAAGGCATTAATGCACAGTTACAGCACAGCTAAAGCTTCAAAGCACCCTGGCTTCTAAACACTGACAACAAAGAGAAAACTCCATTGCTGCCTTTGGTCCTAACATTTCAGAGCAGTGTTGATGTAGAGCAAAGAGGTACAACTCCCAGGGTGTAGCTCCCAGGAGCTCAAACCAGTAACCACAGCAACCCAGCAGGACGTGCTGCTGCCTCTCCATCACATCCCCAGGTGCTCTTGCAGTGGCCCCGTGGCTCCCTTGCCTGTGCCAGCACAGCACAGGGATGCCTGAGGCATCTTCTGATGTTTTGTGACATGCAAAAGGAAATCCTTAGTGTTTTCTTTCCCCTTCTCTATGCTACCCAGAGCCTGAAAGATGCCAACAGCACATCTGACAGCTTCTGCTTTGGGACTAGTCCTGCCTGTAGATCCCCAAGTGAGGTGCTCAGCTCGCTACGCTGTTGGAAGCACAATGCTTCCCCCACAGCCAGCTGTGCTCTCCTGCCCTGATCCATCTCTCCTCAGCCCAGGAGCACGAGCAGAGCAAACAGCCCTGCCTCAGGAGGCCAGATATGGCATGAATGCTCTCAGAGATTATTTGTCTACTTTGACCCAAGGACACCTTCCTCCCTGCACGTACAAACAGGGGATGTTATGCAACCCAGATACTTCTACTTATTAAGATAAATTTACAGAATCCCTGTGGCTCGATTTGGCAGGAGTGATCCCCTTATCACCCAGCAGAACCAGTGCCAGTAGCTGCTTCAATCTGCCAGGTATCTGCAAGGCCTTAAAGCCACACCTGGGCTCAGGTTGCCAGTGCAGGAGCACCCTGCCAATGGCCAGCACCACTTAATGCAAGCAGTGGGCCACATGCTGGGCTCCTGGGCAACCAGGCAAGTGCAGCAGTGATGAGAGACACACAGAGACTGGCCAGGAGCATGGCAGTGGGGCCTTAGCACTGCCCTCTGCACTGGGCAGTGAGCAGCAGCTCCTGCTGCACCTGATTTCAGGCAAACCTCAAGGCACACACACTATTTCCCCCTCAAAAGCAGACACTGAGCCTAGGCTAGCTACAAAACGCATTGCTCCAGCAAGGGACACTGTGGACAGCAGCATCAAGATGCCAATACCTGGTTGAGGAGGAGGAACTGTCCCGCCTCAGGGTGTTGAGATGAAACAAAGAAGGCGCAAGACAGACTGCGATGTTGGTTGGGGTCATCTGGTTTTCCTCAACAAAAGCCACCACATCTCGCAGGAAAAACAGGAGGATTTTCAAAGCTTCTCGGTTTTCCTTTGGGAGAAGGAGAATAGCAGCCTGGACAGCCTGAAACTGCTGGTCCTTTGGCACGTCTGAGAAGAGAAACAACGATAAAAATCACACGTGACTTGTGGAAGGAGCATCCATCAGCAGGGCCCCAAGCAGGGCACTGAGCTAGTGGGCTCATCCATTTCCTTGTCCCAGGCTCACAGCAGACAAGGAAAGGCCATTATCCTGTCAAACATGTGCCATCTCTCCTACTGCCTGTCAAGAGCATGTTCACACCCAGGGCTGCTGCTGCCTGACTTGCAATTTATCTTGACAATGCCAATGAATTTATCCTGAACTGAGTTACAATCCAAACAAGGGTCTGTCTCCCATAAAATATTACTCTGCAGTGATACTTTGGAGCAGGTAGCTGCTGTCTTTTCCTTTCAGCTTCAAGCATGAAGGGAACAGATGCTCTCAGATAATTCAGAGACTGGTGTTTTGCCAACAGATTTTAATTCACACTAACCCCCAGTGAGACTGTCTGCCCAAACAGCTACTGCAGGAGAGTGGGTATGGCTCATCCTGCCACACATCCCCTACACAAAGATTCCTCCAATCAACACCACTGCAAAGGGGAAAGACCACTTCTCCTTCCCTTCACATAGAAGCACGTATATAGAGCACACAGAACACACTTCTTGGTGATAGTAGCACCTTTCTGAACTCCAGAAGAGTCATTTAATCTGTGCGCTTGCTCCAGTCACCTCTGGCAGAAGATGGGTGAGTGGGCTGAACTGAATTTGGGCATTTGCTGTTTCTCTCCCAAAACAAGAGATAGTGGCCAGATTATAATAAATGGAGGTAAACAGTTATACGTCCTTTAGACATGGGAATTGTGGACCTCCTTAAAAAGGAGAATTTATGAATGCAAAGAGAAAACTTGCTTCAAACAAATAAACAAATCAGTTTCAGACAATATTTTAAAACCCTGACAGGTGACAAAATAAAACCCAACCAAACTTTCATGCACCCACACCATACACAGGACAGCAGCTACTCATTGACTTATGTCAAAAAAAGTCACACAGCTTAGGCTTCAAAACTAGTCTTCTGAGAAAGCTCACACTTTGCCTTTCAAAACCTTTTCACAAAAGCAGAAGAAACTTGTCTATCCCAACAACATTATTAGCTCTACTTCGAGTTCTTTCCCCAACCCATCTGCTTTTTGAAAGTGAATTCCTTGAGGGCAAAGTACTGGAGATAGAACCTGTTTAAACTGTATTAAATACAAGAAGCTGAAGCTTCATGTTTCCTTTTTTGGATTGAGTGTCAAGGACACTAACAGTGTGAGCACAGGCAGAAAGCTGCTGGCATTTCCCAGCTGTTCCACAGCAGCTGTTCTTGAGCACCTTTATAAAGAAATCTCTTCAATACAACAGGACTTCTCACTCAAGGAGCTACGCCATACCACGAACAAGGGGATGAGGTTATTTCTTAATTTTGCATAAGGAAATGGCAGTTTAAAAGCCCAGTTTTAGGGGGCTGCAGCAGCATGGCATCACACTCATCCTTCAAGGAAGACAAATAGCTGGTTCACAGCATGTAGAGGGGAAGCTCTCAGGTCCAGAGCCACCATGAACACACCTTGTCAGAACTGTCCTGCCTGACTTGTCTCCTCTGACTACAGGGGCACATGGCACTAGTCTTAGTCCAGCCACTGCCTTGTACAGCTGAATATTAAGATAAACAAGGTGTTGGGAAATTACAGCTTTTGGTACCTACATTGGTAGATGTGGAGGAAGGATTCGCAGAGCCTGCTAGTAAATATAGGCTCGGGAAGGTCTCGGAAATACTGCTTCACCATATCTGCCACATCAAACGCTGACTGCCCTTCATAACAGACGTTGTTGGGGTTGGTTTCATTCATTTCTCTTAAAGACAGAATCCTGGATTTAACACCAGATTTTCGGAACAGGCCAACCTATGGGTAAAAGAAATTATTAGAGACAAGGAGAGGAGTCAACGGGAATCAAACTTCTGACAAATAAATGATCCTTCATCTTCCTTGTGGTAGCAAATATCCTGTGATGGCAGGGGGACATAACACCAAAATACTTTTGTATCCTTAGAAGCTGTACAGACATTTCCCTGAGGCAAACCATGCCTGATGCCCACAGAACCAGCTGTGACATACCAATTTTCATGTTCGTTTGTTTTTTAATTAATGCAAAATTACTCATTTTGCCTTTTAAAATCACTACTACTGACATCTGTCCATTTCCTTGGGCAGGCTGTGTTTACACATGGCAACTCTGAGTTTCAAATTCACCAGTGTGTGTCCACCAAACACAAATGTACATCGAGTGCTGGCTCCCACAAACTGATTGTGAGATCCACCAGACTCCTTGTAACAGCTGATACATCTGATACATCTAATCCATCCACAGGTTGGCAAAGGGCAGATGCCATTTGAAGAGAAATTAGGATTTTATTTTTAATATGATTGTCAATTCAGACAAAAGTGAGATTTAGGAGTTTCCCATGAGCTCGACCCCACCAAAGCTTCTGCTGGCAGTTTTACTTTGTGCCACTGAGACAATATTTAAACACTTTGGTTTATTTGTATGAACTGAGTGGATACCATAACTTCAAAATGAAACACACTTGCATTGTCACTTCACAGAACTCACGCACTGTTGCACTTTGGTGTGATATTAAACACCTAGACAATGGAAAAGCATAGGAAAAAAAATCCTCTCTAACTATTATGTCCCAAGTCACAGGGCCTTCAATTTCTGCAGCTATGCTATAGAAATACCATATGCAGCACACACTTCCACTGCCACCTCCACTTAGGGGATAAATACCCAGCTGAGACCCAGAAAAAGTTGTTACAGGCACTGCTGTAATGTTTCCTCTCTGCTTAGCAGTGCATTTCAGCTGAAACAAGATTAATTTTCACATTAGCTCTGGCACTGCCAGCAGCCGCAGAACAGAGGGAACAATGACATTGTCTGGCAGATTTGTCTCCTTAGGGAGCAGAGATGTGACACCTCCCCAGGCAGAGACAGCCTGACTGCAAGAGAACTCACTGCAGAGAGTTTCAGTGAGGCAGGGCACTGAAATACACTACAGGGCTACAGGTATTCCCAGAAGGAATCAGCACAGGTATTTCCTCCCAGGCTACCTGCTCAGTCCTACACCTTTCTGCCCATTCAGAGCCTTGGGGGGCAAGAAAGTCCTTCACAAAAGGTCGAGTCTGGTTCCCTGGAGCAGATCTGTTCATGACCCAGAGCTGCTCTGGGCTGCCTTCAGTTCCTACCTGGTCAAGAAAGTGGCTTCTCAGATAGTCCAGGGCTTGCAGGATGCCGTTGGGCAGGGGGTGGCTTGTTCGCTGCACGTTCAGAAGTAAAGGAACTCCAAACACATTTTTGTCCTTGTAGTCTGAGGCTTTTGGTTTTTTAATGAACTTTGGTATGGTCCTGGAAACAAAAACCAGCACATGGACCTCATCAGGTGTCCAGCACATTCTACCTGCTGCTTTACACTCATCAGAAGGGTTTGGCTGTACCTTGTCTCAGACCCAAATTCTGCCACGTACCTGTGCACACAGCATCAGGAGGGAGAGAAAATCAGCAAAGGCAATTACAGGGACGACTCCCTCAGTTCATTGCTGAAATTAACTTTAATAAAGCATCCTCATGAGGAATACATTCCATCCCTTTAGGGCACAGCAGGGTTTTTTCATTCTTTCTGTATTCCATTTCCCTATCCCAAAATGCTGACTGACGTATGCAAATCCTCTGAGTGTCTGACTTTATCACTGGTTTAGTTCAAAGAGACACTCGGTGCTGAAGGGCTGGATTCTCAGTCCAGCCAGCTCTCACCTCAGGTCCCACAATCCCTGCAAAGGATCACTGACAAAGCCCTGCAACCAGGCAAATGTAAAGAAAAACAGTAATGTGCTTTAGAATCAGTAACAGCATGACCACCAGGGAGGGCCCAAAATGCGGCCCACAGCGGAGGAAATCCTGGAGCCATGGAAATAACCATGAAGCTGCCAGCAATTTAATAGGATGAAATTCTTCAACTTGAACGTGTAGTATAGGCAGACAAGGAAATTCACATGTTTAGCCCAAATCCTCTCTTTCCAGCTCAGGTTGCTTTAATATTAGACAACTTACCAGTTCCAGCCCTGCTTACTGGAAGGGGAATATCTGTCCATTAAAGCCGTGAGTTTCAACAAGGCCAGTTTTTGTGTGCGGGCCAGCTGGGCAGCTGACTGCCCATCAGTCTGGAGGGAAAGGCTTTCCAAGCTCATGCTCTCTTCCATAGACCAGTGTTGCTTCCCATGCCTACGGGATAAATATTTTTTAATCTCAATACCATTCCCATTATCTCTATTTTCTACCTGCATTTGTGAAGCACCTAAGACTCTAAATGACCTGCAGTTAGCTGCACTTCCCATCCAGGAGATCCTCTGGGAATAAAAACACATTCCCTGACTCCAAATGTCTGAGTGCTCGTGCAGGTTCTGAGGGTCCTGCTTTCAGCAGAGGTCAGATGTTGGTACCAGAGTGCCTCTGGAGCAGTACCTGCCTCCAGTGCCTGTGGAGCAGACCCTGCTACCTAGGACAGACTCGGGAATACTTAGTTTTGGCAAAGCAATCCTATTTTGAGTGGACAGAATCAAAGGCAAACCCAAGGATGGCTGACCTGTTGGTGTTTTCAGAGTCTGTGATGTATGTCAGGTCTGCAGAACCAATCTCCTTGCCCAGGACACAGCTGCTCTCTCCCTCAGCATCCCCTGCTGTCTTATCTTCTGAGCCCCTTTTTTCAAGAGAGCTTTCCTTAGGGGAGGGTGGATACAAAGAGGTCAAGTCGCTGGCAAAGTCAGAATCCACATCATCTGAGAACTTCTCTGTCCACTGATCAACCAACTTTTTGAGACCATTGACATCTGCTATGACACTGTTCAATTCTGCAAAAACATCATCATCACCAACTTGTGCTGCCTCCAGATTCTCCAGGTCCATGTTGGGCATGTTGTCATACACACTCAGCCTGTTGTCTCTGCCCGACAGGGGACTCCTGGGGGCTTTGGGGTCCTTGGAACCACTTCTGCTCCGGCTCCTCCGGCACCCATGGAAGCTCCCAGTTCTCCAGTTGACAGAAGAGCTGTCTGCTGGAGACACGGAGCTGTCTGTAAGTACTGTGGGGAAAGTGCCAGGTTTATGGCCTTGTGGTATGTGAAACATCTGGTTCTTTTGCAATGTTGTGTCATTTTTTAGGTTTTGCTGAGACAGATCATTCCCCAGCAAGAGCTTGCTAGAGTCCACGTGCTCTGCACACGTTCCACTTCCTTCACAGGGGCTGCCTGGTTTTATAACAGGGCTTGGAGTGCTCCCTGTGCTGCTATGTGCAGACTGATTGCTGCTATTGCAGCTCCGGGGAGAAAAGGAAGAATTGTTCTTTGTTCGGATGCCAGAGAGGTCAGAAATATTTACACAGTTCAGCATCTTCATCTTTTCTTCATTAAGTCCTTCCAGAAGAACAGGTTCACTTATGATGGGTTTGGCCTTTGGCTGGCCACTCCTTAAGTTGCAGCTCCTTAAGTGCAGCTTCTCCATTTTCTTTAGAAGACTCTTCCTCTTCTTAGATGATGATTTATCCAAAAGCTTCTCCTCACTGGTGATATTTAAAAATTCACTGGGGGGAGGAGAACAACTAAAAGCAGAGTCCAGCGAAGGTACCTTAACTGAGGAACATCTTGAGGAACTTGTGCTGGTTTCCACATCTTCAAAAGGTTTTGAAGTGACAATGTCACTGTCAGCACTGCTGGTGCTGTGAATTGAGGACACATCGTGCTTCTCACCATGATCCAGAAAGACAGTGTCCTCGTTGTTGATGATCTTCAGTGTTGGACTGCCTGGGGTGGAGGCACCAGCACCTTCCTGTGCTGGAAAAGCTGCCAGGCTCTCGATGCGAGACCACCGCTGGCTGCATCTCTCGTAAGCCCATCTGTTACTTATGGCACAAGGCTCATCATCTTCAGAGCCATCGCTCTTAGAAGGAGGAAAAAAAACCATAAATGGTTCAAGGGCAAAGTTTGGCAAATTTTAAATTACAAAAAATGAATTTAACATAAAAAGGAGACCTAAATTTCTGCCAGCCTCCAAAACCCCCAAGACCACCCTATGGAAATGTGACCATTCGGTCACTGAAGGTGTGCCCTGAGTTAGTTGAAAAACATGCTGACAAATGACTCCCAAGCATGCTGACAAATCTGGGAAAGGTAACAGATTTGATCTAAGGGTGAAAAATCCTGATTTGTGGCAAATCCAAAGGTTTTGAAAGATAATTGTGTTTACACAATTAAAGATAATTGTTGGATTTACACAGCCTTTCCTGAAGCCAAATCAAACACTCTCACACTTCTGTGTCCAAAACTCATCCATTATCCAGTAAAGGAGTGTTTAGCTGTGGGACTGTGGCAGCATCAGTATCTGTGGCACTCCTTTGGAGACTCAGCCTGCCCTGTCACCTGCTCCAGGTGCCTCCTTTGCTGTATTGTCCCCATTCCAAGGGAACTCAGGGACAGCAGAATGTTAAGGGAGATGGGAGCTACCTGTCTCTTCTCTCTGGGCTCTACTGTCCCATTTTTCCCTAACGACAGAGCAGAACTTTCCAAAAACCATTTTTCCAGAAGATGGCATTATTTTCTTACTAGTCCTGCAGTTAATCCATGGTACCTCAGAGGCTTTGCAGACCTGGTGTTGCCCAGCCAAGCTGTGGCTCCCACTCTGATTTAGCTGCAGCACTTTTTGTGGGAGAGCATGAAGGCACAGCACAGCTAAAACCTACCCAACTTCTATTGCCTGAACATTGGATTGACCATTTAATTTCTTTGTTTAGTCAGTAAGAGTGAACTTTCAGCACTCAAATAAGGTGGGAAAATACTTAGGAAAGCAATAATAAGACGGGGCTTTGGGTCAACTATTGGAGAGTAGTGTGTGTTGAATCAAATTTTAAAAGTGTTTCAAAAGCCACTCCAATCTACCTTACAAAGTTTCAAACATTACGTAGTTTCAATCTCCATCTCAATGTTTTTCAACATAAAATGCAAAAAAGAGCTTTGCAGGATGGAATAAAATAGAAAGAGAAGTTCAGAAATTGCTAATCCTTCATGCACCTTTTTAACCCAGGTTTTTGATACAATACCTAAACACATCTTTAATGAGAACAGGAACTCTATGTTACAAACATACCCGTTTCCTATCACGGCTTATTTCCACTTTCATTGATGCATACTTGTTCAATGTGTTCAACCTTCTGGGGTATGAGAAAAAACACAGGAGTTTTAAATTTCAACTAGTTTATTTCTTGAAAACAAACATGCACCAAACTAGTTGTGATCTTCCACCAAGGAGTCTTCATTATTGGTGCCAAAGACTGACATTCTGTTAGACGCTCCTATACATTGGTCCCCAAAACCAGCACCAATAGCAACCCCATGATGTTCACACTTCCAGTTCTGCCACCTTGAAACTAGAGAAGACAACCATCATCAATCACTTAATTTAAAAATCATATTATTAGCTTTACTGATTCTGAAAAACTTCATATTGGTTTAAGATTTTGAAAATAAATTAAACTGTGTGGGCCTCTTGAAAAAAAAATTCAAAAATCAAGGCATTAACCTGTATCCCTGGAATGATTTTATTATCAATTTAATTAAAGCTTGTGGAATCAATTAGGTTCCAAACTAAAGTCAACCACTTAATTGTCAAAGAATTGGTGGCATCAACAGGAGGCACACTGAGAGTCTCCAAGGAGCACTCAGGACAGAAGTCATAATAAGAAACAAAATATCCCCAGAGTTCTCCAGTGTCTGCTGTGCTTTGGAGATGTGCATGTGAACAAGTCCTCTTGGTGCTCTGGTACAGAGCAGAATTTGGATTCACATGACCTGACAGGACAGAAAAGCACCAGAGCACTTTGCCACGAGAGGAACTTTCCAGTCCCCTGAGTGTTAGAAGTCACAATTTCTGCTACAGAAACTCTGCTACACAATCTCATGAGGAGACTCAGTAACTGCAGTACCAAGTGAAGCAGAAGCCTCACACAATCCTGGCACTCTTCCATGGGGAAATTCCAAAGGGCCATGAATCTGCCTTGGCACTGACAATTCACTTGTGTGCTCTCAACAGCTGTGGCAAAGCAATAACTTCAAATCAATACCTTTGCTTCTCACTCAAAAAATATTCAGGAACACCAAACAGATCTCATACAGATAATTTTTTTCTGTCTATCTGCTGGAACAGAAGTTGGAGGAAATTCCTGCACTCTGTCAGATGTGATCCTAGAGAGCAGCCTGACACTGCTTATTTTTTATCAGCTTGCAGATATTTCACATTACAAAAAAAAAGGAGAGATTTAATGCTCAGTTTAACATCCCTGAGAGCTTGTCTGAAGAAGAAGTGCAGCCACATGCTTACTTTACCTTTGAATTCCTAAAACAACCAACTTCATGGGTACTAAACTATATGCTTAAGTGATTTCTTTCAGTCACAGCACTGGTGACTTTGTTAGTCTCTGACAAAAACAAAGGCAAGAAAAGATGAATGACAAATAACTGTGGGGCCTGGGGGTATTAAAGATGATTCATAATTAATGTTTACCTGAAGAGCGATTCAATTGCATCTCCATCTAAAAATTCATGATCTCTCCTTACAGTTTTTACATCAATGGGAAACTGCATATCTGTGAACAAAGAAGTTGAATCTGAAGTCTGAGTTGTAATTGCAAAATATCGATTTTGCAACTTATTTATCACAGGTGAAATGAAACTAACTCTATTTCTATAGCTGTACATTCATGCAAACATCCTTCCAGTAAGTGAGGATCAGTTCCTCAGAGCAAGTGGGAGAATAAATGCAGGGATCTGCTTGCTGCTATTATTACAGGTGGACAAGCACTTGTGCATTTCCAGGAGCTTGCAGTGACCAAGTGCCCTAGACAAGAAACACAAAATAACTTTTAGATTTGCTTTGGTTCTCTGCACCTTCTGCAGTGTAAAACTGGGATTATTTTCCATGAGCCTTCGCCATGGTGAGGTGCAATGCAGCACCTGACATCCACTCTCTGAGCTGCAGTGAGCCTGACACATCATGCTGGGCTGGAAGCTGAAGAGTTCAATGTTTCAGCTCCTGAGATTTAGCCTCACAGATGAGGGAACCACTGAGGTCCATCTGTATTTGCTTAGCCTATTTCATAAGCTTAATTTTCCTAGCCAGGTCAGGACACTGCATAAGCAGCAAGGTAGTGAAGAGGATTCATTTTCCAGAAGCACGGCAATGCACATTTCCAACAAACAGCTTAGAGAATAAAATCTGCTCTAGTCAGACAGGAAGCATTTCCAGGGACAGCAGGTTTCATGAAATACAGCTTTCAAATCCAGCTCTATGGCTTGACTTCAAATTTTCAATTTTGCAGTGACCCAGGGAGGTGAGAATGAGAGCAGTTAATGTTGTTCTTTTAACTGTAGCTCTTTGATAAAATCTTTCTTGAAAATAAATTAGCTTTCATTTCTTTCAATGTTTGTAACAATAAACATATTTTAAAGAAGAACAGTTTTAAGGTATTTGCACAAGTGCGGCCTGAAAAATTACACAAGTTCTCAGCAAATCCTCCCCCCACAAGAAATAAGCACTCCTTGTAGTTTTAACAACATGAAAACATGCTGAAATTGCTTTTTTGGACTGGCTAGCTGCTACTGAGTATTTCCTCTAAACACTTATGATTGCAAGATGATTTTTCCAACATTCTTTTTCAAAACACAAATAAAGCAACCTCACTGAGACCACAGGCTGGAGAGGCTCAGAGGAGCTTTGGTTGCATTAGTGGTTGGAAACATCACTTCCAGCACTCCAAGAAAAAAATCCTGAAAAAATTATAAGCAATTAAAAATAACAAAAGCAGAAAAATTAGACTGAGTTACAGTCTAACAATAGTAAAAGAAAACCAGAGAAGATTTAGTCCTTTATAGAATTCTACTGAGTCCCTGCTGAGATGTCCCTTCTGCAGTAAAACACACCAGGTCACTTTTTCTATAGGTTTGCATGAAGATACAACAGAATTTGGAAGTGCTTCCATCAAAAGTGTCAGGTTCTGAAATATATTATTTATGTGAACAATTCCATTTGAATTCAGTGTCAGCTGCTTGACAAGTCTTTGTGATCATACCTTCAAACAGCTGAGCGTACTGGGGAAATCCAGCAGCTCTCAGCCAGTCGCAGGCTTCTCTGGCTTCAATTTCTGCAATGAGAACACACAGTTGTTCATGGACAGTGCTCACCAGAGTCAGTGCTTTCACAGGGTAAGCTAACTTCTCCTTGTGTGTTAATATTTTGTTTGGATACTGCTAAAAAGGAATAAATCCTTGTATCCAATGCACTCCCATGCACATAGCTCCGCAATAGTCACTCCACCATAGGACAGATAAGCAAATCCAAGAGAGAACAGATATGAGCACATAGTTGGGATGTCACATGTTGGTGTAAATCAGCTACCCCTGAGCTGGGGGCAGTGGAGCATCTGCTCCAAGCCGAAAGGAGTCACCAGAGCAGGGTGTAGGACACACATCTGTGCCCTCACACAGCAAAGCCCATTCGTGCATTCCAGCGCCGAGAGATGGTGATAAGACACAAACAAACCCTATAAATAAACTTAAAATGCTCTCACAACTTTAATAACACTGGACACGGCCTAAGCATTCCCAGAACAAGAGTTCTCAGGAGTACCTGTTGCTAGGGTCTATCAATATTTATTTCCTTGCCAACTACCTACGCAACTTGGCAGCCTCTGCAGCACTGCAGATGTCGAGAGCTAACTGCTCACTCTGTCACAATTGGTAAAGGCCTGTGGCCACTACTGGAACATTCCCACAGCAGCAGAGCAGAGCACAGCCTCACGGAATCACAGAACACCAGATTCCTCAAAAACACCGGCAGGTCAATCCTAGAAATGTCTGGGTCTGTGGGAGAGGAGAGGATTCCCAAATCCACCTGGTGTGAGTCTGTGCTCACCCCAGCTCATGGTACAACACGCACCAACCTAAGGCAAAGACTTCTTTGAAAGGAACATTTTTGAGGTACCTTAAAATCGAGCATGCTCAGTAGAGAGAAATGTTTTTAAAGCACCTTGAAGTGTAGCATGATAGGCCAGAGGAACAGAGCTATTCCTTAAAACTATTTTCTTTACACATACACTCACAGATTAGGATTCCAAGGCATGTCTCATACATACCTGCTCAAATTCACTGCTTGCTTTGCTCAGACTTCTCAGTTGTAAGTCATCAGTGCAAAAGACTGAAGACACAAAAAACATCACACAACTTCCATTATTTTATTATTCTACTTTTAAATGTTAATTTTTTTCCATTATCACTTGATCAAATTGGACAATGCCATTCTAACAGAAGCTTCCCTGCACAAAACTGTATGGCTTTGTCATCTGAGAAAGAAGTGATACCAAAGGAACACAAGGATGTTTTTACACAAAACAGATGCATGATTTTTTTCTTTTTTCACACTGCAGAACAGAAACTAATTTCTTCTACAATAGCCCATATACACTATGCCTATATTTGTTGCTATACTTAGTGCCATAATTTATCATAATCTTTACCACAACACAGCATTTACTGAATACCAAGAGAGGAGTCAAAAAAAGACAAGCATTTTACTCAGAGAGCAAAAAAAGGAAAGAAAAGTTATTTGTAGAAAAGAGCCAGGAGGATGACCAGTCTAACACCAAGTCTTCACAAAGAAAAGCTGATTTTCAGTTAGAAAATCCCAGTAGATTCACTCAGCCACCTCAGCTGTGGAGAAACTGTAGCTGTCCTCATTCCAGACCTCAGCCTGGTCAGCCAGAGCCTGTGCACAGCAATCCTGAGCTCAGACAGGGATTGTGGAGGGGCTGAAGCTTCCCCAGTTCCCAACATATTAAAAGTAGAATTCTATTTTTAGACCAAACTAAGCCATGAACAGTGATGCAGAAAGAACAGAAAAACAAGGCAGAAAAATATTTTGCACCTAGTGAGGATGTTTTCAATGAATATGACTGAAAACACAATGGCATTGTCTCATTTCAAAGAGGGCTCTTCCATAGAACAAGGATGGAGGAACTGGGGGAATTTTCTTTACTGGTGTAAATCTTCAGGCCTTTCAACCCACCTTTGCACAATCATAGGGCATGTTTGGGTTAGACATCAGGAAGAAATTATTCCTTGTGAGGGTGAGGAGTGACCCAGAGCACAGGTGACCCAGAGAAGCTGTGGATGCTCCATCCCTGGGAGTGTCCAAGGCCAGGCTGGACAGGGCTTGGAGCACCCTGGGCTAGACAAGAGGGTGGCAACTTTTTAACACCTTTTGGGTGTTATCTGCACAACTGAAATAGCAGAGCAACCTAAATGTGTTGCCTCCCTCTCCTGAACTCATTTCATAATTAAGCAGATAAAAAAACAAACCTGCAAAGCTTAATATTCCTAGATTGGAGGCTGCCAGCACCTTTTCCAAGCCAAGCCAGATATTCCCCCATAGGCTACGGGTGGTAGGTTACTACCAGATGTTTATGAGAAACAACACAGAGAGCCCAGCCTGTGTACCGTGTTGCACAGGTATGTTCTGTGCTGAAGGCTCAGTGCCCCTGCAGACAGCACTGAGTCCTGGCTGTGCCCCAGCCTGCCTGTGCCAGCAGCACTCCCACCCTCCAGGCTGCTGCCCCTGTCCCCACTGCATCCTGGAGCCCCAGCACCTCCATCAGAGGGGCTGTGACACCTTTCTGGCAGCCACTTGGGCTGGAAAACTGTGTGTCCCTTTCTGAGCACTGTCCTGTTTGCAGACTGCAGGACCTACACCCTGCAGGTATTTACAAACCAGGTGCTGCAGCATGTAGTGAATCCCTGTCAGAATGAACATCAGTGTGAACAGGATTGCTTGCAATAAAGAAAAGACATCTGTGCTGAGATTTGGGCATTGTCCCTGAGACGTTTTCCTCACAAGAAGCAGCCCTTTCCTAACAACGAGGCAGAGGCAGCGACTGAAACCAGCGACAGCTCTGCATCAAACATGCCAGTCAGCCTCACTATGAGGTGATCCCAAACTTCAACTAAAGAAGACTGTCCAACTTGACTTTAATTTTTTAAATACTCTAAATAAAATGGGAGGATATCAATTTCTTCTTGAAAGCATCAGCACAGTGAACGTTGCTGCCAGGATTCAGGGTGACTTTCAGTTGCTGCCAAAGCAGGAGACCTCTTCATTTCCCCAACTGCAAGCTCCTACCTGTCCTCACCGACACCCCGAGCCTATGCCAGCAGGTCCTGCCAGCCAAACTGGTAGGAAATGAGGCACTCTCTGTTTGGCAAGATGAGATTTGTGAAGTTTTCGCTTTCTGAATTGGCTGCCACATGTTCTGGTAAGTTCCAGTGGCAGGCCAAGGGCAGTGCTGGGTACATGCAGGGACAGATGTGGGGACATGCAGCTGCCTGCCCAGGCCATGGAGCTTAGCCTGGTGGGAAGCCTTTACCTAAATGTATTGCTCTTCACAGAGGTGTCTTATTGTAGGTCTATTTCAAATCAATTTTAAAGAGATTTTTAAAATCAATGGAAGATGCATTACTTTTGCTTCTATCTCCATCCAAAATAGCTTTCCAGTTTCAACAGGTAGGAGTCACATGGTGATCAGGACTTCATTAATTAAAGGCATTTTTGTTTAAGTCTGAATGCCTTCCAAAGCTATGGCAGGAAGAACAGTTGGAGATGTTTTCTTGCTGTTTGCAGCACTCCTGCATTAGTTACTGCAGGATCTTCCTTGTCCCCTTTCCTGCAGGATGCAAGTGTGGTGCTTGTGGCAAAGAAAGGATTTCTAACACACCCAGCACAGAGCCATGCCTGTGCAGACAGGAGAACAGAACAGAGGGTAGCACTGACTCCTCACTTTGACTGCACATTGCACCACTCTGGAACAAAACAGAGAAAGAATTTTGCTCTTTCCCAACCTCTGTCATTATAGAGG
The DNA here is from genome assembly GCA_024500445.1 of Entomyzon cyanotis. Lineage (NCBI taxonomy): Eukaryota > Metazoa > Chordata > Aves > Passeriformes > Meliphagidae > Entomyzon > Entomyzon cyanotis. Next base: position 1,387,248 of record JAKEPQ010000668.1, read on the forward strand.
AAGATCTTTTTTTCTCTTTAAACAGCAATAATCCTCAACAGCCACAGACAAGCAGACAAGCCCAGGGTCCCCACCTCAGAACCTGCTTCCTGTGCCACAGCAGGACCAAGTACTCCTCACGGGGAAATGCTGCTGCCTCCTCTCATTGCTGACAATCCCAGCCTGCCATCCCCCTCAGCCTCTCCAGAGCTGGAGCCAACAGGCCCCGTGCGCCCTTGGCAGCCTCATGTCAAACTGCCACACATTGTTCCTACAGCTCAGAGCTGTGGGCTGGGAACTGGCAGCTCCTTTACACACTGACTTAGATCCTGTCATTCCTGCTTGTGCTAACAGTGGTGGAAGTGACAAGGGGTTTTCAGATTCCATTTGAAGATCGAATTATGAGTTTCCCATCACATCTTTCTGGTTTGTGCATCTTCCCAGGGCTATAAAAATTGATGTAACTTCCCTGTGACTTACAGCTGCTAATGAGGCATTTCATTTTATACACACCCTGTGAAAAATGCATTTGCTGTGCTAAAACTCTGATTTCCAGAGGACGTTCAGAACTGCATTTTACCTATGACAGGATTTTTAACAACTGCTTTTATTTACATTATATCCTCTTACTTAAAAAGAGAGTTGGGACATGATGTCTACTCCATGCTGAAGGCTCAAACACAATGCTTTCAAAGCAGGGTGTTTGCACTGACCAAGATAAGCAGTCAGGGACTTGTAAAACTGTCAAACTTTCCAAAAGCTTAGACAGATCATAAATAAGTGGTCATGTTTATTCTGTTTTCCCTTGTGCAATTCAAAATATCAAAGCTTAATTGTACTTTACTAACCCACTTGAGGAAGAGGGGGGAAAAAGAGATTATAACTTGGAATTTAGCCAGGATAATTTAGGCTCCATGCAGATAGCAAACATAAATGTCTGGAAAATGAAAAGGCCAAGATATTTGTCCTTTCATTCCTACTTTACTATCATGCTGGTGTTTTGGAACTGCAGCCAACTCTTCAGTTATCACAGCTGGGAACTGCAATGTATCCCAGAACTTTGTGGCAACCTTAATTGCATCTTTATCCAGCTCCTTGGCATCAGCTCCCAGGCTGATTACTAGGACTCCCAAGCTGATAGCAAGGTCTTTTCTCAGGTCCTTGTCATTTGCCTCCCCTGTTGGTTTCTGGGACCCAGACAAGTTTAAAGGCATTTTCTTTGCAGACCACATTAACTCGCCTGTCAGTGCTGGCTGATCTTTTAATTGCTTCTATGTACGTTAGAGAAGGTAATGTTTGCTCCACAGGAATTTCAAGGGGCTCAAGGAAAGTAGGTACCTGAGTCACATCAACTTTAGAAGAAATGAGAGTGTGACTCTCTAATTTGTAATCCACACTGGAAAATCCTTATCCAGGTAAGTGGTGTGAGACAGGGGATTTATGTCCCTGCAATCTAATCCCAGATATGTTGATTCTCTGTGCTTCAGTCCTGCTGGCTGCAAAGTGGGAACAGATCCCACATTTCTCTGACGCAGAAGCTCCTTATGGATATTTCTTCACAGGACCCTTGTACATGATTGAGAAACACTTGATGCAAGATTCCTGGGAGGAATTGTAGCAGGCAGGGTACTGCTTGCTGCCACTAGTGCCAATATCAAAAAACCTGTAGCACAGGACTATCAAACCCCAAAACGAGAGACTTGTCTGTGCTCTTTCATTGCATAGCACTAAGTTTTCTTTAATTATACAAAATGCCAACAACACTGCAGCGTGTGGTACAGGTTCAACCTACATGTAAGGGAGTATTTAACCCAGCAGAGACTGTCCAGTAAGTGGTTATATCTAAAACCAAGATGGTTGATTAGCCCTGCTAAGGCTGTGCTGTGCTGAGCCTGCTGAGCCCAGGGCAGTGGACAATCTTTCACTGGGTCACTCTACCCTGATGGAACTTGTTGATATCCAAAGATAGGCAACCAAGTCAGACATTCTACCCAGAACTTGCCAAGTGCATCCAACAAGTCAGTAAAAGCTACTGGAAGAACATGATCCAAAGTGCTGACAGCCTGAGAGCTGCTGCCACACTAACAAAGCAGTGGTAGGAAACAGCAGCACCCACCGGATCCTCACCTGGGGATGTCATCTCCCCAACACACCGATCCCCACCCAGGGGTTTTTTGCCCCAGCACCCACCGGATCCTCACCTGGGGATGTCATCTGCCCCAGCACACACTGGATCCTCACCCAGAGATGTCATCTGCTGCAGCACCGCTACTGATCCTCACCCAGAGCTGTCATCTACTGCAGCACCCACTGGATCCTCACCTGGGGCTGTCACCTGCCACAGCATCCACTAGACCCTCACCCAGAGGTGTAATCTGCTGCAGCACCCACCAGATCCTCACCCAGGGGTGTCATCTGCCCCAGCACCCACCGGATCCTCACCTGGGGATGTCATCTGCCGCACACCGCGGTCGCGCTGGCCGCAGCAGCCGCTCGGCTGGGGTGGAACCTCCCTTCCCGGACCAACCCCGCTGGCCCAGCCCGGCCCGGGACAGCCCCGCCCCGGCCCGGCCCGGGACAGCCCCGGGACAGCCCCGGGACAGCCCCGCGCCGTGCCCCGCTCCGTGCCCCGCCCGGTCCCGCTCCGTGCCCGCCGCTCTCCGCGCTCGAGTCGCGCCGCCCGTGCCGCAGGAGGGATGTCCCAGATACCTGCCCATACCTGGCACTGTCCCTGCCCGTCCCGGCCCGTCCCTGGCTGTGTCCCTCTGTCCCTGCCCGTCCCCGGCTGTCCCTGCCCGTCCCTGGCCGTTCCGAGCCGCTCTCCCGCCCCATCGCTCCGCACTCGCTCTCATGAAGGAGTACCAGAAGGCAAATCGACACCCCCCTGGCGCCGTTGCTGGCTTACCTCAATGTTTTAAAGTTGTGCCAATGTCATTCCTCACATTTTTACAGAATTAGCTACTTTTTCATTTCCCCCCTTCCTAACAAATACCCAGAACAGTGCAGCCTCTCCCCTGCACACCAAAATGGACTGAGGCTGCATCCAGCAAAGGAGATGCTGTGCCCAGCAGCACAGATGGAAGGAGCAGAGTGGATTCATCCCTAAAACCGACCCCTCATTCCTGCTGCCGAGTGTGACCCAGCCTCACCATGGTTTGCAGTGTTGTTTTGCAGTGAGGTCCCTCACCACAGTAGTTTTCGTGGATCAGACAGAACCTGAACTTTTATTTTGCTTTTATGGACTTAGTCTGGACTCAAAAGAGTTTGTGGTCTGCAAAATTCACATGCAGTTGCACAATGAATCTGGGTGCTAAAATCATATTAGCATGTTTGCAACCTCTGCAACAGACTCGACTTCTTTGCATTTGCTGCTGTAATTTGGCTTTCTTCTTTTAATGATGCAGTACAAAATCCAATAAAAAGCCATGATCAGTCTTTGCAGCCTTGACAGGTACAGAGTGGCATGTAGGCTGGTCTCAGAAGAACATATCAGAAGTTCAAAATTATTTCCCTAGAAGCTTACTTTAAATCCCTAATAATTTTATATCTGCTGGACTGTCAGGCATTTCAGTTCAATCGGGCAGATGGAAGGGTGGGATGATGTGTTAATTTACAGAGGTTGAAAGATAATTCAGACTATGAACCACTCCAGTAAGCCAGACCAGGCTCGAAATTTCTGTTCAACAACTTCTTGCAGTGTTTAGGCTCTTACAGGTTGGTGCCTAAAACACAGCAGGAAAAATAAGAACTTGAATGAAGCGGATAAACAAAAAATTTTTAATTAAAATAAGAATTTTTATAGATGAAGAAATCTTCTTTTTCCCAATCTCATTTAGGAACATTATACCCTAATGAAGTTATAATTTATGGGTGTGTTTCATTATCACTAGTTTTCTGCATAACAACCAAATGCAAAATTTGCACAGACCTATGATTTATTTTTGTGCAATAGCTTCCTAAATGGACAATTTGTATGGCACAATGAAAAAGATAATAGATATTGACACTGGGTGACCCAATACAAAAGAAATTAGGGTAATGTAATATATGGCATTAGCTCTGATTACCTAAGAAACTACTTTTTGCCAGACCCACCCAAAGCCATATAAAAAGTACACACCCTGCTCTGATTAAATTTGTAGCTATGTGCTTGGATTAGGGAGACAGAATGTATCTTTTAAATCTTGGGATAACATCAGTAGACTGCTCCCATCCCATAGAAATGCTCCAACTGGAGCATGCAGTTTCTCTTTCCCTCCCATTTTCCTTTGGGCATTTTCCATGAGATGAGAGTGCAGAACCCTAAAATGCTCGTTTTCTTTCTCTTTAACAGTAAACTACCATCGAACTTCCCAGTGTTGTGTGGGTTACCAAGCAAGAAAAGGCCCAAAGAAAATTTTAGGGGTGAAATCATTCAGTACCACAGAGCATTCAGTGAAGAATTTCTGAAGTCTTCCCAGGAAGAAATCACTTTTCTCCACTTTGATAATTTTATCTGTCCTGTAGGGCAATGAACCCAGGGAATCCTGGCATCTGCCCCTCACTAGAGCAGGTTCAGCCCTCACACAGGAAGCTTACAAGCTGGAATAAGGGTGGCTGGAATAAGGATGTCTCAGGTTCAGAAGGGCATCTGGGTATTTCACAGTGTCAAACCCTCCACATTCAGCTGCTGGTGGAGGTTCCCAAGCCAGAGGGAAAGATGACAAGCAAATGTTTCCTGCTCACCTGGGCTTTTCAGTTCCCAGCTCTTCAGCTCACCAAGAACCACTCAGTACCTTGGGCTTATTAAAGCCTCAAAGCTTATGCCACAGTTTGGGTCTGATGCCTGCAAAATGGGATGTTTGTCCCCAAACAGTCATTTGCTCTTTTCTGGAACCATTTACCCTTGCTGAAGATCTCCAGAACCTTTCTGCTGGGTTTGACTCCAAGCTTTGACCAAACCCCTGAGTGCAGTCAGCACATGCAGGGATTCTGCACTTGGTGGCTCCAAACCAGTCACAGTCCACCTTGCTCAAATGTGTGAAAGACAATCCCAGAGTGGGTCATTTTAAACAACTTCCTCAGGTACTCATGACCACAGTTAACTGTTTTTAGCAATGAGCCTGCCACTGCTAAATCCCTCATTAGGGTAACAAAGCTCTGCAGAGCCCCCAAGATCCCAAAGTTATTTCAGCCAGGCACTGTGCCAAGCAGTGGAGTCACTTCCCATTAAAGCCAAACTCCTTGCATGTTTTAATTCCTGCCACTGGAATATTTCTCATACTTTTACCAGAGATCATCTCACTCCTTTCTTCCCCTCTCTCCCTTTTACCACCTCCCTCAACACTTTTCATGAATCAAAGCTGAGTGAAATTTCATTTCTAACTTTCTCTTGGTACGATCCCAAAGTAATTGTTTTCTATTTTCTTCTCTGATGATCCTGAGATAATGTAGGAGATCAATGAATCTAACTTCAGCTATGACTATACTGGGAGGCATCAAGAAAGATATTTCTATGGAAACAAGTTGTTCAGAGAAAAGCCACATGATTAATTAACAAGTTAGACCAATTGGGAGGAAGAATGCAGAACAAAACACAGGCAATACATTAAGACACTTAAAAGAAGGGAATGTTAAAGGTGGGGGGGATTAACTGTCAGTTAGAAAGAAGAGAATTAATAAACTCACTAGAAAAGGATTTAAAATTGAAAATAATTAGATGAAATTAAGGAAAAAAATAAGACAGGTTAAACAAAACCAAAAATTCTGAGAAGGAAATCCATTGGTTGAAAAGTATTTTTCCATGAAAAAAGACTGAAACTTTATCATCTGTGATGCAAGGCAGGTTAGACAAACTGCACATATGTGTATTGCAGAGAGAAAGATGTACATGCAGAAACCTGGACTTGTCACTATTTTTCTTCTCTAGTCTCAAGAGTAAGCTGAATAAAGTCTTTAACCTTTTTTAAAAAGAGGAAAATAATATTGTTAAATATAGACTCTTGGATATGCTGAAGTGCTGCTGAGGTGAAGACAAAGCATTGACCCATCATATTATAGATGTAGCATCTTGTTATCACTCTGCTCTTCCTGCCAGAAGCCATCTGTGTAAGAACAGAAGTATGAGAAAATAAGCACATTCAGTGGTCCCCTGAAATTAACAGCAGGTTTTTTTCCCCGAAATTCAAGATAAAATGGTTTGGCTCCAAGTCATTCAAAAAGCTCTTGGATTACAGGAAGCTCATTCTCATGGTTTGTCCCTCTGTAGTCATTCAAAACCATTTAGTCCTGATTTTCCGGTCTTCACCATCAAAAAGATTAAAAACTTTCAAATGGTTTTCATGTTATTTTCTTCACCTCCCAATGAACTTTGCTTGGCTGCTTTCACTGGGGCATTCTAGCAAAACCTGCAGTAGATAAAACATTATCTCTTTTCCAAGCTTACTTTCAGAGACCTGAACTCTAGAAAATGCTGCTCTGGATTTGGGTCTCTAACAGGGTCAGGCAATCACTAATTCTAATTTTTATATCTTCCTTTCTAAACTCAACCTTCAATAAAAAGGTCACAACAACCCAAAATATTAGGGAATGTACTTCTTAACCTATTCTAGAAATCCCTGCAAAATAAAAGCCAGGGAGAATTCTCATTCACTAGATAACAGAACTGAGAATCAAAGACAAAGCCTTTTTTAAAATGGAAAGGTAAAATGTCCTTTTTATTCCTGTATCCCTTAGAAGTTGTTCCCTTAATATGGCTGTTTGCCTGCTCCTATGATAATCACAACTACTCCGCGTTGTTAGGAGAGGAAATATTGTGGAATTATTGATCCTGGAAAACAACACAGTGTTGCTTCATCCAGCAGGTGTCAGTGACTTGATTTGATCTTCCCTCCGTTAAATTCCAATGCACTGATTTCCATTAAAATTGTGTAATTCTTGTTAGAGCAGGTCAAATCTCAAGCTGGAATTTAGCCTTTGCCTTCTGTTGTTAAAAGTCAAGCATTCTTTAAAGAGGAAAATACTATGTTATCAATACGAGTTCCAGGGATTTTCTCAGGAACTTTTAGGGTTAGACTAAACAAATTGAAGAATTCTTACAGAACTAGTGAAGTTCTTAAAATGGGAGAATGTAGCAACAAAACCACAGCTTCTTGTTTCATGGATTCACCGAGAACATTTAACTTGAAAAAGCTCAGGAGAAATGTAGTGTGTGCATGGAGTTGGAAATTTATGTCAAACCCTCCTGCCTGGGAGCAGAATACAGAGGAGTTTAACTGCCTAGTGCAGGGAAAGGTACCCAGAGTGAAATCACAGCTCTGACCCCCTGCCAGCTGAGAAAAACGAGCAGAGTAAGCACTTTGATTTTCTCAATCACTCAACTCCTTCTCCTATCTCAAGAGCCACTTAAAAGCAAAGATGACATTGAAGGCAGAGCCACCGACCCTTCTGAAGTCTCTACATGAAAGCATTAACCTGCAGAGCCTTGGCCAAGGTGCTTGAGGAACAGAGCAGAATCTGTCCCACAAACAGACCTTGCTGAGGAAGGAAAGCCCTCGATCAATAACACAGCCTTGCAGGCTTGGTTTCAGTTCTTTCTTCCAAAATGTAGTCAATGCTTTGGAGAAATATAACTGGATTGATAGCATACTGCAAAAGAAGTTCAAGTTGAAGTCAACATCTAACTGCTGAGGCTTAAAAAAACTGTTCTGCTGAAAAAACAAAAGACTGTTGCTTGTAATCTCTTCCTACTCCCAGTAAAGTATAATCTCTAAAAGGTTTTGCCATCTCTGTTATTAAAACGCATTTCTACAATCATAAGAGAACTTGGGCTTGGTTTATTTGCACCCCAGCAAGAGCAGGTCCTGCACAGTGGAATGAATAAGCTGCTGAAATGGTCCTGAGGAAGCTTTTAGATTGCACCAGCTTATATTTGGACCTGAGATATTCAGGAATAGATAACTCTTACCTCTTTTCACACACACCACACATGGACACTGTCAGTAATGCTTCGGTTTTTATTCAAAATAACATTGTTTCAGAAATGACTAAATGTTTTTCCAAGCAAAGCAGTCAGGCTAGAATCTGCTACTCTCCAGAATAAATTTTTGAGACTAATGTTCCCTAGAAGAAAACTCTAGAGGGATTTCATTTGAGAAACAAATCCAAAAGAGCAAGTCCCCACATAGCCAGCACGTGTCCCAGGCATTAGTGAACACAGTGTCCTGCCTTGTGGTGTGGTCATTGCCAAAGACATTTCATGATGTGGGAGAGCCAGACAAACCCTCCTCCGTGGGAGGAGACAGAACATCACAAAATACGCAAAGTTCCTCTATTTAATATACGTGGAATTGTATGTAAAAGTATCTCCTTTCAGCTGCTCTGACGTAAGAAGCCACAGATTTTAACAGGCTTTGATTCACAAAGCCTTGTTTCCCAGCCCTCTGCCTGCTCCTGGTGACTGAGATGGGAGTTCCACACAGCCTTCACTGCCATGCTCAACAGCTTTCCTTGGAGGGAGAAGTTAGGGACAGAATTGCTCTCCTCTGTCTCAACACTGAGAAGCAATCTCCAGTCCCTGATGTCTTCTGAAGGGCTTCTGCAGCCTGGGCACCCCCAGGGGGACCTCATTGCTGCTGTGACTGTCAGTTCAGCAGCAAAGAAAGAGAACAAACCCACCAGGACATTTTCAGTTGTTTAAATAAATAAACACAGACTGCCCACTCTGTGTCTCACCAGTGTGCCTCCAAAGGGCTGATATGAGAGCATGGATGGATGATTTGTCCTAGAAATGACACTTTGACACTTGGGAAATAAAACTCTTTGTATGAAATAACCAACAGGAATCACTCGTGTGCTGCTGTGTCCCTCTGACACATGAGCAGCCTGCAGGTGTGAAATTGCTCACAAACCACACCGAGCTGCTCCTTTCCCAGCCGGTGCAGCATGAGCTGAGTGCCTCAACACAAATGTGAGCTCTCCTGTCAGATGGCAGCCCCACCATGGCACCAGGGTTTGGGTTGGGTGTGTGGGGAAACAGTGTCACAGAGGAAAATTCCTCAGGAGACTGCAGTGTGCCACCATCCCTGGCTAAGCAGGTGATGTGACACAGAGTGACACACAGCTCAGCCCTTCCCTCTGGAGAGCAGACACTGCTGTGATCCTGATAGGAACCAAGACTGAGTGAAATGGGATCTTTACCCAAACTCTGCATCCTCTTTCACTCATGGCTCTTGAAAAACAGCTGTTTCTTGCCTGACCAGAAAAGCAAAGCAGTGCACTGTGCTTACTTTTCTTCCTATCTTCATTATATCCCAGCTGTTGAAAAAAGTGCCTGGACAGAGGATTCCTTAAAGATCCAGTGGATGCTCATTCCAGCAACAAATCAAAGCAGCTGGACAGGTCCATTTCCTGCTAATCAGCCAAAGCCAGTACCTCCTAATTTTAGCAGATTGATTTTACACACAAAAAGACAGTTTCTGTTTCTAAAAATATGTGTTAACAGCTCAGGAAGCACAGGCAAGTGCCATTTTAGAGCTAAAACTATCCAGAGTTTATCTGCAGTCAGATTTGGAAATCCCTTGAGAACAGGTTTCCTTGCGAGTGTTTTCAAGAATTCCCTGCTTTTGAGCTAAATAAATGCCAGAGAAATAAAGACATCTGAATGAATGTCAGAGTTTGGGAACTGGTGGTCCAGAGTTATCACCACTGGTGTGTCATTGCCATCGGTGTGAGCAAGGGGATGCAAAGGAACATGGAGTGTTGCATCACAAGAGAGCAAGGTATGGCAACTCACATACATAAGAAGCACTATAATGTATAAACTTTGGAATTTTTGGCAGTTTATTGGTGGAATTGAATATTAGAATAGTAAAATCTGAAAGGTAATTAGGTTTTGATAGAATAATGTTTAAACAGATGTAACAAATGCTGGCTTGAATTCTCCACAGTTTGGCCATGGTCACGTCCTTGCTTCATTATTTTCAAGCATTTGTGAAGCCATAATTTTGTCCAGGTGACTAACTGGGGGCCAATAGATCTTGCCTACAGTTCTGCTGCTTGGTATGAGCAACTAATACCACAGTGACCTTCATCAGTTTGCATTCCCCAAGCTGAAACTATTTCCAAAGGTATTTGTCAAGTGTTTACCAATCAGTTTCCAGGAATGTGACAATAAAAGAGAAGGAAAAAGTGGTGGTCAATTTGAGCCAAATCAATCATTATAGATTATGAATTGATTTTATGATACAATTGATGCCCTTTGCTCTTTTCCTGGCTCAAATTTATCATCAGCAAGTTATTCCTTGAAATCTTTGAGACCTTCCCAAAAAACACCACGGTTCTATTTCTGTGAGTTTTTTATATGTGCTCATTTCTATGACATATGCTTCAGCTTTTCATTTGAATCACTAATGTTAGGCCAACAGTAAACTTCTGAAAATGCAACTGTTTGGGAGAAATAACAGCCAAAAGATTTTGATAAATAGCTTCAATAGATTCCATAAGTATATGTAGCATTTTCATCTGAAAAGCAGCACAGTTTGTATCTGTACCTCAGACAAGCTGAGACTCATTTTGGCTTTTCACTCTGGCACTTGTAATGAGAAGAAGATGTTAAAGAGAACAAGCATAAAGCAACCAATGAAGAGCAGGGGAAAAAGGAACCTGCAGATCCGTATCTGTAAGGCAAAGTGTAAAATTGCAGTAGCAACTTTCAAACCTATTTTCCAAATGTACAAGATGTGCTGTCTAGTCAGGGAACTACAGAGGATCTCCCCTTGCAGCCATTCTATGGATTGTGACAGGAGCCAAGAAACAGGTCAATATTCTGAGTGCTTTAAAAATCATTTCCTTTGCAGCAGCTCTAAAAAGTGGAAATACCTTGGAAAGATGACAGTGTTGCTCTAATCATGTACCTCATTTTTACAATGGGCCTGGAATTGATGTCAAATCGATTTAAAGGCAACATAAAAGCAGATTCATATGCTACAGTAGGCTTAGCCTCCTTAATAGACTACAATGTACCTCAGCAATGCCTGAGAGCTTGTTTTATTCTCTGAGTGATAATTGTTTACTGAAAGCAGAGAATAAAGTTGACATATAAAACCAGCTTTTAAAATATTTCAGAAGTATATTAGAGCTCTGGAAATAAATATTTAAAATAATGAATAGATAATGTCCAGCTCTCTTTTCTACCACAGGAATCCATTTCCCCTCTGTCCAGCACCCACATGTACTAACCTAAAATGCTCTGTCTAATAATACCATAGAAGAAGTAGAAGAAACTACTGAAAGACTTCAATCATGGTTGGATTGAAAATTCACTCCCCCTTCCTAAAATTTAGGTCTTTAAATATACATCTAGGCACCAAGCAGGGGAACTCTCAAGAGAGCCTAGCCAGCTCAGAATGGGATGGGGAGTTTTCCCTCCCATCCTCCAGGCCCCAGAAAGCATTTCTGCTTGCACACCCAAGTGTGCCAACTGCCAGCAACCAGGGCATGGCCAAACCTCCTGCTCTGGGTCAGAGCATCCAGACCAACTGCAGCCACTCCTGCAGCACCACTGCACTCCCTGCCTCAGGACCACAGGACAGGGCTCTCCAGGAGGCTCTCTGTTTTAGGGATGCACAGGACTTTCCAAGAGGCTCTCTGTGTTGTAGGGATGCAGCATGTCTCTCGTCAGAGCCTAAGTTGTGTACATAACTCGTGCTGACCTCTTCCTTCTCCACCGAGGCACTCGTCCGAGCCAGAGGTCTGGCAGGCGTCACCAGGCTGCTTATTTGACGCACTATTTTTAAATAACTCACAAATATTTAAACAACATTTCTATCAGCATTACATGTTTAGAAGACATCCAGGAATGTCAAGAGTACCCGAGCTGGCTGGCCCACACTGAGCACAGCCCTGCAGCAGTGCTGAGTTGTGGAGTGGCCTGCAGCTCACACCAGCTCAGGCACAGCCCCTGGCAGGCAAGGTGCAGCTTTCAGCACCCTGGCAAGAGGACTCTGGTGAGACAGGCTGGGAATGCACGGTGTGACTGTCTGACACTCAGCCTTGGTTGTGGTTCAGTTGGGATTCGATTTTAGGAGATAGCGAAGAACCCAAAGTCACTACTGAAGACATCAACATCCAGCTTTTGGTCCTGTCATATCTGTGGTGTCTCTCAGCCACTCCTGAATCCTCTCTTGGAGGAGCTGACAGCATCCATTCTGGCTAACAAACCTTTGATGTCTGACAAAGGCTGTGAGCCCAAGTCTGGAGACTAACTGAGCCAGTGCTCCTGTCCCACAGCAGTGTGAAGACAAAAGCCAATTGGATTTTAGTTCTAATTTAATGCACATTTAGGATGCATGTCTGGATCTTCCATAACATCTCCACAAGACCTCCTCTATCAGGTGATGAGTGTAAAGGCATCCACTATCCAGGCAATACTGCAAACCAATTTTATAATCAATTTCTGCTTTGAAAAAGGAGCAAGGCCAGGAAAGCTTGGTTCTAAGCCTGGTTCTTAAATCCTTTGCATGGCTTATTTTACTACTTGGGTGGGTTATTTTACTACTCAGCTGTAACAGACTTTCAAAACTCAACAGAAGAGTATTTCACACATTCTGAATTTGAAGAAGATTTCTGTTAAGATGTTCAAAATAGAAATACTGACACTGAAGCAGCGAAACCAATAAAACCTGTTCATAAAAGCACTTCATATTGAAAGACCTTGATGTGCTTTATCTCACTCCAGCTTTCAGCAGCACCCAGTCCTTGCTCAAGACTGGAGCAAAGCTTGCTGTCAGCCTACCTGTGATGGGAGGCTGCATCCATTCTGGTGTGTGTCCAGGCATAACACAACCCCTTTACTGAGCCAAACAATTTTCCTGGGATGGCTTGGCTGTGTAGGCTATTAGAGGACAGGGAGCTGACAGGTCATGACAATGTTGTCTTGAGAGAGAGCTGGCCAGGAGTATGAAGCACATTGCAAAGCTTCACCTCCTTTTGTAAGCAGTGGTGGCTAAAGGGGGCCAAGGTCAGACTGGTAGGAAACACAGATGCATTTCCTTTGCTTGCCAAGTACCCACAGCATGACTTGGGGGAAATGTCGTAGACTGGGAGCACAGTTAGGTCTGGAAGGTACAAGGTACATATTCGTACATAGGGAAGGTAACAAGTCAAGCATGCATTCCCTATGTAAAAGGCTTTAGAAGGACCAAGAAAAAAGCACATTTTCCTGTCAATATTAGGATGTCAGCACATGTAAACACCTGTAAGTTTTGCCCTGCAGAAAAGCAATTTCTCACTTTCTGCAAACATCTTGACCTAATATTTTGAGTACTATCTCAGTAAGATCTAAAACTATTTAGCAGAGAAGACACCATCTCTATATGGGAGAGAAGATAAGGATTTCAAACATCCTTTCCCACATGCTGCCTCTACACACAAAGTAGGAACCCAGATCTGAGCCAAGGCCAGAAGTTGGGTTTGCCCTTCTCTGTAGGTGTAACCCTTGTGAGAATGAATGGGTGGGTGTGTGCTGCAGCTCACGTGTTGCTAAGTTTAGGGACATTTACCTTTGCCTACAAAGCACTGCTACATTTTTCTGTGACAGGAGGCTTTGCCTTGTCTCCCCACATTTAAGAATAACTATTCTTGTCAGGTTGCAGCTGGACACAGGAATGCTGTGCAGTTTCTGGCTGTGGCATTCAGATAGTCCTTACCTCTGATAATAGAGAGTGAGGGAGTGCCTGGGCTGATAGGACCTGATGGGTTGGTTTGCATCAATATCACTCACTCAACTTCACTATAACTTTCTGCAGTTCTTCTAAAGGAGGCCATATAGAAATACAAATATTCATACACAGGCTCTTTTTTCCAGAAATGCTTCACTTCATCTTTAAGAAGAAAAAACAGCAAAAGGGAAAAAAAAAAAAAGAAAGGACAGTGCTCTGTTGCAACATCAAGCCAGCGTAAGCAGTGACAGCACCCACATGAAATATTTTACCATTAATGGCTCCAATAGAAATCTTTCTCTGTGATCTATGGAAGCCCTGCAATCATAAATAGTCTAAGCTTTGCTCAGCCCCATTTCAAAATCATGGCTCTCTGATGACAAGGGAGTTGCCCTCACATGTACCATCAAATTTAGAAATCCATTTAAGTCCTTTTGATGTTACTTGAATGATCACTTCTGAAAGGTTATTAAAAAAATGCAGCTAAGCCATATTTGTTTTTTCTGCAATGTTTGGAAAGTGTAAACACTTAAATCATCAACCAAGTGCATATCATTCATATTCACCATACCTTTTAAAAGCATACTTAGCATACCGCTGACAAAGATTACTCTGCTGACAAAAATCAAGTGTCTGGATTAATTTAAAGGAGTGCATTTCACAATCCATCATTCCAGAATAAGAGAACAAGGAACTGCTCAGTTAAATTAAATTGTGAGTTACTCTGGAACAAATTAAAGGAAATTAATCTCTGCACTGTGTCTAGTCCAGACGTGTAATTTGGGGCTGATGCCATTAAAAGCCAAACGGTCTAGCTGGGTTTCATAAAGACTGAATCATTTTACAACTAATATTTATTTGCACTCTTGCACAACATGAGAAAGCAGCAGGATTTGTGGCTTGTAAGACAAGCTGGCAGTTTGAGGCCAGCGCTCTTCAAGGACTTTTGGAAGGAGAACAGATGTGGGAAAGCAGCCTGGGAATGGTGGGGCAGGAGTGAAGCCCTCTGAGCCAAGTGGTCAGCAAGGACAGAGGATGCTCACTGCTCCCCCATGGCTGTGTTTGAACAGCAGGGCCTGACCCAGGACACTCTGGTGGCCACCAGGGCTGCATTGGTCCATGTGGGTCATGTCTGGTCCATGTGGGTCATGTCTGCTCCATGTGGGTCATGTCTGGCCCATGTGGGTCATTTTTGGTCCATGTACAGCTCAAGGGCTCTGTGCCACACGCTGCCCAGCCCCAGCTGCAGGAGGGCCCTTCTGGGCTGGAGAGGTTTGCCCTCTGAGAAAATGATTTTATTTGATAACCACAGGGCCCACATGCAGAGACAGTCCAGCTCAGCAGAACAGATGATCTCCTGAGGAGACTTCACAAACAATTGAGGGAATTAAGAGACTTAATAGAAGAGTGTAATAAGGAACATACATTCATGTGAAACTCTTGTGGTACCAATCAGCTCTGGCTTTGCATGTTACCCAAAGCCCATTTCTCAAAGTGTATTGTTACTCTTTCCCTTTTCTCTTTTTGTTTTTTTTCTTTTTTCCCCCAATCTTTAAATAAGCATTTACTATCAACTGCCTCCCTTATTTTCACTTTTAATTTTCAATTTCTTTTCTCCCTGGCTCTGTATAGATATATTTAATCTAAACTTTTCATAGCAGAAGAAAGAGTAGTTTGAAAAAGAAGGAGCAGTTTGAAAAACTATGCTCCAGTGAGATGCAAACCCCTTTATAACCAGTTACCCTTAAAAATTAAATCAGAATTTTATCCTCATATACCTGCCAGCATTACCAGGCAGAGCATGAGCCTATTTACTTTACGTTAATTTCCCTAACTAGGTCGATTAGGCAGCGGTGGCTGTGGCCAGTGGAGGAACCAGCTGAGCACTGAGAACCTGAAAGGTTTAGTGACCTGAGAGGCTTAATGGCAGAGCAAGACTTCAGCCAGTGTGAAGCATTACAGAAATCTCAGGGCACAGAGCTCCCTTTTTCCAGGTGAGGCAGACACTGGAGGAAGAGTGGAGCTGTGGCTCTGGACTGGAGCTGAAAGGAAACCTGCAGGAGAGCCCACAGTGCTGCTCTGGCTTCTGTCCCTGAAGACTGGGGTTGTGCAATTCTCCTCAGAAATGCATGCCTGCAGGCTGCTGAGCTGGGCCAGGCTGTGGCTCCAAGCTGAGCACCCAGGCTGTGAGTCAGACCTCCTACAGCATCAAGTGGCAGCCACAGGCTGTGACCTGAAGCTGGTTCTGGTGCTGCCACCAGCAGAGGCCAAGGGCATTTCATCTCTGGCAGCAGCAGCTTGCCCCTCTCTCGTGTCCAACCTGATGTGGTTACCCCCACCCCGTAAATCTCACACACTAATCAGCTTGGGAGTTAATATTTCCATCAATTCCGATTTCCAACATGCTGTACTTCTGCACAGCAAAAGAAGCATCTTGGTTCCCCAGGCTGTACCTGCACACTGCAGAGAGGACCAAAATACAGGGGAAGGTGTTTCTCTGAAGAGCTTTGCTGAATGGGAGAAGGCAAAGTGAGAGAGGAGCTATGCACAAGGTCACACAGCAGGGGAATGAATGAATGGGCAAACCCAAACCCAAAAGCCCTTACAGGACCTCACCCTTCAGGCCAGCCACACACTGTCTCTTCTGAAATCAGAAAAAATGAGCATGGGAGATCATTTCCATCATCTCAGTGTGATTAATCCTACTCTGCTGTAACCGCTGAAATACCAACCATTTGTTTTTATACATCTGGCAAAACACCTTTTCCTTTTATTGCCTCGGCCAAATCAGCCCAATTTTTCAGGTTGATTGGGCGTTTGGCAGTAATGCCCCTAAATGGCTCTGCTGCTCTAGGATGGCCCAGCACTGGCACAGGGAGATTTATAGCACTGAGCCTCAGGTAAGGATGCTCCATTTTCCTGCAGACTGATCAGTACTGTCTATTCCAGCCATTTAAGTGTTTTTTCAAAGAACACGTTTGAAGAGCTGAAATGGATACACACTGTCAGCTCCTGGCAGTTTAAGTGCAAACAGCTGCCCTGAAAGCTCTGTGCAGCACCACAAAGAGATGAGCCTCTATGAAAGCTAGTCAATCAAAGAAGATAAATCTTTGTGTCAGTTCCAATTATTGAGATACTGCAGTTAACTCAGGGAATCATAGACATTAGACTAGCTTTAAATGCCCACGTGGTTGAGACTATACTATTGCTCCTGGGAGGCAATTTCACTGTCTGACAGATCAAGAGGCTTTTCTCAGCTAGTTAATTCCAATTAAGTTTTTCCTCTCAATTTCATCCTACTATCCATTATCCTCAGTCAGCTACCCTTCACAATTCCTCTCCTGCTATGCTGCTTGTGCCAAGACTCCTGGAAATAGTGACATTATTACAAGTACCTGGTGATGATACCCATGAGGCCTCCCAGTGCCTCCCAGGCCTCAGAGAAAAGATGGTTTCTGTCTTAAAGAGCTTCTTCCAGCTTCTACAGCCTTTAAATAAAGCTCTACACTTTAATTTAGGCACGTCAGTAACCTCCCCTCCTTGTGATTTGCTCTCGTCTTCTGATAAACTTTGTTTCTCCTGGCCTCCCTGACTTCGGGCAGCAATCAAAGTTTAAAGGAGATGTGTTCAGATGGTGTAACGCTAGAAAAGAGCTGCTGCTGCAGAATTACCTCCTGATATTTTTCCAGGAGTCCACAAGCACTGGTGTCCTGGAAGATGTCGTGAGAATAGATAACAAAACACAAAAGATTATACTGCTGTGTCATGAACTTTATATAAAGCAAAATTACAGGGGATTCCATGTAATAATTCCTTTCCTGCCTCCTCCAAAAAGCAATGGGAATGGCTGTACCCTGCAGAGCAGAGAGGATTCATCAGTGTCTTGCTCTGGTATCCAAAGAGGCTGGTCACTCAGCACAGCTCCCCTTCCCTCAACCACACTGCTGTCCCTCTCACACGCTCAGGAAGACAAATGGAATTAAACAATCTGTAAACATATTCCTCCAGCTCAGGAAGGTCAAGGGGTTTGCAAGTTTATTTCAAGAAACAAGAGGAATTTAGCCCTTTATTCAACACAGCAGCGAGCATCAAAGGATGGCGAGCTCCTCTGAGGAAGCAGCTCCCCTTCCCCAAGGGCAGGGTGCCCAGGATAAAGTGTGTGCATGGCCAGGTCAAGGCTGGAGCTCCAGCCTAGATTTACACCAGTGTAAAGGAAAGCACTCCCCAGCCCAGTATTTTCATTATTCAGGCCAAGGAAAAAATGTAGTGGCAGCTGTGAACAGCCCTGATGGAAGGACCTTCATGCAGGGGTTGGGTTTGTTGTTGCAGCTGACTCTCTGCATCTCCTTTATCTTTTTTCCCCCCTCCTTTCAGAGATGTTTGACCTTAAATGCAAAAGGATAACGTGGGTCAGGAGGAGTGTTTATTATGTATGAGTTATTTTCTTTCATGTTAGCAAAATCCTTTTGTAAAAGTTGGCAGAAGTCCCTGTTACAGCTAAATTTTGGACCCATGGGTGATCTGGAATTTAAGATTATTTATGTCTCAGTATAAAAAAAGCAGTGGAAAGGAAGAAAATTCAAAGAAAATAATCAGAGCACAGCTGAGGTCTGTAGCTTTACTTGTTTAAAGCATTCAAGCCTATCCCTGCCCTTGTCCTCACTGATGTTGGGCGACTGTTTCTGTGGTTTGAGGCTTGTGTGAAGGAGCTGCAGCATTTGTAGCAATTCCACATCCCACTATTCCAGTGTTGTTTCACCAGGCAAGGAGTGTGAAGCACTTCACACGTTCACAGAGCCAACCTGCCCAGCAGAGCTCCTGTGCTCAGGTGTGCTGTGCTGGTGTTACCTGCAGCTCATGCTGCAGTTTGGCTTCTTGGCACTACAAGTGGGGAGCAAATCCTGCTGCTGCTGTCACCCCAATGTCCTGTCCCCAGCCCATGGCTCTCACTGGGTTGGGGTGACAGGCAGCCAGACCCTGCAGTCCTCACTCTGCTATGTGGTTCCTCAGCAATTCAGCCCTGGCTCCAGGGAGCTGTTTGCACTGTGAAAAGGAGCTGCTGAGTGTGAACCAGAGCTGAAGTTCAGCCCCACTCTGCCAGTGTTGTCCAAGCTGGGGTCATTGCAGGGTGAACATCACTCCTGAAGGGTGGGGTTGCAAAGAACATTTTTAGGAAAGGGTTATTTTTGTGTGCTTATTCCCAGAATGCTCCCAGGGTAAATCCATACTGGCTGTTTTTCCAAGTCTCATTTACTCTTAATGAACATACACAGAAAACCAAGGCACGAGTTCTTAAAATATCCAGAAAACAGGTTTTCTTCTCATCCATGCTATTTCACAGCCATCTTCCAACAAACCTGAAGAAAAACCCACAATTGTTCCTTCTACAAACACGAACAGGAGAAAACTCTCAAAACCTTTTGTCATCACAGTCAGGGGTCAACCCCAGCGACAGGAGAAGATCTGTCCACACTTCACTGGCCACTCATTTTTTCCAACAGACCTTTCTGCAAACAGACACCATTCCTTGGCTCCATAGCTCGGCCCTCCAGTGCACAGAACAAGAAAGCAGCACCCCACAGCCCCTCCAAATTGTCCCCCAGTAGCAAGGGATAGCTTTTATTGCTCAGCTTGAGGTTGAGCAGACCTGTTTCAGTTTTGAAGAACCCAGTTGAATGCACAAAGTTTTCACTTTGAGGAGTTCTCCCCTCCAGCATGAGCAGACATTAAAAATGTGCATATTTAATGCTCTGCCAGCTCTGCAGCCATCAGGTTGGATCAGCAAGGGGAACTCGCCTGAGTAATTCAGGTGTCTGTGGAATGTCAGAGCCTGCAGGTAGAGCTAGGGTGACATTTTCAGAAGCATCTACATTTCTTAGGCTCTTCAAGCTCCATTGAAACTCGCTTGAGGTGAATTTGAATGAAACATAGGCCCCCAGACCTTTTTTGTATTTTAGGTTAGCTTCTATCCCTAAATTTTGCAATAAATAACAAGCACACACTGCTTGCAAATTTGGGAGCAGAGTAGGAGTTTGGATAGCAAGATCATGGGCATAAATGAGCAAAATTCCTTTGAGTATTGAAAGTATATTTCATGTGGTTCTCAAGGTCACACAGCAAAAATCAGTGGGCAAAACTGAACCAAAGCCCTGAGGGCATATTACCTGCAATCAGATGCAGGAGTAATTGAGTAATTGCGCAGACTTAGAAGCAGCATTACATCAACTTAACATATGGCTAGAAAGGGGCTTGGGGAGCTCCAGTGATCTGCTGAAGGGGAGAGAGTCAAGAGCAGGGCTGACATTAGAGCTGAACAGCTAATATCACACAGGTAACCTGGCACAGGGAAGTCTGCTGCTATTTATACCCCATAAAAATTCTGATTTTAGTGCCTTTGTTTCAGCATACCCACTGCTGGAGACACGAGGAGTCCTCCACTTGAAGGACACATCTTGCTGACTGCTGGCACTATGCTGGGAGACCCAAGGTGAAAGATAGCCGGTGGCTCTGGCACCTGGCATGGCACTGCTGGGTAGCTGTGCCCTTGTGCCTGGCACTGAGAAGCTGCCCCTTGGCTGCTGGGCTTCCCCACCAGCTGCTGGCCCAGCAGAGTGCTCACCAGCCCTACCTGGCAACCACTTGCCTCTCCTTTCAGCTGTCAAAATTATATTTATGCTGGTGCAGTATTTCCTGTTTCCTAATTTGGATGGTTCCCTCAGTCATTTTTCCACCAAAATGCTCAAGCATTTTTTTGCAAACATCTAAACAGGAAGAGACCTGACCTCTCCTCCCTGAACATCGTGTGCTCCTTCTCCTGGCAGCAGCAGATCCCTCCTGTGCCAGCTGCTGCGGTGGCTCCAGGACAAGCTCAGGGTGGATCCCATACCTTGGGATGCACGTGGGCTCTGCCTGGGAGCACTGATGGTTGCCTTGAAAGGCTCAGCAGCCTTGGGATCCCAGGCCAAGTCCTTACTGTTCACACCCAGCTGCCCCTCATTCCAGCTCCCTGCGCTGCCTGCCTGTGGGGATGGATCCCAGCTTCTCATCAGCTGGCTGTGCCCAGCAAGGGAACAATGCCCACTGATTCAAATTGTTTGGTGCTGAGCGAGGTCCTTACTTCAGGCAGATATCGGGCAGCTCCTCTCCTGTGCACTGTCGTTGGGAGCAGAAGGGTTTGAGGGGTTTTCCCACTTGGAGACCCGCAGGCTGTGGGGCATCCATCATCCCTGCCCTCAGCTGGGCAAGTGCAGCCCCTGGGGCAGAGGCATCGCAATCCCTGCCTCCAGCTGCTTCCAGCAAAGGCCCCAGGGAGGAATTTCTGTTCTCCTGAGCTGAACAAGCTCTCCGCCTCAGGAGAGCTCTCTGCTCTATGCTTGCACTCCAGCCCAGCCTCACTGCCGGACCCACGGACACTTGTGGGGTGCTGGATGGAGCACAGGGCACTGCCCACTGCCAGGAGCCAGCTGCTCTCCTTGGGACAGCAGTGCTGCCTCAGCACACATCACACACAGGGCATTTAGACACAAATGCCCTGTTCAGAGGGTGAGGAGCTGGGCAGCTCTGCAGCAGAGGCCAGGAGCAATGAGGAGGCACCTTGCTCACTGCAGGCACTGCAGAGCTCCCTGCACAGCAGATCCCAACCCTGGGCACTGCACTCACCCCTGGGAACACAGCACGAGGCTGTGCTGCATTCCCAGCCAACAGCGAGTGGGATAAACGGGGAAAAGCTGGTTCTGCCTTCAGGAGGTGGAGAAACTAATGCACTTCACTTCCAGGAGTACCCACACAGCGCCAGGGAAGGAGTGAAGCAGTGCCAAAGCCTCTGCAAACCCTCTGTCTGTAGGACAGCAGAGATCTGCCCTGCAGCCCCAGAGCTGGGCTAACAGCCACGCTGCCCTGGGCTTCCTGTGCAGAGGTTTACTGGCCAGGCTCCAGATCCAGCTCCTTGGCTGGTGCAAATCGACAGCTGACACACCTGAGGGTGACAGGGCAGAAAAAGAGCGAAAAAACCCAACAAGTGAAGCGAAGCTCAGGGCCCTGCATGTGTCTGAGCCCACAAATTGCTCCTGCAGAGCTCTTGGGCAGCTGCCTCCCAGCACACCCTTATCTCACTCTCCTCCAGAAGCCCTCAGTGTCCAGAAATCACATTCAATGCATACATTGGTACATATTTAACCTACTAGTGTGGGGTCTGGCAGCAGTTTGGTCATGCTGCAGAATTAATCCGAGATTGGTGATAACTGCAGAAAATTAGATTTATGTTAATTTTTTAATGTTGGGGGTTTCTCTCAAAGAGTAGCTGTTCGAGTCCCAGCACTCTCCTAGAGCAGGGAATCTGTAATGCCACCTTCCTGTGCCACAGGTACCTCCAGGAAGGAGCATTCTGTGGTGTCTTTGGGGCTTGGGCAGATGGCCTCACCTGGCCCTGCCTGCTTGGAGAGGGAGCCTGGTTGTGGGGATATTTTTATGGAATGCTGTGAGGGTACAGCATCTCCCCAGAGCTGAAACTGGGCTGCACAGCAAATCCTTCTCCTCTGGGGAGCACCCAGCTCTGCTCAGGCACCTTCTGCTGGGATGGTACTGCAGCTGGGAGGGAATGACAGCGTGCTCAGCTCCCATTCTCTAAGGAAAAAGCAGCACATGGAGCATTTTGGGAGACTCCTGATATTAAGGCACAGTCAGTAGCACTGACTAAGTAAGATTTGTAGATACTCTGGACTGGTGCCAAGGAAGGGTGGAAAGGCAATCCCAGACAAAGGAAAATGATGGTGTGTTGTTGGTCAGGAGGATTCATGTGTTGAAAATGAGTAGCCAGAGGCTTGCAGCACAGCCCATCCATCGTGTCTGTGGCAGGGAGAGCACCCTGCCCATGGCCTGGGCAGCTCAGCTCTGACACAGCCCAGCAGCTGCTGCTTACACCTCTCCAGGATCGGGGGGCACAGGCTCCCCTCTGCACACACGGAGCACAGCCCTGCTCCCCTCCCTCACTGCCAGGCTGTGCCCAGCCCTGTGCACAGGGAGCAGCAAGGGAGCTGCTGGGGAGTTGCTCTGCAGGCTGCACAGCGTCCAGAGCACAATATCCTGCTCAGGCTGGGCACATCCTGATCTCAGGAGCAGAGATGCCACAGAACATGAGGAAAGGATCCCACAGCACATCCCTGGCTGTGTCATTTGTTTAGTCTTTGGCAAAGCCATGCTTGATTTTGGTGGTGAGGGAAAGCCACAGAGTGATGCCATCGTTAATTCAACAGCTGCACTTCACCCCAGGACTGCCTGGGGGCCCTAGGTGGGGTGGCCTGGCCGGTCTGGGTCTGTGCATAAACCACTTCAAACAGGAGGTTTTAAATGCTGTCACTGCTTTAGTTATTCAGCAAATGCTTTGCACTCTAATATACTTCCAGTGTTTTAATAATATACAAAGTTTTTACAGAGCTGTAACAAGTTCAGAAGATGACTTACCTATCCCATCACCAGCCTGCCCAAAGCAGGTGTGCATTCCGCCACTGCTCACCACAATTCTCAGTGGAAAAACACACAGAATTAATGCTCCCTGTGCTACTGAGCTGGTTAAAAATTCAGCTCGGATGGGAGAGGAAGTGCAGGGTCTGGCATGGCTTCCTGTGTGCCTATAAATATCCCTTTGGGAAGGTTTAGGCAGAGGTCAGCCCCAGGCAGCTGTGTGAGTGACTCCATTTGCCTTGTGCTGGGACCGATGGCAAAACTTGTCCTCCTTAGAGCAAGAGCTTGGGGACACAGACACTGAGCTGCTGCTGCATCCCCTGAGGCTAACGAGAGTCTGACATTTGCTGCAGGGGGAGCACTGGGTGCCTGCCAGGGCAGGTCCCACCAGGGTCACCCCCTGGACTGGCCCCAGGTGAACCTCTCCAGTCACCTGTTGGTCTCTCAGACTTTGCTGAGTGACACATCAAAGCCAGGAATGTTTCTAGAATGCTCTGAAAGACAAGAGCAGACAGACAGAGGCTATTTGTGTGTTTCAGTCCAACAGAGGGGCTTTAGGGAGCAGTTTTGCCCTGCTCAGGATGGCTTGGTTGGGGGACCCCAGCACAACTGTCACTCCTGGTCCCTGCAAACTCAAGCACACTGTGACATCTAGTGGCAAGTTACCCTAGAGCCCAGGGAAAGCTGTGTCTGACAGGCCTTTCTCACAGCTCCCAGCCAGCCAACCCACCCAGGTTTGCTGCATTAAATGCTCTTCACGTGCCTCTGTACACCCAGACCTGTATTTCTGTGTAGTGTTGCATGTTCATGTGTGTACATATGAGAGTATATATGGCAGCTTAGGCCAGGGTGTGCAGGTGACAGGGACCATCCTTGGTGTGCATTTGGGCCATATCTGACATGGCTGTCAACCAGTGTGCCCCAGCAGTGACCAGTGCTGCTGTTTGACCAGCTCAGCTGGCCTTGCCAACATTGTCCTGAGCCAGGGGCACACAACCTTTGTACAAGCAGAGAGGTGGAGCAGCAGACACAGCACCCTGTACCCTTATTACACATTCACCTCCACCTCCTCCCCATCCTTTGGAAAGGTTTATTTAATACTTCATCCTTTTTTTCAGACTCTGTTTGATTTCATGCACCACCATCAGTGTCATATTCCATATTAGCTGAATAATGATGCAGAAATTAAATCAATAGGCTTTTTCTAATAAGTAGAAAGGCCCCATCATACACGAGGCAGCATGAGTCAGGGATGTCATCTGATTACTGGGCTGCTTTGTGAAAGAAGGGACAAACAGATACCAAATATGGGGAGTAAAACTGAGAAAAAAGGTCACATTTCAAGAAGATCCTCATTCCTGTGTGAGAGTTCAGAGCTGGGCAGGACAGTGGGAAGCTGTTGTGCAGCACATGAGCAGCAGCCTCCTCACACAAGCACCCTCTGTGCACCCACTACAGACCTGACCCCCACAAATTCCCTGCTCCTGGAGGGTGAGGGAAACAACAGCAAGGTCTGCAGTGTCACAGCTTGGGAAGCTGGAATGGTGGGCAGCATCAATCCTGTCCAGGGGCTTACGGTGCCTGCAGCAGGCTGAGAGCCACGAGTGGTGCCCAGGCTGCAGAAGATGTCAGGCACCACAGTAAAACCCCAAGCTGTCAGCAGGGCCTCTCCTTTGGATCTGCCTTCCATAAAGCTTTGTCTGATGCACAAAACGCTTACGTATTCTATATGATTTATTCACCAGAGAAGCCAAGTTCCCTTCCCACACAAACATTCCTTCCAACAGCTCCAGGTCCTGCCTTTTCCCAGGAGCACTGAGGGAAGCAGGATGAGATGGAGGAGGGATGGGAACAGCAGGCAGTGTGAGTGCTCAGCCCCCTGCTGCACAAGGCTCACTGGACCAGTTTTTGGCAGGTGTCAGATTTTTTGGAAGGCCAGGGGTTTTGGCAGGTGTCAGATAACATTAACCCTGGAAGTGTTCCTAAATGGTGAACTTCAGAAGCTGAAACAGAAAATTTGTATCAAAAAGAACAACAATCCACACAAAAACTCTCCCAGAAACACCTCCCCATTTCTTAATAGCTCTGTGGCCATAGGGTGAGTGCTGGGGACAGGGGTGGCCCTTGCTCACGCCAGAAGTGCTGACCCCAGCAGCCCCAGCTGACCCTCTGCAGCAGCCCAGCAGCTTCCCCTGCACTGCCCAGCCCTGTGGGTACTGCTGGGTGACCCTGCTGCCCACCTCAGGCTGGGCTGCATGCCTGGCATCCCTGCTGGCTCTGCCAGCAGCTGTCACCAGGGAATGAGCCCACAGCTGGATGGTGGCTTCTCCCTGCCCAGTGCCCCCAGTCACAGCAGTCACGATAAAGGAGGGTCCCTCCTGTGGCTCAGCTCCTCCTGCCCTCCACCAGCACCCCTCTGGTCACTTCCACAGTGGTCATTGTATCAGCACTCCAGGGCACCATGGTCCGATGGTGAATACACAGCCCATTCCTATCTCATGACTCTCAGCTTAGGGCAACAATTTAGTCATTTCCAAAACACAAGGAATTTCCTACCTTCAAAAGTACACCTTTACTACTGCCCGGCAGACCTGTGTGTACCAACAAACGGATGCTCAGCCCTGGCCTGAAATTCAGCAAACTAATTGTGTTTCTCCCCAGTCCCTGTGCTCGGCACATTGCCAGGGTGACGCAGAGCAATGAGAAATAAATTGACTCGAAACTTGGCCAGAGAGCATCAGCAAACAGAGGGTTGAAAACTCAGCTTGATTTATTTTATAGAGAGGCATAGGACAAGAAATGCAGCACTATTCCCAGTTGTGGTCCTGGCAAACAGTTCTCCAAGATCCATGAGAGAGCAGAGCTGCTGGTGAGGCTGGGCAGCCATGGCCCTGTGGTTTGTCTGACAGGGGAGCATCGCTGGGAAGGGACAACATGACACTAATTCCCTTTCTGAAAACATTCACCGCAACACTTCGCTCTCTTGCCCAGAGAATACAAAATGTTTTACATGAAGCAATAAAATAAAGGCCACCTTCTGACATGCAGACACCTAATACCCTCCTACAGAGCTGTCAGAGCTGCTGTAGGATTTTCTCAGCATTACAAAGCAAGCCTTTGGCAAAGGCAGCAGCTGGGGCTGGCCCAGTTGGGGGCCAGAGAAAGCCCAGGACTGGCCCAGCATGGGGCATCAGCTCCCAGGGGCTGGGGATGCTGTCGGGGAGCTCCAGCCCTGGTGAAGGGAGCTGGGCACAGCAGGAGCGAGAGCAACCAAAGGGTTGAACCAGCTGAGACACAAAGCAGCCTGGGGAGCACGGGTGGGACGTGGAGCACAGCTGAGCACAGAGACCTGGAGCAGCAGCACTGCCTGTCCAGCCCCTGCTGAGCTGGGTGATGGCAGCCCCACACTGCTGCAGGCTCTGGCACTCTGGCACTGCCCCAAAACTCCCCTTTTGCCTGCTTTCCTTCCACAAAAGAGAGCACTTTTGCTATTGCTTTTCAGGAAAAATTATTGCTCAGGATGACTCCTCGGAGCTGGAGGGCTGACATGCTGTCCCCACAGACAGTTGCCCCACTAGTGCTGTTTTTCCAGCCCCACCACCCCACTCAGTCCCTATGGGAAAGCCCTGCCCTGCCCTGGCTGTGCTCACACTGCAGGGACCA
Organism: Entomyzon cyanotis; assembly: GCA_024500445.1. Classification (NCBI taxonomy): domain Eukaryota; kingdom Metazoa; phylum Chordata; class Aves; order Passeriformes; family Meliphagidae; genus Entomyzon; species Entomyzon cyanotis. Next base: position 1,414,046 of record JAKEPQ010000668.1, read on the forward strand.
GACTCCTGTGGGAGCACTGAGGGTCCTGGTGATCCCTAGGGAGCAGCTGGGTGGCTGCTCCCCTCAAGAGGACAAACCTTTGCCAGGCAGGGACCTTCTGTGCCACACGGCCTCCCTCCAGGGACAGCTGTGCTGGACCACCGAGTGCCCACTGTGGGACTTGCAGATGCTGAAGTGTTAGATCTCAAAACTTCTAGTAACTCAATTTTTTGTTCTGAATTTGAAACAAAATATATCACAGAAAAGCTCTCTGTTTTCTGTTAGGTGAGCCCAAACAGAAGCAGCACATCCCAGGAGGGAACAGCCAGACCCACACCTTTGCTGTCCCTCCCGAGTTCATGCCTTGTTTTCTGAAGAATAACATTCTAGTTTAATTTCTGGTTTAAAAACCTTAAAGAAATAGAATAACCAAGGAAAGAAAACAAACCTCCTCCTACCTTCCATGGGGGGAGGCAACTGCAGCGGGTCACTGTGCTGTGCAGAACTCACTCCTGTGTCCCTGCAAGCGAGCAAGTCCTGCCTGGGGCAGCTGAACTCCAACCCATCTGCTCGGCTTTAAGCAGGACGGCTGAGATCCCACCCAGGACGGGGTGGAGAATCCTCCCTGGGAAAGAGCAGCTCGGTCACAGCTCCTTGCAGCCGCTCTGCACATCCCGCCAGGCTCTGACAGCCGCTTCCTCTCTCTCACCCTCGGCATTCAGCGGCAGCCTGGGCCACTGCCACCCCACAGCAGCATCTGGGATCGTGTTTGGCAGTGCCAGAGGCGTGGGAGGCATGGGTCCCACCAAGGAATACTGGCAGGATAAATATGGGATGCACACAGCTTAAACCAGCTGCAGGATGGAGAGGAATGGAGCACACAGAGGTACTCGAAGCACTCCAGGTCCATCAGTGAGAAATCCTCGATGAGCTGGAGCACGGCCCAGCTGAGTGAGCTCAGTGCAAAGCACTGCTCAGTGCTGCAAGGCGAGCACCACCCTGACACTGCTCCAGTTCTGCCACAGGCGATGGGAAAAGCATGATAAATCCAGTGCTTTTGCACCAGAACTCTCTTAGACTGAAACGCTTTTGCACAGTAAAGGTTGTTTTCTTTAAAACAATGTCTCTATGGAATTCATTCTGTCTGGAGAAGAGGCAGCTGATGGCGGTTTGAATTTCCCTCGCAGTGAATTGTCCATAAGGTGAGGTGGCCAAGCCCTGCCACAGCAGCAGTGGCTGCATGGAAAGCAGCAGCCACCTTCATGCCAGCTCACCCAAGTGCTGTGTAGCTTGGGGTTCTCTTTGGTTTTGGGGCAGGCAGAGGATGCCAGTGCTGTGTTTGGACTTTAAGGTGTTTATTGTCCATGAAGTGCATTTATTCAGCTCTGGAGTGATTCCCTCATTGTCTGTGACTGCACTGCCCAGCAGCAGGCAGCTCCCACAGCCCAGCCCTGGCTCCCACTGCCACAGCTCACACTGGGGACACGAAATTTACAGTGCACTGGAGAGATGGAGATGGGGAAAGCAGATAGGGTACAACAGCAGAGACACAGCTGTCATTGCTGCGAGAGCAGTGCTGAGCCCTGGTGTGTGTTTTCAGCACTCACAGCACCCAGGGATGCCTGGCAGGGCACTGGTGCCCACTGCTGATTCCCTCTGTGCCACACAGTCTCACACCAGCTAACAGGGTTAAGCACTAATGATGGAAAATCCAAGAATATCCCAGGTCTTAATGCCTACAACACATCTGAATCAAACTGAAATTTTGCTACCACTGCTGAGGTTTCTGGTTGGAACACACTTCTGTGTCACTGGAGGGGGACATTCAGAATCAGGTCTTGGTGACTCTGACCAGGGTGTGGTTAGGACAGTCACATCCCTTAAGGAGGTACACAGGTGTGGTGAGAACAGAAATTAGCTTCTGATGCCTTCTGAAATAGGATGTCTGAAGGAATAGGCTTTTCTGACTTCCTTTCCCAGAGGATGTGGAGGCACAAGCCTCTCACAGGGCAGCACAGGGACCGTGTCACCCCAGCTGGCTGCGGTGGCAGTGCCTGGAGAAGCCAGTGCTCTGCAGGACACTGCTCCCTGCATCATAACCTAGCACAGAAATCTTACAGAGAAGACAAAATCTCCGCTTCACCACAGGAGCACAGAGCCCTGGGGCATTCCAAGTCACATCTGCCCGCTCACCCCATGAACACTGATGTGAGGAGGCCTGGCAGCACTGGCTCAGCAGGACAGCCGTGCTGTGGCTGCTGTGCTGTCCCTGTGTCCTGCAGCCCCACTGGGCTGTGCTGGCCCTGTGTCCTGCAGCCCCACTGGGCTGTGCTGTCCCTGTGTCCTGCAGCCCCGCTGGTGCAGCGCTGCAGAACCATCCCGTGGCTCTGTGTCTCCGTGTGACGCCTGCTCCCCCGAGGCTGCCTGACCCCGGCTTCCTTCCCAGCCTCTCTGAACTCGCAGGGCCTGTGAGGAGCAGCACCACGGTATTTTTAGCCTGTTTACAAAGACAGAGCAGGACATTTGTGTGCAGCTTGCAGCGAGCGAGCACAAGCCATGCAGGCAGCGGGGCAGCTGGTGGCCATCTGGTTGGCCAGGGCAAATGATGGCTTCAGAGGTGCAAAGAGAACCAGAAAGAGCACCAGGAAAACATGACCATTTTGTCTTTTCTTTAATAAGCACTTAATAAATTCCTTTAATAAAAGTTTAGTAAGGTTTAAAGCCTTTCTTGCAGGGCTCCTCCAAGTGCTGAGAGTTTCTGTACCCACCCAAGTGCCAGCCCAGTGCAGAAGCACTGCAGGCTCCTGCTGCTCCCCCCTGCCTTTGCTGGACACCACCTGGCCAGAAGGAACCACAGGACCCAGCAGCTAGATCTATGCAGTCTCCAGTGGAAGCATTATCCATTTTACCAAGTTCTTTCCTGAACTGTGATGTTTGAGCTGAGCACAGCAGTCCAGGAGCAATGGCATCAGCTGTTGAAAAAGTAGCCAACCTTTGCCAACTCCTCCAGGAAGTCACCTGGAGTTGGTGCACATGAACCACACCAGCATTTGGGCATCCTGTCACCTCATAGAGTCTTTCAAAGTTTGCTTGGCGGCAAACCAAGCAGCAGCACTATTGATGCCGGAGTGATTTTTGCCTTTTTCCTTTCATATATTTGTAACCTTCCCAGTAAATTTGCCTACTCCCTACTTTTCCCTAAGCTCCAGGGGCTTTTGTGGATATTCTTCCATAAGTACCCCTGGAGCTCCAGTAAAAATCCATGTTTATATTACCTTCTATACTAAAATTATCTTGAGTTTCATTTCTAGGCTGAAAAAGGCAACAGTATTAAGGCTCTTGCACCTGGTGCAGGGTGGCAAATACCACCCATGGCTCTGTCCCTTGTCCTTATGAAGACATTCCTCACAGCCCAGCTCCAAAGGCTCCCTGATGGTGCTGAGCCTTACTCACATCATTCACACCAGAGGAAAGAGTCCATCCACCTGGCAGGACTTGTGTTCCTCAGCTCCTCAGGAACAGCCATGCTTGGCACTCCTGCTGACCAACACATCCTGTACCCACATGGGATGAACCCCCTGCTGCCAGCAGTGACTGGCTTTGTGCTGCTGTTCAGCTCAGTGCAAAAGCCCAGAGGCACGACCAGCACACTCCAATTTAATCTAGAATTTTCAAAGTGGTTTGAGGATCTCGGAGGCACAAAAATCATAGCTCTGGTACATAAAAGCAATTCCCAATGTCCTGTTCCCCCACTGAAAGTCCCCAGTTAATCTGATAGCCTCTTTGCTCCATCCTAGCTGTGAGCTGGAAGAGAGCCTCGGCCCAAAGGGTAACTTGGTCCTTGCTGACAGAGGAACAGGGATGTTTACAATAACAATCCAGCCCCTTGGCACTTCTGAAAGGTCTGCTCATAACAAGCAAAGTGCATGTGGGCTCAGGGAAAAGAGAAATACCTTTACTCATTTTGAGCACTCTCCCAGGGATGTGGAGAGGGACACCCAGCTGGCCAGAGACTGGCAGCTCTAAATGCTGCTACAAAACCTCCTGTCTCTGTGAGATGAACACAAGCCCCAGGTGGAAAGAGCCATGCACAGCCCACCGAGCTGCTTAAAAGAAAAAGAACCTGGAAAGCCATTTTCTGTCACTGGAGCATTTATTACTGTTGCCCTGGCTGGGATGCTGCCAGATCCCAGCTGGGGACCATGCAGCGGAGAGGAGGAACAGCTCAGGGCTGTTCCTGTGCCCAGTGTCCACCACAGGGTCCCTGCACAGCCCCACACCTGCCAGCCCCAGCCCAGCCCATTCCCATCCCCATCCCCACACAGCCCCAGGATGCTCTGCCCACCTCTGCACATGCTAGGGCACAGCTGGAGACCTCGGGGTGCAAGGCTTGTGGGAAGGTGGCTGGACACAGAGAAATATTATGTCTGACATCCTAGAAAGGCTTCCTGAAAAACCACGCAGGTTTAAGTTCACAAGTTCCTGTAAGCAGCAAAAATGAAGCTTTGAAAGTGACTTAGGTGCCTTGAGAAGAGGCTCTTGGGCGCTGTGTGGCTGACTGACACTGTCATGTTTTAGAGTGTCTACAAAACTCCAGCTAAAGAAAAAGTATAAAATTTAATTCTTTATAAATTTGAGTATTTGCAGTTCTACATACAAATCATCAGCTCAAAATGCCCTCTTGGTCCCACCAGTGAAAAAGCAGATTGGACAAAGACAGCTCTGTGGTGCAACAGAAAATGCAGCAGCATTACAGGAGCACCAAAAAAAGTAAAGGTATTTTCCTTCCTTGATGGAAGCCATAGCCCTGATGCCTGAATCACACCCGTGTGGGATTACAGCTGCCCTCGGACTGACCTGCAAGGCGTTTTTCCCTGGCCGTTCTCCAGAAACCATCCCAGGCTCGGCTGCTGGAGCCCCCCGGGATGGTCGCTGAGGCTTCTCCTGAGGTGGGGTCTGTCCTGTGCTGCCATCCTCATCCTCACCAGCACAGCAGCCACAGGTCAGGGCCAGAGCACATCCATCTTCTCAGCTCCTGCCCTTGAGCTGGACTGGAAAAGCTCCTGCCGGGGAGAAGGCTGCAGGGAACTGCTGCCCATGGCTCTGGCAGCAGAGCAGAGCCCGGGGCAGCAGGGTCCCGGCAGGAGCACAGCCCAGCGAGCTCCACTCCCACCTCCTGTAAACACAGCTGCTCCTCTGACAGGGAGGATAAATAAGGAGAGAGGCCAGCACATCCCGGGAGCTCTGCACCTCTGCATTCCCAGCCCCTGCGTCAGCCGTCTGCATGCAGCTCTTCATGAGATGGCATGGCCTTGCTTGGCTTTGGGGTTTTTGTTTGGATTCATTTGGAACGGAGCAGCCCCGTCTAGAAGCGGAATAGGATGTTTCTCCTGTTTTAGGGGATTTACCTGAGTGATGGTTTTGTGCAGAGACAGTTCTGTTTGAAAAGGACTTGGATTAAACACTCTCCACAGAGAAACCTTACTCCAAAAGCACTTCCTTCCTGTGCTGTCCACTCTCTAAGTAATGATGGGGATATAAAAAATCCTCCACCACTTACCTGTTCAGTTACATGCCTGGAAATAGCCCCCACACAAGTATGTTCTTCTAAGCACATGCAACCCCTAAATTTAGGTTTCCTCCTCATTTGGGACGTGAGAATGAAATATCTTTATAGTGGAAGTGTGTATGCACAAAAAGCAAATACCTGACTCTTTGCTCAGCACTGATGAAGCTGCTTGGCAAAATCAGTCCTGGAAAAGAACTCAGTGGGGAGGTGACTTGAGTGGCAGGTGATTGCAGGTGGTGGCTGGTGTTACATGGCACAAATCCAACCCTCCTAGTGCTGGCAGCAGGTTTGGGTCAGTATCTCACAGGAACGAGTTCCATTTGAATTTACTGAATTTGAATTTGATCTTACTGAAGTGAGTTCAGCACACAGGACGCTTCCCAAGCTGCTCCAGCACACACATGTCACTAACACGCACATGTCACTGGCACACACACATGTCACTGACACACACACATCACTGACACACACACGTCACTGACACACACATCACTGACACACACACACATGTCACTGACACACACATCACTGACACACACACGTCACTGACACACACACATCACTGACACACACACACGTCACTGACACACACACATCACTGACACACACACACATGTCACTGACACACACACATCACTGACACACACACATGTCACTGACACACATGCACATCACTGACATACATATCACTGACACACTCCCTCCCCAGCCCTGCCCAGCTGGATGGATGCTCCTCACCGAGCACATCCTGCATCCAGGGGAGGTCTGAGAGCACCCTGGGAGTCTTTAAAGCCAATTCCTTGTGTTATGGACTGATGCTGCAAGCCTGCATCCTGATTAAGACAACTTCATTAATATCCCCCCGAGGAAAGAAAGCCAAGGCTGGCAGGCACGGAGGCTGCTCTGAGCTGAGCTGCAGCACTGAGCATCTCCTCCTCAGAGTCCTGGGGGACTCAGACCTGCTGAGCACACCTGCCAGCTCTCACACAGAATGCATTTCATACAACAAACTGACAGGCAGCATGGATTTACTCTTTTTTTCCTAAACCACCTGAAGTTAGTATCAGGATGAGGAGAAAGCATTAAATATATACATCCATTACAAAAAATTCTTTGGGTTTGGACAATGTAATCCCCAGATATCAGTGCAGGACGATCCAGGCTGTGCAAGCAGCCATTCCCCACTGCTCCCTGACTTCTCCCCTGGGAAATGCTCGGGGCAGGAAGCTTGTCCTGCACATTGGCCACATTCAGGATGCATCACAGGGAATTACACTTGCACAAAGATGAGACTTCACATGACAAAAGTATTTAGGTTTAAGAAAGTCTCCACCTGAAGAGCAATGGCACTCACACCTATGGAAGAGGCTGTTTTCCATGCCAGTTCCCAGTGAGCTGCATGGGGACACAGGGACAAGCTGAACCCTACAATAATCACTTCTAACTTGATGAGCCCAGTGAGTCTGTGGCCATCACCTGCAATTTCACGGAGCTGCCGCAGCTGTAAAGAAGAAAATCTGCTTCACAAAGCCAAATAAATAAAGAATGAACAGTCAGGCTGTTCATAGAAAGGAGTTAAAGTACCTCCTGTTGTTTCCCAGACACGGCCCTTAAACATGAGGCGTGCTAAAAATAAAGCTGTGCTAGGAAAAAGCAGCAAAGAGCTCCACATTCCTAGAAGCTTCTCACACTCACATCTCCGCCTTGGGACTCCTGTGAGGCCCAAAGCATTTCCCGAAACATCAGGCCATTTTGAGATGAAGCAAACATCCTCCCTCAGCAGATGCATTTCAGTAATGTTGGCATTTTAAAATTATCCAGAATGGTAAAACAACATACTTTAAAAAAAAAAAAAAAAAAAAGCCAGTAACTAGTCATTAGGGTTCCTGCAAAAATAATCTGAATATGTCCATAGCATTAAAGCCAAGAAACAACTGCTTTTATGCACCATTTAGCATTTCCCTTGTGGAGGACTCGAGTGTTTGGGCATCTGGATTTCATCTGCACCTGAAGAGGCTGGGGGTGTGATGTTTTAACTGCTGGCTGCAGATGGTAACCATGTGTTTGGATACTGCCACTCTCTCTCAGGAAAATTTAAAGGAGAGTATGATCGTATGCATACTGTTCAAGAAAGATAAAGGATGACTTAACAGCTAAGGTTGAACTAGAGTCATTCTTTTGCCCAAAGAGACAACTTTATTAGCCAGCACAGAGGAGTATTTATTCAGAGGAAAATAAAAAATTTTTATTTTGAAGATAAGAGGCTTATCAGTGAGCCAAAGGCCTCTGGCAGCACTCGTGGAACACTGTTTGAGTGAACCCAGGGGTGTCCTGTGTGCCTGCTATGGCAGGGCTGGGCAGCAGAATGTGCTGAAAGTCTTGAGGAAAAGGGATTTCTGATTTTTCTTTACACGCAGAGTTTGGCCATTTCAGCTCCTAGAAACCAACATGAGAGATTTCCTTCCCACTCTAGTCCAGCAGCTAAAGCTGACATTTCCCAAGAGAGGCCATGCCAAGGCAGGGCTCCCCTGGCAGAGGAAGGCTGTCCCTCGGTCAGATATCTCCACTTAATGTCCATTCTCAGAGCAACCCTGAGGTGGTGGGACAGGGCTGGGGACTGCACCCATCTGACTGCTCCAGTCCATGCAGAACCTGGAAATAGTGTAGCTATTTGTAGTTTATTAAAAAAAAATCATTTAATACCTTTTAAAAATTCTGGAAATTGATGGTGATCCTATGGTGGAACTCTCTGAAGCCAAGGTACTCCTGTAATGGATACCTGGTTGCTCATCAATTCTGATTTTTAAGTCAGCTTGTTATTCAGACACCCTTAAGCTGTGGATTTCCTTTTAAGTGATAACTGCCATATACCCTGGTTATTTAAAATTTTGCTCTACCATAATTGTTCTCTGGAACATATGAAACTTCCACACCAGGAGAACAGCAGACAGCCTTCCAACAAGGCTGGGAGTCCGTGCCAGCACAGGGATTTTCACGCTATTTTAAGCATTTACAAGTTGTCTCAAGCCTTAAACGATAAAAACATCAAGTAGTGAGAGTGCACTGAACTCAATATTTTGCTGTTGAGGCAGCCTAGTGGGAACATGCTAGAGCAAACATTTGAATGTAAGCACCAGCTGGAGGCACTTCAGCTCTCCACGAGGCGTTCCCGGTGAGCAGCAGCCCTGGTCCTGTGCAGGGATTGCTGCCCTGGTCCTGTGCAGGGATTGCTGCCCTGGTCCTGTGCAGGGACTGCTGCCCTGGTCCTGTGCAGGGATTGCTGCCCTAGAAGGACAGGCAGCAGCCCTGGAGTGCCGTGGTGCTGAGGGGACACAGAGCCATCAGTGACAGCAGCAGGGCTGCAGGTGGCAACAGACGACTTCAAAGGACCAGGGTGTGTGGGAGCAGTTCGGAGGCTTAAGGAAGGTTCTATCAAGCCTCAGTCATTAAGGCAAACTTGTTTGAGCAGGTTGGCTTCATCGCCGTGCCAAGGGCAGGGTTTTGGGGAGGGAGGGGAGGTGCCCAGGGTTGCCAAAGCCCAGCACACCTCCCTCTGCTCTGCCTATTTGCACACATCAGTTTGGGCTCACCAGCGCTTTACCGGCAGCAGTAAGTCCCTGTGTGTGACAGAACCCCGAGCACATGGCAGCCAGGGGTGTTGGCCCCAGCAGGAGCAGCTGCCCACCTACAAACCACAGTCCTGGCTGCAGCAGCGCCCGGGCTCGGGCACAGCCTGGCTCTGAAGGCACCGTGCTGAGAGTGGCTCTGGGCTCCAGTGGGGCCAGATATAAGTTGCACAGCTCTGGTGACACTGGTGTGTCCTGCCAAGCCCAAAGCTGCAGTGCTGCAGGCACTCAGCCTGTGCTGGCCTTCAGCTCGAGGTGCTGAGCTGGGCAGATGCAGTGCTCAGCAGCCCCACAGCAGCAGCTCTGCCCTTCAGGAATGCCTGGGGACACACTGGGGAGAGGCTGTGCCCGGCAGAGCTGCTCCACAAAGGCACGAGGGAGTCACCCAAAAAAACCCCCCACCCAACACCTTTTTAATAAAACGGGATTGAAAAATAAAATTTTTAGAATGAAGGCATGTTTTCCAGTAATTTATACATATATTATCCATAGCCAAGTAGCAGGGAAGAGTCCAGAGCTGAAGGAATAATTTTTTTATTTTTAAAATAAGATGCACTCACTTTCCTATGAAATTCTCTAAAGGGAAAATACTGTGCAAATAAAACAAACCCACACTTTAGTGTTCACCGTCTCAGAATGATACATTTATAAGCCTATGCCAGGCTGAAAATTGGCTGCTCAAAAGGATCACATGTCTCTGAAGACAGAGAATGAAGAGCCAAGCAGCACATTATTAGAGGCTGAAAGAGATACTCCCTTTGAATAAAACACTGTTGTTGGAGGCGTGGGAGCTGGAGAGGATAGGACAGCAGTCTCGTATTTCTTCAGGGAACACAGGCATTTGAATGAAATCATGAATGATACTCTAAACGAGAGTCATATTTCAAACAAACATGGAAGTGACAAGTGTTATTTCAACGTCTAGTTTTGTATCTGTTGAAAGGGCTGTTTGGAAATCTCTCTAAAAATGCTGGAATTTTTTTTACTCCAGCAAATTTGCCATCAGCATGGGCTGCAGCAACTGGGAAGGAGGCTTCGAGTGTGATATTTATCTTAGTATTTTGTTGACATGCTGTGATTTGGAAAAATATGTTCCAATAATTACAGTGACTAGAGACCAGTGATGTGTTAATTAAATATAGTGAGGAGTAACCAAAAGCCCTGTGCCATCAAATCACATTATAACATGTTTTTTAGGTTAAGCAGCATGTCCTAGACAAAGAGTCCATCAAGTGAGGAGCAAAGCATTGCTTCTCACGAGCAGATGTGGTGTTGAAGGCAATCTCTGAGCCAGTTCCACCTCCCAGATGCAAAGACTCAACCTTTCCTCCAGAGCTGTTCATCCTCAGGTCGTGCAGGGCTGGCTGGCAGCAGGAAAAGGAGCAGCAGCACAGGTCAGCCCTGCTCACACATCCTGCAGGGCTGCCCCAGCCTGCCCCAAAGAGAATTGAACATGTTGCTGCAAGGCATGGCAGGACTCAGATCAAATGCCCATTAATGAGCAGATGTTGCTGCCGCCTGCCTGCACCATCCCTGGGAAGGTGGAAAAGGCTCCCCAGGCCAGTGCAAGGTGCAGCCCCTGTGCCCTCAGCTGCACTGGGCACCCCAGGGGCCTTGGAAATGCTCCCAGATCAAGCAGGTGTCCCAGAGGACTGTCTAGGTTGGATAAAACTTAGCAAATATATTTGAAAATAACCATAGAATGGCTCTGAGATAGGTTTAATTCTTCAGTAGTTTCTGCCTTTCAGCAAAGCCCTGAGACACACTGGAGCTGCAGAATCCAGCACAAACTAACAAGTGAACTCTGAGGTGGTGATCGAGGCAGGTTTGGGTTCCCTTGCTCCAAAAAAGCCAGAACAACCACTGCAAGCACAGACAGGACATGCCAGGCTTCAGGCAGAACTCTAGATGTGGGGCTGTGTCTGTGACTCCTGTGCAAACACATTGCTTGGAGTAAAACAATCTAACTCCTGCTTATCAAGAAACTTTGAGTATTTTTTCTGCACAAGATATTTAGTAATTCTCCCTGAAATTGTGAAATGTCCCTACAGGGACATTTGTGGAGAAGCTGGGGACTCAAAGGGTGTGTGCTGCAGGGATCCCCACAAGCAGCAGCTGCAGCTGACCCAGCCTGCATTCAGTTTCAGTCAGAATCACACTTTTGCAGTCCCACATGCCATTGTTGGTCACTGCCTGCAAAGGGGATGAAAACTCCAGAAGCAAGAGCAAGAAAACTCTAGGAGAGTTGTGGGATTATTAGGAGTCATATATGTTTACTGGGCTGGTTAAATAACCCCCCAGTTCTGATGTGAGAATTTGCTTTCAAAGACATGTTTTGGTTGAAGTGTAAAATTCCTCTGATGGTTGGCAGATGAAATTAATAATGGAGATGGTGATAAGGAGATGCAGACTTGAAATGAGGTACCAAAGTGTGACAATAAGGGTAATTTAGGTCTCACACAGATTATAAAGGGTTATAATGGATCACTGGATATTTGTAACACCCATGGTTAGATTTCTTCCTGCAGATGTGCTAGAGGCTGCTAAATTAGAAATACATGTGCCTCTGGATCATCCAGTCCATCTATTGACCCAGCACTGCCAAGCCCACCACTGAACCATGTCCCCAAATGCCACATCTATAAGATACAGAACCACATGGGGTGAGCACCCAGTGTCACTGTCCTGGGCCACAGGTAAGAGGGAACTCCCACCCAGCCAAAAAGATTCCAGGGGTAAATCACAGCTGTGAGGCAGTGCTGCTAGAGCCTTGGGGGAATGAGTAGTTACTTTCGTGTCAAGATTAATCTTGGGTTTGTTAGTTAACACAGAGGAAATGGACATGGAGCTGAAGTGCAACCACAGCCAGTGAACTGTCACCAATCAGCCTAAAATAAATACCACACTAATGTCTGAGGCTGGAACATGCTGTGGAGTGTTTTGTAACCATATCTGTGAGCTCAGCGAGCCTCCTGCACATTGCAATGTTTGCCTAAAGCTCCTCTCTTGGTCTGGCAGCAGAGCTGTTTGCATTGGCATCTCTGCCCCTCTTCAAGGTCCCAGTGTGAGGGAGAAAAGCAGCTGAAAATGGAGAACTTGAAATCACACCCCTCTTACGAGATCCCCAGAGGTCCCATTCTCACCCTTCAGAGCAAAGAGCAGCAGTACTTGGTGTGAAATCTATATCACATTCCTGGTGGGAGCTGGAACACATTTTTACAATTGCCCTATAGGAGGACTCAATATCCATTTGTCTGAGGGTTTTTTAACTCTGTCCTTCTCCATATTGTCTGTTTTCCTGTGGTAGCAGAATCAAACCCTAATCCTCAAAGGATATGAGAACTGCAGGACCAAAGTGTTTTCCTGTCCCATGCAGGTCTCAGTCTGAGCTGACAAACACCTGAAAAATGCCAGAAACAGCTGGGGTGTTTAGCCAGAGGTAAATGGTTAATTGGGAGAAGCTGGGAGAGTTAGAGCCCCCAGCTGTCAGCAATCCACCTCATGCAAGTGATGGCCACAGAGGCTGCAAGGGATCAGTTGATCCCTTTTATGAGCAAAATGTCTCAGGCTCTTGGAATTGCTCACCTTTCCTGGCACACCAGAAGCTGATGTTGCCTCAGCCTAGAGCTGCACCTCTGCCTGTGGTCACTCCCACCAACAGCTCTGGGACAATGCACTTGGGAAAGGCAGCAGTGGAAAGCAGACTGGCTCCCAGAGGATGGTCAGTGGTGGTTGTCTGAAAAACTGGCTGCCATTAAATACCCCAGAAATGGCCAAAAAAGAGATCAGTTTGTCAGATGCTGCACACTTGCTATTCCCCTGGGATCACCTTACAGTGTGTGGGGGCTCTCGTGTTGCTCTGGGTTGTACCTTTCCCCCCTTGCCCTTCTGTGCTCTGCTCCCAGGTGTTTGTGCACAGCAGCAGCTCTGCAATGTGCCTTTCCTGAAGGGTAAATGCTTTCCCGAGGTCTCTGCTTAACCAGGGCACAAAGGAGGAACAGCAGCACACAGGGTGGGATGCAGGGAAGGAGGCAGCCACGGGAGGGTTCAAAGCAGCAGCTCAGCATTCCCACACTCTGCCAGCAGCTCTCCAACAGGGCCCTGAAAAGCAAGGCCTGTTCCTCAAACTACTGCTGGAAACCTCAGACACCCTACAAGGGAATTTTCCCTGGGCAGTTTTATTGTCTGCTATCAAATGACATCAGTAACTCTCCACAAATAGCAAAGCAGACCAAGGCCTGGGATATACAAAGTACATGAACAGATTACATTAGAGGCAGCTCAATAATTTACATTTCTGGACACTGGTGGGTTCTGAGAGACTCAACCTTTGGTACATTTAACACAGTCCCTCCAGGAAAGTGAGGAGCACACACATTAGTCAGGGATTGCATGAGGCTCTCCAAGCTGACAGGCACACATAAACCTGTAATCTTCGTTGCCATCTGCCTGGCAACAGCACAGCAGGGCCAACCCTGGCACCTCCTGACCCCTCTGTCCTGTAGCCCATACTGGATATAGAAAAGTGGGTATTTTTTATGTCCATCTACCTGCTGATAGACAGGCCTTTAGAGCAGGGGGGTTTACTCCAGCATTTAAGGGCAAACTAGATTTTTAATCTGTACTTCTAAAAAGAGGGAAGTTACAAGCATTATTAAATCAGAGGTTTGCATTTCTGAGTCCAATGAAAATTCAAATACAGCTGGCTTGAATAGTCTAACAGTAAGAGGAAGTCACTTGTTTCATAAAAACTTCTTAAAAAAAAATCAGATCACCAGCTAAACCAGAAGTAAATGAAGCTCATGCAGTTTACCCCATTCCCTCAGCTTGCACACACGCTGCATCAGGAGCAGCTAAGGACCCCAGCTGAAATGCAAACCAGCCTCCACAAAAGGCTACTGCAACTCTCTCCACGAGGTATTTCTGCATTAAAAAGAGGCATACTGAACAAATCAGAACTCCCTAAACTTGTAAAGAACTTGTATTCCTCAGCAGCTCACTTCCCCTAAAAAATGTTACTGTGGTGCAGAGCTCAATGGAGATACAACACAGAAGGGATTTTTCATTTTTGGAGGTTTAGATCAAAGCTTTGTGGTTTGGATGGCTAAAATATTTGCACAGAACCCTGAAGGACTGTCTGTGACACAGCCAGCTTGTCACAAGATGCACTGCCAGCATGCTGTTGTGGCATGTTTCATTCCTCACAACTTCCTGCCCAGGAGACATCCAGTTAGGACAACTTCAGAACAGCAAAATCTGGCATTTCAAAACATAAGCAAAGGGCAATTTCAAGAGAGGAGTAATGAGTTTATATATATGATGTGCACTTTGCACATGAAATGTTTTATTCAACAGTAAAATATCACACTGAGTTACACATCCATGTGCAGGAGGCAGCAGGTGCTGGCAAGTGAATTTGGAAGGGGAAACCTTACAATGCCTTCAGAGCACACACTTCATTCTTCAACACAGCAAAACAGAAGCTGAAAAATCTGAAAACAGGACCTGAATCTAAGAACTCTGAATTATCAGCTTATTAGAGGAAGAACAGAGCATGAAACCATGCCAGTCACGTTGCCTTAGTAAAAGGTATTCCGCAACAATCCCCAGTATCAAATGCTACAGAAATTTAGGATGCCAAAGGAAAGGAACACACCCAGAAATCCCTCCCACAAACCCCACAAATGCAGGCCAACAATGAACAATCTCAAATTATTTATTAGGAAAAGACAAAGTACTGTTTCAACATTCGTACAGAACAAATGGTAATAAAACCGGGAAAATAAACTGTAAAAAGTAGGCCCATGACAGAGGAGTTGGTTTGTGACAAAGCAATGAAATCCAAACTTCACTCATGCAAACAAGCAGTAAAGAATTATTTACAATTTTGATGGGATGAATTACAGCATTGTCCATATTTGGGCCCAAATCAAATTACTCAGTGACACATTAAAGGGATCTAATCTGTACATTCAATAATGAGAATCTATAAAAAGAAAAATAATTTAAACAATTTACAAGAGCTGTATTACAGATGGCATAAAGGCATCATTTACAAGAGCTGTTTAACAGGTGACACAAACGTATTCATGAGTAATTTATGAATAAAAATTTGTAGCACATATTTTTACATCACATCTTCAGTGTCTGAACAGTAAACAAGAAAGCAGAGACATACCATGAGTGCAATGTAATAGAATAAGGCAACTTAACCAAATGGCTCTTCAGAGAACTTCCATCCTAGCAGGGTTTACAAGTTACAAATCTGCCTGTCTGCTTTGCTAACTAAAACAAATACTTGAAGATAGTAACTGGTGATTACAAGGCCTGTGTATGACGAGACAATAAATGGAAAATTAAATGCTTGTTTGTTAAGATGTCAAAACTCAAGAATGTAAAAGTGCAGGTTACCAAAAGCCCTCTATACCCTAACACAAACACATTAATTTTTACGGCCTAGGTGTTGTAATTTAATGTCTCAAAATACTAATTCACTAGTCTTATAAACTCTTTCATAATGCACAGTCTGAAACCAATATACCTCCTGCCAAAGCTTGTATTTACAATTTCTCAAATTGATGTCAGAAATGTGAATTGTGAAATGCCAGCAATTTATAGCAAAGATTAGCAAGTGACACACTATATTCCAGTTCATTTTATAGGCAACACTAATTGCACATTCAGATTCAGAAATTATTTTAAATGGGTATTTCTGAATTTTCAACAGCTTCCCCAAGCACTTTCAGTAGTGGCTGACTTGCTTGAAGTTTTAGCAGAGAACAAATGCCAATTGTGTTCCGCTTGTCAAAATTTGTGCAAACAGCTACAGTAACAAAAGAAGATGAAGGGTAACATGGAAATCAGGCGATGAAAACTTATCTGTCTCCTAATGTACCACAGGACGTTATGGGCCTTACAGAAAGCAGCACAGGAAGCCACACCTGCCAATGACTTGCCACATTAACAAACACAGTCCACAGAGTCAAAAAAACCAAACCCAAAAGGGAAACTCAAAGTAAGGCCAGAAAGTATTGGCAAATGATAAAATTTAAGTCTGTCAAAAGGACCAGGCCATAAATACTTTATTTACAATTTCTATTTAGAATCTTTATTTTCAACAAATGATTTAGCACCAGCAGGAATATGCCAAGTAGCATTACTGTGTTCCCCAGGCAGAAGACCTTGAGGCCAAATCTCGTTCATTAGTTTAAAAGAATGATCTACTCAAGTATCTAGAGAGTGAGCAAGAAACACTCAGTTATGCAAACTGAGACTGCTCAAACATATTCCATTAGCACATTTATAATACAAATATATTACAGTATCTTTTGAGATGTTTTCAAAGGTGTGTTTTTAAGAATACTTAATATGCTTTCCACGTGTGAAGCAAATGAAACTAATAAAACAGGCTTATTTGCAGACTTTTGTTAACCTTAGATAATTACTAATTTTACCACAGTTGACAAAATATTGGTGGTGTACTTTGGAATATTCCAGTAAAACTTTAAATTTGTACGCAGGAATTACCCTTCTACACTGTGAAAAAGGATTTTTTTAATCTCCCATGGTCATGTCTGAGGACTAAATTCTCCCATTTTATCCACAATGATTGTAAAGCTCACCCCCTCTGACTGTGTGTTAATGGGAAATTAATCCACCCAAACACTTCCAACCTGACCCACAGGTGTTTGTCCACTTTTTAACTTCAGCAAAGCTCTGTTACATATTACATGGTTTTTAAGCCTACATAATCCATAAAAAGAATGTAGATAGGAAAACAAAGACAAATGACAAGGAAAAGAATTAGTCTTGTTATTGTGAATAACTAGAACTGACCAGAACAAACTCAACACAACCACACTGACTTTCACCTCTGTTCTGAACTCAGCTGTTTCCTCAGGATTACAGTGATATCCAGAATGTGAACAGTGAAAGTGGTATTTAAAAACAGGTTGACTGCAAATTTATTCATTAATGAAAAGTAATGACTGAATGTGAAAGATACCATCTAGTCTTTATCTAGCACAGATCTACTCTAGATAAAATACTCTTTAATTAGTTCCAGATGTTAAAACCCCATTGTTATTTTGAAATATTTAGAAATGAGAAGTTATTTCAACTGATCTGGAAGCAGGTGTTTCCTGAAGACCTATATTGGGTACAGACAAAGAGTACTACAGCCCTTAAAGGCACCTTGCACCTATACTACCAATTTAAGTGCAAGTAGGAATGTCACAGTGGCACAGAAGCAGCAGAGGATCTGTTAGGAGAAGCCAGAGCTTTTGAACACACAGCTGAGAGTAAGTGGGACAATGGGGGTCTCTGCTTTCCACCCTGTAGTTCTCAATTACAAACACCTGTTGGCAGAATCACACAGGTGGCTGAGAGAGGAGAAGATCTTCAAAAGGCAGGTCAGACACCTGAACACACTCTGGAAATCTTGAGCAAACTAAGACAAAGGGTGTATCAGTGCAGCTTCTCTCCAAACTCCTAAATGCATTGAGACTTCACTAAAATGAATGAAAAATTGTTTGTGTTTAAACCTCTGCTAGCTTCAGTAAAGAACACTGAGGATGTATTAATTCCAGCCTGTTAAATATTCAAGATGTATTGTAATTGCTGTTTCATTCAAACTGCAATTACCCAAATAGACTTAGAAAGGTCAAAGTGGTTAGATTTAATAGCTTGGAATAACTTCACCTAAGACTGAACATCTCTATCCAGAAATAAACTGTACTTATCTCACTATAAACTTGCATGATTTTTAGGGAGATACAGATACAATAAAACTGTGCATAATACTTGAAAAGACCAAGCTGGAGGGATAAGACCAAGAAGTGCAAAAGCATTATGCCAAGATTAAGGGCTACAGGGATAGGAAGCCAGAAACTTGGTATTTTTCTGGTATCTCTTGCTACACTGGATTAAAGGGATCATCTCCACGGCCAATAAAATTACCTGCCATTTCTCAGGTAAGTAATATTGGTTAGGAAACCTCATGGATAAAGTCCCAGTACCATAAAATTGGCATTACATGAAAAAATTAAAAGGCACTCACATGGCTGATTGAGCTGAAAATTACTACACATTCAAAATGGGTCTTACATTTTAACTTAGAATAGTATCACAGAACTTTCCTC
Organism: Entomyzon cyanotis; assembly: GCA_024500445.1. Classification (NCBI taxonomy): domain Eukaryota; kingdom Metazoa; phylum Chordata; class Aves; order Passeriformes; family Meliphagidae; genus Entomyzon; species Entomyzon cyanotis. The sequence goes on from JAKEPQ010000668.1 coordinate 1,432,360, forward strand.
TACAGAAGTGGTTCCACTTGAGAAGACAACAGTAGTCCTGAGAAAACCCCAAATTTTCTCCACTGTAGTACAACACACTGAATCAATTCACCCTAAAGCTGCTTCAACCAGTTAGCTCTGAGGAAAAGAAATGGCAAGGGTGAAAGTAAAAATAGATGATCAGGAAAAAGCAACTTACTTCAGTGATGCATGTAAAAGAAACAAGCCTTTTCAACCTATTTAGGAGGGAATTTAGAAGAAAAGACTTTAAGGCTTATCTTGCAACTATTTGTGATGCCTATCATTTCTCCTGGTGGTAGAGTCAATCTCTGGAGACTCTAATAACAAGGTCTAAGCTCACAGAAAATGAGATGAAACCCAAAGATGTGACTTAAATACAGGACCCCTGCGCTTTACAGTAGGGCTTGACAACTGCTGTGGTTGCTCTTGTAATGAAGTAACAATTGTGCTGATAAAACTAGCAATAAGAAGCCAATTTTTTTTGAAGCTCAAGGGAAGTAAAACAGAGGTAGGGCATACTTTTCGATTCTCACAGTAGTTTCTATACAGTACAGCTATTCAAGAATTACTCCATTTGCTCATTTTGTAACTCTGTACAATTTACTTTAAAAAAGTATGTTAGGTCACATCAGCTTCAATTGTTTAATTAACTACAGATATTAGGTAATCATCTATATGTGCTTTTGGTTAAATATACAAGTAGTTTCTAACTACTGCTTCAAGAGGACTCTCAGTATCACAATGAGAGGTGAAGTAGCAATAAACATGGTCTAAAGGAACTGTTTCCAATGGAGCTGTAGTATGTGTCCTAAAGCACCCTTTGCAAGTAAAATATGCAGTTAGTTTGCAAAATTTTCAGCAGGCTGCCAGAACATTCAGAAAATTAAGTTTTTACACAGTTTTATAACCAAATAAAGGTTACTTTTGATAGTCAATCATATCTCAAAAGGAACAATTTACAGCATTTATCAAGACATTCTATAAAAACCGTATTCACTCATTTTCTGAAGTGCTCTGATTTAGCATTAGACTAGCTGAACTGTGAGTATAATTTTTAGTTGTTTATGTCTATAGTGAAACATCAAAGCAAGCACAATGGAAATGTAGTACAAGTACCAGGAAAAGCAACAATAAATGGAACTGCATTTGTGATTAGCATTGCACTTAATGAGTTGCCTACTCTAAGGTACTGTACTCGTAAAGGACCACAGAAAATTTTAAAAGCAAAAACTTATGATGTTAGTTTGGGGCTCTGAATTTTGAGAAAGAGAAGACTGAAAATAGCACAAGGGTTTCTAACACAAGGGGGATGTGTATCTGGAAATACAACACAGCCATGCTGTGGAATACTCAAGCAATCAGTTTTAAAAAAACTTCAACCCCAAGTCTGGTTGCTCCTCATTCACTTGCAGGAAATTAATTTAATGTGAAAATACAATAAAATTGGATAGCTCTTCAGTCCACAAAAAGTCATATAGCTAATGACTGGATTAATAGTCCCGTAAGCTTAAGATCTCATGCCCTGGCTTCAGGACTAAACCTATTACAATAATTGCAACTGTAAATTTTAAAAGTCTACAGAAAACCTGAAAAATCAGTTCTAGAGTACGGATTTTATCCCAAGGCCACAATTTGATGAATGGTTCCATATTGCAAGTGCATTAAATATTGGTCCATTTGCTGCTGCAATACAAACTCTGATGCTGTCCTCGACTTCCAAAAACAAACTTCCAAATCCAGAATTAAGCTAACAATCTTTCAGCTTCAACATCTACTCGAATTCTGATCAACTCTTACAAAATTAATGAGAAATCACGATTTCAAATCAGTAGGATGGGGCAAAGATTCTCCACACCTCCACAGAAATAAGCCAAAGCATCAGAATTATGAGGTCCCATAATCAGTCTACCATAAAGCCTGAGAGAATTGAAAAAATCCTTATAAAATAGTCTATTTTATAATGATTTCTTCAATTCTCTCAGGCTTCATGGTGATTTTACAAATGATGATTCATGACAGCAGAACTTATGAGGAAAACAAAAAAGTCACCCAGAAGGCATTTTGGAAGTCACGTCCTCAAAAAAAAAAAAAAATTTTAAAAAATCTTCCCCCCAAAACCTGCCTTCATTAATCACTAAACTCTTTTCCAAATTCAGTCAAAGGTAGAGGGATCTTCCCAAAATACCGGCTGAACCTTCAAGTAATTTAAGGTATCTTCATGAAACCCTCAAAATATCAACTGTTTAATCTGCTGCTTTGGCTGATTCTTTGTGTTTCTATTCTTCCCACTGGAAATTAAAGCATTAATATTATTTCCATTACACAAAAATAAAATTATTACTATGTTTACTGTGGGAAGCAATTGTCTAGAGTTTCCTCATCTTGTAGATAGTACCTTGCTGTCTTTTCAAGTCGTCCTCTCTAAGTACACATGAAACTTGTGCTCATAATAACAGTATCCTACTAATGAAAATAATTTTTCAGTCATCAATTATATACAAAACTGATGGGCCTAAAGCCTAGGGAATAAACTTGCAATATTTTCATCCTGAGCACTTAAGGGTTTGGCATTCCTTTTTCTGGAATTTCTGGAAAGTTGTTTTCAGAGGATGTATTGCATATTAGAAGTTCACTACTGGCTACACGTACCAAAGAACATAAATTATAGCCACAAACAGTTCACTTGCCAAGGCCCAACAGAGTGAAACCCCTTCCTTACAACAGCAATACTCAGTAGCTTAATCACTTCTTAAAAAGTTACAGAAAATCACCTATTTTCTTCTCCCCTCCCCAGACTGAATTCCCATCAACATAAACAAGTCTCATTCAGGTGGAAAATAGTTCAGTGTAGTGACATCTGGTATTTCAACTGAAATTTGGCAGCCCAAGCAGAGCACCAACAGCTCCAAAGTATCCCTGTTAAAAAAAAAAAATCAAGTTTAAGGAGGGTATTAAATTCTGCAGTAATCACATTTTAGTGACAACAATCATGTGATGAACCAATGCTACAGAAAGAACACTATACATTTTGAATACATAATATTTCAGAGTAATTATTTAAGGCTTTGTGAAATAAACATTTTATCCTTCTTATCTAGCTTAACTTCAGGAGATTTCATGCCAAGCCTCACCATACACTGCAGGACTTCTACAACAGGGATCAGTGACTCCTGAACCACAGAAATCAGGTTTGGTTTCTTCTTGCTAGAGAAGCTGCATATTTTGCTTGCTAAAAGGTCTTCAGTAACCATAAGCAACATTACTCCTAATGTACAAATGAAAAATTTCTTGAACTACCTGCACACTGCACTTTTGGACTCTGCCTACCTGCACACAAAGAACCATGTTCTCCTGCTGAATTACTTTTCCCCTGTGGAGTGAAATATGCCTCCTCCCTATAACTAAGAAATACTCAAGTGTTTGGAATATATACTTGAGCGCATGCAAGTGTTTAACATTCACCCAAGAAAAATCCAAAGGGGGTAAAACCAACAAGGAACCATTCTCCTATTACTGTGGACATCAGGACAGACTGTCTGTCAGTCCTGCAATAAGCAATAAAGGAAAAAAGTTGTGAGAATCAACTGAAGGGAACAATGTAATGCCGTAATAGTTGTAGACCAAGAAACTGAGGACAAAAATTCCCAACTCCCTGCCAAAAAGCTGTAAGTCTGGAATTGTTGCACCTGTAATTAATACTGATTGCCTGTATTTTAACCAAAACAGGTCAAAGCTCTCAGCATTGCATGCTGATCTAGATGGCAGAGGCTGCCCAAAAGCAGCTTATTCTCAAAGCATAAAATCACTACAGCAACTCTGAGGGGTCTGTGATGGAATGAAAACAGGCCTTGTCAAAGCAGTCTTGACTTTCAAGATATTGCTCAAGCTCAGCTGAGTACAATGGAAGTGTTTCAAAGGCCCAAGCTTTACATTTCTGCACTCTTTGAAACACAATACTTGCTGTTGTTTCCACCCGAACCCAAGAAAGACTGGTGACCCTTAGCACAGAGTTTAACATTTTCTTGTCCCTCTCCAGAGATGCACAGCATGAACTGACATACCCCAAAGTGACTGAAGTACTTCCCTGGCAGAGAACTGTTCCCAGAGAACCAATTCAGCAAGACAAACCTCCTCTTATTTCTAATATTTACCGAGCACTTGGTGCCTCAGGATATCACACATGAGAGCTACTCAATACAGGCATTTGTGATTTATGGTGAAACAATACACAGAGATAAATGAGCCACAGCATACCTCATGTTCTAGGAACAAGGCCTTCAGCTGGCCTTTTGACCAGTAATCCAGTGCATATGCAAGAAGCTTCATTGACAAAGTATTCACACGCAAAAAATTGCCAACAAACACAACTCTGTTTATTTTCTAAGGAAAAAAAAGAAAAACAGCAAAGGATTAAGTGTTTTCAGTGTTTAACACAGCTTTGAAAAATTAGGCTATGAAAGAGAAGACTGTCTAGAGCAAGGGAAAAAACCACAGAAAACAAACAACCCACAATTAAAATGTGGTTTCAAAATTTAAAACATAGCATACTTGGGGAAAAGGAAAAACGGTGCAACCCTTGAGAATTAATGGACTTAATTTACAGACAAGTAGCATTTGTGTTTCAAATTAAGTGAACATTTTCAGCAATTACACAAAAGAAAGAGCCCAGCTAAAAGTGAAAATAAATGAAAAATACTTGTGTTTGGTCGAGAAGACTCAATGCCTTCATAGCCCTGTACAATGCTGCTTGATCCATATGCAACAAGGCAGCACTGTAAAGAAGCCGAAGACAGTAAGACATGACAGATGCTCCTTTCATCTTCAGACCTCAATATACCTCAGCCTAACATTAGACTAAGAGTTAAATACTACAAGTGAGCTGTGAATTTTAATCAAGTCAAATGTAAAAATGTGAAAATCATTTAATACTCCCCATTAACTGAACTAAATCCAACAATAAGCAAAAACATTAAACACTGGTTAAACGATGCGAGAGGAAGAACCAAAGAAAATGTAATTGCGTTAGTCTTTACCACAGTGCCTAAATAAGCACTTAATTACATTAAATCAATGCTCATATCCAAGTTATTACAAAAACTTATATGACAATTCAACCTGTAGTCAAATGTCTAATATACAACTGTTCTTTAACCATCTTGATTAGTTCCCAGTGAAGACAAAGCAGACACACTGTTAAGGCACAAAAATATAATTCTGCTCTACTGCAGGAAGTCACAGTAATTACATTAATTTTATCTTTACACATCAGTTCAAGGTACTAGTTTGTATATCCCTATTAACTGTTTCTCATGATTTGTAGTTCTGTGACATAGCTGGAATTAGACCAAATAACCTCTTGGAATAAAGCTAGTTTATGCAAGTTTTACAAGTTCTGCTTTGTCGTCCTTTACTCCCACCCTTAAATATAAATTGCATACATTTGCCTAGGACATGCAGTATGTACTTTAAACTTCACCTTCATTTTAATTCTTTTGTTATTAAGCTTTGCCATACAGCAAAAAGCCAAAATTAACTTAAAACTCACAAAATTAACTTTCTTCTCCAAAACAGACATGAGAGAGACATACAGTGAAACTGAGAGAGAACTTGCAATATTAAAACCAGAAAATATAATTAATCTGGCTCCTAAGCAAAAGGAGGGTTACTGCAACTAACAGGGCTGTTGGTACTTCTGAGATGATCATATCCAAACATTTTTTGCAGAGCTCTAAATACAGTTATCCACAGTCTTCTCAAAGAAAGCTGTTATTAAAAACCTCATTTTATCCCAAGTTTGTTGATAATGAAGGAAGAAATCCCTGCTGCTCAGAAACTCTTGTCTTCTATGCCTAAATTCAGTATTCTTCCACAGTTCCTTGACTGTCCACAGTAATACTGGAACTGAACACATATTAGTTCTTTTTTAAACTCAGAGAAATAGAAAATGGCACAAAACCCTCTCTGTATCAACCAGCAAGATGAGAGGTGTCAGAACAATTTTTAAGTCTCAAGAGCTAGAAAAAGTTAAAAATAATGCTTAACTAGAAACAAGGCTTTCTACAGGCTTTGATCAGAGAATAATTTCAATTTGGAGAAACAGCTGGAGGCCATCAGGTCTTATGCACTGCTCAAAGCAGGACTTTCAGCAACTTAAATGTTGCAGTTGCTGAAGTCACATATTTTGAAACTTCCAAGGACAGCGTCTCTGAGTCCATGTTTCAGGGTTGATGCATTCCCTAGGTGACCTTGCCTTGGCAGGGGGTTGGACTAGATGATCTCCAGGGGCCCTTTGCAACCCTAACTGCTCTGTGGCTAAAGTATTAGGAATTAGTTTGGAGATTTTTGATTGTCTTTGGAGAAGTGGGACAAGGATATCTTTGCTGACGGCAAGGGCACCTGATGAGGAGCTTTTAAGGGAATGGAACCCAAAGCTTGAAAGTAAGTGAGGGAGCAGGGGGCACAGGATGTTGTGATGAAAGATTTGAAGTCCCCTTGGTAAAACAGGGCGACTGCAGGCCCAACTCAAAGATACTACATGAATTTCCTCATTTCATTTGGCAATGTATTAGAATTAGAAGGTTTAAAATTATACACCATTTTAGCAGTCATTTCATATGAAAACAAGTAATAGAGCTGCAGACAGATCATTTCCTTGTCAGAAGTTTTTACCTCATTTACTGCACACATCCTGGCAATAGAGCCAATGTTATTGGTGATGGTGACCAATATGGCTCTTGCAAGATCTTCTTTACTGACAGACTCCCTCTTCTCTTTGTAGATCATATTCCCAAAACTAGAACAGGAGAAATGGCCATTAGTTACAAAGTGATTCATATGCATTTGAAGTAATTTCAGAATGGATTTTTTTAATGCTATAACAGAACCTAAGTCTCATGTTTGCTCTTTGAGGAACTCCCTTTTTAAGTCTGTATTAAATACAGCAATTTGACACTACATCTGTATTTATTCCTTCACAGGAAACAGTCAATTGTGATACAGTAACAACCCCCAACAAAATATTTTTGTTCAGAATGTTGACTTCCATGAAGAACCACCTACAGTAAAATGGTCTTATTCTTCAGAAAAGACTACTCTGCAAATCTAGTCACTGTAAATTAAGTCATTGCCTAAGTCTGACTGGTGAATCCTCCACTTCTCATGCTTACTTCCTCACAAATACATATCCATTCTTCTGTTCTCAAACTAGAAGAAAACCAGAGATGAACAGAATGGTTTTATGATGGAACACAACCCTCTGAAACAAAATAAAACAGCTGACAGAATGAAATTTAGGTTACACAAATGAAAAGACAAGAATCCACAGCTGTGTGATATTTTACCACCAAGGACTCTGCAAGGTCTAAGTCAGTCTGGAGAGCAAGAATCCCAATTACTCTAAAACTCAAACAGCCATTAAAGCTCTTAGGGATCTTAAAAAGTAAATGAGAACAGAAAGTACCAACATAAAGCAAGTTAAAATGTATTGACTAAAGTGTAAAGTTCACACATCTTAAAACCTCTCAGCACACAGTCTCTCAAGAGGCTTGGACTCAGGTGGCTGGAGAGGGAGAACAATTAATTTGCCATGAATTATGACTCACTACTGAATAACAGCAAAGATTTAATGAACACTCTTATGTACATTTTAGTTTCACTTGCAGAGTTTATTTTTCTTATCTTTCTGAAGGGTAGCGAAGCTGTAACATCTTCAATATTTGTCAATGGAAGTAGTATGTGCAGCTGTGACAAAAGTCCTCTGTCATTGACAATGACACTCATTTTCATGGTGCAAACTGTGTTCAACAGGCCTCATTAGTGAGAAAAGTAGTTAAAACATGCTAGATGTCTGCACTGACAACCATGTTTGCAAAAAAATTAGGAACTGCTCCACTGTAAGAGCAACACGAAAGCCATCTCCCACTCACCCTCCCTCTAAACAATGGCTCTACTAAAAGATCCTAGGAAATCAAAAACAAGTTGGTGCTTTTTCCCCCTCCCTCTTGTACTGGTTTTGACTGGGCCGAAGTTAATTTTCTTCACTGCAGCTAGTACGGGGCTGTGTTTTGGATTTGTGCTGGAAACTGTTGATAACACAGGGATGTTTCTGTTATTGCTGAGCAGGGCTTGCACACAGTCAAGGCCTGTTCTGCTCCTCTTCCCAGCCCACCAGCGAGCACAATGGGGGTCCACAAGGAGTTGAGAGGAGACCATTCTGGTCTGTTCCATTTCTGCCCTATGAACCAGTCTTTATCTCAACCCACCAATTTTATTTTTTTCTCCCAATTCTCTCCCCCATCTGAGTGGAGGGAGTGACTGAGTGGCTGCCTGCTGGGTTACACCACACCACCTCTGCACTTTGTTCCTGCGCTCCTGTGATCACCTCATGTTCCCTCTGACTCACACAGAGCTGTGCATGACATACCACAGGAGGTTTCTTCAATATCTACCTAGCAGGCACCTGCACTTGCATGTGGCTTTAAACCTTCAGGAAAGCTGAGGATACATACTTTTGGATAAAAGTGTAACTTGACTACAATGAAACCTTGCAAAAAAGCAGTTCTCTCTTTATGAATAGTTTAAGTCTTGTTTTTGAAGCTCCCCAAACCAACAAAAGAACCCACAAAGAGATTCCCGCTTACCTGGATGCTACAGCCCATCCTGGTAAGCCAAATCTTTCATAGTCTCCTCCATAAATATCCCGAACCAGCTTGTCAGCGTGTGTGCTGTCTCCTTTGGATGCCATTTCCAGAGCTTCTTCAAAACTTTCACAGCCTGTCAACAAACTGCACAGCCCAAGAAAGGTCCCTCCACCTAGACTAAGGACAAGGAAAACCAGTTGCTTTTAAAGAGCATTTCCTCACAAGAAGGATCCTTATATCACTGCCCCATAAGGTAACAACCCCAACTTAAGTTTTAAAATTACCTTGTTCCAGTTACTCTTTTATAGTTGTCTTTGGAATGGACTGCTAAAATACTGACTCCTGAACCAATGTTAACAACCAGCAGTGGGTATGGATCATCCAGGTTAAAAGGCATCTTTTGGCATCTCTCGGGATCTGAGGCATTTTCAAAATAATAGCACTCTGCCTGGCCATTGAAGCTGACAGAGTCTATGTACAATAAGCCTTTGACAAGGCAGTCAAGCTCATCCAGTTTGTGCAGCTGGAGGTTTCCAATCTGTGTTAAGAAAGAAAAAAAGACTGTGGCAACATGTTCTAACATTGCACAAATGAGCTACAAATTCATGACTGCATTTGTACTGCCTGACATTAAGAAGCTATCTCAGGTGATTAATTCAGGAATTTCAAAGCCAACAAAGAATTCAGAGCTAAATTCTGAATACATATACTAGCAAGTTAATCTGAGTGTAAATCTGAATCAAGAAGAGAGAGGCAGTAGAAATAACTGCTTTGGTAAGCTGAAAGATAACTTTTGAGATACTAAGACATTATTCCACTGAAAAATTAACATTTTTCATCAATTTAAATAAATAAAAAGGTCATCAAATACTCTAGAGGCCCCAGTGAATGTCATCTTGGTGGAATTCACACATGTGCAAAGCTTGTCAAGGTTTGTGGGGTTCCTCCCTCATCTTACAAGTCAAAACAGTAATTTCTAAGATATCAGCATAGAAAAAGCTCAATGGCATTGTACTAACTATCCTTGCAATTGCACTAACACTCCAAGGATCATAGGCAAACCACAGGTCAGAAATTCTGTGGGGCTTGAGGCTCACTAGAGTTGTTCCATAGTTCTGCACATGATATTTCAGCTGTCGTTCTCTCATAAAGCCGAAAGACAATTCAGCAGGTGCTGTGCATTCCAGGAAGGCTGTAATTTCACACCATACTAAATACAATTCATAATGAAAATACAGATTATTTTAACCCATCAGCAGCAATGCTTTTAGCATCAGCTTCAGGCAGAGGCAAGCCAGGCTACCTACTGTGCGAAAGTCTTCCTCGAACTTGTAGGCGCCACCGCCGGTGGCACAGAGCACCGTGTGTAGTGTCGAGAAGTTTTTATTTCTTCCCATTTGGATGAAGGTAGGCAAATCATGAGTTGGGAACCGAATAAAGTGCAAGTTTCCTCTTCGAGCAAAAATGGTCAAGTCTTTCAGCTCCAGGTGGACATCTCGAATGCCAGTGGATCCATAGGCTACATTGGAAGTCAGGTATTTGCGGATGCTCTTCAGGCTTTCAACCTCCTCCTGCTCCTCCTCTGCAGTGATGTCAATGGGTTCAAAATAGGCAAGTTTGACCAATGTTCCCCCAATGTCCATGCCAAACCATGGGAAAGCTGTGGAGACACAAGAATTATCCATTAGGTTTGTTAAAAGACCGAAAGCCATACATGAAGCTTGAGACTCAACCAGTGCCGGACTTTTCAACTAGACAGACATTAACAGCAAACCTTACAGGAAAAAAGAGCAACTCTACACATTTAAATGCTATAAGGTGCTCAGAAAGCAGAACTAGAAACTCTCCAAACCATACCATATCTTTCAGACCAACTCAAACAAAATTCAACCACTTTTATTTTATTGAGAACAAAGGATTAAAATAACCTTCACTTCTAAAATAACAGCTCTGACGTAGTTCAGCACAAAGACTGCAATGCACACTTGACGAAAGCAGGTTACACATTACAGCTGACAACAGGGGCACGACAGGTATTCCTGCTCTAACAGTCCCTCCCATAACATGGTTGTTGAGAGGAAAGCTTTAATATATTTGTATGAACTTTAAAAACTGACACAGTTAAGATGCCCAGTTTATAGCCCTTGAAGACAAAGGGACAGCAAAATGTCCTATTAAGAAGTGCAAGCAAAAGAGAAATTTATATTACTGAATCTAGGTTCCATTTTTTAGTGGGGTTTTCCTATATTTTGGTACCTTGGCTAGGAAGGGGGAATTTCTGTACTACAAAATAAGAACACTAAAGCACAAGTGCTTTGCTTTTGTCCCGTGTGTGTGATGACTGCAGTTCCTAAGGGGGATTTTATGGTCTATGATATGCAGTACCGTATTTTGAATATGCCTGTATCAATAAATCTTCCTAACCATGTGCAGTGAAACAGATACTCAGAAACCCTACAGCAAAGACATCATTCTCAACTGAGAGCTTTCCCACTGTCATTTCCCAGAAAAAGTATTTAAAACTTAGTTTTTAAGTTTAGGAAAGAGCCTTTATCCAGCTGGGAAGGTCATATTTTTATTTCCTAATTGACACTATAACTTGCTTGGTTTTGCTTCCTCTTTTTTTTTCTTTTTTAGCATTCCAATTTTTTTCTTCAGATGTAATTCATATCTTACGGAAGCATGAAACTCAGGAACAAAACCAGAAAAATGTTAATATGCTCATCATGAGCAAGACGCAATTACCCTGTATTTACATTACCAGCGGGATCCATCCTTGAGAAGAATGACCTACCAAAAAATTTTAATGGATTTAGGGAAGGCTGGCTGTGTGTCAGTTCATTTATGAATGCTAAAGTTAAGAAGAGAAGAAACTTCAAAGACGCCTCAACTTTCAGAAATGGGTGTCAAGAGAATATTGTCAGATATTAACAAAAAAAATTAGTTGGTTATCTTTCTCATCTTGAAAAACTAAATTTAAATACTAAGGTAAATTCTGTGATAAAATCTAGCTTGAAGTGAAAATGAAGTTCTATAAACCTTTTCCATAAAGTTGAGGGCTAAGCTTAAGACTAAGCATAAAGACACACAAGAGTGGACTTTGCAACTGCATGGCTGATTTCTCCACCCTGTGAGTCTGGACATAAAAAAAATAGTCATCTTACTGCTTGGCCACAATCAGCTGATTATTTATTAAGTGACCTCATCAAGTTTCAACCTCTTGCCATGAACGATGTCACAAGAACAAAACTGAAGAAGGGAAGTTGATTCACCCAGCAGACCAGAACATGTCTGTAGGAGTCAATCCAACCCATGCAGACTTTAACAGGACACACAAACCCAAAACCTGGATTCTTCCAGTTCAGTAGGCCTAGTGAATAGGATCTTGACCTCCAGAACAGGAAGGAGGGGGAAAGAGCTGAAAGTTCATGTGATGAGTTTAAGGATGATTTGGTGCAAGTCATGCCTGTTTGTCAGAAGATCCACTGCATCCCATGTTAAATGATCCAAAAAGCTTTTGCAAATACAGCATTAGTCACGCCTCCGTAAGTCTTAAGGTTTTTTTCTTGTACACCAAGAAAAAAAACAAGAATAGCTGAACTGTTAGTTTATTCCATAATTTCAATGAGAACACATTTTATGCTGAAAAATGGGATCATGCTGTACAAGATCAGTTTTCTGGGTTAACTGAGTGATCTTAGCAGCCATTTACAGACTTTGAAACTGAAGAAATAGGCCTGTTTTCTCCTCTGTGACAAACTCCAGGATGTTTTCAATTTTTCTATTGAAAATTTGTCAAGATTTGGCTGGCAAGTATATTGCTCAAATTTCATTTGCAAGGTGGAGGAGTTCTGACAAGCAACTGGGCCCACATGCTGTTAACTTAGTCCTTACAGCAGCAAGAAGGTGTTACACAAGGATTCTTATGCATGCAAGCCACTCTTGATTGATTTATACTGATTTTATTACAGGTGCAGCCAGGAAAATGATGACCATTTTGTCTTCCAAACACAGAAGGGGATACACATACATACATATATGGCAAGGGCAAAATCAGTTGGGACTGCAAGGATTAAAGATTTATTCATGCTTGAGCTGTCTTTAAATAATTGAAATACACTGATTCTACTGAATTTAAATGTAACTGCACATGGACACAGCACAGAAACCTCATGAACCCTCCTCTTACTGCTGCAGGTTGTGTTAGGGTAGATCTTGGCTCAGGATCCATCCTAACTGGATGCAGGGATATATAAATGACCCTATAAAAGGTGTTTTCATATTTGTATTTGTGGGTCATGCTTCTCTGAGACATTTAGGAGCAGAATGCCAGCAGCACAATCTTTTGAAAAAAATATCCCCAGACATCAGCTTGATCCTTTCAGCAGTCACAGTTACAGAAATGTGCCTGGGTGAGACCAGTACTAATTACACAACCTTCTTTTCAAGCTGACAGGTCTGCAGATACTGGGTTTGAGGACTTGCACAACTGCAACCACCATTCCACAACTTCAATTCAGGAGAATCAGCTCCCCTGCACTAAAACTGGGCTTTTTTCCACCACTCTGTGGGGATTAGATAATTAAAAGATTTTTTCAGTTCTTCCTCTTTATTGTTATTCCCAGGAAGATTCCACAAAAACTGATGCGCAGCTCAGAAATACTCCTTGCTGAGAATTTAACTGCTATTCACAGAACAAATCCAGGGCCCAACTTTTCAAAGTTCTGCTCCTCTCTGCAGTGGTCAGCAACAATTTGAAAAAAGGAAAAGTAAGAGTCCAACTTTTGATTAAAAAAGCTAAACTGCCTTGCATAAACTACATACAACTCTTTCAAAAACATGCATTCTGCTTTTAGGAAGTCAAGCCAGGGTCTATTTAAGAATACAGATCTTTACTATCCAAGAAGAGACAGATATGTGAAGTAGAACACTAACTGGGAAGACAAAACCCATATGGTGTTTAATGTGATACTTCACACCAAATTTAACTGTCTCCAGGACAGCAAGAAGAGTACCATAATATACAACCTCCTTAATTACAAATCCAGATTTTCTTTCACTTCCTAACTCTGCCAGGAGCCACTGTGGTTCCTACCTAGACACAGCAACCAGGAACCCTTGCAATAAAGCAACAGATTGCTCTGAACACAGTGTGAAGACAGCTTTGAAGGGCAACCTGCTCAGAATTTTTAAAAAAAAAAAAAAAAAAAAAGTGATCTTCAAAAGGATTCCCTAGAACTGCTTCCTGCAATTAGAAAGGCACTTCCCACAAGGCAAGAGTGCTGTGGTCATGTAATGATATAGCAGTTCTGCTGAGTAAGAAAACCCATGCTGGTGGCTGTTGCTTGTTATTTAAAGCTTAATAATCTTTAGAGATACACAGAGAAGCTTCATTTTCTCTTGTGTCTGCACTTCTGCAGTTCGTGCTGTACAGTCACTGGCAGCAATCTTAAGGTTACTTATATCTTATCATATAAGTTCTTTATATGCCAAAGGAAATAATTACAGTACATGTCTTTTTTGTGCCAATGCAAGCACAAAGGTTGAAGTGTTTTCTTTTCCCTTGGGTTCTGCGGGGGACTTTCGAAGCTTTCCGCCCAGACCACATACTTGTATTCTGATTTTGAACATCCATTCTGGATCCAAAGCTGCAGGAAGTACACATTCAAAGACTTCTCCCCCCTTGTTCAGTCAACCCTAGGATTCTTCAGTTAATGCTCTATTTGTATTTAGCTTTTAAACTGAGAAAGAGATTCCTGTCAACCTCTTTCCTACAAATGTAACGACATATCTGAAACACAAATACCTTTGAAATACTTCTCTCTCACTGTAAGATAAAGTAACATGCTGGGTCAACCCTGTATAAATTAACAAGAATCAACCTTCAAAGAAGAGTAGCTATCTCCTAATTCAAGCTGGGAGCTTTGCAACATGGGAAAAAATAAATTCACAGCTGTCAGTGACAGCCTACCACATTTTGTGTCATCTTCATAAGAAAGTTTATGCATTATTAAGACATAAGACGGTTGCACTCCAAATACAAACATGGCTTGGGGAACAACTGCCTAAGTTAATGATTCTATACAGCCTTAAAATACAAGAAAGGAAAATGATAATGAACTCCACAAAAACTTAAACTTACTTCTGCCAGCACTGCAACAGTTCTTTATCAAAGTATGCAGCATTATCAGTTCTGATGCCCAAAACTTATCTAATTCAGCTCAGTATTTAGCCCTTGATAACTAAACTAACCTTGATCCCATTCTTATCTGAATACTGTCAAGGCAAACAACTATTTAAATTATACTGAACTATTACACAGTTAGTGTTTATGAACACATAAACTAAATGTATCTTGCAGTTTCTCCAAATGCATTTTCTTCTGTGTATGTGCATCCTTTCTTTACTTCCAGCACCTCCCCAAAACATCAGCATGGGGCAAACTAACACCTGGTGGCAAACTCTAACAGCTAAATCAGCTGGGGGGGCTAAGGCAGCTAATGTCAGCAATGGGACAAGCTAAAAGAAAACACATCAAAGGCTGTTGAACTGCTAAATTAAATGGGATTAACCTGAGGGCTGGGCAGCAAAATCCTTTGCTGAGCCCATGAACACGAATCTACACGGCCTATGAGCTCTAGAGAGCAAAACTGCACTTAAGTGTCCTTAGTCCTTGAGACACTGGAGACTTCCTCTCCTTAACAAGTTTTGTAACAGGTTTTTGGTTCAAATGTCCCAAGTCCGACTCAAAATACATTTGGGCTGGACAGAATTAACAGGCAAATTAGATCTGACACGCCCTGGCACATCCTCCCATTTTCCTTGTGGGAAAACTCCATCACGCTCTGCAAACTCCCACTCAGCCACCTCTAATCACGCTGCAGAACAGCCCCGTTCACAGTGGGAGGACAGGTGGTAATGGGCAATTACTGTAACTGCTCTTCATGGGCTTTATCACTTCTACAAGTGGGGACCATGTATAGCTTAATACAAGACAAAATATCGCTGCTTTCAGCGTCTCCCTCCTTGCTCATTCTGGTAATTCTGTTGACATTTCAGCAGCAGTCTCTTTGGGGATAGGTGTTATTATAGTGAGATACAGCATGCAGAGGCATAATTTAGCACTGAAAGATGCACTGTGTATAACACTTATAGTATACACTGTTCCTGGCAGTACTAATCCATTATTAGAATCCATTTTTCAACTGCAGTCAAGTGAGAGTCTGTAACATCTGCTGTGGGCTAACAATCAGCTTTCGAGGACTAATAAGAAAATGCTGGGATACCAAAAAACTGTACAGCAAATTCTATGAGGTAAAAAAAATCTATTTATTTACAAGGGATTCTCCATCAATACAGATGGATTTTTCATCAATTTTACTACACTAATCCTCCACGTGTCCACAATGATTACATGTGTCCATAGAATCACATTGGAGAAAATAAACTTGAGATTTTCATCTTTCCTTTATACTGATACAGGATTTTGCAAATCTCTGCAATGTACATTCATATATTAGTGTGCCTTGATTGGCCTCAAGGGAAATGCAGGCATTAGTTCTCAAACTATTTGCAACAAACAATCAAAAGGAACAAACTGCAACACGTAACACAGGCAGTGTATTAAATGCTAGAAGTCTTTGCCTTTCCTTCAGCACTCCTTGACTCTCCAGAGCCAGGAGGAAGGGCTCCAGCTCCCTTGGGGAGCGCAGCAGGCTGGCACAATGCTCTCGCCTTCCCCCGCCAACTGGCACAGCTCTCTGAATGAGTTCCTGCTCCCTTCCCTTTGGGCAGATCCCACACAGCAGCAGTTCTGCAAGACTCTCTGCTCTCACATTTATCATCTCAACCCACAAATAACCTTTGGAAATTTCCTTGAAAATTGCCAGCCATTCTTCCCCATGGGCATTTCCTCAGAAGAGCTATCACGCAACTGCTGCTTGGAAGGTTCCTCTGCAGGTCATCTGGTCTGACCTCTCACTCACACCAGCAGGAAAACTGCCAACACTAGATGAGGTCAGCTATGGCTCTGTCCAGTCAACACTTTAAGGCCACAGTAGTTTTTCAAGAATCCTCCAAGAATGGAGATTCCACAACTTCTTCAGCTTCCACTGCTACACTAACTTAGTGCAGGGTTCCCCTGATTTGAGTTTCTGTCATCTTCTTGTAAAATGCCTGACTCCTCCCATCACCAGCAGCTGAAATCTAAATGGCCCTTTACCAGCCTCTTTCAAGACAGCCAATCTCAGAAGCCGTGTTCCATAAATTCTGCTGCATTTCTCACAGTTTTTACTCCATCAAATTCGTGACACCACTAGTTAGGCGAAGATCTGGAAGGAAGGACCATGCAAGCACGTCTAGCCAGTGTATTTACACCTGGAACTCTGAATCGGTTTGGTGTCTCCATTTTACCCTCACCTCTCTCATGACTGACATGCCAGTAACTGCAATCAGGCCTTCCTTCCTGATGCTAAACATCACAGATAAAAGTACAGGAAGACTAGAGCAATCTTCTCCCTTCTACTTTGCAGGTTCTTAAGCTAAGTAACAATTATCCATTTTCCCCCAGAATCACATCCGGCTCCATCACACATAATTAGGTACTCACTTGGTCTAAGGAATGTACACTCAGTAATTGTGTTGAAAAATGTCTACAAGTGTCTTAGCCAATTAATTTGTAAACCATCTAAAAGTGGTACTGTGAGCCCGACTCAGCTTTCATGTCAATGTGAACATTTAAGCCAAACTGACAGCAGTATTTGGGCACCAGAGACCCTGAACATCAATTTCCATCTCCTGGGTTTCTGTGGATCTGCTCCTCTTCAAACATTTAGCTGCTCTTCAGTGTGACTAACCAGGAGCAGAAATCTGCAGATTGAGTCTAAAGTTCACTTTCTAAGACACTCTGTGCAATAGCACATCTTTTAAAAAGCCACCAGCTCCAAAGTATGTTCAAGAGTCAAGAAGAAATAAACAACGTAGTTTGACACTGTATTCCTCCCCTCCTGCTTATGCAGTTCCAACTGTTTCTAATTCCTACCATGAAACCAACATCAAAGTTCAAATTCAAGAACTGGAAGAGTGCAACTACAACTGTAGCATATTTGAGCAGTTAAAACTTATTGATAACATTTGCACTATTATTTATCCACGTTATTTATCCACCACTACAGAAAACAAGACTTTGAGGTCCAGCAGAGACAGTCCTGAAATCGGCAGGTTTCTACAGTAGGAGCAGCCATAGTCTCAAAGTTTCAATTATCAAAACACTATAGTATTTTACAGCCAGCTACTGCTGTCTTGATAACATTTCTTAATATTATACCAGGGGTAAATAATGCTGTCTGAACTCTACCCTTAATAAATATCATTACAGTTAATTCAGCAATTTCCACACACTGGCACTAACAAGAGGTCATGGTTAATTGAGTGCTGCAAGATGCATATTTAGGGTTTCCCCAACAGACCACAAGAAACAAGGTACTTTCAAAGCCTTTCCAGCTATTTCTAGAGCTATGCTAATACTTCCTGTGTTAAATGTGTTTGGTGATTTTCTTCTTTTTGAGTTGCTCAAAAAATACATTTAAAATACCGACTATCAAGATCATGTCTTAGTTGTATGCTGTTCATTAGCCAGGCATGCCATATGAACAACACTAGGCCTGAAAATTTGGGACTAGCCATCTTTTCTATACAGTAAATCATCCTCAAAGTAAGTCTTCAAGTACAATGACAAATAAAAAGATGCTAAACTCTGCATCCCTTTCAGCTGAGGCACACCTGTGCCTTGCCTGGCAGGTGTGTTGACTGGCACAGCTGTGCATCTGTCACACCGAGAGCACATCACCTGCGTGTCACCAACCGTGCTCAATCCAAATCTCTCCTCCCAAGAAGCAGCTGTAATCTTAAGACATTTTGTTTATATTCACCAGTCTGAACCATGTTTGCACACTCCAAAACAAACATGGCACTCCAAGATAACACATAGCAACAAATATTATTACAGATGTGATTATTAAAGGGGAGCATTCAGCGTATTTTAGTGTAAGATTTGTATCCAAATATTAGTGAATATTCTAAAAAGAATTAGAAGTTGATTAGTCCTTAAAAAGCAGAACTGTAGCAAACTGCAGCCACCTGCGCAGGTGTTCAGCACACCGGTTAAGTGCCATCTTCATCAAGCACAGCCCCCGTCCCCGAGAAACTGATTCTATCACTTGCTATTCTAGTCCCTCCGACGCCAGCACGGAGGATCACCTGCACCCCGACACCTCGCTCAGAGGGACGCACAGGAGCGAGACGCGTCTCTGCGGGCATCTCCCGGCTCCATGGCTGGGCGCCGCCCGCCGCGCAGCCCCGCGCCCCCCGCGCCGCCTCCCCCGGCCCGGCCTTACACGGCTTCTTGGCATCCTTGATCTTCATGGCGCTGCGGCGGCGGCCCGGCTCGCTGCCGGCCGGGGCGGGTCTGCTGCCGCTCGCCTGATGGGGCGGGCAGCGGCGGCGGCGGCTCCGCGGGGCCGGGCCTCGCTCTCCTGATGCTCCTCGCCCGCCGGGCGCCCGCCTCCCGGGGAGCGGCGCTGGCCGCGCCCGCCGCTACGCCCGCGGCCCGGGCAGGGGCCGCTCCAGCGGCGGCATCGGCGCTCGGGCTGGGGCGGGGAGACGGGGCGGGGCGGCCGCGCTCCGCTGGCGAGGCGCCGGGCGGAGGGTGCCGGGCACGGCCGCGGGACGCGCCCCGGGCGGGGGAGCGCGGGGAGGCTCCGCTCGGCCCCTCCGTGCAGGAGCGCGGCCCCGGCGCTGCCCCGCGGAGCCCCGGCGGACGCGGCCCGGCCAGCACAAGATGGCGGCGGCGCCGGAGCCGCGGCCGCGCACACAAAGGGGCCGGGGCGGCTCCGCGCCCGCCCCGCCGCAGCCGCAGCCGCAGCGTTGCCCCCGCCCGGCGCGGGGCGAGCCGGGAGCCGCAGTCCGGCCGCGCCTACAGCTCCCGGCGGGCCGCGGGCCCTGCTCGCCGCTAGCCGCCCCCGGCTGGGCCTGGGCCGCGGGGAGCGCTGAGGGGCCCGCGCTGCTGTCACACCCCCGGCTGCAGCCCCTCTCGGGTGCCCCGGTTCGGGCTCTGCGCCGCTCTCGGGGGTGCGAGAGCCCCGCCAATGCTTCGTGTCGCTAAATAAAGCGGGCAGTTGAAGTTTGCTTTCATTTCCCCTCACTGGGACTGAAGTGCTCCCACAATTAAGCACCAGAGCAGTTTGGGAAATGGCTTCTTTCGCCTGGACTCCCGTGATTGCAGCAGCAACTTTATTTCATAGGAAACTTTTCCTCGCCTGGTACAATAGGCTGATGTTTAATCCCACAAACAGTTAGGTTTGAAAATACCTCTGAGATCATTGAGTCCAGCCTATGCTCAAACAGCACTATGTTTCCTAGCAGTGCCATGTCCAGTCTTTACTTAAACACCTCCAGGGACAGTGACTCCACCTCCTCGGACAGCCCATTCCAATATTTAATCGCCCTTTCTATGAAGAAATTCCTCCTGATACCCAACCTAAACCTTCCCTG
Source organism: Entomyzon cyanotis (assembly GCA_024500445.1). Taxonomy (NCBI): domain Eukaryota; kingdom Metazoa; phylum Chordata; class Aves; order Passeriformes; family Meliphagidae; genus Entomyzon; species Entomyzon cyanotis. The sequence continues at coordinate 1,452,549 of JAKEPQ010000668.1, forward strand.
GTGTGAGTTGAGGCTGTTTCCCCATGTCCTGTCCCTGTTCCTTGGGAGCAGAGCCTGACCCCCACCTGGCTGTCCCGTCCTGTCAGGGAGCTGTGGAGAACAAGAAGGTCCCTCCTGAGCTTCCTTTTCTCCAGGCTGAGCCCCTTTCCCAGCTCCTGCAGCCACCTCCAGTGCTCCAGACCCATCCCCAGCTCCGGTCCCTTCACTGGACACATACCAGCCCCTCAGTGTCCTTCCTGAAGTACAGAGGGGCCCAGAGCTGGACACAGCCCCTCACCAGTGCCCAGCACAGGGGGACAATCCCTGCCCTGGCCCTGTTGGTGACACCATTCGTGACACAGGGCAGGATGTCCCTGGGCACGCACTGGCTCCTGTGCAGTACACAAAGGTGTGAGCACAGTCAGTACATGTCACACCCTGTCTGAGGGTCGTGGTGTCTGTCCTGACTCTCTGCAGCCAGAGGGAAGCCCACCGCCAGGGGCAGGACATAGTGAGGCCTCCCACCTACTGCTCACAACTCTGGGCTTTCCAGCAAGAATTCGTAATGGTTTCTTTTTCTATTTTCCCCCCTCTCCTTTGTGATAAAGTGCCATGTAATTATAAATCAATGGCTGTGACCTAGGATCGATCAGAAATCTCTGGTCTAGGAGGAGGGTTTGGGAATAAACTCCCTCTTGGAAGCTGACGTTTCTTTGTGTCTGGAGTTTTTAGCTTTGGCAAAAGTCTCTTTTGAAGTAACCCTTCACAAACCAAGGAAAGACTAAATCCTCAACTGCCTGGGCATGGGGTTTACTCACAAACCTGTTTTGTAAGGACAGGAACCATATATTTTCATCCTCCATTCCCCTGCTGCTCCTAAACACATAAAAACTGTCATATAAGGATTTATTCATCATTTTAATCCAGAATCTTACATTAAAAGGCTTAAATTCTCAAGTGGATGCCCTCTCCCATTTATCATGTTTCCTTTCTGAAATGTCTGTATTTGGGAAATGTACTCTGAAGTCTTCTAAGTGTTTATTTCTTATCCTTTAAAGGAAGTTTGGAGTGTATTAGCAATGCTGCAGAACTTCTCTCTTTCCGTTAGCTACGTGTAATTGTGGAAATTCCCGTGTGTGAGGAAATTTTGGTGTGGTTTTGTGGTTTTTCAATGCAATGTAGCTTACTATTGAAACATTAAACACAAGCATTTGCATACAAGTTAGGGAATACAAGAATTTAGCTGCTACCTGGAAGTTAACTTGCTCATAAATATACACTGTGATTGGAAAAGAGAGTCTCTAATTTCCTGCCTGTCACCAGACTGTGCAGTGTGGAATGTTTGGTGTAAAATGAGCTATCTGGTGTCTTGCAGACATCTCTGGTGGGGTTGGGGAAAACAGATCTGCAGGGAGATTTTTTTATTACCTTAATTCTGAGGCATTTTTTCCAGCACTGACACTCTGTGTTTCCTATACACCTTCTAACTCGAGCGGAAATGAAATACCATCCCTGGGAAGTGCTGGTAGTAAATACGTACATGCAGCCCAGAAAAAAAGAAAAAGCATAGTGTACAGCCTGACAGCTGTCTGATTCCTGCTGTCTTGAAACAGGCAGAAAAGTTCCTGACCCAGCCTTTCCCTGAGGAAATGATAGCTCTCCCTTTCCAGCAATGTGGATTCACTGACTGCTTTCCTAGCCTCTTGACTCTATCAGCGACAAAAATGCATATTTTGTGCATGGGTTTTAGGAGCAAGTTCTGAATCTGAATACACTGGATGCCCACGTGAAGCTGTCAAGCAAACCCTCTTAACTCATCTCCTTATGGGAAAAATGGGAGTAGATAAAGGGCTCTATGACAATTAATGAACTAAGGACTGTTCAGTTAAAAACAAGATCGGCAAATGTGAAGGTTCAGTTTCTTCACAAGAAGCTGCAGTGTTTTATCTGAATGTTACACCTAAGACAGAATGTGTGAAGTAAAACCCCAGAAAACCAAACTGAGATCAGTGCTCAGCTATCTTTATTCCATGTCAGAGTAGAGGTTTAGCTCAAACTGGAAGTTTAACACAGGCCTGTGAGAGGCTTGGAACATTCACTAATTTGCAGAGCAATTGATTTATAAGTTATGAGCACTTTTAGATTGGAATTATTTGTATGTCAGTCAACACACTGCTTGGAATAGCCCCTGAGTAAGAATAAATAAATCTGAAGGTGAATGTATGATTGGCTGCATAAATATAAATACAAATGTGTGTATATGTACACACACACTCTTCTATAACTACTGTCTTAAAGTACTATGCAGTGTCTGTGGGTAATGAAACCAGACGAGAGGATTTTATATGAATGATACACCTGCAGGCAAGGACTTTTTTTCTTTTTTTTTAACCAGTATTTACCTCAACATAGTAAATTTTAAGATAATATTTTAAAAACCCCATCTGCCAGCAGTTCATTGAGTGCTTTACCAGGAAAAAACTAGGGCAGGTTAAGAGATGCAAAATATGCTGGCTTGTAATGAAGGAAGTTTAATCTCCTTTTTAGTAACTGCCTGTTGTGCCTGCTCTTATCACATGCTAGGTGAAAGCCTGATATTATCTTGTGTACTGCGAAGTCCCCACCTAAATTACCTTGTGGTATTTGGTTCCTGTAACCTTGCTCTTCGAGAAATGTGGGAGGCAGGGCTGAGGCTTTTGCCTGTCGAGGTTTAACCCCAGCCAGCAGTCAAACCCCTCACAGCCACTCCCTCACTCTCCCATCAGCAGGACTGGGAAGAGAGCTGGAAGGGTAAAAGCAAGAAACCCCTTGGATTGAGATAAATTGAGATAAAGACAGTTTAATCAGGAAAGTAAAATTTATGCATGCAATTAAAGCAAAACAAGGAATGAATTCACTTCCCATGGGTGGGCAGGAGTTCAGCCATCTCCAGGGGACCATAGCTCCATCACATGCAACAGTGACTTGGGAAGACAAACATAATCACTCCAAACATCTCCCCCTTCCTCCAGCAGTGGAGCTGGTTAAGTGCTGCTGGTGGAAGATTAGCTGGAACACTAGACCACTGACAATGGCCTGATTCCCTGTAAGTTTTGAGCTATCCCCTGAGCACTCATTTACCTGCTTTCCTCTCTCCCACACCTCTGAGGTAGGATGTGTACTTTTCCTCCCCAGATAAGACACAGCATTGTAAAATATTATTTTTACAGAAAAGGAGTGATCCTTGGGCCATGGGGACAAGCCTCGTAGACAAGTTAGAGAAGGCAGTGTCATCCCCAGACTACCTTGAGCATCATTGTACTTTGAAAGCTCAGAAGCCCTGGGAAAGGAGAAGGTCAAGAGATCACAGAGGAACAAGATACAAAGCTGTGCATGTCTCGCAGCAACTTCTGTTCTCCTGCTTGTGAGACTGTGGGGTGCCCCCTGCGTCACGGGGTAAGTTTAAGCTCCTCATGCTAATAGGTACTGCTTGTACTGCCTGTGTGCTCCATTCCATGCCCGAGGAGTTTCTTGCTGCCTGCAGGGCTCTCAGAGGGTGAAGGTGCTCAGAGGAGCAGCTGTGCTTTCTTCACAGACGAGAGGTATCACAGGCTGCAGGCTGTGTGCCTTCCAGCTCTGAGAGCCCTGCTGGGTGATCAGCTCTGCAGGCATGCAGTGCTTTTGCCTCAGTGTGTGTGAGCAAACAGCAGCAAAATTGGGGTAGAAACAGCAGAATCAGGTGTTACTCCATAAAGTGCTAGCAGGGAAATAATCAGCATCAACAGCAGCCCTGTGACACTGACATCAGGCCACTGTCTGAGGGTGCCACAGTGCATAGGCACAAGCTATCCCATACACCAGCACATGGAGCCCTTGTCCTGCCACCAGGGATGGTGCTGAGGAAGTGCTGGACACCCTCAGCTCTCACGTGCCCTCCTGGGGCTCAGCAGGGCTGTCCTGCTGCTAGTTCATGCAGATTCCTGGGGTAAACCCACAGGGACCCCATGCCACATTGCAGCTTGTGGGGACAGCAGGGACTCCTGTCCTCAAGGTGAACAATGCTAGGAAGCTGATGGTTCAGGATCAGTAAAACCTGAGAAGTTACTATTTAAAGCTTCCCAGAAAGTCCGTGTATCACATATACACATGCTCCTGTGAGGAGCAGCTGAGGACTCTGGGCTTGCCTAGTGTGGAGGGAGGGAGTCTGAGGTGTCACCTCATTGCACACTGCACTTCCTGTGAGGAGGAGACATGCAGACAGGGGTGCTGGGCTCTCCTCTGCAGGATGCAGTGAGAGCATGCGTGGGAATGGTTCAATTTTGCGCTAGGCAGGTTTATACAGAACGTCGGGGAGCATTTTTTGTGGAAAGGCTGATCAAACCCTGTAACAGGCTTCCTGGAGAGGCAGTCATACCCCAGGCCTGGCAGTGTTTGAGGCATTTGGGCAATGCCCCCAACAGCAGGCTGTGACTCCCATCAGTCCTGAATTGCTCAGCTGTTTGGACGAGATGAGTCCCTTTCTGCTGAAATATTCCATTCCGTTCCATTCCATTCCATTCCGTTCCATTCCATTCCATTCCAGTCCATGCCATTCCATTCCGACGGGCCGCCCTGCAGCGCCACCTGGTGGCGGATCCCGTTCACCTCCGCTGTCGTCGAAAGCTGCGGGAGCACGTCCTGGAAAACATCCCGGCAACATCCCGGCCAGAACGATACCGGACCGGCCACCCAGTGACCCAGCGTGACATCTCTGAGCCTTAAACCAAGGCATCGGGAGCACCTCGGGCTCGGCAAACCTGAGCCAAATCCGCCTGTCCATGGCACTGAACCACGGGGCTGCCTGCTGTGAGCTGTAGCAGGAGCTGGGAGGTAACTCCTAAAAGAGGTCACAGAGATCAGAAGTGACAGAACCCCAGAGAACAACGCAAACTCCGCAGCTAACCACTGAGCAAACAGCTGCTCCATCCAACTATTCCCTGCCGACTAGAAAACACAAAGATACAGGAACACGGGATAGATAATTTCCAGCATTGTTTGCCTCGTACCAACGGCTGCAGAGAGATACCTGGGGCATTACAAGCAGAAGCACACACAGGAGCATTGTATCCTCGAGCTGCAGTGCCTGCTCAGAGACCCCCATGCTGCCCAGCCACTAGCAGTGCAAATAAACTGTTGAGCAAACCACGGCAGCCAATACCCAGACATTTTTGAACACTTCCCTGCTAGCTTTTTTAGTGGGCTCAGCTGGGTTTGCTTTAGGTGAAAATGCTGCCATCTGCTACAATTATGTAATTAACCTTCATAGTTCAGATTTAATGATGCTCATTAAGGTTGAGTGTTTTTATTGGCTAACTGCTGTCACCAGTTTTGTGTGGAACTGCAAAGGCAACTCTTAAGGGCCATAGTTTGAAGCATAATTAGCAATATGTGAGTGTTGCACAGGGGCATGGGCGAGGGAAGGCAGAGGACTAGGGGGAGCTTCATTTTATTCTATGCTAAGGCTGGAATGCAGTGAATAGCAGAAACCTGTTACAGCTGGATCACTAATAATAATCAGCTACAGTGGTGTGGCAGCGGATTTGGAGTGTATGTGTGTCAGGACATCACAGGATCCCTCCCATTAATGGTTGGCTCTGTGACTTCCATTTCCTCAGCCAGACTTCCTCCAGCTCCATTCCCGGTATTTCTTCATTTATTCTAACATTAGTTAATGAGTGTGTTTTTGCTGTAGGCCTTTCTCAAGCAGTTTTGAAAATGTAGCAAATAAAGTATTTAATTAAAGAAAATGTCCAGGATCAAAAACTGTGTGTCTTAATTTATCTGTGCATATAAGACTCCTAAAATATTAGGATGTGATGGCATAAAAATTTGTAACTACTGTTCATACCACCTTTAATTACAGCTGTTGTTTGACTTTGTCCAAGAGGAATGTCTGTAGTTTCCCCATCATTTCCTTTGGACTACCTCGTGGACACTGAAGTTTGGACTCAATACCTCAAATACCCAGAGAAATAATCTGCATCACATGGTGTTACAATCTTCCATAACCCAACAATTTATTTAAACTTACATCACAATGAGAATCTAATAATAAAATACATCAGTTCACACCAGTCTGCATTGCCATTTTTAAAGGGTAAGCATCTTTCTTCACTTTGTATTAAAACTTCCCGGAGGTAAAAACTACTGCATTGTACCCATAGTTCTTGAAATCTATTGTAACATTAGGCAGGTTACAGAGGAACTTTCAGAGCTAATTACACTTCAGTTAACCTCACATTTTTGGCACATCTGAATGCTTTTTATTTTCTTCTTAACATAAAATAATTCTATAACAAGTCAAAGAATCATGGACATAAAGCATCACTATCCAGTGGCAAGTGCTGCCTAAAAGCATATAAAAATTGCATCATTTGGTTACAAAATAGGTATTTTCTTAGATCTTTATCCCAACGCTTAACACTGAAGTGCCATGACAGAAAAGGGCCAGGAACAGGGCCTGCCTTGCTGAGTTGTTGCTGGTCCCTTTGCCGCAAGGCTTGGCTTAAGTAAATCCCAGAGTGATGTGTTAACAAGATGTTGATGGCTTTTGCCTTGCCAGGCCATTGCTCTCAAAGCACCCTCCAGCAGGTGCGAGGCCACCCGTAAATGTCACCCTCTTTCTCACAGTGCTGCTGCTCAAGTGACAAAGTGAACACAGCTTTGGACAGCTTCAAGAGAGGCTGTGTTTCTGCAGCCCTTGGCAGTCGAGTGGCTGCAAATCTGAGGGCTGCTGAGCCACGGCTAGGCTGGATTTCTTCTGCCCACCACAGCAGCTGCTTCTTCAGAAATTAAAATGTTTTTTATCAGGAATGAAACATTAATGGTATGCCTGGCATACAATAGTGTGCCTGGCATATATTTGCACAAGTGTTTGCAGTTACTTGCATGAATTTTTAAGTGTGGGTTGTGGTTTAGGTGATTTTTGTTGTACACCACAAACCCCAGCTGCTATGAGCTTCTGATGTTATATTAACAATAAAAAGCAGTCCACAGTACTTGCAACCAGGGTAAGTTTTTTCCCTGGTTTTTGAGCTGTACTGTATCAAAATGTACTATATGTCTGGCATATTAACTAGTGATTGTTTCATGTTTCACTGATTGCCAGCTCCATGTACTAGTATTTATTTTGATGATTTTTGGAGATGGCGGTTACATTGGTTATGTCCCTTCTGCTCACATTGCTCTGGTCATAACAGAAATGTGAATGAACTGCTGCAGTGAAGGAGAGACTGACATAGCAAAAGAACAATAAGCACGTTACAACTTTCTGGCTCTATTATAGCTAGATGGTCTCTTCACTTTAGTGGGAAATAAACATTTCTACTTGCCATGGCAGGGTTGCATTCTGTGCATCTTTCCAAAGCCCAAATTAAACAAAAGTCCCATTTTCTTGATTCAGCTTTCCTACCCATCCTTTGCTGAAGGCCCTGATCTGAAATCCTTTTGGTGAGACTAGTAAGTGTTCCCAGAAGGACTTTATGGCTGCTAGGAAGCATCTCTGACTATCTTTCTTAGAGACAGAGAACTTGAAGAAAGGATCATAATGCTCCATTAGAGAAAGAAAGAAAGAAATTACACAAATAGAACAGTTGTTCATGGGGAGGTTTGAAACTTACAGTAAGAGGAAATTCAAGGTATCCATGGTGCTCTTTGCACATATGTCTTGACCCTGAAAGGCAGCCCTGACAAAAACCCTTCAAAAGTCAAACTCACTCCCAGAGTCAACTCTTCCCTTACATCCACAGTGAGAATTTATCCCTGTGTTGATTTCCATTTCCTACTCAGCAGCTGCTCTGCACACAGCCCAGGTGAGTGGGGTCCTTCGGGAGGCACAAGTCCAGGACACGGAGCGGATGGAGAGCTTTGGCTGAGCTGGTCAGTGTGCCCTGGCTGGAGCTGTGACACCTCTCCCTGTGCAGAGGACAGCGCTCTGGGCTGGACAGATATTGGCTGAATACCTTCACACAGATATAGTGCAACTTGTGCTCGTTTGGAAAGCTGTGGGGAGGCAGCAGCTGCTCAGTGCCAGTGCCTGGCTGAGCAGCAGCCCCAGCCCAGCTCACACCCGTGGCTCGAGTGACAGTGGCACTAAAAGCCGAGATGTTGCAGGCGCATTCTGGCACCTGCGGTATTTTCATGCTCTTTACAACCTTTGCAAGTTAAAGTGTCAAGGTGTGATAAACTATGTAGCAGTGCATTCCTTACATTTCATATACAAAAAAGGGCTCAAGACTGGGAGCAAGAAGGCACAAACTTGGGAAATAACATAGCTGAGGAGTTTACACAAAAGTACCATGTCATTTATTAGGCATCACTTAGCACTTATTTCACATTTTGCCCCCAAATTACCCAAAGCAACATAAATTTCTCCACTTCCTTTCGCTTCGCACCCTTCTTTTGGATAAAGCTGCCTGTGCTCAATAGATACAGTTGCTGAAGAATATAACGTGAACACAGATAAATACAACATACACAGCAAAAAATGTATTATAGTATTACAATAGTCAAATTATGTAGTTAGCCTCAAGCTACGGCAGTGCCTGTGTGCTCCAGGGAACCAGTTCACGAATAGCAAGCGGGGCCACTGTACAGGAGCAAACCAGCATGGCAGTGTTGGGAAGAGAAGGGGCTGGGCAGGCTCTCCGGGTGCCTGGATGCAGTCAGTCACAGGGATCTGCTCACCTGGAACTCCCAGCCAGGACCTCGGAACTTTCTTCAGCTCGTATCAGTCCGGTGGCAGGTCCATGGAACACCTTTATGTCTGTTCATTGTGCATACACATGAAGTCACCCACATTCCTCCTGCTAGGCTATGTTTTCTTTATATATATATATATATATATAATTTTTTTTTAACCTTTTAGCTTTTGAAATTTTTTTTCTTACAACTGTTAAAAAAGTTTCATGGTAAAAATAGCTCACTATATGATACATATACCCAAAGTGGTGCGATACTTTATATAATAAAAGATGAAAATAGTCACTTTCCATAATAAAAATAAGTTCTATTTTTTGCTTATTTTACAATATACTTAATAATTCTTTTCTTCTTCTTCACTCTGAAAGTAAATAGGTCCCGTTTTGATAGCGCTTCTGAGTTGATTAAAGTGGCAAGAGACCGGAGAATGGCTTATAAGCACTTTGAGCAGCCGCATTCCACATGTCTCTCCAGTTCTTCCGTGAAGGTGGAGCCATCCACGCACTGGAAGAAGTATTTCCGCCTCTTGCTGCGCAGGGGGACACAGCACTGGCCGCTGCCGCAGCTGCCGCGGCACTCCAGGCGCGGCACTTTGGAGGCGCTGGCACACGTCGTGTAGCCCTGCTGCTTACGGACCACTTCCCGAACGATGTCTCCTTGGCAGAGGTTCTCTGCTGGGACAGCGGAGATGGAAAGGAGAAAAAAGCGTGGTAACTATTTTGCCAGATATTCCCCGAGCATCAGCAAACAGCCCTGTGGTCATAATGTGATTCGAGACAAACAGATGGCATGAGAAGAATCTCAATCTTTTATTGCTTTGTACCTGCCACCAAAACGGAGCTTGTGCTCCACAAATGTGTAATATCCGGTGCGAGGCCAAGGCCAAGCAGCCCTGCTGGCTTTGATCAGCAGTCTGGAAGTGTTTTAATGAATGCTGAGTGTTGAGTCCTGCAACACTCCTGCAAAGTAAGAGTTAGTTTTACCATGTCTGCTTCTCAGGAGCAAAGGTCAGCCTGCTCTGCGTGACACCAGTGGTCTGGGACACCTGAAAGTGTCTGTGCTGTTCTGCAGTCCCTGTGCAGCAGCCAGATACATTTTGGTGATGTGTATATGTATAATCTGGAAAGTCTGTGGTTCATTCACAGGAAAGGCACAACTTAAATAAAAATAATAGAATCCAGCTCCTTCCTTCTGTGCAGGAACAAAAAAAGGCAGAAAGGATGCAGTTAAAACTTACTGAGTTTCCAGGGAGTCTTTACAGGTCAGGGCAGAAAAGCTGGGCCTCTGCCTTAGTAGCAAAGTCCAGCATCATCTGTGACATTCCCTGGAAACCTGCCCAGCTGCATCTGAAGGAGCAAGCTGAGAATCTTCCATGACACTTCAGGTGAGTAGTTCCTCCTTGGTAAGACCTCCTTTCCCAGCAGTGCAGTTAACTCATCTCTGCTCACTGAGGGTAAACCTCACAACAACCTCTTCTTTAAACATCCCACCCAAATCCTGGGAGCAGCAAACCTTGAGAATCCAGGAGACAGAGAATAAAACTCTTCGCTACATGTCCCCTTTCTCTGAGACAGTATCTACCCACTGTTGTATGCGTCTGTTCTCCTCCCTGTACTCTCTGCAGAGGCTGGCCTAGCTTTATCTTCTGCTATTTGCCATTCTCCCCCAAGTCTGAGTGGCATTAAAAAGAGGTGTAAAGCAGGTGTAAAGTAGGAATGCAGCAGCACAGCTCCCAGTCCCGGGGCCAAGCCTACCTCTGTCACAGAGCTCTCCACTGTAGCCAGGGTCACACTCACAGTAGGGCTCCCCATGCTCTGAAACCTTGCACTGCCCGTGGCTGCATTTCAAAGTCCTGCAGGGGTTTGAGGAGTTGTTCTTCTTGTCACAGTACGTGCCCGAGTAGCCCTCCATGCACCTACAGGTGTAAGCAGCACCAGCTGCTGTGCACTTCCCATGCAGACACCTGGAGAAACAGAAGCATTTAGAGCTGCTCTTTGCTACATGTGGAAGTTCCTTTCCCCAGAAATGTTTGATTTTGGCATTTCTGCCCATTTAATTCCAGGACACTAATCCAAAAACAGCAGCTCAGTGTCAAACACTCTGGAGAAAACTGTGAGTTTTCAGTGAATACTGGATAACGTTCAGAGAATACATTTAGAATTTGTGAACCTAAGTGGAAAACATTAGGCTCTTCCGTGAGCACAGACCAAGGCTTGGCATCCACATGAGACAGCTCACATTTACAGCAGCAGCACGTGGAACTAAGTGCCAACAATCGAGCTGCATGCCCAGGCTTCCTGAGCAGAGTTACTGCACAAATAATATCAGGTGATGAAAACCAGTGTGATAAATGGAGGTGCTTGTGGCAAAGCTATGCACAGACTTATCAGCGAGCAGCTGCAGTCGAGGGTTCCCCGGCTCCTGTGGTTTGCAGCAAGCTCTGGCATTTCCGAGGAATACCACAGGGTGGGGTGCTGATCCTTAGCAAGTTCTCTGACACCATCCCCACTTCTGCGACAGGGACAGGCTTGAAATGGACTGACAACAGGGAGGAAAGCAACTTTGTCCAGCCAAGGAAAAACTGCTCAGGACTTATAAACCTTTGGCATAACGTAACTTGACATAAACCCGTGTCTCTTTTATTTCTGTTTTCTCCCTAGTACTTTAAAATTGTTCCCTATTTATGTTGAATTTTCGTACATTTAATTTTTTAAGCTTTGAACTGCAAAGAACAAGTTATAAAAGCAGTTTCAGTCAGGTCAAGACATGCAAAATACTGTAATAAAGGGAGTCACAGTCTATACAAAGCAGTATTTTCTGCTCCAGTAACCAGAGGTTACCTGATCTTTACAGGTGCATTTCCTCAGTGGGATTCACCTGTGAGTGTTGGAGCAGACACCTGCCAGCAATGCTCCACACTCCCAAAGCCACACTCGACCAGGCGTGGCTTGCAGGAGACAGTTCCAAAAGGCTGAAGTGAATTCAGGAAAGGTGGGACAGTGTGTGAACATTAAAAATACACACAGCAAGGGGCTATGCTCGTGATCGCCTTACCCTCCTTGGATTATGAGAGAAACAATTCCTCATGTAAACATCTGGAATTCCCTTATTTTTCTCTGTCCAACCACAACAGCTTTGTGTTGACATTGGAAATTCAAGGAAACATTTGGGTCTTCATACCTTTGGTTTGTAAACTGTCAGGTGCTTTTCAACACCTCCAGACTTCAGTACTTTGCAGAATTAGAACCAGAAGCAAGTTTAAAATGGTACCTCTGCCAGGTTCAATTTCTGCCCTTAAGAGAGTGATTATTCACTGCATCAATTTACCTGTCAGAAGTACGTGCTCATGAAAATCGCCTTCCAAGATAGCAACTGAAGTAACTTCTAAAACAGAAGTACTTCCATCTGCTTACGAAACAACACTGAAATATGCAGCCTGCTGCTCTGCACGGGACTGTTTCCTGTGCATTTGCCATAAGAAAGCTATTCATCCCGTGTTCCTGCTGGAGATGTGGTTATTGAGCCTTTGAACTGTAAATACTTTACACTCACGCTCCCTTCACATGCAACACCACGCTATCCTTTAAACTTGCACTTTTTAAAGGGCTGTTTCAAAGTATAGCATTTAAGTCAGCTATTTGGGAAATTTAAAACTGCTCACATTGGAGTGCATAATGGTCTTCAGGGAGTTGGTTTGAAGACTGGGCCCAGTGCTGCTGGGAGCAAGCCCCTAAAACCTCCCACTCACAGGCAGCTCTGCTCTGGATCTGTGCAGGCACTCACCTCCTGGGGTTAAGCCATGCCCATTAACAGGAGAGTTTGTATTTTAATGTGTAGAGTCACAGCTGAAGGTATGACCTGCAGCATTAACACCTGAGCTGCTTCAGGACCATGAGCTCGTTTGGCGAGTCAGCAACATCCAAACAAGAAGTGGAAACTGGGAGCTGCCACAGATGCTGATTCACAACTGTCAATAACCCCAACACAGCACCTCCAAAAATAGTCTGATGTGGTTTTGCAAGATGAAAATGTGAAATATGCATTAGCCATAAAGCTTTTTGCTCTCCCATCAGCATTTGTTTGGGCTTACTTGTGGTTAAGGCATGGATCTCCAATTTCCTGGTCACACAGAGGGCCCATCCAGCCTGGGTGACATTCACAAATCACACTCGTTTTCTCCAGGGATCGGCAAATCCCGTGCTTGCAGATGTTGCAGGATTTGCAGCCAGGAAGGACTCCCAGTGACTGCTGTGGCAAATCCTTGAAGTCCTGCAGCTCGTTGTTGATGCGGACGTCGTGAATGCATCCATGAAAACCATTCGGTGTCTTATCTGCACCCTGGCGCAGGGATGATAATCCAGTAGAGGTTGGAATCCCTTCAGATAAAAGCAAAAAGGGAAGATTCACTTACACTTACAATGATAATACATAAATTATAATTGCTAAGGCTTCTTTTGTCACAGCCCCTTAAAAGCTTTGAATAATTAATTTGCATAGGACCTTTGTAAGGTAGCACAGTCTTATTGTCCTCATTCAGGAAACGGAAAGAAGTAATGTCACTGTTAAACATTGTCCTAAAACAAATCCAGCATCTTGGTTTAAATGTGTGTTAGGAGGAAAGTTGCTAGAGCAGGTTGTGGCTGGGGAGATGGACAAAATTGTGAGCACCTGAAGGCTCAGGTTGGTGTTAACCTTACTGTAGGTCAGAAACAACTGCTCTGGAGTAACTGAATCAACTAAACTGAAGCACCTGCAGAGGAAGGGCAGCTGGATTCTGTGGGAGTGCTGCACAGAGAGAGGTGGCACATGCACAACAGGGAGGGGTTAGAAAGAAGCAAGAAGAATTTTAATAGGAGACAGAGAAAGTCTCCACTGAGGCCACAGATCTTGGTATCCAATAATTTTCCATCCCAGGCCTCAGGTTTTTCCTGAGAAGTTTTTTTAGGTACCTTTTGAGGATTAGTATTGATCCACAATGCTCATCCATTAACAAAACTTTTCCAAGTGATTACTTCTCAAGTTCCCTGTGTATAAATTTCTGCAGGATTGGCATCTTTTATGCTGTACTAGAGGGAGATATTGTGATGGCCTCTGCACCAGCAGATTATCTTTGATGCACAAGGCTCTTTAATAGCCTGTGACATTCTTAATAGGAGCCAATTATAAAAGTTCAGCTCTGTACAAAGCAAGATTAGCTGGTTTTCTGTTTTACACGGGTTCTTTTAGAGAAGTGTTATTAAAAAAATTATTTAGAAATGCCTTGACCAGCACCAAGCAAAGCTGGTAAGTTTCTACTATTGGCTTCAATGATCTCATTAGAAAAAGCCCAAAGACTTTCTGAGTCCATTACTATTCTGCTGACTTTTGCATTTGGAGCAGGCTGACTAAAAAATCAAGAACTCTGTGTCACTGAAAGAGAGAGATTTCAGCACTCAGTCCAAAGCAGAGCTAGGGGGGTTCTGGCTAAAACCTCCATTGGGCAGAGACCAGCCTTTGTTCTGTCTCTTGTAAGCAGACACCTAATCAGTGGTATAGTCATTATTCTGGGTGTTGTTCCCCACCCCACTCGGCCTCTTCTTCCCCCCAGATTCTGTACTTAATGTGAAAAAACTTCTTAACTGAGGTTTGGTCAATTCTAGTGTCTGTCTAAAACTGAAACTGTGGCTTCAGATTCCAATGAGAAAACTATTAACCAAGGTGTTCTTAGCTTGTGTGTTAATATGTTTTTTAATCACACACTTCTTTCCCCCCAGTTTTTAGACCTCTAAGATCTCCAGCAGAAATACCACTCATTTATGGTCTATTTAAACCTACTGACTATTGATTTGCTTTTTTGTTGTGACAATTTGTGATACTCCCACTGATTCTTCCACTTTAACTGTGGTGCCAGCCAGTTCTGGAAGCTTCTGCAATGCCAAGCAGGCTGTTGCTGTGGTGGCTGTGTGACACAGACACTGCCTGGGCTGGGGTGCCCAGGGGATTTGGAGCACAAAGCACAAAAGCACAGCTGGGGTCTCCATGCTCTCTGTTTGGGGACACAGCCTTGGGCAGAGGGCAAAGACAGAGTCCCCCATCCCATCTCTTGCCCTGGAGAGTCCTCTCCTCAGGTTGGAAGATGATTTGCTTCTGAGAATTCATGTTAAAACCTCAAGTCCAGAGCAACTCACCTCCAATGTAGAGGGGTGTGTTGAGGCTGACAGAAGACTGTTTCTGGAGTTTTCCCAGACTCTTGGGAGCTCCCTTGTCCACCACCAGGTTCAGAGTTTGATTCAGCATCACAAGTTCCACACTATGAAATTGCCCATCATTTACTGTTTCCACACTAAAAAGTAAAAGGACAAAAAAAAAAGAATTAGAAGATGAACAAGGAACAGCCTCTGCTTCTGTGACATCCTGTATCCTGTAGTACACCTTGCACAGCACAGCTCTGGAGTGCTCTGGAGTTTACAGTCACTGTGTTCTCAGCATTTCCTCCAGCAGGGAGGAACAGACTGACACACTACTCATCCTGTGCAGGCAGTGCCAACACACATGGAACACTTGACAGCTGATCAGGAGAGCAGCCACGCTGGTTATTTTTCCCAGGGCAGAAAAGCATGTGTATAGCTACGACACACCGGTTTTGGTGACAAAACTACCCAAAAATCCCATTCTGTGCTCTCAGCCACAGCTTGCTCTCTGTCACACTGCTTGGTGCTTGTGCTGCAAGCTGGATCACTGAAATAATTTCTTCTCTTATGGGTAGTTTAAACTGAAATTCTCTCACAGGGGTCGGGGAGGGACTGCATTTTGGGGTGAGACAGCAGAGGCCTCTGAAACCAGCATCTCTTCACAGCAGAAGTGTCTTGGAACTATGTACCAAGGAATAAGGACAGGCTGAGTTTCCTAAAGCCAGAGAAGGAATTCAGAAGGTTTTGATTTATAAATGACCAGGGTGCTTTGTTCAATACCTGAACACAAGGAAAAATGACAAATTGCTACTCCTCTTTGGGAAACAGTAAGGTGTAGATTGAGGCTTGAGGATAAAAAAGTGGGAATTGTGCAGTGGTGAGACAGGGAGCAGGCAGCCACCTGAGCAGACAAGATATTAAAGTACTGTGTATTTATTGCTTTGTTTTTAACACTGATTTCTCAGATGCATGAAGCCTGCAATGACCTCCTAGTCTGCACCTCAATCTTCAGCTTCATCTCCTGTTCAGTCCCCCAGACATTAAAAGGTGCAGTGATATCATTTGGTTTGCATTATGCCATCACTTTTTATTTTCAGGGCAGCTTCAGTTCTCAAACCTTTATGCTGCATGGTGAAATTCTCTCACAATAAGTTACAAATTCACAGGCCAGATTCCTTTCAGGTGATTGGTAAAGCTGCAAGGTCAATGTCTCTGAGCTATTTACCCACACTTTCTTACTGTCAGTGGAGGGGAAGAGACACACTCATCTCTAAGGGTGAATCACCTTTGAGATGTGACCACTTCTCAACCTAGATGACACACTGCCCCATCTTTAGTGCCCAGTCTTGCAGAACTGATGTGTAAGGCTACTGCAGCAAGGAAATAGGACCTCAACTTCAGAAACAAATTACATGCCTTGGAGATTACCAGAATTCAGTTGTTGCTGGAAGAAGTTTCATTTTTATAGTGTTTTATAGTAGACCTGACATAACCAATTATACTTGAGTGATGTCAGGCAGCAAGTCAGCACTGCAGGCATTTCTGGGGATGTGCTGTTGGAGAAGAGCACACCACTGCTCCAGACTGGAGCTAACGTGCCTCTGCAGTGCTGCTCTCCCCACAGGTTTGGGATGGATCACGAACACACAGCCCTTTAGAAGTTTATCTAAGGGCACACAAGTCATAAGGTGACAGACAGCAGTGTATGAGCACCTTTACGGTGTGGCTTTACATGAATAAGAAAGGAGTTCGTTCTGCCACAGAAAAGCTCTGCTGGCTTTATCACTCATTGCTGACCTGCAGGGAAGTGCTGGGCTGTGGCTGCTGCCCATGTTCAAGATGGTGAGAGAGCCCCACGGAGAACTCAAGAACCTAGAACTGATGGTACTGTTCAGTGTTTCAAAGAAAAAAGATAAAGGCTTGACAGTTCACAAAAATGGAGATCCAGCTGGTCCAGCAGACACTCTGGATCAGAGTGTTATAACAGGGCCCTGGCAAGGGCAGTGAGTGGAATGGGCTGGGATGAGAGGCAGAGGGTGTGCTGGACTCGCTGCCAAGGGGGCTGCAGCTTGTGGCCCTGGGAAGGACCAGCCTGTCCTCACTGCTCCCGAGGGCACAGCCTCGGGGCCACACCTGGAGCACAGCACTTTGGGCACTGGCAACTCCAATAACTTTGAAAACAGCTGGTCCAAACTTGCTGTTCAGATACTCTGGAATTCTGCTAAGTGTCTGCTGCCTTACGAGGAACAGCTGTGCTCCGGCAGTGCCGACTGGGTGATCCCTCTGTGCTCCCTGCTTATCTCACTGCTCTCTGCAATGCCCCATTCCCATGCGGGAAGTACTTGGACTTGCAGCTGAAAGGTGCGAGATAAATGGAAACGCACATTTGTAATTGTTAGTCTGTGCAGAAGTGCCAGTGAAAGGGAGAAGTGGAGCCAAACCCCTGGGGCTGTGAGAGCTGAGCACAGTGGAGCTGGGATGGATGGCTGGAGGACAGGGAACCCTTCCTCAGTGGGCTCAATAGCTGGAGCTAACACACAAACCACATGGTTATCTGCAGAAGGCCAAGCTATGGCCATTTGTCAGAGGACAACACTATCACATCTGGCAGGACTGGCCCTTCCCAGAGCCAGGATTTCACAGGCATTCATCACCTGCTCTCCACAGGGTGTGCTTTTTCCAGATTATGCCTTGACTAGCAGGCAAACAAAAGTCTGTGAGTCCTGGGGATGGAAGCAGCCACCCTACCCCACATGGTGCTCATGCCTTTCAGCACACCCAGAGCTGGCATTTTTGCTGGAAAGGGAGTGAGAGGTCCCAGTCTGCAGGTACACATGGATGAGTATTACTCCATTCTGTTTCTTTCAATTTTTAGCTCGGAATTAAAGTAATCTCTGCTTGGACTTTGAGAAACAAAGTAACTCACAGCCATCACCCAACACTGCAGTTTTATAAAGCAGATAAAGTTAGAACAGGGAAAGCACTCATTTGCTTTTTGCGAAGACACAGAGATATGATAGAGAAGCTGAATGTGGACGGTCAGGATGACAGGAAATCCCCAGCCAGCAGATACTTGCGTGAGAGCACTTACTGCTGCTGCTGACAGAAAGGCATTCAGACGCCTTAGGATTTTGAGAAGGATACAACAGTGGGGGAGAGAGCAGTGGTGAGAGAAATGCTGCACGAACACTCCTCAGAGCCTCTTGTGTAGCCTTGAGGAGCCTCGGTAATGTCGGAGACAGCTGGAGACAGTGGCTTGGCCGGGGATGAAGGGCGGGCGGCCACAGGCTCGGCTCCTCATCGGGGCCCCTTCCCACCCGCCCGCCGCTCGGAAGGGCTCATTGAAACCCTCTCTGAACTCGCACTGGGGATCAGGTGCTCCGACGGGGCTCTTCCTCCTGGAAGCGCCCGCGGGATGGAGATACCTGCCTCGGGTCGGGGCTGACGGGGCTCCTCCCGGCCAGTCCGCACAGGGCTGCTGGCTAACAGCTCCGCGGGGCGGGGAATGCGGGATACGGGCCGGGAGTGCGGGATACGGGCCGGGAGTGCGGGATGGGAATGCGGGATACGGGCCGGGAGTGCGGGATACGGGCCGGGAGTGCGGGATGGGAGTGCGGGATACGGGCCGGGAGTGCGGGATACGGGCCGGGAGTGCGGCAGGGGAGCGCGGGTGCAGCGGCGCGGGCGGCAGCAGAGGGCGCCGTGGCACCGCGGAGCCGAGCGGGGACAAGAGGGGACAGGAGGGGGCAGAAGGGAACAGGAGGGGACAGGAGAGGACAAGAGGGGACAGCGCGGGGACACCCCCACTCCCGGTCCCGCACCACCACGACTTCTCCGCGGCACGGGGAAATGCAATCCAACCAGCCCGGGTGAGCAGGAGCAAGGGAAGCCGAAAGGTGCGGCAGAAGAGCCGCTGGGCTCGCACCAGCTGCCTCTCCCGGGCGCTAACAAACCGCGTGCCGCTCCTAGGAGCTTCCGAGTCATTAGTGCTGACTTCCAAATCATTTTAGCTGACTTCAAATCGCAGCATTTTGTGTCACCCCTACTGGATATGATATCGTTTCCCACATATCCTTGTTGAAAAAAGGGAGGAATTACGATTAAAGAGTAAACACCTCAAGTGTAAGCAAGGATTTCCAGGAATTTAATAATTAAACTTGCTAAAAAGTAAGCAGCAAAAGGAAACCAAAGTTCCCTGTAACACCAAATGATTCCTCAGGACTCAGGCACTGCTGCTCGGGCTGTGCTCAGCAGTTGGTGAGGACCCACCTGGTCAGGCACTTTCCCCCTGGGCTCAGTGTCTGCAGCACCCCTCACCTCTCTCTTCTCCATCACACTCATCTTTTCACAGCCCACGTTACATGCCCTGCACAGTCCAGTGGATTGCTCTCGTGGAGGTTACCCTCACGGAGAGCTGGCCATGGCACCTGATCAAATTTGGCCAAAATCCCATCCTGGCATGTGAGGAGAGCCCAGCTTCCAAAGCTCATGAGAAGGCTCTGGGTCCAGCACCTTTGTTCTTCAGAGCTGCCCTCCCAGGGAAAGGAGGCCACTAGAAAGGGCTCTGTGGAGGAGACACTAAAATGTCCTGTGGAAGGGAGCTGGTCTCTACTGTCAGAGCAGCTCCAGCACTGTGAGCTGATGGACCCATTGCACAGGGCACTGCACACAGGCTATGGACACAGCCTCTGCTGGGAGCTTAGACTCCAGAGCACAGAGAAATGAAGGGAAAGGGATGTGTATTAAACATAAAACCTCAGGGAATATAGGAAAGAACTGATTTCCACTCTCATTTTTCAGCCGTTTCTCTTCTCCCTCCTATATATTTTCTTTCCCCTCTGCCCCAGCCCCAAGCACACACAGATGTTTTAAACACTGACTCCCCATGCTCTAATACCCATGAGAGATTTAGAGCTGAGCCACTATAAATATGCCAGTGAACAGAAATGCATTAAAGGATTAAAGCATTCAATTGGAACTTGTAAAATTTGGGCTTTGGGGTCAGGTTTTTGGGTTTTTTTCACTGACTAGTAATATACCTTTAGTGTAGACAGCAGAGAACAGCAGGGCAGAGGAGTCAAAAACAAAAATAGCTTTAAGTATCACAGCAAACCATGTCACTGAGGAGATATATAACCATCAATTATGCAAATGAGAACATTAATTCATTAGGTACAGTCTCCAGATTTTCCTGACCTCTGTCTTAATGGGGACACGCCTCATTTGACACACAAAACAATGGAAACACAAGGATGGTAAGAGACTGGGGGGGGTGAAGGCCATGGGTAACATTGAATTTAGATAATCTTTGAGAACATTCAGAGTAGAAGGGAATAAACAAAAATACATGTCCAAAAGAGCTTAAGGAGCTTACAGCACATGGGGGGAGCAGGCAGCAGAGAACAGGTACCAAAATCAAGAAAGTCAAGGTGAGAGCTGCAGGGAACTGCACTGAGATGTCAGCAGTTTGGGAGCTGTGAAACTCACACCTCACAGTGCCAGGCTGACTGCAGGTATCAGCAGTGATGGGTTTGCACCTTTCCAAGCTACACTTACCTCCTACCCTTAGTTCCAGCTATAATCAGTCCTTGGCCTAAAATAGATTTAAACTTCTCCATGGCAACAAAGGCAAAATCATAATTGGAGTGGTGTTTGTGCTACCTCCACAATAACACATCACTTCAAGCACTATCATCTTCAGGAGCTGAATAAAAACCACATGTTGAGAAAAAAGTATGAAAAATGCTAATGAAACACAGGACTAGGGAAATAAGAGGTGAAAGGAATATTAAAGTACTCAAGTTCACTTTCAGCTTGAAATATACTCTTTTGTTATGTTCAATCCTGTTCTACATGACTTGAGTGTTAGGTCTTTCAGGCTGAGAGTACTCGACATTAAGGGTTTTTTCCTTGATACCTCCATTTTAATTTGCTTGGTTTTATACCTTTTCTCCTACTTACAACTTTGTAGACCACCCAAATAAACCATCCTTCTCCTCTTGGTGTTTACAGCCCTTGAACACTGGCAGCTGATTACCATATCTCCCTTAATGATCGTTTGGCCAGGCTATGCATATCTAATTTCCAGCCATAATTCAATTCCTGCAGCACCCCTGCCAGCAGTGAAAGTCATTGTATTACAGACCTTCTAAGAGAAAAGCAAGGACCTTTTTTACACCCCTGCAACATGCAATTAACACAATCCTGACCCCTTTCCCTAGATTATTCATAAAAGGGTCACACTCCTGGCCAGGGCAAGCATGGTTTGTTTGCAGTGAATTCTCACAGTGTCCCTGACCTGGGTGAGTCCCACACCTCCCTCCAGCCCTGCTGCTGGGAGAAGCTGCTGGGCTCCTGCACTCACACCAGCAGAGCTGGAGACTTCATTCTGCTCAGAATCTGTTATAGCAAGTAAATGGCAGTAAAAATAACCTGAATGCACTCTTCAAGTCCAAGGCCTCTCCTGAGTGACAGATCTGTGTTGCTCCCTGCCCACCCTCTCCACCAGGATGCATTGGCTCTTCACTGCACACAGTGTGTCACTGTGACAGGCATCAGACAAAATAACAAACCCACTAAATACAGAGTGCAAAAACCAATCAGTTAGAGATCCTGCGGTGCTACTGGCTTGGTGTGAAATCTGGTATCCTTGTAAAAATGACACTGCAAGGAGCAGAGGGGAAGGCAGGTCCTGGCACAGCAGCAGGGCGGTGGCAGCCCGAGTGGCACGTCCTGCCCAGCACTGCACGAGTGCAGCTGTGTCACACTCCAGGACAGGCTGGGACACAACCCAGCCCTGCCAGGGTGGGGAACACAGCAGGGTGCATGGGGTCACAATGTCCAACACTACTGAAAACAGCTCTGCCATTCAGCTGTTATCAAATTGCAGGTTCTGATGAGAAAATCCACCGAGTGCCTTCATGGAGCTGTCAAATCAGGCAATACTTCGCCCCATCTATCCCCTTTTCACAGCTCTGGAAAATATGAAAGTATCTGCCAGTTAGCACTACAGAGCAGGGCCACTACTGAGTACAATTAACAGGACATCCAGTTAGACTGACAGAAATTGATGGAAATTATCTGAAAGTGGAGGCTAATCCCCAAGAAAGAAAAAAGCCCTGTCTATTTAGAGATTGTTTCCACCTCATCTATAGCAACATACCTATAGTCAGATCCTCTCCTTCCTCAGAAATGACCAAACCCATGGCTGTCTGACAGCCACAAGAGCAGCTGCCGTGCCCACCTTTGCCCCAGCACTGGGGCGTGCTGAGCTCTGGGTCCCATTTCTGTACTGGGAAGAAGCACTGAAATAATCATGCACAGACCCATCCTGCACCTCCACAATCTCCCTCAGCCCCAGGTCTGTGGGTGCTGCTTCCAGCAGAGGCTGCAGCGATTGGATCCAGAGCCTGGCGCTGGATAGACAGGATCTGAATCTATCACACATGGTACACATCTAAACTTTGTGTTACTCATCATGTTCACAAGAAATTTACAGGCAGGAAAAAATAAACATATTAGCTTGCTACATGTTGTTGTAAGGCAAAAACCCCACAATTCAAGACATGAGCCAGTCATTAGTGCACAGGAAGTTTATAAAGTCATTTTGACTGTGATTAGGTTTATTCCATCACTGTCTATTATGAAAACACGTCAACCTTCCTCTGATGCAATCAGTATTAACCAACTTTGGCAATGTACTACTGGACCAATGACCTGTGGTATAGCAGGTCATTTTAAGACAGATTTACACACCTTTCTCCAGCATGGCCTCTGCTGACAGGGATGTCTGAGTGCAGCTTAGACCCATGGCTCCAGATTTTGGCCCCTGAATAAGGTGAGCTGGACCCAGAGAAAGTAACTTCTATTTTTGTCATTACCCCAGGACAAATGGCTTTAGATGACCCATTCCTACCTGCCTGTACCTGCTACACAGCCAGGCCAGCACTGTCTTGCTTTGGGAAAGGTTTTGCCTTCTTCTGGTGAAACATCTCACTCTGAAACAGCCTACAGCTGTGTGAGACATGAAGTGTGGGTCTGCAGCTTCTGGCTGCTGGGATATTGCACCGAGGAGAATGAGCTGGGTGGAGGCACAGAGAGGAGATGAGAAACTCTCATTCTTGCAAGAGATACTGGAGAGATTTACAAAGAAAAAATATTAATTCAGCTTTACAAGATTTTGCCTGCTAAGTCATCCGGCAGCCTGAAGGACAAAAGTTTACCCTTCTTAAGCTTCAGCTCAGGAGGAGAAAGTTTCTGAATTTCATGAAAGTAAATATTTTATTCTGAACATTATGTTAAAAGTTAAACGATATTTTAAGGTCTTGACCTTACATTTTCCCTGTCCTACTACACAAAACTCGAGGAAAAACTAAAGAAATGCAATGTTTGTAGCTTGACAAGAACTCACACACTTGCCATTTTTCTCCCATTTAAGTACACCAGAGCTCTTTATAAAGGTAAAAAAAATAACTCAGCTGTCCTTTGCCTAGGCTCATGCAAGATGTATAAGTACATTCAAATTTTACTATTTTTCCTGTGCAGGTCAGATACTAATGCCAGTTTCTTTCATTATATTTGATGCAGAATCCCTAAGGAGTACCTGAAAAAATAAGAGTGTGTGATAGAGAGAATAAAATGAATTGCAAATACGCAGAATTGTGAAGAGCTCAGTGATGTCTCACAGAAATGTCTGAAAAACAGTCTATTTAGAGCCCATCCAGAGTATCAAACAGGCATCCCACCAGGGACAGGCACAGCACAGGCTGCACACTGTGAAGGTATTAGGAAGAAAAGGACCAGTCATGCAGTGCACTCTGCAAAGACACTTGTGCCAAAAACTGAGTTTGACAAGCTCTAATAATGATCCTGAGAATAATTAATGCTCTCACTCCTCCAGCACATTCCTCCCCAGAAGGCAGTGAATTAATGGTGAAGCCTCCCAGGCTTTCTGCAGATTAGCAATTGCAGCTGAAGAGACGATGGCAAAAAACTCCATCTTCTGTCTCTTTGGAAGGTGTGGATGTTCTGCCATCATCAAAGCCACTGTTCAACCTCAGCCCCAGCAGAGGTTTGACTAGAGAAGACAAGTCCTTGAGGAGCAGCACATTCATTCAGCAGTGCCATGGGCGGAGCCTGAGGCAGAGAAAGGACACAGGAAGTTTGCAGATGTCATCAGGGTGAAAACCTTGTGCTGCTCCACAGCCTGGAGGGAGAGGGGAGCAGGAACCTCACCCTCCTGAGACCTGCAGCATGTTTCTGAAATACCTTTTCTATTTTTCATGCATTTCCCTACTTTTTCGTGTGCACAGGGAACCAGATTTTATTTGTCATCTTGCAGTCATCACATCTGAAACAGATACAGTAGGAATGTAAGCTCCCTTATTTCAGAACTTTTGCTTTAACCACAAGAACATCCATCTATGTTATGAGAGAGTCAGCCAGACCATGAGAACTGTGTGATACAATCTACAAGGAATATTTTTAATGATGTAGCATTTTTGAAAGCAGATTATGCAAGGATACTTTTAAAAGGAATTATAATGTAATTTGGGTGTAGTCTCTACAGAAAGACAAATATAATTCATTCTTATCTTTTCCTAACTGCCTTCTTTTTCATTGCTGTCAGGAACCCTGCATGAAAACATACGATTTTACACCACTGACGCCTGCATCTCGCTCTTTACCAGATATGACAGTCTGTATGCAACATGGCAATCTGGGAACTCCAGAGGGAATTACATCAGCAGTTTGTGTCAAAGTTCTATTTTCCATTTCTACTAGGAAGGATTATTTCAGCATCTGAATCAATATGACTGTATGGCGGCATAAAATCTATCAGAGAAAAGTTTACAAGTAAGGTCTTATCTCTGGCTCAAGGAACAGATGTGGGAAAAAAGACTGAAAATAGGGAGCTCTCCCTACAGAATACAGTTAAACACCAGTGTCAATGGCTGAGTGCTGCAACTGTGGAATTAACTGCTCTTTGTTAATTTAAACTTTTAACAATTGGATTGTGGTGGCAAATAAAAGCAGCACTTTCCTTACCAGTTGGCATCTTTAAATTAAGGTATGGCAACTGTGTAAATGATTTACTTTATTTCAAGAACTGTTGGCATGGCACCAAGTACTGTCATGGCATGGAAGAGTGACTCTCAGCAGTGCAGAAAGCAGGAGGGCAATAAAGCACTCAGAAAAAGATTTCTGTTCTCATTCGTCCATGTACAGAATAATTAAATAGAATAAAAGAAACAACTAGGAATCCTACTTCAAAAATGGATCTGTAAGAGCTTTACTGTGTTGTCCAGGAAACCATTTTTTTCCCAGCTCACAACTGACAGGTTCCAATAAAAAACGAGTCAGCTTTTCTTTTAAAGGGCGAGTTCTGTCATTGCATTATATTACATTCATGGATTAATTTATATTTCTCTCTAACTTGATGATAAATGACACTGAATTTTAGGTATTCATTTCCACTGGACTTGTGCTGACCTTTACCTGACTAGAGTGAAAGAGAAGCCCAATGTCAACTTTAACCTTTCCATCCAAACATACCACAGGGACAAACACACGTAAAGCAAACCTGAATGTACAGCCAGGTATCTTGGGCTTTTCCAGACTGACTTTGCACTGTTCTGGTTCAATCTGCCCAGAGGAGCAATTAAAACACAGGAGCAGCTCCCCTCTGGTTGCCAGGGACATCCTGCCTTCCTGGAGGAGTTAAATGAACATCTCCTTTGCTGGCAATGCACTCGTATGCACATCCATGCCCTCCGGCAGTTCTGTAGCAAAGCCACTCAGAATTCACAGCAAGCTGGGAGCACCTCTGGGTCTGCTGTAAACCTTCCCCAGCTTTGTTCTGAGGGCTGGGGGACAGCCTGGCACTGGAACACATGGTGTGCTTCATTCCTGTGGAATGCTGTGGAAAAATACCACCAGCAATGCCTTACTCACTGCTGGCTTCCCAAACAACAGCTTTTATCTTATCCCTACAGGATATTACCTGTATTAGCCAAGTCCTTTGCTAATTTTACTGTTCTTAAGTACTATTAATAAATCTTATCATGGAGACTCTGATGAGGAATTACAGATTGTGTGGCTTGCCAATGGCTTCCCACATCCCATCCTGGGAGTACCTGAAATAGCCAGCAAAACAGCTCAGCTCCAGCCCAGGACCAGGTCAGTGACAGATTTCCTGCAGCTGTAGCTGGCACAGCTCCCACCAGGCAGTGTTTTAAGGCCTCCTCCTCTTCTGGCAGACTCTTGGGGGGAAAAACAAGAGCCAAAGCCCTGCTCATCTAGTCCAAGAAGTGGACTTCTCTGGAGGGGAGCAGCACATGATATTGCCTGTGAAAATTAATCTCCTAGTCTTTCAACAGAGCTTTGCAAAGACAAACAGTCCACTTTTGCTGAGATTGAAACTGCAATGAGGCAGGACAGCAGGACACTAAACCTAAACAGGACAGCAGGGAGGAGGCAATAGGGAAGGCAAACTGTTTTAGCCACAGTGAGAAGAGATCTGGATTTTACAGGTTCTCCTGGCAACCTTGTTTTTAATGACAAATAAAGATTGCAGAAGTTGCAGAAAAGAGTTTCCCAAATTCTTCAGGTTGAGACAAAATGCATCACACTGAACCAGCTATTCATTTCATCAAAATGCAGGTTGGGAGACAATGCAAATAAAAGTCCAGATAAACTCATGGGAGCCAGGACCAGGTGTAAATAGATTTTAATTTCCCTTGAGAGAGCCTCTAAACAAGGCCCAGACTAATCCAGAAGGTATTAGTGACACAACTTAGAAATGATGGCCACTGCCTGAATAATGAAAATAATTGACCATTGTCCAAGCTACTAAAGGAAATGGGGGATTTTCTATTATTTGGTGTTTTCCTGTCAAAACTCTGTGCCAAGCTGGAAGTCATGCCTTAGCCAAACAGAGCTCATGCCTTAGCTAAAAGTCAAACAGGATGTAGAGGGAGGTCAAACCAGATCCACTTATGCCTTCTTCCCTTAAATCCTATGTTTCTAAGGGGAGAAGCAGGTTTTCCTGCTTCTTTCTTCAGTCTTTAACAAAAACAAGTCTTTTAATCTATTTAGAGGCCGTTTCTGACATTCTTTAGCTGCAGTTTTTCTCAATCAACCTAATCTTTCCCCATCAAGCTCCATGCTAATCCCATTTTGCTCCACTCCTTAAACTAAAAAGATTAGAGTGACATTTCAGAAAGGGCATCGTATTAAGCAGCTTCTTGCCCATCTCAACAGATCACAGCACACCAAATGCAGTGAAGGAGCCATTAATCTTATGGTAATGAGGTGTCAGTCTGAATGGAGACCTCCTCCTTGAGCCATGGGAAGGACAGAATAACGAGGACACTGCTGCCTCCAGCCCTGGCAGCTCTGCCAGGAGGCAGCAGATCCATGGGGAGTTGTTGGGGTGGTGGCGATGCCTGATGATTTTTACCTTTTCTTTTTATATACCCTTTTGTACATTGTTATACCCTTTTTATATTTCTGTACCCTTTATACACTTTTTGTATGCTTGACCCTGCATGCTTTTAATTTTTGTAGTGTGATATTCTAGCTTAGTTTTGGGGTCCTGCAAGGCAGAAAAACCAAATATTCACAGCAGGAGGCCAAGAGCTCTATGCTATCTCAAAACTCTAGGCTTCAACCTCAGTTGAAGCCTTCTCTCTGGAACATATTTTGTAAACTGGGCTGCTGTCTCATTTTGCGGGGGGGTAATTAGAATAGGGGAAAATTACTTCATTTATTAAGTTTCTTATTGGGGGATTTTAGACACATATGCTAATTTGCAAGGTCCATAAAATTGTATACACATTATATGGTAAGTGTGCATCTCGGTGTAATCCACCTGTGAAGAGCTGTGCACCTAAGATCCTATTAAAGTACCGAGGTAAATCCCCTTTTAAAACCCATTTTTAACTGTGCCTGTGTCATATTTCTACCAGCTGATAAGGCAGCAGTGGCACCAGCTCCTGTCCCCACGCTGTGCTGTCACCATGGGGAGCAAAAATCCACCTGGAGCTGTCACCCCTGTGCTGCCCACACATAATGAGCTTTCCCCATGCTCTAATTAGCACATCAAACTGTTTAACAACCTCAGCTTTGCTCTATCAGATGATCAATTAGGATCAGCAGCCACACACAGAGGCATTTTTCACACCTATCCATCCAGCTGCTGAAAACCATGAGCAAACTACTTCCTTCATTCCTACAGGGGACAAGCCAGTGCTCTTCCTGGGGACATGTCTGCATTGGTATTATCCAGTTTGCTTTAATACAGAAAGCGTGTTGTCGTTTTCTTCACAAAGTCATCATTCCCCTAAAGAAAATTCCCTGGAAGGCTCAAGTTTTAGCAAGTGCTGAGGAAAGTTTCTGGGAAAAGTACAAGGTGGGTGATGCATGGTGACATCCATCCTGTCCCTTGCTCCAGTAGGATTCTCCTCCCACCAGCGTGAGGTGGGCTGGGAGTTCCAGCTCTGCTGCACACACAATGTTGTGACTTTGTGCTGAGCCTGAAATGCCTCTGTGCACACAACAAACTGGGGCAACAGGGCTTGAAAACAGCAGCCAGGGGAGAGGGCTGCTGCAGGAGCTGGGCATGAGAAGGGCAGCACATCTCTCTTTCCTACAGAAATGTCTCTGTGCATGGATTTCATATTTGGTTTTCTTTCTTGTGACTAATGAATAAAACCTGTGGGTTTCAAATCCTCAAAAGCCAAGTGTTTGAAGGTCAAATTACCCTACCATTTACCTTTGCAACTTGTGCTTTTTTGTGGTTGTGTAGTTACTCCTGGTACAGCAAGAGTTCTCCTAAAAATATTCCCCCTGTAGAGGAGTTCAGCCCTTCTCCTTCTATTTGATACAGTCTAACCCTTCAGCTGCACAGTCATTGTTCTGTTTTGGTACAGTCACTTAATGCTAGATATCAACAAAGAAACTGATTAATTGGAACTATCTCAGACATAATTCACCAGATACTGAATCTTTACAGTAGACGAGAAAATACATTTTTCTCCAATTACAGGAGGACACAGCATCACTGGTATTGCCAATAAATGTCAACTTTTAACCATGCAGCCTCCAGCTAAGTCTTTATTCTAGCTTTCTTATCTAATTACATGCAGAAAAGAGATACCTTGAAGTACAATAAAAGGTTTTTCTTCAATGCACATTGCTTAGAAAAATCCTACCTGTCCTCCATCTGATTTGGAAGTCAACAGTCTTGGCAGAGCTGAGCCCCTTACCTGTACACTGTGGTAGGTGGGGAGTTCAGGGTGTCATAGATGAGTCTCACATGTCCTTGGTACAACTCCAGAGCCAAAGGATCATTGTCTCCCTTGTACAACAAGATGCCATTGTCCTTGTCAGTGGCTACCTGTGAAACATTCATAACCAGGCTTGAGAACGATTAAAGAAACAAATAAACCTACATTAAAAATCAAACCAAAATCATAGATGCAATTCAAAAATACTTTAATAGATCATATATGTGAGCAACAATGAGAGCAACAGCCAAGAGGCACAAAAAGGTCATGGTGCCCTGGGTGGGCTCACACACAGAGGGCAACTTCCCATTTCCCATGAGAACCAGTTTTCAATTGGCTTCTGAACCTCAGGCCTCTGACAAAATCCCAGGCCTTTTATCTGCTGAATAAGCAAAATATTATCTGGATAGGCCATTTAGAGGAGCCTCTTTCAAGAAGCATCCTGACAGTAACCACTGAGCTGTACAGGATGACACACACTGCTGTGAATCAGCAGGAAGACAGGGAGGATTCCTGAATCATCCCTGGTTGCACGGCCAATCTGGGAATCAGAGTGTGGAGAGATTCTGGAGGCAGGAGGCGAGCCCACAAAGCTACACCAGTGCCTCAGCTGCTCCTTCACATTTCAATGATTTAGAGCAGACAAGTGGCTCACAAGTTGACTGATTTTTTCAGGATTTTGGCCAGCAGCCCCTGTTCCATCAGCACGAAACTCACACAACACACAGGTATTACTGCTCAGAGGAGCTATGTGACAAACCTGCAGGGAGATGTTTGCCTGAGGACGGATTTTGGCCGAGGGCAGCTCCACGTAGGAGTCCTTGCCCACGAAGTTGACGGTGATGAGCTTCTCGCAGCGCTGTCCCGCGAGGCCGGCGAGGCAGCGGCACACGGGCTCGTGCTGCGCCACGATGCACTGCGCGCCGTTCTGGCACTCGTAGTTGTCACACGGGCTGGTCTGCAGCAGCACCATGGGCGGGGGAGTCTCGCAGAACAGCCCACTGCACAGCCAAAGGAACACAAAGCAGCCTCGGTTACTGTTTTGGCATTTTTATTTCAGGTGTTCTGTGGATAGTGCCTCTGGGGTTCAGCTGCCCTGTGCTGCTGTCCTGGTGGGAGCTGCACAGCTGGCTGGCAGGAATCCCTTGCTGGCTGGGAATCAACCAGAGCAGGCACTGAAATCAGCCTCTACTGCCCTTTGCACTGCTTCTTCAGCTCTGCAAGGCACTGCAGCCTGGCTGGAAGAGCTTCCACCCACACTGTGCCCTGCAGAGGTTCCCAGTGAACTCTGGGAGCCATTTTAACCCAAACCTGAGATTGCCCCTTCCTGTGTTTGTGATTTGAGTCTACTCTGCTGTTTTAAGTGGAAATAAAGGGAAGCCCTTTCCAGAGGTACCAGCACTGCTAATCCAGCCTGTGAGCTTCCTTCTGCCTAATGCCCATTGTTTTGTTTTGTCTTCAGCAGCAAGTAGAAAACAGAAGCAAAAGTCAGTGTATATAATTCTAATTTTGTGGAAGTTAAAAATAATAATAATAAAAAAATCCACGTGACCTTCAACAGCCTCCACTAACAGAAAGCAAATGTTGGAAGAAGCCAGAGCGTCTGTGCTTAGTGCTGCTCTGAAAGATTCCCCAAGCTCCTGGTATGGCTCCTGCACACCCCTGCTTGCTGTGAAACCCCTCTGGTGTGTGGCTTTACCAGGGCAGCTCTCCTGATACCAGCACCTAGAAATTACATCAGCAAAAGTGTCTGACAAGGCCCTTTCATTTTAATTTTTTTTTAAGTATATATTTAGAAGTAATTAATAGGATTTATTTCCCCAGCAGTGGAATGTGGAACACAGCCTGACTTGCATAGCTTGGCCGAGTCCATTCTGCCTGGTACGATGTCATTTATTTAAATAATCACTGCGAGTTCCTTGCAGCAATCTATCCCAGTGGAGAACTCAGAAGCATCTGCACCACAGAGGAGCAGTGCTTCCATCAGGCTCTGCAGCTTAATGTGTGCTTCCCCAGCAGAGCTGCATTTATCAGGCAGCACTGCTGTGAGGCTGATTGCTGGAGGGAAGCTTCGAGAACTTGGGGTTTGTTCCGCGGGGCTCACAAATTCTCTAAAATGTTTTCATCTGCAGGGGGCAAATGAGTGCTATTTTGGGAAGAAAACACTGAAAACTTTTCAGGAAGAAAGCGCATCATGCAGCTGGGAGAAGTTGGTAAGTGCTGAGGAAAGGTGCTGCAAGGAGCACAACTGCACCTGACCAGGGAATGGGAAATGATGAGATCAGAGAGCAAGTGTGTGCAGGGTGGCACTATTGCTTTTTGGGGCTGTCACTATGCATGAGGCCCTACCTACACTGCTCAGAATTACCCAAGTGCCATTTGTTCAGCCGTGTGAGGATGTAAGTTTTAACATCTTTTTAATGTGTGGCTCCAAATGGCTTTGACATGCAGTGTAGTGACAGCCATAAAATCATTATAGGTCTCTGCGTTTATTACAACAGCATAAGCTCCAGATAATTGGGAGGGCACTCTGCAAACTCACTGCTGGGAATTGATTCCTGAGACTTAGCCAAAAACTTTATTAATCATCATCTTAGGTCTCCTAGTTACCTTTGTCAGACCACCCCTCGTGTTCTCTCCTTTTCATCAACACTTGCAGCCTTCAAACACTTGCGAAGTTATCTCCTTGCCACACATCACCGTGCCCAAGGCAGCTGTGAGGACAGGGGAATCTGTAACCCTGAACATCAGAAGGCTGAACTCTGTCAATCACCATATTTGCATTTGTAATCTTAACAGGAAAAAGCCCAAACCTCAGAGCCCCCTTCAGAGCAGCAGGCCTTTAAACTACAAAAGGCTTGAGTCTTGAGAAGAATAAATGAGATCATATTTTGTTAGCAGAATTTTAATCCTGAAATCAAACAAGATCAGGGACTATTCTGCATGGAGAACACATGGGGCTCCAGCTTGCTGTCTGCCTTGGCAGAGGGAGCGTGGTAGTGCTCAGAGTGAAGTTTTTCTCCCCAAAGACCCTTGTCTTCCTTGCATCTTGCACAGGAAATTCAGGGAAGTGGCATGGACTAGTGGAAAAAAAAGCAAGCGAACAGGAGAACTCACGTTAATCCTGGCTGTGCTGTTTACAGGCAGTGGGATTACTCTGCTTGCCCATGGTTGCCTTGGGCTATGAAGTGCTGTCTAAACTGGTAGTTGAGTTTTGGAGCTTTGTGTAAAAAGATGCTTCCCATATACTTGGAGGCCTTTTAGTGGAATGAAACCCCCTCATCTGATCAAGAGAGAAGCCTGGACTGTTTCAGGTTCTGATCTTGATGCCCCTGGTGTGAGACCAGGCAAGTTGGGTACTGCCTGAATTGCCAGCAGAGCTGCTTGGTACATGGGCAGGGACCAGACCAGTCTCCCACCTACCCCTGCCTCTCCACCCAGCTGCGTCAGCTCAGAACATCTCTGCCAAATGCTGTGACTCTGCTTTCCCAGAAAAACCCCTCACATTCATCACTGCCTAGTGCTGACAGGCCTTAAGAATCAGGGGACCTGCAGCAAAAGGCTCCCAGTCAGTCCCATCTGATGACAGGCTCGAGTTACCCTTGACTCCAGACATGGCTTTGCAATCCCATTTCTCAACTCTAACAATTAGATAATGCTGAGGATTTACAATCCCACAGTCACGTTAGCCTTACCAGTCACCAATCTGCAAGATCCCTAAGGCCATCAAATGGACTGAAGCAGAGAGTGAAACATGGAGAAAAGGGTATGAATTTGAAATTCAGAGGATATCTGATACCTTGTAAATAACAAGCCTGATTCTGTGAAACCATGGGCTGACATCATGTTATATAGCAGTGCCTATTCGGGAAGGCTGTCTGCTTTGCAATAGAAATGCGTGTTGAGAGGGAAGGAAAAAACCCCAAACCAGCATGGATGAAAGCAAGAAGAATGAAAACAGTTGCAGATACAAAGCAGAGAAAATGATTTATAAGTGTTCATGCAATTTCTGCTTTGTCAAGACTGATCTTTCCAGGTACTCCTTTTTTGTCTCGTGTGTGTATTTCAAACACGGAAAAGGTTTAGCTGGAAGGAAGCCAGTATCCAGCCTCAGGCAATGATTAGTGAATCCATTTGGAGGAGCACACTTATCTTTGACAGACAGAGAGATTTCCAGGAGTCAGATATATTGGCAGCTGTCAGAATGAGAGACTGGAAATTTACAGCCCAAATCATACTGAGCTCATCCAAGAGGCACAGAGACACTGGCACAAAATTTTCAGGCTCATGTTTTTCTTGCAGCCAGTTCTGAGGGTTCATAAATGCAATTTTATTATCCTTTGCTCACTCTGCACATGCAGGGCTCATCTCCGTACAATTTATGTGAGTATGAGGTGGTGTGCTGAGTGTGTGACAGGGATGGCTGGGGCATGAGGTGGCATGCTCAGTGTGTGACGGGGATGTCTGGGGCATGAGGTGGCGTGCTGAGTGTGACAGGGATGGCTGGGGCAGACACACAGACAGTGCTGCCCCAAGGCAAATCGCTGCTTCCCAAACAAGAACCCTGCATCCAGCTAACTTGTTAAAACTCCTTCAGGTCCAGCACTTGAGGCACTCATTCACATGGGGATGACAGATCAGAATCACAGAATGAACTAGGCTGGGAAAGACCTTTAAGATCATCAAGTCCAACCAATGACCTAACACCTCCTCATCAACTCAACCACGGCACGGAGTGCCACGTCCAGTCATTTTTTAAACACATCCAGGGACGGTGACTCCTCCACCTCCCTGGGCAGACGATCAGTGCTGTGTTAGAGGCTGCTGAGGATGCAGGCAATGACAGAGAGCTCCCAGCCGTGTCCATACCTGAAGCCCTGGGGACAGATGCAGGTGTAGCCATTGACTGCATCCACGCAGGCAGCTCCGTGCCGGCACTTGTGGCCCACGCAGTCGTCATCATCCACTTCACAGTGTTTGCCGCTGTAACCCGGCAAGCACTCGCATCTGAAATGCAGAATGTCCCTGTTAATGGCTCGTTTCAGCATCACAACAGCCCAGCACCGGCTGGATTTGGGGCGGGGAGATGTTAGCAATTATTCCTGGCAGCATCGAGCACAGTTCCTGCCATCAGAAAGGCTCGGGTCCCTCCTGGCTGGCTGCACTTGAAGTTCTGCAATCTGCTGAAATTCAGGTGGAGCAGAGCAGCACCACACTACAGCTTCTGCTCAGCCAGGTCTGTGGAGAAGGGTGATCATCCCACTGTGCCAAAGATGACAATGCCTTCCCTAACCTCACAGACTCAAGGGGCAATATCCTGCACGGGCAGTGGCTCTGGTGCCCCAGACTCTGATTGTGCCAATGCCTGCACACTGCTGGGTGTTTGAGGTTGGCTCTGTGCAGCTACCTGGAGCACAGGAAGGGTCTGCCTTCCAAATGGAAGCAATCTGCACACAAGCCATAAAACTCAGCCAGTTTAAAGAGAAAGACCATCAGTTTTGAGGCCACTACCTGCTTTCCATTCATTTGCAAGGCAAAGTGCTGCTGAAACAATGCAAAGTTGTCCTTTGCCATGGTGACACTGCCCCTGCTGCTGGGGGGTAATGCTGTGCTCAGGAGCACAGTGGGACAGCACAGACCTGCAGACATGGCCTGGTGGTTTCATTTTGTACAATTCTCAAGTTTGCTGTACTAAGGCTGCATCAGCATTTCTATTTGTAAGTCTTGCAGAAGCTCATAACCTGACAATGGAAAATGCATCCCAAAGTCTCTGACTTGGATCAGATCTTTTGGGATTGCTGAGCAGCCTTTTTTTGAGTCTATACTGTAGACAATGTTTAGTCATGAACACTCTTTAGTCCATAAAACGCATTTTACTCCTCCCAGCTGGATGTTGTTGCACATCTGGAAAACAAAAGGCATACCACTTCAACCAAATCAAGGGAAGAGCTACAGTTAATTTCAGCAGTAAAAGAGAGGTCTGTGCTCTTGCTAGAGCCTGTGGTTGGACCCAACGTGCTTTACACCGAGAGCTGGAAGAGGACACTATAAAGCTGAGGATGTGGCATCAGGAGAGAAGCTACTGCTCCTCTGGTGGCTTGTGAGTGGCTAAGCCAGGAGGAAATGGGGCAAAGCCTGTCACCTGCAGCTGCCCATGGCAGGGTTAGGGACATGCAGACACTCCACCCTCCCTGCAGGACAGGCCTCATCAGAGCCCCTGTAGACACAGGAGAGTCCCAGCTCTGCAGGTGTGAATTGCTTTTGTACACCTTGGTGGCTCAGGGAATACTGGGATTAACATAATGGAGATGACAAAACAGAGCAAAGAGGAAAAAGCAAAAAGTGTTCCTTCCCCAAACCCTCAGCAATGGGCAACGTTTCCTGGCAGCACTGCAGACACACCTGTGAGGAAATAGTGTCAATCAAAAGACTTTGTGAGGGGAATTGGCAGCATTTAATCCTGTTGTTTTTTATTGATCCCTGCAGTCCTAATATAAAGTGATGTAATAATGAACAATGTGCAGTTCCCTATTCAGGGCTGCCATACATCAATTTTATGATGTGTATTGGCTATCTCAGTAATGACAGAACCACCACTTTTCTCTGCAGGGCTGCATTAAATCAGTATTTTAAGCTGTCAGGTAATAATTCCAAGCTTTAGAATAATAAAGTATATTTATATCATGCTCCAACATCAATACAGTGAATGGAAAAACATGCTGCTCTCTTGAAGTTATTTTTTTGGAAGTAGTTTCATTGTGTTAAAGGCTATTGTTTTGTTTTGTTTTCTGGCATACAGAAAGCTACTCTTCTTCCATATAGTAACAGTACACTAAAGATGGGCAGGCTGGAAGGGAGGAAAGCCACCTGCAAATTTAACTCAGAAAGCAAAGAGCTCTGTGCAGCCAAAGGCACACTGAAATAGCCTACTTTGCTTCCAAGCTTGGCTTTAGAAGCATGGAATTCCTTTTGGGTCAGTCTTCTCTGAGCTCTTAGTATGTCACATCTAGGCTGAAGCTACCAAAAAATGCCTGCCTGAAGTGTAGGAGGTGAGAATTTCAGCCCCATGGGTTCTTCACCTGGACTCCTCCTAGAAACCCAAGGTCTGTCCCAGCAGGGAATGATAGCATGGTAACTCCATCCTTATCCCCAATCCCACACACTGCCAGTGAGGGACTGAGTATCCATCAGTAAAAGTCTGATGCAGTAAAGAAGGTGGCAAAGAAACCTTCATGTTCAAATCCTGGTAACTCAGTAATTTACATGATTAGATAGTTATCTCATTTCCCAGCGACCATCTGACACCACTACAGTTGAAATCTTGTTTTCTGTTACAGCCTTGTAGTGATGGCAACATTCCCAGTATCACAGAGAGCCTAAAAACATGTCCAGTGGTATTTAAATTGTTGGCCCATCTGAGGGGATTTGCATCTGCATGCACTCAATGTCTGTTGTATTAAAGCCGTGAATCATGGCTGCTATCGCAGGGCCAGAACGGAATTTCCCTCCCCAGATCAATAAATAACTTGGCTTCCTTTTTTTTCCCCCTTGTCTTTATCATCTTTTCTTCCCTCTGCATAGCTGCAAGGTCTGCACATCAGCAGATTAGGCTGCTCAGGGGATCAGCTACAGCACAGAACCAGAGGCTGCTGTTTCCAGGGAGCCCCAGCAGCACCCACACATCACTGCAAAACACCTGAGGGCTCATTTCTGAATGGTTTGGTGCCACTAAAGTGTGAGAGAAATAGCAACACTTGGAGAACTCTACATTCAAGGCACCTTTACCTCTCAAGTCTGGCTGCTAGAAAGCAAAATGGGACTGAAGGAGTAAAGAAATAATGGATTTTTCTGTAGCATTCTATGAATAGTGGGAAGAATAACACAACAAACAGTAGTAGAAAAATACTTACAAGCAGTTATTTAGGCTCCCTTTAAGGGTTAGTGGCCCTACTGTGAAGAACACTTTTCTAGCAAGTATGAGAGAAAAAGTATCTTATTTACTCAAACTGTTTGGCTGGCAAGGGGAAAACCATTCAGGGCCACAGCTGTCTCCATCCCTTCATCCATCTAGCAACAGAAGGCAATTGGAGCTACAGGCCTTCACCTCATAACATGATGTAGCTACTGAATTAACCAAAGCTACTGGATTAACCAAATGATGGATTAACTGGGAATGAAACCTGGAAAAAACATCAGGGGCTATTTATGCACTGGCACACACCTCCTTATCCAGTCCCTACACATCAGTTCAGGAGCCATCCTAATCACTTAATAGCTTCATCTTCCTCAGGATTTGGAAACATTTCTGTCTGGAGGCTTTTCATCCAAAAGAAAGGCTTGTGTTCTACTGCCTGACTGCCTAGCACAGAGTCAGCTGCCCTTGAGATAGCCATCCTCTCTAAGATTTTGTTTCATTCCTTTTTGACTTTCCTAGAATGTCCTGTGTGTCTGTTTGCACTGTTCTGACATGCTGGTTGCTTCACAGGACACAATCTGAGCCCAGCTGCAAGTTACCAGGAAGACCAAAGCCTGCTACCTTCCCTCTCCTGTGTGTGCTGGACAAAATCCCAGGAGGGAATCAATGAGCACCCAGGGCTGCAAAAACAGCCTTAGGGGAAGGTGCAGAGAGCTGCTCACTCTGCACTGAACTCTCTTGGATTTGTCTCCAAAGATCTTTTCCTGACAAGCTTTTCACAGAGCTTGACTTTTCAATTGACTGTCTCTATTTGCTAAATTGCTCTGAAAGTCCCTCTTCAGACAAGTGATGAATGCTGCCACTGTGCACCTCTCAGAACTCCCCAACCCGAAACCTCCAGGTGCTTTGCTGCCATCTAAAGCAGGAGGCTTTGTTCTGCCCCAGTGAAACAGTCAATGGCATTCCCAACAGGCAAATGCAAACACAGACTTCACCAAACCCCAGATGAGCCAAGCAAGGCCGATGGAAAAGGCAGCTCCTGAGTTGGAGCCATCCAGCTATGGATCTGCTAAGGCTCCTGTTATGCTGCTTGAATTTATAAATGCCCTAAGGAACACATAAGGAAACTGTCCTTGGTTTCTGATGCAGGAAAAGGTATTTTCCAGTGACTGTTCCATAAATTCTCCTATTGCCCTGCTCTGTTCCAGAATAATTCCTCTGCTCTGAGGGTACATCCATTATTTTCAAGTAAACCACAGAAAGCTAGGAAAGTACGTATGGATGCATTAAAGTTAAAATGTGGCACAGACTGAAGTATATATAGTCCTGCATTATTTGTGTTCCTTTTTAGCGATTTTTGCTCCAAACTCATTGCCAGTACAACCCCAGTCATGCCAATGGATGGATGTGCCCAGTGTGCAGAGACCAACACAAACACACACACCTACCTGGTTCCTTTGTCCAGGGGAACACATTTGGACTCGTGTTGGCAGGGATTTAGATCAGGAACACAGTGGTTAATCACCTCATCACACAGCTCACCTGGGGCAAAGGAAAAGCAAAAAAGCTGTAACACAACTTGAACAATCCTGAACACCCACAATGTCCAGGGATGGCCAATCTTCCTATGTGGAGACAGCTCAGTAGTTCAGCAGGAAGTGACAAAATTGCTTGTTGAGGGCACATGAGACATCATTAAATCAGCTCCTTTGACCTGCAGTGACCACACTGCTTCTGTCACATGGATTTGAAAGGCTGGTATGAAAAGTACTGACGTATGAACTCCACTTGGAGACAGACAAGGGATCAAATGGGCAATTCTTGACCCAGAACCTCTTATTTCAAAGCAAGAAAGTGACACAAAAGTGAAGCTGCTCATTAGACCGAAACATTTTCACACGGACACATATTTCAGCCATAGTTAATACTCTGCCAAAGAAGTTGATTGGAGATTGTTCTGGGAAAGAACAACAACCCACAAACTCTCCCTGCAAAACCTCTGTGACTCTCCGTAATAGGAACCAGCTTTACGACTGCTTGCAATTATAAAACACTCACTATTTATAAGAAAAGTACTAGCTCTATTGTGCTCACAGGAGATGATGTCTTTTCAGAAAAAAAATCCATCTCATGTAAGCTCAGCTCAGCTGTTTCTAGGTACAGTGTATAACATGCCATGAACCTCCCTGGATTTGTATAAATTTTAATAATTAATAGCTGTAGAATGTTCAAACCCTGATAGTTTATTTAAATACAATCCTTCTCTGAGTCCTAAATTATTAGGTCACACTTCAGTACCCCAGGATTTGAGATCCAGCCAAAGACCACAGAAATCTTTGCCTTCCCCAGAATCCAAGAGAAACCTACCCCACACCTCCCGAAGCCATGCAGGAAAAGCAAAGGTCAGGTCGTGTCCACATGGACACCCTCAAAAGCTGCAGTCCCCAAGCCCCTGTGCAGCTCTATCAGAGGAGCTCATCTGCAGGGTTTCAAGTGTATACATATTTTATGTGCCTATCCATGGTACACACCATCACATCAGCAACAGACCCCGTGAATAGTGGGGAAGAAGGATCATGTGGGAGGCACTGATGGGCTGGCATTGCTCTGGGAGGTTTTCATGGAGCTGCAGCTCCACCTGGCTTGGGAGAAACTCTATTTTCAAAACCCCTTACATTTCTCTATGCTCTAGTGGTTAAACACTTGAAAACACAAGCCAAGCAAACCACAAAGATTAAAATTCAGATGGAAAATGCATATCAGAACCATCCATCTTTTATCAGTTTTGTGGTCTGGCGGGGTGGCTGAGAGCAGTTTTGAGGATGACCCTGCTGCTGATAGGTGTGGTTTGTTAACTCCCCCAGGTGCTAATCCTCTATCAGGCTGTTTCTCCTACCTGTCCAACCTCCCTACAGTACAAGACACACAGCTCTTGCTATGACTCTTCCTATTAGAATGGAAGTATAATATGTATTTGCCAAAATTCCTCAATTGTTTTTACGTGTTTCGAACACAGAACGTGTCCTGTACCTGTTTTGAGAGCTGTCAAGTGTAAATAAGAGCAGGAACACAAGCCATGGCAGGGGCACTGCCAGCACCAACCCCATCCCCATGGGCCATACCCACCCTCCTGACCTCTCACTGGGCTGTGTTTGGCACCACCAGGGCAGTCTGGCATGGCAACCTGAGTTTATTGTTCACAGCATCAGTTTTCACACAAGCAACTCCATCTGGAGCCAAGGAATCCCAGGAAGTCACCACTATTAAATGCTACCAAGTCTTTTTATGGCCCTGGACAAACCCTGAGCAAATAGAATGAATCCAGCTCAGGAAGGGGGATGTGCCAAAGAAACTGAGCACTGCAGATCCATGGGAACCAGGGAAACAGATCATTCACTGGGCTTGAGGTTTGCCACTGTACTTTATTGCTCCTGAAAAGCAAGGAGAGATGTTGGGTTCTTACAGCTGGGGACAGCAATCAATGCATTCTGAGGTGGCAGAACTGGGGATAGGTCTGTTCACTGCAATCCCCAAACCCACAGCTCACCAACCTTCCCAAAAACCAACAAACAAAGGCACTCCTCGGCCTTTGGGCAGACCTGAACATGAGCAGGTCAGACCTCGCCATGATTCTGGGAGAAGTGCCACTTTGTCATCTTGATGTTCCCCACATCCCTCCTGTGCTACAAATATTATGTGAAAATAAACATCAAAAAACTTAATTGGCTGGTGACATTAAAAGAGCTCAAATGAGCTAAAGCTGAGACTATTTTTGGAAGGCCATTTAATAAGTGAACAGAGTGTGGATAGATGCCTTCAACTATCCTTTCACTATAAATGGTCAATACATACTTTTGAAGTTTCTGTTTCTTCTTCTGTTTTGTTTTGAAGAAAAGGAAACAGGCTTTAAAAAAATATGAACAGTATCAAAACTCTCAAAGGAAATAATAATTCTTCTCAAAGTATTCTTCTGAAGAGTCTTGACAAGTGCTTAGAGATCCAGTAAAAATCTCCCCAAATGTCAAATATTATGACTCACTGTGTCATTCTGAAGACACCACTATCAAAATGTAGGAGAATTCTAGGCTAGGTACCAAACACAGCATCCAAAAAAATGATATTTTTCATGCAAAACTTGGAACATTTAAGGATCCTTCCTGTTATTTTTCCCATCTATCACTCATTAGGGAGCTCACTTGGGAACGCCTTGCAACCAGAGCAGCCTCATCTCAGAAAGAAAATACCTCTTGGTCATTATTTCAGGCTCCACCAATGTTCAGTAGATGCTGCAGAGAGCATGCCAGGGAAATTAAACCCTTTTTGAAATGCAAAACCCAAGGCACCAGCTACACAAAGTCTTTCTCATATTTTATTCACTCAGAAAATATTTGGGCCAAAAAATGTGCCCTCAGACCTGAGAGTGCAGTATTCATTGGTCGCTTTAATGTCAGTATCAGAGGAAAAATGTGATCCTCTTTTTTTTTTTTTTGGAGTGACACAGGGCTGCTTCTCTGTGCAGCAATTAAAGGTCTAGTCCAAATTTTTCACTGGATAGTTATGTGAACCAAAAAACAAACCGGACATTCATCTTCGGCCAACTCCTAGCAGCACTGATTCTCTTTATGGAGGATATTTGATCATGCTAGAACAAGAGAAAACTTCAGTGTAATGCCTCCCCAAGTGTAGAAAACCATCCAACCTCCCCATTTTCCTCTCTCCTACATGTTCTCAAATCACAGGTCCAGTTTGGGTAGTCACAGGTTTCTGAATCGCTTCTATAAAACAGACAGGAAAAGCACAACTAGATTTCTTTTCTAATCAGTTAAACAACCTTTTAAGTCCCAAATAATGCCTTTTGTTCCATCAAGGCACGCTTACTCTCTTTAATCAAAGCTGAAGAGAATAAATAACATGCAAGCAGACATTGGACAGATGAAGGGAGCAGTCTGATCTACCACAAAACATTGCAATTTTCAGATTAGAATCAAGTTATAATGACAGGTGGAACTCTGACAGGTGGATCTCCCTTTGCTGCTGACCCATGCAAAAAAAAAAAAAAAAAAGGGAAAAAAAAGAGAGGGAAAAAATATCCCCAAACAATAGTCAAGGTATTCTGCCCCTTCAAAACTACCTCCCTGGTTCCCTTCACCAGCATTGTTGATTCTCTTAAAAAACACACAGCTCTTTTTTTTTTTTTTTTGCCTCATGCAACATTTTCCTGGTCTTACTTTTCAACAGAATCATGAATTTCATGGGGCTTTCCACAGGGCTCACTGCTTATGAAGAGCTGCCAAGAAACACGCTTAGGCTCTTCTGTAGCCTTCCTTCCCCACGTCTCAGAACGAAGCCAAAACAACAATAGGGCAATAAAGATGACTTTTACACACAGTTTAATAATCATCTATCTTTCTTCCGTTCTGTGCTGTCATGAGAGCTATTTATTTCATGCCCCATTAGACTTT
The DNA here is from genome assembly GCA_024500445.1 of Entomyzon cyanotis. NCBI lineage: Eukaryota > Metazoa > Chordata > Aves > Passeriformes > Meliphagidae > Entomyzon > Entomyzon cyanotis. The sequence goes on from JAKEPQ010000668.1 coordinate 1,495,081, forward strand.
TAAAACCAGGATCCAAGTTACACTGTTCCTCCCTAATCAGTAAAAGAGAAACTGGATGCAGTAAAAGTATTTTACTTATTTATCTGTAAGTGAAACTGCAGTTCTGAAAAGACAACCTAGAGCATCAATTTGCAACCAATGAGTTCACCAATTTTCCTTTTGTTCCAGGTGTCAGTTGGGTGATACTTCGTTGTAATACACTGACAAAGCACCATAGAAATATTCCCATCCTTAATGCTAGAGAAGCTCTAGTAGGGCCTTGAAGACTGGAAGTAAAGATGCTGTCAGGAATTTCCCAATATTGCTCAAGAAAAGGAACGTGCTTATGGCAGAGAAAGGATGGAGAAAGCCTGGCCTGGATCCACAGAGGAAGCTTTTCCAGGCTGCACAGGGTGAGTGGTTACACAGTGTATTGCAACATCCTGAACTCTGCCAGGTAAGTGCGAATGGAACTCATCTCTTTGCTGCTAATAAAAAACACTCTGCTCTTTTTCTCATAAAACATTACTCATTTTATATCTAATAACTTGTATCGGAAGAAATGTTTTCTGTGTTTTGTTTTCCCCTTCTCTCTTTTCAGTCATTAAAAAGAAGTTGGTGCCAATTGGAAGTTTCAGAACATTGAACCTAGAAATTTTTTGGTGGAACAGACACAGGGTGTTCCTCCAAGGAAGTAATTCAGTAAGGAATGTTGTTTGATGAAAACGATTTGAGGCTTATCTAAGAAAATAAAAAAAAAGAAGTTTTTACTTCCAAACTATTTCAACTTGCAATGAATAAATGAGAAACTCTGTGAACATCTTTCAGCAGCAAAAGCTACCATGTTAGATACAAAAACCTAAAAGAAATTACCTGAAATGCACTGTAGGACAGTGAATTCTGCATAATTACTGAGTTTGCTCTTGCTTGACAAACACTGCCCACAACACTTAGTAGGCAAAGAGTTACTTCATGCTTTTTATCCTGTTCTAATTGTTAAAAACCCCCAAATTTTCCCTTATCAGATTCTGACCTGTTAGGCGGGAACCTCAAGTTAGATTCCACACTGGGATTCCCACGCTGGCTTGTTTTTCAGATTCAAGGAGCAATTATCTCTAACCTTGAGGTTAAACAAAGGGAGAATGGATAAAACCAGATCTGGGTAGGCAAATAATGATCCTTTCACTCTTTCAGAATCCTGATGAAGGAATGTGTTCTATGCACTGCTGATTAATGAAAACCCATATTCAACATCCCAAATGCCACACAACACAGTATGTGAAACATTAACTGTACCAGACAATTTCCAGTGCCCCTACAAGGTAGTGACCTGCCTAAAGCACTGTTCCTCAGAACCACTGTGTCTGGGAAAGATCCTCGTTTTGCTGGACACCCTACATTTTTGAGTTGTATCTTTTTATATGGATGTCTTCCACTTTGTCTGGAATCAGTTGAGGATCAGTTCAGTTATTCACACAATCTGGTGCATCCTGTCACACCTGAGATGCCTCACATCCTCTGAGATGTCCTTCCAAGGCTGGCAGAGAGGACATGGGACATGCTGTGGATTCCTGCTGGCCTGAGCAGGGGGTGAGGAAGGGCTGGAGTCTGTTAAAAATGCTTTGTCTCCACCACTCCCTCCTCACCCTGCTCCCTGCTCCAGAACTCCCATGGGATACATTCCTTCATGAACTCCTCCAATGTGGCTCCCTCCCTGAGGCTGCAGTTTTTCAGGAGCAGACTGATTTGCTTGTTTCCCACTGTGTTTCCTGACAGACTGGATTTAATGAACCATACATCCCATTTGAGGATGATTTCACTCCACTCATCCTGAAGGACAGCAGTAGCTGACATCCCATTTGCTCACAGACATGCTGTGTCCTGATGAACAAGGAGAAATCCTCTGGTATGTCTTATTCCACAAACATGATATTTTACATTTTACAGATGGGGATTTGACCAGAGGAAATCCTGGAGCTGAGCACTCCAGCATAGCAGGACACCCAGAGTGAGGCTGAAGACAAGGCTGCAGCACTGCCAGCTGCTGTGCTATTTCCTCCCAGGATGATAAGAGTCCAATCTGATAGCAATGACATGTGGTTTGCTCTTAATAAAACAGGGCTGGAAATGGGCCTAGGCTCTTGTACAAAGCCCAGACCTTCCAGGTCTTCCAGCACTTCTCATTCCTAGCCGCACAACTGGGAAATGTGGGTGCCTTTTTATGTTTTACACAGAAAGCAAGTACACTTTGCATTTGCCAAGTAACTAAAACTGAGAAACTTCCATGTAAGGCAGAACTCCTTCAAATAAAAGGAAGAAAAGACACCAAACTCTGACCACAATTTTCTCTGTCTTGAGGAAATTACGGCTGAAGTTCCAAACTTTAAAAGAAGTTGCTAGTTAAGTACTTGTTTCAGCCTTCAGCATTTATTAGCAGTCCATATCCCTGGGGAACCACAAGGCTGAAACACACTACCTCAAAACTCCTTGTTCCTCTACCAAAGCTCAGGGGAAAAAAGCAGCTTCAGTGCCATGATCCACCTCAGCCTGTGCAGGGTCAGGGGTGCCTGGCTTGGGGACAGAGCCATATCTGTCACATCGGTGTCACATCGGTGTTGGTCAGGGAGGGAGAGCTCCAGCACAGAGAGGCAGCCACCAGCCAGCACTCAGCTGCTTTCTTTGGAGTTTTTTGGCTGTGCTAGGGGCTTGGTTTGGCCAGACAGTCACCACAATGGGACACTCCAGGAAAAGGGCCCATAGTCACTAACAGGGAATTGTAGTCTAAAAGCAGCAGAGCTGCAAAAATCCCAGATAACATCTACCACAGGACACCACAAGGTCCCCTAAAGCAAAAGAGATCTTAGCCTTCCAAACACATCAAACCAGAAATAGTTCCTAGCTTTTTTTTTTTATTATTTGAGAGATTTTTTTTTTTTTTAGTGATACAAATTGCTTGCAGCTTTCTTCCCAGGGAAGCAAACTATTTTAAAACACTTGTTCCCACCCTCTCTCTGCCATGGATTACTGTGTATTTTAGTAAAGACCTATTTTCAGTAGTGGAAGCCACTAATTATTTTTTTTTAGGTTTCAGAACAAAGAGGTGTGGGTATTGTTGAGGCTTTTAGGATCCTTGGCAAATAGGAATATATTTCCTGGTTGGTTTTTCTTTGTGTGTAAGTGCTACATATTTGTGCTTCTGCTAAAATCAGACAGGAGCAGGAAAAGTCACAGCAAACATGAAAACCAAATAAACTAGCAGGCAAAGCACAGAACCATTCAAAGCACCCAGGACATGTTTGGTGCTGCCCTTTGTTCCTCTGTACCTGCCTGGACCTCTCCTCACATGGAAGCAGAGAGGGCAGTGGGGCTGGGGACAGGATCTCTTTGGAGGGATGAGATTCTGTATTTAATCTAGGACTATGAGCAAAGCAGTGATGGCTCTGAGGAAGGTCTATGAGGGAACAGGAAAAAGGAATGGAAGGGAAAAGCTCTCTGAATTTTGCCCTACATTCCTAAACCACAAAGCTAGAGAGAAAACGTGTTTGTATCAATAGCTGGAGATAAGCCATGCTAAAGCCAAAAAGTCAGAGATTAGAAAAATACAAAAAGGACAAGAACCAGGGCAGCTGATCTAATCCCTATCTTTCTCCTCTGATATCCCTACATATATTACTTTTTGAAGGGGAGGAGAGCCCACAGACTGCAAGGAGGAGCTGTAAACCACCAAAGGTTCATCCAAGCAGGTCACAGACCAGCCCAGACTGCTCAGAGCTGGCTGGATTTGGGTACATGATTGTCCTGGAGGAATTACATGTTTACAATTTAGCTTCAGGATTAAAATAACCAGTTGGGCAGAGGAAAAATAAGACATCAGCTGACAATAAAAGCCATCAGGACTCTGCTACACAGCATAAATGTTGGTTTGGTTATTTAAATACAGGCAACAAATATTGTAAATACTGACTTTAAGAATGGTGAGGAAACCTGGAGATGGTGGGTACAGGCTTGAAGCTCCTTCATGGCATTCAGCTGTCTGCCTCCACTCCTCTCACTTTTGTCTTCTTTAACTTGCATTTACTACTCCATGGAATCCATTTGTAATTCCACATTGCTTTAAAGTTAATAGATGGAAAAGAACTAGGAGGGAGGTTATTGTGTGAGCGTGGGCTGATTTTTGGTGTGGGTTTTTTCTTTTTTTAAATGAAAGCAAAATGGGGTTGGAGTGTGGGAAATTTCTTCCTCAGCAGTCACTTCACAAATTGGCCATTTTTCATCTGCTCTGAGTAGGGGGAAAGACTGTCAAAGAATTTTAAAGGAAAACACTGCAAAATCTTATTAATTGAAGAAAGATTTTTGGCCTTCATTTTTCCAACCAATGAAAGCAAAATTCATACATCATAATTTGGGATATTGTTCCCTAAAAAGGCTATAACAAGTAAAACCAGGCAGACAGCAGATAGAGTAGGAAAATACTAAGGTATGGAAAAAACCAAAGCCTGGATACTGTGACTCTGTCAATAGTCAAAATTTTCAACACATTCATTTTTAATTTGTATTTCATTTAGGAATATAAGATTTACTATCATGATTTAACCATTACTCAACTAAGCCAAGGGGAGCCCTAAGTATTTCTGATAGAACAACACACATACATGCTCTTGGAGCTTCTTCCTCCCTGCATTCAGACTATTTTTTGTAGCACATCATACATTTGTTCTATAAATGCAGTTTACTGAAATATCACTGCAGTGTCACCAGCACTATGGTATCCAAGAGCACAGGAGTGAATCTACACATTTATACCTAGAACCAACAACTCTTGCATAATTACACTGATAAAAATGGATGGTCTGGATTTGATCAGCCACAAAGCCCAGCCAGTGAACTTTTAAAAGAAATTTCAATTTTCCATGCAATTGACAGTGAGAAAAAAAAAAGCCTAAGAAAAACTTGTTTTGTCTGCCTACTACTTGTTAACAACAGAACTAAGGATAATATTTGGGTACAGCATAAAGAGATACCACCTACATTTTCTGTCCTGCTAGATACGCCCTGGCTATGGATGTCTGTGCCCTTTCAGGCACTGTGAGCTCATTGTCCCCCAGACTGCTTCACAGGAAAACTGTTTCCCTGGACAGTGCTCCCCACCCACTCCTTGTTCATCCACATGTAGATCAAATCCATACACTTGGCAGCGCTGCAGCACACACAGTTTGATAACACAGTATTCAGCACAGTCAGCACCAGAGAGAGGCAGGTACCTCAATGCACAGTTTGGAGCACTGGAACTAGCATTCCTGACCCCTGGAGTGAGCTGCTTTCTCTCTGAACTCTTGCCCTTTGCTGTTCTGAGCACACACCATGCAATATTGAAATCATCTGCACCTCCTTTTTTAAAAAAGAGATACTGCCATATTAGTTTCAGGTATTCCTTCAGTACAAAAACGTTTATCTAAAGAGAATATACATAGAAATGCTCTGGATGTCACAGAAGACTTCAGTCAAACTCTTTGGTCAGCAGATCCCTGTTTCTAGATCAGACACACAAACCAATTCAAAGTGTGTTTCCATGACTTGCCTCTGTGCTTCCATGGCATTTCCTCCACTGCTGCTCAGTCAACACAGCAGCTTTACATGATGCACCATTTCTTGTGCTTGGACTTGGCTCTTAAGGACCCTCAAACCCATTTCTCAGCTTTGCTTGGCTTGTATGTACTTTAGTTTGGCTGATGGCTTCAATTCATCCAGGAATTTTATGCTGCTCCCTGTCTTTCTGCTCCCAGGCTGGGGTGGCTCTGAGGGACATTTCAGCCCAGCTGCACTGCAGTCAGTCCTTCCAGGTGACTGATCAGGTTTGGTGAAATATCCCCCTCCAAAATGGAGGTAAAGCATGTTAAGGCAATTGTGGTATCACAGTTCACTAAACTCTTCCTATTTTAAGCAACATGAACTACTGTAACCCTTCAGATTCTAGTTTAAGCAACACCCCTATTTTTGCAACCTTTTTAATTTATGATTCATACTGGAAGGATTTTCTGGAAGTATTTCCTTCTTTTTAATAAATTCTTTTTTCTTTTTCAATTGTAATCAAGCTTACTGCCTGCACTGTGATAGCAAATGTTTAATAAAGTGTGGTTGTATATACCCACATGGCAACACTGAGGGCTGGTACTTGAAAAACTCCTGCTAATCAGCATAGGCACAGCACAGACAAAGCACAGACAACATTCAGGTAAAAAAAACCAAAAAACCAATAAGCCAAAATTCAACCCAAAACCCCCCCAAAAAACACTGGAAGTTGATTAAAAATATTTCAAAACTCATTCTAAAGTATTACATGAGTTCTCTGGCCCTCACCCAGATGGCCATTTGAGAAGAAATCCCAGTCTAGATATTTCCTACCTTTATTGTCTGGGAAAAAAAAATTCTGCATTAATCCTGGGAAAAGGAAAGCGTATTTGCATATATGCTGGATTCAGTTCCTTAGTGGCTATGTCTTTTCTTGGCTGGGCAAATACATTTCCTGTTGTAAATGAAAAGACGCTGCCTCCTTGTATTGAGCTCTGTTAGAAACCACCCAAGAGTAGCTGACATAAATAGTGCACAAGTAAGCACAATGGGCTCGACATCCTACAAGCAAAACCCTTTACTCTGCTAAGCTGAAGTTTTTTGGGTTTTGGCAGAAATATCATTTTAGAGACCCAATAAATGTACATTCGAGTCATAAGGCTTTTCTCAGCTGAAGATTTACATGGGCCTCCGTTGTATCAGCCACAGAAGTATTTTAAGAGTTTGGAAATTCTAGAAGCTTTCCTCCTGCCTTACTCAGCCACTCAGGCTTGATCCTCATTAAATCCCCTGACATGTAATATATTCCAGGGTACAAGAAGGCCTTCATTACTTCTCCATGCTCAGAAGGTAATAACCCCATTTCAAAGGCTGGGAGCAGGAGCTCCTGCAGGTGTTTCCTCACCCTCCATGCTGAGCCAGGAGGGCTGGGCTCACACCATGTCAATGAGCCACGGAACGCTCGGAAGGGTTTGGGGAAAACCATTTTTAGATTCTGCTTCGGAGAGTGTCTGCTCTGGCAGGAGGTTTAGAAAGGAGTTTCTGTGCAATGCAGGATGGGTGCAGGAGATACCAATGCCATTTCTAATCCATCACCCAGCCCTGTGGCCATGGCCTCAGCAGCTGACCCTGCTGCTGGCCTGGGTCACAGTGAAGACAACACCTCTGGTCTCTTACACAGCCTCTGCTTCCCCACCTGTGAGATGGAGATCAGGAATTCACACAGCACATCGTCAGGCTCACTGTATTTAACACATGCAGACCTCGGGGATGTCAGGTGAAAGCCATGCCCCAAAGCCAGGATTCTCCAAGATTCAGGCGAGGTCTAGGCCTGAATGTGTACTGAGGTACTGAGGATGTGCACGCTGAAGTACAGATTTCTCAGATCCCTTAAGTACTGTTTTTAAATGCATTTTACAATGAGGCATCAGTATTTTGACTCAGAAAAGTGGCCATGTTTGTGAGCACATATATTGCAATTAATGGTAGAATTAACATTTTTCCAGGAAGAGATCCAGTTTGTTTAACATGGGACTAGATTTTCAGTTTAATTATATGCTCATGAACACAGAAAACATGCATTTGGACCCTTCCCTTCGGGCACTTCTCATGGATTCCTGCTCTTTGATTGTGGCCCTTTCTTACCTGTGTAATTAGGAGGGCAGAGACAGACATAGTTGTTGATCCCATCCACACACGTGGAGTTATTCTCGCAGTCATTATCTTCACAGTCATCTGGGTTTATTTCACACCTCTCCCCCTCATACCCAAGAAGACAAGAACAGCTTTGGAGAAAAAAAAATAATAAAAGTTAGCATGGATCTAAAGGGACAGGAGGTTTGAGGTATAAAACTGAAATTAAAACATATAAAAGTTAGTTGGAGCCAAATTCACTGCTGCTGTGAGGCACAGAGCAATTTACCCCCACGTGTTTGGTGAAGGATGCAGTCTGATGGTTCCTGGGGTCATGTAACTATTTACATGAGACAACAACCATCCTCAGGAGCCAGCCTCTGCCATGGTCCCCTTGCTTGCTTTATTGATAACTCTGGCCCTTAGCTCAAGGAAGCAACTCCAGGGCAGGAGAGTAAACATTCATCACAATATCCAACTCCTTGGCTTTGCTGGTAATGTTTTTGTGAGAATGTGGACATTTGCCTGCTGAGGGCTGCACAATCACAGGATGACTTGGCAGCTCTTAGATACCTCGGTCTCTTCAAAGAACAGCAGCCTGAATTGAGTTTACAGACATAAGAGTTTTCTTCTCATTAATACTTTGTCAGTTGTCCAAACAAGAAATGTTTGGGAATGACTGCTTTTACAAGTGCTGTAGGATTTCAGTGCATCTGCAGCTCCTCCAACATCTATTTGGAGAAGGGCTGATGATGCCCAGATAATTCAACTAAAACACAGACCATGGCAGAGCTAGTAATGGTTCTGTAAGGATGTGGACACTAGTGAAGAATAATTGCACTAGACATTTTATCTCACAGGAGTGTGATGTATGGTCCCTAGAGGGGGTGTAACAAAATAAATGGTTGAAGAATGGCTTGATGTTTTTTCAATCTCCATTTCCTCTCTAGATCTAGAAGCCACAGTTACAAACAGAACCTTGATATTTTAAACTGTCTGTAAGTGATGAAGACGTGGAGGCCAGAGTTTCCTAAAAGAGAGGCTAAAAACATGAGTAAAGTGCTCCAGTAATATCAGTGGCTTTTAAGAAGCCAGCAGTGATATTTGAAGTGTCACTTTTGAAGTGCCAGCATTGCTGTTCAGCAGTCACAGAAAGAGTTGTTTCGAGCCCCAGTCCAAACTACACATTCACTCAGCTGTTCATTTCCTTTCTTATGCAAGCTCTGGTAGCAGAAAAGGAACTGAACAAATAAAGAGCATTACTGATTGATGAGGATGAAAACCAGAAAGCACTACAGCAGTCACACTAATTGCCATCCACTGCTCTGGGAAACCAGGAGAATTTCCAAGGCAGACATAGCTGCAGGGTGCTGTTTTCAGCTCTGATGGACAAAGTGAGGTGGTTATCCTGCTTTCTGTAGGTGTCATGGGGTGGAGATGGGGAAAGCCTTGGAGAAAAAAGGAGGTCTTCAGAATCTGTGAGGAAAGCTGCAGGACTTTTCCTTCCCTTCCTCCTGTGTGCCACAGCCTGAGCAGAGTGCAGGGACTGCCAAGGGAGGGATGGCACAAAGATCTGCATCCACCCTCACTACTCCCAGGCTGGATCCTGAGGATTAGGTTAGACTCTTCATCACAGTCTCAGAAAGGAGTAACAAAGAGGGAAAGATATGTGTCTTGAGCCACCACAACAGTAAGATCTTCTAGATGGGTACAGAACAGGGACACTGGTCACATTCAGAGTCATCTTCATTCTGCAGGGACCATCCATGGGTCATGAAAGTTAGAAACCCTTCACCACGAATAGCCAAAACCAAACTGCTCAAATAAATCCAAATAAATCCAATTTAGGACACAATAAATCAATCAGGAATATTTTCTTTTCCTGTCTCAAGCTCATTATTGCTAATAAAACATGTCCTCTTGCTGACCCAGAGCCAGAGGATCACAGGAGGTGGAGAGGAAAGAAGAGCTGGCACACCATCTTTTGTGGCAATGCAAGTGTCAGAGAGGGGGTTAAAGACATCTAATTAAATACAGTGATACATTCATCATGCCTTACTTTTTGATTACAAAACCCCATTTTCAGGGGTTTAGAACTCAGTCATAAAAATATGCTCCAGGCTGCAACTTGGAAGACAAGGTCTCAGTTTTGGGGACTGAAATTTTTCTCTCCATTTAAAGAAAAGCAACAAGAGTGGCTTTGTGCTGGTGATTTTTTTATGTGCATGTAACACCATTTTCCTTCCACAAAAAGACTGCGACAGCTTGGACATATGCAATTAAAAATGACATTATTAAATGCTATCACAGTAATGGTTCACAGTGGAGTTACCATTAGTAACAATTCATTTGGGATTGTTAACATAAATTGCTCAGTATTAGGACACATTCCATACTCAGGGAAATGTCAGAATAATTGATGACATTTGGCTACTGGTCCTTATGTAGTATGGGGAGTCTTTACATTATTGCTTACGTATGATTCTTTATTTTGATTTGCATTCAAATATACCAGATATGAGGCCTGAAATTAAAGATAAACCATGCAGCTTGGGACCCGGATTGAGCCACAAGTTGAAAGAGCTGCAGTTTGTATGTATTCTCCCAGAAAAAACTTAGAAGAAAAATGAAGTCTGCTGAGTGACTGGAAGGTCATCAAACTCGGGTTCCAGCTGACCCAGGGAGAAAATGAATTCCAGAGACAATGATGAAAACTTTGCAGTGACTCAATAGTGAAGCAGTGTGAGACAGCATTTCATGTGGATGTTGGAAACAATGGAGCCATGCAGAAAACAACTGCTTCTTAAGTTGCTGTGTTCTAATAAAGGTCCAAATTCTCTATTCCTCCTGTTTAGGGACTGCTGTTGTGTTTTCCTACAAAGAATTAAGTAACATCCCATTATCCTCATGAAGTTGCAAGGGAACACAAAGCTTAATTGCAATATTTTGGGTTAAACTTTTGGACCTAAAGCATTTTATAAGTCTTTTGTTTTTAAGCTGGTAAACTTTAAAGTTTACTACATTAGTTGTTTTTTTTTTTAATAAACTCTAATGAAACAATTTAGCATCTGTTTATTAATAGAGATATCCATACAGTGTATCAAGTTTAAAAAAAATCAGCTTTTAAATAGAGATAGTAAATTCTTTCAGGAATATTACAATTTCATGGTAAAGAAGTCTTTTACATCTAGGTCCCAATGGAGTAGCCTGTAAGTCTGGAAGTGCAATGTTTTTCCTTGAACTAGGCAGAATTAACACTAGGCAGTTAATCAGTTCCAGGATTTTACATTTATGAGGGCACTTACAGTTTGTGGAAAATGCTAAAAAAACCCTGATGTGGGAAGCGGAGGGAGTTTTATATGGAGGAAAGTTAAAATAACGCAGAGCCTTTGTCTCCCAGCACCGCAGGTTATCGGAGATCAGCTGTTGCCTGTGGTAAGAGAGCAGAGCTGACAGCTCTGCTCCTGCCAAAGCCTCCCTTGCAGGCATGCTGAGCACCAGGACATGTCTCACTGGCCATCTCTTTTATCAGGCTCAGTAAGAGACTTGCCTGGCAACCTTTTCTCAAGGCAGACACAGATTAGATTAGAATGAGCAATTCAAAGGGAGGAAGAACTAAGTTTCCAAATCCTCTGAGCCACACTGTGTCACTTAGCTATTCTCCAACACAGAGGTCACCCCTACTTGAAGAAAGAGAATATGAAAATTACTCAGGACTGGAAAAGTGCAAAGGCAAAAGAGGACAGAGTGACTCCAGCTGAACCTTTACCCTTCAGCTGTCCCACCAGGATCTGCTGTTCAGCAACCCTGAGCTGAGAGCCTTGGGGGCACCAGGCACAGTGTGGAGTCGGGCTGGAATCTCAGTCACAACGGAGAGTTTCCTGTCTTTGGGGGGAACATCACCACCTTAGCATTATTTCAGATGGTAATTTTCTTGTCTAAGGCTACAGAAACTTGAGAGTTAAACTGCTTGGCATTTCACAGGGAGAGAGCTTTGGCTTAAGTTTCCTTTTTACAAGAGTAAAGATTTGACAAGTTTGGCAGCAGGGCTTGTGTATGAATATATCTCCCTAGGGAAGAGAATATACAGAAGATATAATTTCTTTTACAGGCCACACAACAAAAAAAATCCAAGGAGGCCTCTCATGAAAATGTTTTTGACATCCACTTCCTCACAGCACGTAATGTAGGGCAACATTTTCCCATCCTGGTGAGAACAATTTAAGTGCACGTAACTCTGACTGCTGCCATCCACTGGAGAGATTTCCCACCAAAAAGCCCCAACCCAACCAACCAAATTCAACCTCAAAATGTTTCTATATCTTCACTGTCACTGACTGTTCCATCTCCACGCCACATTTCCCTATGCCATGCTAAAACTCCACAGTCCTGCAGAGCCACCAAGGCTATGGAGTGACTGAACTAAAAAGAAGCAGAAAATGAAGCAATGCATATGCTGAACATTCAATTTTATGCAGCAGGATTTTGATGAGATATGGTTTTATGTGTCTTTTATTAGACCAACTGAAACTATATAAATAACTATAAAAGCAGAATCCTTCCCTAAAAAGCCTCAAATGTTGTTCAGCAACAAAACCACCCCTGCAGTTTTATAAAGGATCTCAAACACAATGCTCATTTGGAACTAAAACAAAGCCTCTGAAATTGTAAAATTCATTCAATTCATGAGAGAAATTCAGAAGTAGCTCTCAATTCAGGTAATTCGAAACTTTTTATCTCCTATCACAGAACAAAACAAAAATGCTAAAGAAAAACCCAATCCAAGATATATGCTGAAGGCTCTCGTTCCAGTATTATGGACATTATAAAATGTTTTACTACTGCATTTTTAGTATCAGCTGTATTTTTGAAAAATGGGTACTGAGTGACAAACCCAGATATTCTAATATGGTACAGATTTGCTTTGGCACAAGCTGGAAAAAGCTATGCACGTGAGTGACTAGAAAAGAAAGTGAACCCAAGACCACCAGACAATTATATCTCTCAAGCAGAAACTGAACCTGAACTTTTACTCCAAAAATTGCTGGGCCTGCTAAAATCTGGATGAAGAGGAGGCAGATCGGATCAGATCTGATCAGAGGTTTCACCAGAATCTATGGAGTCTGTCAAGCAGCACTACCTGGATGTTCTATGACCTGAAGAGCCTCTGTGTCCTCTCCCACCACCACACACCATGGCCCTTGTATTGTCTTAGCTGTGCAGTAGTGCCTGCAGTAGCATCTGTGTTATATGGGCAAACTGAAATCCACAATATCCGGCTGCAGAGGTTATTCTCTTGCAGGCACAATGCTTAAGATGTGGCAATCTCCCCGTGCTTTTTAATTGTTTCTTTAAAGCCTGTTTGTCTACAAGATTCCTCAGTATGAAAACATTTTGGATCTGGTTGTCAAGCAACAGATGCTCACTTTACAAACACAAAAACAGCTCAGATGTGAGACTGAAATGCCCCAAGGAAAATTAGGATTCAGATAACACAATGCAGATCAAAAGCTCTTAAATGGATATTCCATTAGGAGGAAAGAAGGAGGCCTGTTTCACAGGAAACAATGTCACACCAATGAAACCAAAGCAATAATTTTGTATGGCAAATAGAAGTGTCACATGCAACAGTTTCTATAAAGTAGCCATTACAGTTCATTAATGCAAAGCAGAAACACATTAAATTTTATCATCTCATTTTAAATGAACTTTGTGCTACTACCTGAATCCATCTTTATTTGCCTCAGTGAGGTGGCAGGTCCCTCCATTCTGACATGGATTTTGAATGCAGGCATTAATGGGCACACTGCAGTCTTGACCCTATTTGGGAAAGTTCAAAAGAAACAACGTTAGTAAGACTCATGTCATCTGAGTCAATGTCTCTTGCTCCTTCACTCTACTCGTGGCACCACTTACAAGACATCATTAAATGCTCTTTATTGATGACCAGATTTATTCATCACTTCAGTGAGAATCTGGGCAGGGCAATTGTTCTGACCAGTGGGACTGGTGGGTATCCCAGTACCATTTCAGTTCCAAGACTGTAATGAACCCTTTCATTGGAGTGTTTTAAGGACACAGCTGGTTTCACCATTACTCTAACACACTTTAAATGTTAGTTACAATGAAAAGAATGACTCAGGAGCAAAGGTGAGCAGAAGGCCACACACAGTGAGCACAAGCCCACGTGGAGTCAGCACTCACCAACTGCATTTACCAGGCACTCAGTTAAACCCTGCAGCAGCACACACTGCTTGTTACCAGCAGCAGAACCCACGGGGGGAGTCCCTTTGCATGGTGGGAGCTGAACTTGAATTTCTGCACAGAACACACCAGCATTTCATCACTGACTCAGCTCCCTTCTCAAAGATTGCCCTAGAACACACCTCAGCTCCCACGGAACCTCACCAGCTTTAGCAACCTCTTGTGCTACTGACTTTTTACTGGCCCTAAAACTGATCATTATATTCTGCTGATTAGAACAAGCTATTTCTATAATTAGCAAATTCATTGAAGAGTTTGGTCTTGCTTTTTGGTTACTGACACCACAGGATGGTGCAAAGTCACCCAAAGCCTCAACACTCAAAGGATTTGTGTATTTCACAAGATTTCACAAGAAGTCCAAGAGAGACCTGCTGGAGACCTTATTGAGCCTCATACTGTTGACCTCCAGCAATATCTAATATCTAATAAATATCTAATATCTAATAAATATCTAATATCTAATATCTAATATATATATAATATATAATATATATATAATATATAATATATATACTTTTTATATTATAATTTCATCCAACACCACAGAGGAGCTTTGCCAACAAAGCTGCATTTCTTGAGGCTCTGTCTCCAGCATTCTCCAGAGAGAGGAGAAGCAGCTTTGCATTTTAAAATTCCTGCAAACACAAGGGAAGAGGGACAGACTTTTCCACAGCTGAATCAGAAGAGAAGCATTTCCAAGCAGCAGCAGAAAGCCTGGCCAGCCCATGCCTCGCTCATCCCCCAGCGCAGCAGTGCCGGCAGCGCGCACGGCCCTCGCGCAGGGCTGGCACAGAGGCTTTCTGCTCCATCCCTGCTCCGTGTGCCAAGCAGCCTGTCCTCCTCCATCTGAAATCCCCAGTCCCCAAATGTCTCAGGCAAGAATTGGGACAGCGCTGAGGGAAGCTCACGCAGGTTTTATTTTGGCACCATGCGGCCCGCAGCGCTTTGCGGATGAGAATTGCGAACGGTGACACTGATCTGCTCCCACCCTGCTCCTCTCTTGGCCATCTGTGCCCCAATCCTTGGGTCTTCCCACCTTCTTGGAGTGAAGCTGGAACGTGCTGGGTTTTATACTTTTCCTGTGTCCCTGGAGAATTGATTATTATATAGATACTTCCTTATCATCACTTCCTTCTATTTCATACAAACTCTTCACCCCTGTATCACTAAAACATTAAACCCTTGGCAGCCAAGCAGAGCAAGCAGCAAAGCATCTGTTTTTCTGAAGGGTTTTGTCACAGCTGAACACCATGTAAAACAGTCCCATCACTTCCACTATAATTACTCAGATTAATTTGAATGTCCTAGTAAAAATTTAATAAAGATAAATGCTAAAATGAGAACAAGGCCCTTTCAGTCTCTTGCACCGGCACATGAAAGTTCACATGACAAATTCTGCTCTCATTTCTGTGCTGAACATGGCTGAATTATTGGCTTCTTGGGCCTCAGGCACATGGAAACCCATTAGAATGTGCTGCTGAACCAGACTATTGCAACACTGAGTTGCTATGAGGCTTTAAGAAAATTAGAGTCTCTCTGACTCAGTTTACTCATTGGAACAAATGGGCAAACAACACTTAATCTTTCTCTGAGGATTATCTTCCCTGAGCTGACTTTATCAATTGTGAGCCCACAAAACAAGTACAACTTCTCTAACAAGGAAGGCTTTGAAAAACAAAACTCCGAGAGGAGAGAAGCTGCAGAAAACAGTGGTACTAATAAATCTACAGCAAAGCAAGGCCATTTTATTTCTGCATGAGACTGTCACTACCCAAAAAAGCCTAAAGACATTCTGGAAGCATCTTTCAAATGAATAATGCAATTCTCTAGTCTCAATTTACAGTAAGACTGTTCTTACTGGAAAAATGGAACTGCTGTCAAGCATCACTAAAATTAATTTATCTGTGAGTTGGGAAATACTCCTTGAGTTACATTGCCTGGAAATAACTATTGTTACAAAGGAGAATACTGTCTATTTGCTTCAAGACTAAAGAGCCTTTTAATGAAGTCTGAAGCAGAAATAGAGGTGCAGACTTTGCTTCAAGGACAGGCAAGAAGATAGGACTGTCTCAGCAATTCACAGAAAGAGGATGAAAGTCCCTCTGTGTGCAATATTTTACTTCTAGAGCTCTTTTAGGATACAATAAATTTTTGTCTAGTCTGATAGGAAGGCATCAGATCCAAAACACTTTTATATATTTTTCTCATTTTCTGTAGGAGTGGAAAGGTTTAGGCATTGAAACAGGAAATTTCTGCAACTTATTAGAAGACATACATGTTCAGAGTCCAGCTGTCCTTTTAAACCTGAAGTACCTCAGCTGGTTCAGACTTTATCTAGGCTGCTCCAGCTCCATATTTCAGTGAATGAGAACAGAACTATTCACCATACACAGAAAGAGTCAGTTCTTTGTTTGGAATTACCCATACTGGGCATTACTGTATCTACAAGCTGTTCCTCAGCACTGCTGTGCCAAATTCCAGCTTTTACAAGGATCCAATACTGGGAACATTATATCATGATCAATAAAACACCCAATAACAAGTAGCAAAAACTAATAAGAACCTCAGCAGGAAGAACAAGGATATAATAAAGAAAAAAAAGCACTCATTTGCTTTGACACTGTTTCAACCACTGCAATAATTTTTTCAATTAATTTTCAGGAATTAGTGTTGTCAGTGTAGACTGAGAGTTTCATTCACACTCACATGGCAGAGATCTGAACTCTGTCCATCCCAGTGTGATCCTTCTCCCATTTCTAACAGCAGTGGGCACAGATAAGAGGTGGCAGCACAGAGCTCACCACAGGCAGAAGGTGGAAACCTCCTGGTGTATAAAACCATCACTGCTGCCTGCAGGAGGAGCACAATCCAGGCAGCGAGGAAGACACCTGCAGACAGGCAGAATCTATCCAACTTCAGTGGTTTGTGAACAGGGAGGCCTCTTTCCAGCTAATTACAGCTCTGTTCAATGACTACAGCGTTTCACAGCATGCTGGAAAAATGAGCTCCACAACAGAAATACCAAAGTTTATTCGACTTGTTAACAACATACAATGTGTTCATAATAAATTTTATTTAGATGGTATATGTGAAGAACAGATGGTAGCATTCATGTGTTTAGTGAAAATACTAAATGAAGACAAATATAGTTGATAGAGACTTTAAATTAAGAACCAGGAAATTTTCATAAACAACTTAATTATCAAGGTCTAAATACAGCTAAAGCTTTTAGGGAAAGCAGACAAAATTACCATCTACAAAGATCCTGTATTGCACACTCTGTCCTTTGCATTCCTAATAGTGGGAGTAATGCATCCACATCCAACTCTCAGTCTCACAAACATTAGAACACTTGTCTTATGGGTTTCCTGGTCAGAAGTTAATAAGAAATCATTACATTAAGGGAAAAGGCTTAGTAAATCTTCCACTTCATGACAGGCTGGAAGGAAAATTCACAGAAAGATAACCGAGAAGCACACTGTGTTCCATGAGTATATCCAGGAATGCTATTCCAACTTACAAATATCTGCTAGCTTTAAAATTTCAACCTCCTAATCTTGTGAAATGAAGAACAAATGGACACTTGCAGCCCTTTGTTGGGCTGTGCTCTGCACCCACAGTGTGTGGCAAGGATTTTATCAGTTTTCTGAATTACTCTGATCTGGGCTGATACTCACACTTGAGTGTTACTCCACCTGGATGTGCAGTGGGACCTGCAAGGTCCAAGAACAGCGTGAAGGGCTAAATGTAACAGTGATTTTCTGATGCTTCATATAAAAGAATGAGATGGGATGGGATGAGAGGAAAGGAGAGGGGGAAAAATCCAGAAACAATAGAAGACACAGACACTCAGCACAAAAAGAGAATTCAGTCTGAACTTTTGAATGGAGCTTTTTTCTTTGAGTTTTACTTCTTTCATGCTTTTACATGCTTAGTAAAGTGAGAACTTTGATCAAAGGTTTTCCTGAAGCTGTGCCATGCAGCTATCCAATAAGGTATAAACTGATGCTAATTTTTACCTAATAGCATTTTTTACCACTGACTTTTTTTCACCACTTGAAACCTTTATCCCTCTGCCAAAAATATTCAAAATTGGAAGGTAAATCGAAATTTTCCAGGGCAGGAAGGGAATGAGATGTCTTGTGAACAAAGTTTTATCACATAAACTTCCATTCCACTAGAAAACTAAGCTGGGAAATAAGAATGAGGCATTCAGCAGTTTCCCCTGTAATAAATACATTCAGCAGCAATAAATACAAGGAAGAAACAAGAAGAATTTTGTATAACTGACCAAGGAAACACGATACCATGAATTCAGCCTCACAGCCAACACAAGTTTGGTAGGAAAAATTCTCTCAAGTTCTATTAATGATTGTGCATTTCAGAGCCTTTCAAGGCAGGGAAACCCAGTTTTCACTATAATGGGACCATAAAAAGAAGTTGTACATGCACTGCAAGTCTTCTAGCAGTTATGAAAGCTAGCAGGGCATCTGGTGCTAACTGCAGCATGAGGGACTCAATGGACACCTCAACAACCATTAAAACACAGCTCTGGGAAAGGAATGCTGTCACATAATTAGAGATGCTGTAAACTGTGGGAAGAATGAAACTAACTTCAAAATTTAAAATTCATTTCTTTTGCAGGAAGGGCTAAACAATACAGCACTGCTAATGACTTATTTTAGCAATGAGGCCATTTGAAACTGATTTCCTGATTGCACTGATATTCAGATACAGCTGACACCCTGTTATCCCCACACAGTAGTGTGAAGCTCTTCAGCAGATCCAGGTGACACTGTTTTCCTTATTTATGCTCTTTCTGGCCATGGACATAGTGGCTAAGCCTCAATCTGCAGAAGATGTATCTGATGCTCATTGGCAAGGTCAAACAGCTAGAAGAGCTGGCAGGGCCTGTGTTAGATCCATCTGCTTAGGCAAACACACAAATTATTTGGCAAGGCATGGATAATATCACAGTAATTTTGGATCAGACTGCTTTTAGATTGCCAGGTGGAAGTTGAAAGATTTTGATCATCTGTTGTTCACAAAAATCTTGTGACTCCCCCTTCTGAACACAGACCTTGCTACAGACACCCACACCTCGGTGATGATTCCCCACTTAAACTGAGGATGGATTAACTCTTTCTCTTCAGTCACCTGCCCCAATGGGGTAATAAAAATGTGCCTTCTGAGAACTCGTGTTTAAAAGCCAATTAATTCAACATGAAAATTAATCTATTTCATCCACCTCTAGTTTGGAATAAAAGTTTTTTAACATAAATCTGAATTTACCAGGCATAATCTGATTTATTTTTTCAGTTCAGTGTTGCTGTTTGTACAGCTCTACTTACACTGACACATCCATACTATGACAGAGTTGCCTGCTGCTCATGAACATCAGAAAAACTATTTGCTAAATGGCACAGAAGGCAGCTTATGAAGAGACACTGATATTGTTCTCATGCTGCCCCTTCCACCACTCAGCTGATTGAACTCCCTCTGCAAAATTTCCCAGTGTTACTATCAAAAGTAAAAATACAGACAATATTTATGCCCCACCATCTTCAGCACTCTATAGGTACCTCCTATGCCAGTCTAGCTTCAGCTGGCATCTGATGAAACAATAATTGGCCATGGCAGCAGCACTTCTTAGTGACTTCCTTGTCCTTGTTAATAAATCACGATTGTCAATTTATAGTAAATTAGGCAAACTCTGCTCTCTTAAGCCTCATTTTATTTAAATCAGAAAGATTTATGACCCTCCAGGGTATAATATACCTTCCATTACCTCTCCAGCTAGTAATCAAGAATATGCCTGTCAAAGTCAAAGTGCAAGGATTCATCATATTATTTTTTAAAAACTTTGGTTCTTCTCATATGAGTATGGAATTTAATTCTCTGTGGATATCTGAGGTTTATTTTGTAATTATATTAATTACCATGCAAATCCTGATTGCCCTTCTAAACCTCTCCTTACATAAGCACTTTGGGTTTCAGTGGTCTTTTGGGCTTTTAATCAATGACAGGAGATATGTCATTAATCCATCATGGAGTCAATTCACACAGCACATGTCTGAAATGAGTCCAGAGGTGCCAAGCTGGATGGGGCAGGTGCGCCAGAGCTTCCAAGGTTACAGCTGAGTGAACATTTTGGGAGATGCAGAAGAAAATTAGGGACCCTGAAAATAGTTAATTTTGCTGAGGGTTGGCTCTATATGTAAAATACAGCCCAATATATTTGATATAAATCTAGCACTGAGTATTTCCTATTTAGTCTCTAATTCAACCAGTATTCATGAATGAGAATAGTGTTTTTAGTACCTTTAAAATACTTAAAGGCCTATTTATTTTAAAGTACCTTCTGCAGTGACAATAAAACTGTCCCTTTCAGGCTATCAAAAGTCAGTACCTCTTTTTCAACATGAACTCTATAGAGAAAGTTACAAAGACTGGACATTTGTATAGATAACAAAAATACAATCAATATGATTTAAGAAATAAAACAAAATATAATCACTGTATTTGAAGTTATCTCTGCCTAATACTTTAGCTACTGAACAGCCTGCATGGAGAGGAGGAACACATTACAAGCAGGAACCCAATGAAACCTAACATGAGGCAGGGATTATGTGATTAAAAAATCTCTCCAAAAAGCTCGCTATGTGTCTGAAATAAATAAAGATGCTGGAAGAGTCACAGTCCCTTGGAAGAACCTTCTGCTGGCACATCCCTGTTTGTTAAGGACATAGGCATTTGGCTTGCAACAGCTCTCTGCTGATAAAAGGTCTCACACTGAAATACACATTAGTTCAGCAAAAATGCCACTATAATCTGTTTTGCTTGTGGAAGATCTGCAAAGCTTCCCCTACAAGGATTTCCAGGTCAGAGACACCAGCAATGCTTTTTGGTATCAATATGAGAGTGGGCTGAACTGGCAGGTGACCCAGGCAGGCAGTAGTGATTTCAGAACCAACCATGCGCATGGATTTTTCACACTACTGAACAAGTGAAACATGCCCACTGGAATAATGAGCAAGAGCACAATATTTATTTCAGAGGTTCTCAGCAGTGTGAGGAGGGAACCTCAGGGGCCATGGGGGTCAGAGAGCTTTGGGACACCCTTAGCTGCAGTGCTTGTGTTCTTACCCCTCCACACTGGTCTAATCCCAGTCTAACTCCCAAATGAGTCTGGCATTGGCTCAATTCTGTTAACAGGAGTGGATTTACTCTTCTTTTCATCTCAGCCTGCTTATAGCAACTTCATTAATTCCATCATCTCCAAAGGAAAGGAGAAAATAGGGCAATCAACCTCCCAGGACAATCTGTGTTCGTGTTCTTGGACAACAAAAGAAACCCAAAAGCCGTATCGTCGAGTACAGTCAGTGCCAAGAAAGCCTCAAGGATAACAGATGACAGAAAATCACAAGGAAATCTAACAATAAGGATTTTCAGCTGTGGCCAGCTACGTCAGCTGGTTCAATCATGCAGAAATGGTGGGATACAGAAAATTAAGAGCTGGTTAAACAGAACTTGATTAAGCAGAGTTAGAGCAACCAGCAATCACCTGAAAGACAGACAAACCACAGAGGAAGAAAAACTTTTACTTAGCATAATAGGAACAGGCAAACATGAGAACAAGAGCCTGACATTTGGACTAAATGCCAATAAAAACTTTTCCTTTACCCTGGGAGAAGAAAGATTGGGAGTCTGGGCACTGCAGGCATTTAGAACTAGACCAGGAAAACAGCAGTGAAACCAAAGGGAGGGGGAAGAATCCACAGTGAGCAGAATGAAGGTGGCAGTGCCCACCTGTGGGTACAATTCCCATCCCCCTGAACTGCTCAGCTCCTTCTGATGCAGCACTGCACAAACACAGAAAATGCCTGAAGCTGCTCAACATCTGCTTTCTTGTTGGCCTAACAAAAGTGGAAATACTTCCTCAGAGCTGCCTTTATTGTTAAGAGCCCTCATTAGGGCCTGCCACACTGCGTGAGTGGCTTTTTACAGAGCCTGTGGTGGGTGTGTTTCTGCCTCTGCACCTTCAGCCAGCAACTGGGGTGGTAATCCCTCCCTGAGCCTTTCATTTGATGCTCTTCCACATGTAAATCTCCATTTTCTTTAGACCTGCTACAAGAGAAAGGGCAAAAAGAAAGAAACACAAGTCTGACTGAGGCATGGTAAGTTTTACAGAATAAGCACATGGAAGAAAATATTGTGATTTCTGCAGTTTTTTTCTGCCCTAGGAGTTTTATATGAAATTATAACCACCTACTGCTGACACTGGTGTTTGCCCTAAAAATCCACACATAAATACAGATCTACTCCATTGGTATGGCCACCCAGTACCTCTCATCCCTAAAGGCTTTCTCTTTTGTTTTACTCTAACTGGAAAATTCTTCTCCAACATTCATTAGTAAGTATTTTCAGTACGGTTAAAATGATCACACAAAAGTAAAACACCCCAGATCACATAAACACACACTCCAGGAGAATTTATTAGAATGGAAGTTTGAGGCAGAACCACCTCACACAGACAGCATTCTGCTGCACTGATTTCTTCACATGAAAACTTGGCACTGAGCTGGCATTCCAGTGCCTGTCCCCTCAACCCCAGGCCAAAGCACAGCAGCACGTGGAGGCACAGAGAGGCATTTGCTCTCCTGGCTCACGTGGATGAGGGCAGCCTGCTTGGAGTCCCTTCCAATTTCTTGTCCCTTTGCTATTCCAACCAGGGGTTTCTTTGTGTGCTGTGGGATGCACGTGGGGACCCACATGTGTGTGTTAGCAGAGCCAAAGGAGCAAAAGCACAGAGCTGTGTCTGCACACAGCATCAGCCTGACAGAGCAGGCAGGGCTCTCTCTCACACACAGCAGAAGCCAGACTCTCCCTGGGCTCCATCCCCTCAGCCCCACTCACGTCAGCATCACTGGGACTCTGACCATGGAATAAAGTCCCTGTCTGCCCTTGAGCTGTGAGAGCTGCCCTGAGCAGCTGTGGATGAGCAAACACCACCATACCCACTGAGTTCTGTGCTGAATCCTCCCCAAACTGCTATCATCACAGGGCTCTCAGAGATTATTTGTGTAACACTGCAGAATCTCCACAAGGCAAAGGGCAAATACAGCAAACCTCCCGTGCTCCAAGCACAGGCAAAGCCCCGAGCACCCCAGGAGCCAGGGATGCAGCCAGGGCAGCACCAGGGGCACAGGGGCAGTGCTGAGAAAAGCTGTGCCAGCCTTGTGCTCTGCAGCCACAGCTCCTGCCCAGCTGCACTGACCCCTCAAGGGCTGGCACTTCATTTATACCTGTGCACCACGTGGGCTGTGTGTGAATGAATCCCCCATATCCCAGAGACATCCTGCTCTGTCCACTTCCAACCTGGTTTCCAGGGATGAAAACCAGGCCTAGGGGGTGGGGAGGGGGAAGAGCCAAATTCCTCGCAGAACTTTGGAGCCAGCTTCCTCACTAAATATCATTCTGGCTTCACTGTAATGCCTCCCACCACAAGAGTCTGGCTGCAAGGAATGCTGTCTCTCCAAAGCCCAAGAGCTTTACCCAGGATTTTTCCAATTGTATCTGTCATTCTGGATGATTGGTGAAATTGCCTGAACCCTCAAGACACCGCAGTGCTGCGAGAAAAGTCAGGACACTGGCTGAACTCAACAGGGAGGTGAATAGATTTGGATAAAATTTAGAGCAACTCTACCACAGACACGCATCAGCATCTGGAGCCTGGAGTGTGGGATATGAGCTGTGCCAATTTTACCTATCTTTACCTTCCATTTCTGACAGCTTTCAGTACCAGCAGAACCCAGAGGTGACAAATGTCCTGCATTCCAGCAGCTCTGGCTCCTTTACCTGAGCAATCAGAGAGGCTGTGGAGATTCCTAAGCAGGTACTGCATCTCCATTTCTGGGTTGGCAATATTCTTTCATTTCAGACAAAACAAAAATTTATTTTAAACTCTTTGCCCAGTTCTACAAATAATTCTATTTGAAAGAAAGCAAATGACTCTCCTTTATTTGTTGGTACCTCAGTTTTAAGAAGGAAATATAAAAGACAAAAATCAGCCAAAAAACTCCAAAAGGGCATTTTCAGGATACAGTGATGGCAAAATGAGTGTTGGTTTCACCCACCTTAGTTTTTGCTACAGCTATTCATGTGAATTAATTTTCAACAGCTCATTGATTGCAAGTTTGATTAATCTCTTGAATTTTAACACCCATGGACTCAATTTTGCAATATCAAGGGGAATACTTAGAAGGCACACACTCTACAGAATAAATGAACTGGTAGGTTCCCGTTATCTCTTTACCAGCCCCAGCTGCACTCACACACTCTGGCTCTGCAGGTGGCCAGCAGCATTTCCAGCAGGAGAAAGCTCAAGCTCTCTGCTTACAATCATACTTTACAATCTAAACCACACATATTATTTAAATAATCATTCAAAGAATGCTACAGGGAAGAGAAAAAAACCCCAACCCACTGGATAATGACACCTATGTCTGTGTTTAATATGAAAACATGAGTTTCATAGCATGGAGAGCCAGCTCCTGCCAGCACTGCTGGCACCCTGGAGCTCCTGCTCATGAGCCTGCCAGATGCTGGAGGTGCCATATCCCACTCTTTGGGGCTTTCTCCCCAAAATATAACCACAACAGCACTGCTTCAACCATGGCTTATCTTCAGCAAACACATTCATCACCCATTTTAAGGAAAGAGCAGCAGCAAAGATCGTTATCAGCCCAGCCTTGCCTGTTCCTGAGTGAGCAATCTCTGTTTCTGTCCTCATCAAACACCACTGGGGCCCTCTGGCCTCGCAGCTCAGGTGGTCCATGACTTATCTCACTTCTGAGTTTACCCAAACCATCCAGGGCAGCACTGAAATTTCTAAGAGCCCCACAAGGTATACATTCAATAGCAAAAACATCTCTGTGAGCATGGAAAGTAAGGGATGGAACTGTCATCAGTGTGGCAGCGAAAAACAGACCACAGGCTTCTGAGAATCCAGTTCACTGCTAGAATGTCCTGATCCATCAGGCACCACTTTGCCAACCAGGTGGCTTTCTGCTAGCTGCCCCACTGTTTTTTTCTGCAGGCTGGCATGGGCACAGGAACCCCAGAAAGCTGCTTGTAATGTCTGTCCCTTCCCAGGGAACATTATGAAGCCGTCAGCTTAAATTTGGAAAAAGGGTGGGTTTTTCACTTTATTGATGCACTCTTCCACACAGGATTTTTTGAAAATCTACATCAAACAAGGAAAAACAAATGCTGAGAGGGCAGATTTAGGGCAATTTATCAAGGTCTGGGAAATAGCTTCCAGATGGATGGAGCTGTTTGGTGCTGGCTGGTGAGAAGGAAGCAAGGTATTGTTATTGAATTAGCATGAATCTCTGGTGGAGAACTGCGTGGTAGATAGAGTGCTCCTTTCATATGGTTTGCATTTGGACCTGTCATATTTCATTTTTATCCAAAAACCTGTGGTAAAGACACACAGTTCTTTTTTTGCTTATTAAATTTCCACCAATTCTCCGTGACCTGTTATCCAGTCAGGATTTTCAAGCCCTGCTCCAAGTGCCATGCCTGCTCTGTTTGCTCTTTGCCACGCTTGGCTGACAGCTCGGTGCTTACAAGCTCACAAGTGGGTTTGGGGTTTGCACTCCCACACTGATGTCACCTGAGAAAGCGTGCGAGAGAGGAGAAAAGCTGGATGCTCCGTGAGATGTTTAAAGTGAGTCACATCAAGTGTTTACCAAAACATTTCCAAGGAAAATTATGCATCCTGAGGTTTAATGCACACTGCAATGTGCTATTAAATGAGAGGATTATTCTTGATTTTTCTTTTTGGTAAATCCTCCCTTCATAAACATGTCTTCTAGCAATATAAATGCCTCTATACCAGTGACTTTGTGAATGAGAAATGCTGCAAAAAATCAAAAGAACAACCAGCAAACAAAAATTTAAAGGCCAAAAAAGAAGATCTACTTATAACACATTTTTACTCAGAATAACCTGGATACCTGCTCCATGATATGTGTCTTACAGATAAGATATATATACATATATATATATAAAGACTTATGTATTTTCCTGCTAGTCTTGAAATAATTTGTTTTTCAATTTCCCATCTGAAGAATTCAACCTAATTTATGTTAAAAATCAAATTAAAATGACTGTTCTCTCATTAAACTGAGGAGATAAACAGATTGTTATCAAGTAGTTTCAGGTAAACAGATTTTTGTCAATATGGTCTTTTGAATCTTAGAAAAGTTTCTGGTTGATACACCAAGGTGTAGAAAGTTTTTTAATGACAGGAGATTTCCAATAGCTTTTTCAATTATTTAGGAGAACTGTTATTATTCTTAAGTGCATGGGCACTGGGGTGAAATAGAAGAAATAAGCTTTAGATCTTCCCTTTCCCAATGTTTCAGGGATCTACCACAGTTACTCTGGGATGGATCCCAGACAAATGGAGAAGGGAAATGGTGCTATCATCAGAACCAATTAATTCCTAAACCCTACCTGAAATGTAACACATGGATACTTGGGCTTACTTCCCACACATGTGCTTGGTTTTGCCCTTCTTTTTCCCCCCATAATTCTTATTATTTTGTGTTTTATGAGCATCTGTTTCAACTGACCAGGACTGTAAGGAATATCCAAAGAGGCGAATAAAATCACAATCTGCAGGATGCAGCCTACTTTGGCCATAACACCTGAAACCCCCCAGGATGTGAACAAATCATATGCCTCATTTATTACTTATACTTAAGCCTTCAGCTACTGACTCCTGAGCTAGATTTCTATCTCTATCAGCTCTGAGACACTGCCTTGGTGTCCTTCAGCTCTCACTGTGCAGTGAGAAAAAGGGGAGTTCTCCATCCCTACTGAAGAACTGCTTTACTCAATGACATTTCCCCATTTGCAGTGTGTTGTCAGGAAGCTGGCACTGCTCACAATGACTGGCATCCACAGGATTCAAATCTGCAGCTCCCTCTGTGGACATGAGCGCTCTGAAGTCAGAGACAGCTGATTTAGGAGTTGTTTCTGATCAGTGATCACATTTCTGCCCATCTCTCTGGGTAAGGTGGATGTAAACCACCAGGTATCAACATTCTGTCACTGTGGATCAAACTAGACCTTAATTCTCATCTGAACTGCCTCCCCTTTGGCTGGAAGCCTATGAAATGGTGATCTTGCTGCTGGCATAAAACAACCAACCAAACAAACAAAAAGCAACCACAAAAAAACCAAACCGAAAAAACCAACCAAACCCAAAAAACTAAAAGGAGGATAAAATCAAATTTGCCATTTTATATGGATATCTACATCACAGAATCAGAGACTGTCTGAGGTTGGAAGTGACCTTTGGAGATTGTATAGTCCAACCACCCTGCTCAGGGTTGAGCAGAGGAAGTTTCTCAGGATGGAGTCACAGCACAAAGCAAAGCCATTCCAACTTCATGGGATGAAATCTGTAGCAGGGCACAGCCAAAAAGTGACACACAACCTGCTTGAGCAAGGGAACTTTTGAGCCCAGGTGCCTGTAAAATTAACTTCTGCCAGCACAACAATTAAAAACCCACAGGTGATGGGGAACAGCTCCCTGCTTCTCACAGAGTTCATTTGTAGCCATACCTTGAAACCAAAAGGGCAAGTGCACTGGTAAAGCTCCACGGGGTCACTGCTGCACGTCCCGTTGTTCTTACAGGGGTTGGACAGGCAGGGGTTACACTTGGACACAACACTGAGATCCACAGGCTCTGGAAAGGCAAGCACAGAGTGTGAACAGAGAATGAGGCTGCAAAATTAATGCCTCCCATGCACACAGCAACATTTTTTCCTAAGCATTGGCACAAATGCACATACTGCAGGTGCACTGCACGACACCGAGGGACTCCCAGGGATCAGAGAGGCTTTAAGTACTTAAATCAAGTGCTAGGCAAGTCTCAATGATGCTTATATTCTCCTGAAGATGCAAACATATGCTCTGAAAAAAACAGGTTGGGAACCTCCAGGGAGTGGGTTATATATATATATGGCTTTCAGCAATTCTTCCTTTTCTCAGTTCTGGAAATCCTGCAATAGCAACCCCAGGGAACTGTAACCTGACATTTCTGTGGCTGATAACAAGAATGAAAGTGCAGATGCAACAACATAAATAAAAACCATGCACAAGACAGATTTAGTTAGAGGCTTATGGGAATATTTAGGTGCAAAGTGCTCTACCATCCTTAATTTTAACAGAGTTTGAAACTTATTTTCTTCCCATTCTGCCCAGAAGAATGACCAACACTGAGCTATCCCAGCAAAGTGCATTAAAGCCAAATATGCGAAGATGTAAATATATGCAGGTAGATACACATGGCCATATTTAAACTATCTAATAAACCTCATATTTTTAGCAGAAATCTTTCAGAGAAATACTGATGTTTGTAGGTGAGCAGAAAAATTAACACAGACTAAAACAACGCTAATTACATTTAGGTTCCCAAGTCAATCTGTATTTTATGGTTGAGATTTTACATAAGGCTAATATAGGCAGTTACAGTTGTATTGACAGTTAAAATATGGTGATTTTTTAAAATGGCTACATTTCAAATAGTAATAAGCATTAACTCATTGGCTTTTACATGTAAAAAGTAAAACCTGCACTTTAAAGTGGCCTAAAATATATCAGGCAGTAAAGACCTTAAAATAATTTTATTTCATTTTTAAGGAAATATAAAGTAATTTAAAATCGGTCCTGTACTAATCAAAAGTGGGCACAGAGCTTCTGTTTCTGCATGATAAATGGTAAGAAGGAGTAAATTGTGAAGCATCCTGGAAGTGAAGAAAAGAAGTTTATATTTGATGTTCGAGAGAAGGTGGAGCTCCAGAGTTACCAGAATTAGGGATGAAAAAATCCCTTCCAGTCAGGGATTTGCTTTTAATCATCCTGCATGAGTTATAAACCTTCCCTGTTTGCTTTGAATACTTGCAGAGCACCAGCAGGGGTAAGAACATGGCAGAAATGGGGGCTGAAGGGTCTCAGGTGACAGTGACAGCACCTGGCTGTGTCCTGGTCCTGCAGGGATGCTGATGCCATCAGGGGCTGACTGGGAGTACCATGTGCAGTAACGAGGGAAAAATACACAGGAAGAAAAAAACCCCAAAAATTAAATAAAAGACTGCTGTCATCCTATTCTATCTTTGTGTTCATGTCTTAAGTACACACCATACATGTTTTTACCTTGGAGTTAGGACAGCAAGAGGAAATCACACCTGAATTCCTGGCACTGGCAGGGGCTGGAATGTGATGTCTCTGAGTTACATTTGTCTTCATGGTAAAATATACAAAGAAACAAAGGTGGCTCCTCTGAGACCTCATGAGACCGGCAGCAGTGTTGCTCTTTTAGAGGTCAGTAAGACAGAATTTGTTCTATTATTTATTTATTTCATAATACATGTACATTTTCCATTTATTTCTATGGCATAGATCAAAGCTAATCAATGTAGGAGCTAATAAGAACAGTGTTAGTTCCTAGCAGTTAAGTAGTTCATTACTTTGCCCTTGTGGATTTGATTTATAAATCCATATAGCAAAATGCCCTCAGCCCAGCACATTCCTTTCCTCTGCTGCATAGCTGCGAGGGCAAGTTAATAAAAAGCAGAGCTGAGTTTGCATGACTTGCACATAACACACTTTTATTTTCTTGGCTCTGCTGAGACATAACCTCCTGCTCAGTCACAGGCTGAAAACATATTTTTAACAAGAGTAAGTTAAACTACTTCTTTTTTCTAATGTAAAAGTTCCTGGAGGTCACAGAGGACATCTGAGTACGACCTTCCTGCAGCACCTCAAGGCACCCAGCCCAGTGTGGGCCAGCCCAGGGTTTTGGGCTCAGCACTCCCTGAAATGGGAAAGGGGTGCACTGGCACTGCCAAATCATGCACCGGTTTTCAAAATATTTGTATTGTCATGACCAAAAGTGAATTTGTCTAGGGCCTGGAGTTTCTTGAACTTTACTGCAGCTTGTCCAGACCTTCAACGGTTTCTGCTTGTGCAAAGACCAACTCCAAAACAACCATTTTTTTTCCTTTTCTGTTCAGGTAAAGCAAGCCATGGAGACTTTTGGGATATTAAAAAGCACACCAGCTTTCTAGAAGACCAATCTAATATTTACACAAGAAGCATACAGCTACTTCCAATATCCTGGATCACAGATTTACTTATCTCTTGCCTAAGAGTTGCTTGTTTAGTTTAGAGAGAAAATGAGCGTAACTATTGATTTATCACAGGTTCAGAATGAAGAAGACATCTAGCTTCTCCTTCTGGTTTAATTTTCAGATCCTATTTAATATACAGAACCAATTATTTTCTTTGGTTCACTTAATGGGAACAAGCACATTATTTGGTATTTTTATTACTTAGTACATTTGTATTTCACATTTGAGAGACTATTGTAAAGTGTGTAGTTTGATAATTATGGTCAGAGTTCTGATAGTTTTGAGAGTGACATTTCAAAGTAATTAAATTATAAGGTTGCAGTTATTAAAGATGTATTTGGAAGGACATAAAATTCAGCTCAGCCTTGGGAACCTGTGTTTTAAAGCCACCTCAACACCATCATTTGTTTGTTCAGCAGTTTAATCCCAGCACCTATAAAATCACCCTGCCAGGCAATACTGTAAATGGGCATGGCACTCTGAGAGACATAAAAAACAGGCTTTATACCCTCATTTCCATTTCTAAGAGAGGCTACTGATCCATCTTTTCCACTATAAATATAGATCCATCTTCATGTACTTGCTTGTAAGCTAAGCAAACCTCCTAAACTTTTTTTTTTAACAAGAACATACAGATATGTCTTAATCTCCACTCACTAATGAGCTATTTACTTTATCCACAAAAAGTGTGCTCCTTTTCATCTGTCTGACTGCTCTCTAATGCAGCACACTCCTGTCACTGAGTATCCCAAACTGTTCAGAGCTGCACCTCCACCCTCTCCTGAATGAATGCACACTGAATTTAGACGTGACATGTTTTCCATAACCTGCAGTTTCTGAATCAGAGCTGATGGGAACAGTTTGGAGATCTGCAGATGAAAATGTACTTTTGGTAAATATCTGCTTTCTAGAGGAATTCTCAGTTTCTCAGTTTTCAAGCAAATGTACGTAGTAACTACAGTGCTCTATGTTTTTATAATAACTCTCATTTTCCCAAATTTTTTTGGGGGTAGGTCACTGAGCCAAAACTAATTATTTGTTCCAATAAGTTCTAACAACCCCCTCTATGCTAACGTGCCATTACACAGCCTGGTGTGAGCATCAGGAACACTCCCTGCTCTGAGGCTCCCTGGTTTTCCTGCCAGTGGAGCGCTTTGGGGAAGAACACCAGAAACTGCAGCTTGGAAGGAACACGGCAGTTCAGGAAACAAACCCCAGCCCCAACTCCACGCCAACGCACTGAACCAAGGGTGGGAACGCAAGCCCATTGGGCAGGACAGGGCAGAGGGTGCCGGGTGGCTCCTACCTTTGCACTGGAAGTGGTGTGTGGGGGTGGTGAGCAGCAGCCTGTCCACCATGGCCTCGGGGCCGCGGCAGCGGGCGATGCCGGGCTCCTTGTAGCCTGCCTTCACCCACTCGGACAGCCAGCGCAGGTGGCAGTCGCAGTGCAGAGGGTTGGTGCCCAGCGCCCTGAGGGGCAAAACATCAGCACAGGTTATTTGGCAAAGAGAGCAGCTCTGATCTCGCTGAGGTGCGTTTTATTCTACATTTCTACAAGGATGCTTTGTTTCACAGCGCGGGGAAGATCTGATGAGTATTCAGGAAGTGGTTTAGATTTATCTCCTGTAGTGATGCCTTAATGATTTTTAGCTTCTGTTTCTCATGTATCTGTAGTTTTGCTGTGTAGCTCCAGGCTCCACACAAAGTGCTAAAAACCTCTGTTCCCAGCATTTTAGACAAAACAATTCTTCTCAGTTGGAAAATCCAACAACACTTTGCCGCCTCAGAGCCCCAAAATACATAAATAACAGTGAATTGGGGTAATTGACATCATCACCTGAAGGTGTAAGTGGAGAATTGAGGCCTAATATGTTAATGGGCAGAACTCATAAAATGTGAAGAACTCGTGACTCCTTGTCCATTTTGGGTGTAGCCTCTCGAGTTAGCTTTGTCTGCCCTGAATGCATCTGAAGGCCTTCAATAAATTTATCTGCTTTTTATTCTCTTAACTTTGTCTGGCCTCTGTTTCAGGTAAGCCCTGTTCAGGCATCAGTAGTATTCCTGCTCTTCTCCTCTCTTCCCATCATTACTTAGGGAAGTTGTATAAATACCTAAGAAGAAATGCCTTTTTCAAACAATTGTGCTTGAGCAATGCCACCAGACATACTGCTTTCATCAAATTTATCACACTGGTTCCTTTCATGTAATTCTTTGTCCTTCCTGAGCACATTCTAACACCAAATTGTGTAATTTAGTTTGGATCTGATGACTCACATCAATGACTCCTCACCAGATGAAATATACACACAGAGGATACCTTTGTTTTCCAAACTGCAACCTGGTGTCTGCTAACTTTATTTATGACTTTGAAAACACATTTGCTGCTTAACCCATCATTTGAGTTAGGTCAAGTATTTGAAGAAGATGCATTTATATAGTGAAACTATAATTCTCAGAATTTTTTCTTTATTCATGGACATCTATCTAAAAGAAAACAAACCTTTTTACCTTAAATTTAGGTGCTACCTTGACTCATTTGCACTTCTCTTTCTCTTAAAGAAAGTATCTTTTCAGACAATCAGTCAATTACAAAGTTCAGACTTCAGAAAAGTCAGTTTGAAGCCAACTAATTGTTGAAAGTGTGAAGAAATGCCATGTTGAAAGTCTGAATTTATTTTGTTTAAAGTCAACGTAAGACTTTAGCTGTACAACACCTGAATCACCATGGGAGGAAAATGAACTAAATAAAGAATAGCACAGGGAAGAGATACTAAAGAAATCAATGATTCAAACTGGTTTTTAGACTTTAAAATTTCTGCATATGCTATAAACCATTTTTAAGATGATACTTTAAACTCAAGCTTCTTTCAAATAAAAACATATCAAGCAGGATATTAAGACAGAAACCTCAGTGAATTTGTTGATACATTTCTATTGGAGTGACTAATGAACCCACTGTGCCCTAGACAGATTCATAATGAGAGTTCATGGGTTCAAACCTTGTCTGGGGCTCATTCATCAAAATTAAATGTGTACTGCAGCTCAGCATTAAAAAATATCCATCCACTCCTCCTGTAAATCCATTGCTTACAATGGAAAAAAACTACTGGGTTGACTTTTTGACCCTGTAACTGTGATCAACTGGCTCACTTGTCCAAGGTCAAACAAAATGCAGCACTGAAAGCTGAGAAATTTTTAGTGCTGAGCAACTGCCATATATAAAATGTGAGTGGGAGGACAACGGAACGCTTGTTACCATGTTAATTAACATTTATAAACTACATTAGAAATAAGGCTGCTCTGCAGCCACTAGAAATGATTACCAATAACATTGTTGACAACTTCAGAAATTATCACATGTAGCCTTCCACATTTGTTTGTGCTTTGTCTGGGGGTTTTTTTTGCCATTCTTTCATTTGTAGGAGCTATAGTGAATTCTCATATTTTCATTCATGAGTTCTAACATGCTCTCTTGATTTCTATGCCCATTATAGCAAAACATTTCCAGAAGGTAAAAATATCTTGTGCTGTAAGGAAATACCACCAGCAGCATTTTCAAAATGTTCAGCAGATATTTCTGTTTAGAGGGAACTCTGAATGAAGTCAATAAAAAAAACGGTAATGTTAAAAAACAGAGGAGGGTACAGCTTATTTTTATATGTGGTTATTATAAATTTGAGCAAACACAAGATGATTCAGCAGGATTAGGAATCTGAGATGTTTTTGGGAAATATGTCAGAAATACCTACTGTTCCCAACATCATCCATTGCTGAGGGTTTGTGGAATCCCTGGAGGGCCAAGGGCTCAGTTTGTGTGTTTGGGACACTGAATCAGTGAATGGTGAGGACAGCAAGTGCAGGAACTGACCCAACTGGGAAGGTCCCAGTGCCACCCCAGCAGATTTTGGGGTTTTTTGATACATGATTGATTTTGATACATGATCCCCCAGTAGTGCTGTAGCATTCTTATCATTGCCCTGGACTAAAAATGTTAGCTGAGTTATGGCTCAAATAGACAATTATGTGATTCAACTAAAGTGATAATAACAAACAAAAGCAGTGTACAGCACACACAAACCTACCTCCAAACGTAGTGAGCTAAAGCTACATAGCTTGTTATGGTATTTGCATTACAGTGATATGATGTTTATGACGTAAAGGAAATCTGGTGAATATTTCTTGTAGGCTTTAAACAGCTATGGAGAAAGTGATTGGAACATCTAGATTTCACTTTTGTTCTTTCAGTTACAGACCAACTCAAAACTGTTGCAAAAGGCTCTGACTAAAATCAGTAGTTTTGTCTATGCTGCACAAAAATCTCTTTGCAATTCTGAAGGTTAACTTGAACCCACCTTGCCCTGGCACAGGAGGCCAGGGCTGACCATCGTGCTCCACACCCTGGTGCTCAGCTGTCCCCTGCCACAGCACCAACCCCACCTCAGCCACACACCTTGCACATTGAAGAGAAATCTTTATTCTCCCAAGCCTGAAGAGTCTGATGGGTAGCAACTCCTTGCTTCATTTTCAAACTGACTCCAAGTGCATGCTTTTGCCTTGAAGATCTATATATCAGGAGGAGCTCAAAATGCATTTATTTTCAATTATGTATGACTTGGTTTGAGTAAGCACAGCTTTTTCTGGCATGTGAAGAACAAATTCATTTTGGTTGCTAGAAGTTTCAGGATCCTCTTTAAGAAACTGGAGAGCGCAATTGCACTGTAAAATTCAACTGCTCAACTGTGCAAATTACACCCCAGACAGGTCTTATTTATTTTATGGATCCTATTTATTACTGTTCATTTGAGCTTTGTGTATTTTACATTTCTGGCAGCACATATATCTAAACAGAAAGGCTGCAGAGATTGTATTGGGCCAAAAGGGGTTTTATCACTCCCTAAGGTGAATGGTTTACCCAGGAAAACTGGATCTGCACTTCATTTAAAGCAAACCCCGAGGGAAATCCAAACAAATGGGACGTGATACGTTTATTTCTTGAGTTCTAAAAATACCCCCAGAAGCCAAATTCGCAGTATGGAAGGTGTCTCTGCACTTCCAAAAGGAGCTATGGGCTGCAGCTCAGTCAGACTTTTAATCCCAAACAACACACAAAATAGCTTGACTAAACTGGGAACAGGAAAAACAAATACATTTTGTGCAAAACCAATGATACCAAGGTGTAAGATGGAAACACTGAAGATTATTTCTCTGCTCAAGATGCCCACGCTGCTGTCATGATTTTTGTCCCTACCAGTGTGAGATATTTTTATTTTTTGTTGTCTAGAGAGGAATGGAGACAAAAAGCTGCTACACAGAAACACACAGCCCAGGGATGTATCTGCTATGCAGAAAATACGTAAATCCAAACTGAGTCTGGTGTTCAGGGGAGTGTTCTGGAGGGCATGTTAAAGGTTGCAAAGAGACAATAAACAGGTACAAATCTATGTTAAATGACCACATATCAGAGCAGAAAACATCCATATCAGCCTGTGAAATCACTCACTTCCCAGAGGGACCAAGGCATGCCCAGCCCACTGATTAACTGAGGACAGTAATCAAGAACCATACTGCATAAAATCGCTCTTCCCACATCTGTTGTCTAACAGTGTGAAGTATCACACACTATCTCAGTGAAAAAGCATTTTCTGGTCACTCAAGTTTAGTTTGGAGCCATTGCAGCTCTTTGTCTGTTCTTTCATCCACTAAACTGCATTTGAAAGTATCCTGGCCCTCTACCAGTACAACAGTAATTTCCTCAAAAAGCTGAAATGTTTAATTATTTTTGCAAACTATGGAACGGAGTATCAGTTCTGTGAAATGACCAATTTCCATGTGATTAAATATGTATGTCTGTAGCAGTGATTCACCAACAAGTCCATATACTGACAACATTCCAGTATGCAAAACATATGACACTTATTAAGCAAAGAATTCACATTTGCTTAATATTTGCTCTTTGTGGGAGGTTTCCTGTCTCACTCTCAGAGCACAATACACTCTGCATTTCACATTGACAATGCTGAAAGAAAACCTTAAACACAAAATCCACAGCAGAGAAAACTGTCACACTTGTTCATTTGGTTTTCCTTATGAAAATATTTTTATAACTAATAACAACAGGTTCTAGCATTTCTTTTATTTCCTTTGAACAGCTGCACTATGAATATCCAGAGCACATTATGAAAAGTGAGCAGGAAAAACAAAAAAGCTATACAATCCTGCACTGGTAACAATATGTGCTGTTTTACAGATCTGAAACTATCAATCAAAGAGATGAACCCAGGCAGAAGTACTTACAGATGGGACAGGGATACCAGGTCATTGAAAGAACCTTCAGGAACACTGGAAATATCATTTCCATGGAGTGTCCTAGGAGGAGGAGAAGCAGGAAGGTATCAGACCACAGTATTTCTTTTCTGCACCCTGCAACTGAAGGAATTGATGCTTGAAAAGGGTATTTAATTTTGATTCTTTGAGAGTTTCTATGGGTTTCACAACTCATGAACTTCTACACTTTATCATTTCTACCTCTAGATGTTGGCATTTAAAACAGCGGCGCAATGAGAATTGCTGGTGAGTACTGCTGTAAATTAAAAAGGTGACATATTATTTATGCTATTAAAAGTGTATTGATGACAAGCAGACCCTCACATACAGACCTGTGTTCCCTGATAGAATCCCATTAACCAGAAGCACAGCAAAAACAGAACAGGGGAAATAAGAATTGTGAGAGTTAAATTAAATATTGACTTCAAGAGATCCTAGGAGAGAGCAAGGGTCCCTGAGGGCAAATTTAGCTGCACTTTCCTATTCTTACACTAGCAAACACCTCTCTGTGCTACCAAGGAAAGTACCTGAGATCAGTTGTTTTAGGACATTATTCACCCTCTGCAAAGAAACCATCACTTTTCTAGCAGCATTTTCAGGACCCCTGAAAGGAATGGAAGGGTTTTCCACTGTTTCCAGGACAACTTAAGCATCCACTTTATCTCTTTTCTGAGAAATACATTTGTGTGTGGATTACATAGGGAAGCATAAATGGGAATTAGTGTCAGTGCTGCAGACATGGCAGAGGAGGGTGGAAAACAGAAAGCTGCTGTGTGCCAGTTTTGCAGCAGCTCTTGCCCTCGAGTCATTTATTTTCTAACTTACCTGGTGATTTGCTGATACAGCAATCACATTTTTTATTCCTGTGAGTGTACATATTGCTGAAACATTGAGTTATAAACAACCCAAATCTCAACCCATGGAAATAGACAATAGCCCCAAGTGAAAACAAAAGCATGTTTTTTGCAACCTTTCTTCCCTAACACACCTATAAGCTGCACCAGGATCCACATGATGCCCTTCCAACATCCTGATGCTGAAATTTTCTTCTAAGCATACCTTGGTTTGGACTATTAATAATAATTTGGCATATATGAGGGTGTATATCCAAGCAATTAATCCAAACAGGAACAGGAAGGATATGAGCTCCCACACAGTAACTCCAGATAAATCACACTCTCTGATTCTATACTGAATGACCAACTGACTGAGACAAACCCCACAGCTATTGAACAAGGATATTTTGTTGGTATGAGGAGGCCTAGTCGACCACTTGTCACCAAAATGAGTACATTTAAATTAGCAGCTGCTCATTATGAGCTTATTGCTGATCTCCTAAACTGCTTCAAGATCTGCAGGACAATTCTCTATAAACAGACAACAGAACTTATATGAATGTTTGTACTGTATCAGTCACATTTATCCTGTCAGGGAGTACATTTTCTTTCCTGGGTGCACTGGAAACTTCCAAAAGAAGCTGGAGAATGACATACCCATTTATCTGTATGGTAAAGCCATCAAATATAAAAACCTTAGAATTATTTGCTTTATTACATATCTCAAACACTGAGGTGTTTCACTGATGCAAATGTCTGAATTTTAATAAAAAGATCATGTCAGCAACATTGTCACTCCTGCAAGTAAAATGAAATGACAAATGCTGAAACCCTCTTAAAACTCACAATAATAAATAGTGGCAAGAGAATTCAACAGCGCAACAAAAATCTTTCCTCTTGGATCAACATCAGGAACACATTTTTATACAAAAATCCTTATAAGCAGATGGTCAAATAAAATCTTTAACATTAGGACAGTTAAAGCACACAACTGACGTGTGTATTCTCCCTCAAAAGCACAACTTCTAGGGCTCCTCTTGCCTGAACTCTAATAAAGAGCAGGGATGTGGATTGAAGGTGATGTGGATCTCCTCTGGAGGACAGAGTAACAGAACCCTCGAGAACTCTTGACATCAAAACTTCCTTCTGCATTGAATCTCACTGACTTATTCCTTTGTCTTCAAGGAAGGAAATTAATTCAACATATCCTTTTGGGCTGGGGTTTTCTGGTTGTTTTTCTTTTACTAACCCTTCCCACGTCCTGCCAGCCCACTGCCCACAGCATTAGGTTACCACAGACACAAGGGGGATGTGTTTTTGTGAAGACACAAATGGCCAAAGGGTTGAGCTCCCAGAGCCACATCCCACTGAGGGCAAACACCCTCAGGGAGCCCTGCAGGACCCCAAACCCTGCAGGAACCAGCACAGCTCAGATGTCAGGGGAAGTGGGAAGCCACAGTGTCACTGCTCCTCACTCACAACAGCAGCGCTTCTACAGATTGGCTGGATAAATAGAAGTAATCATTCTGTGATGCAAAACCAAAAAGAACCCAATAAAGAAACAGCCAAATACTTCTGTTGTGTCAAATCAGTGCAGTGCCCAGCAATGGAAGTGAATTGCAAAAACTGGTGCCAAAGCTGTGCCTAAAGAGAGTTAATGGCAGCTTTATTGCGGCATCACACATATTACTGCTTGTTTGAGCTTTGAACTGAAGTAAATATCCATCAGCTTTCAGTAAAACTAGAATATCTGGTAATAGACTATTCAGTGAGTCATTTTGTCTTTTTTTTTCCCAGCTGTAACATGGATAATTATTTAGTGACCTGATGATTTGCCTGTAAACTAAGTCACATATAAAAATATGCGATTACACAATAATATTTAAAATAATCTGTTCAGGTCATCCAGAGAGTTCTAATACTTCTAATTCATCTTAATCTCATCTTTCCTAATCTGTTTACATTTAGTTTCTAAGAAGACTAACTTTGGACAAATTAACTAAAAAATAAACCCACAACTTTTCATTAAATTAGCTTTGGCTCAAAAACCTACTGATATCAACTTCTGCTTATTAAAAAAATTCCCCAGACTTTCCACATGTGCACCCTTTGGCTGCCATTGTGGATAAACCACGTGAAGATTGAGATTAAAGACCTGATTGTGTAAACACTGATAGATGTTGAGGCTTAAACATAAACATGTTGACTCTGCTGTTTTCTCACTTGGGCTTGTGCTGAAAAATCTAAGATAGGCAGGACAGAATGAAATATCTGTCAAAGACCTAGTGCATCATACATCTATGATTATTCGGATTTTCAAAGCACATATTTACATATTTATTTATTTATAGAGGCAAAAAGTAAAGATAACATATGGAATTTGGAAGACACAGAAGCCTCCATGAGAAGGGTCTGCTACCTTCAAAGGCATGCACAGCCAAAGGTAATGAGATCCCTATATTCTTTTTATTAAAAAAAAAAGTAAGTGGAAATTGTTTTGCTGATGTTTTCTCTTTTAAGTTCCCCTGAGAGCACAGATAATAAAAAACTGACAATAATAGATTTCATATTGTCTCTTGGAAACCATTCTCTCTTTGGAGAATTGATTTTTAGTAGCAACACTGATGACACGTGGCAAAAGTTGTAGCTGATACCAGAGTTTTGTGGGCCATAATAAATCAAATCAGTCTGGAGGCTTCCAAATGCAGGGAGCAGAGGCAGAAATTCCCATTTAGGCTCCATTTCACTGCTCTGTGCAAGGCAGTGGGAGGCTTCTCCCTTGAAGGAGGAAGATATTTTTTCAATTTGATTAGCAGATCATTTAGAAAAGCCAAAAAGCAACAGTTGTCATTAAAACACTGCCCTCTGTTTCTGCCCATATGCGGCCTGCAAGAACAGAAGCGAAAAGACAAATTGTAGCTATTGGCAAGAGGGAGGCACAGTTTATCTGCACTGTAATTCAGGGTACAGAGCCCCACACTAGCTTTAATCAAGCTAGCTTGCATATCAGAAGCAAGCCAGAAGACAGCTCCATATGGAATAATTTATTTGGCCATGAAACAGAATGTATTAATCTGTGGCTGAATTTCAGGACTCATGTAACAGCTCAAATGTGACCATCCTAGTGAGTTAGAAATCAGGATCCCAAGCCAAACTTGAAACAACAAATCCAAATCACGTATCTTTCTTGTTTTTGCTAATGAAAAGTGGGAATCCAAAGCTGTCTTGTAATTTGGGAGGTTGAAACTGAGATATCTGTTTTACCACTGAAACCACAGTGAAAGGTCTCAGCCAAGCAGCTCTGCCTTATTGCTTCCACAGCCCCAGAACTGCCCATGTTGACATTTTGATTCCATTTTTATGGAGTCAGTGCACAGCAACCATTGCTCTTAAAATTAACAAAAAATTCTGCATGTGAATGTCATCTAATTTTTTTTTTAAGTAGAAATTATAAATGTGAAGTTTCAAAGCACTGGGGACAATGTTCAGCTCCTCTGCCCTGAGCTTTTGTCCCCTTTGGTGAAAGGTGTCCCACTCATGTTTCTGGGCCATCTGCACCTTGCTGAGAGCTGCACATGGGGCCAGGTGTCCAAAAAGGAACTGAGCAAACGAGTGAGAAGCAGGGAGTTGAGACAAAGGCAGGAGGCAGCCCTGGAGATGCCTGAGGAAGGCTGGGAGGAGGCTCTTGCTGTGAGGAACAGTCCCACAGCCCACACTGAGACAATATACAGATGATTTCAGAGAAGATTTTAAACAAACGGTTCCATCCAGAAAGCTGCTGAAAGCAGCTCCATGGAAAGAAAGGGAGAGTGCAGAAAAGGACCTCCCAAGAAATAAGCCACACGTGGATATCTCTGAGTAGGACCCAGCCAATATGAGGTGTCATTTCATTCACAACTGAAGGACATTTGAGACAGGCATCTCAGCATTACTGGTGCCCAGCCACTGGCCTGATTAATTCACTGATTTAGTGTAGGGGCTTCTAACTTCCCTTCAGATTTCATTCTTTTGTGTAAAAGTTTTCCTGCATGAATTGGAATCAATTGAAAGTATTCTGAAAATGCACAAGCTTTCCACAAAGACCCTCTTGGCTCAAGTAACCAATGGAAACTTATACTCTGTGACCAAGTTTTTAAAGACAAAGAGAAAAGTCCTCTCCTGTGGAGCACCCAAACATTGTTCAGGCAGAAGAGACTGACTCTATGAGCTTTCAGAGAAAAGCCACTCATCCTGCAAACATGGAATTGCTTCTTTAGCACTCACCTGCTCTGGCCTCCAGCAGACAATCTACACTTGAGCAGAAGCACACTGAAGCTAATTGTGTGAAAATATTCCCGACCAGCTGCCCAGCAAACCATCCCTGCCATCAGGGCAGCCCAGCAGGGCTGCGGGAAGGGAAGGGAAGGGAAGGAAGGAAGGAAGGAAGGGAAGGAAGGAAGGGAAGGGAAGGAAGGGAAGGGAAGGGAAGGGAAGGAAGGAAGGGAAGGGAAGGAAGGAAGGGAAGGAAGGAAGGGAAGGGAAGGGAAGGGAAGGAAGGAAGGGAAGGGAAGGGAAGGGAAGGGAAGGGAAGGAAGGGAAGGGAAGGGAAGGGAAGGAAGGAAGGGAAGGGAAGGGAAGGGAAGGGAAGGGAAGGGAAGGGAAGGGAAGGGAAGGGAAGGGAAGGGAAGGGAAGGAGCTGCACTTACAGCACTCGCAGGGAGCGGAGCCCGGTGAAGGCGTGGATGGGGATGCACCGGAGCCTGTTGTAACTCAGGATGCTGCAGAAGGGGAAAGCACAGTTACAACTCCGAGTTGGCTCAATATTTTGTTACTAATTCAACCACAGAGAAGTGTGGAAAGCCACGTGCTTAATCAGCAAGATATTTATCAACAGCTAAGAGGGTGTTGGAAAAGCAATTAAAAATGTTATCAAAACTTTGGGCTACTTACAGCGTCGATAACTGAGTCATGTTGCTGAAGGTGTGATTGGCCAATACACTGATGCTGTTGTTGCTCAGATCACTGGAGAAACACACAGAATAAATATTATTTACACGTATGAATGAAGAAATATGCCTTTTTGAAAAGATTACATAACATCTGCACAGCAAAGTGCTTGAAGAAATTCAGAAGTCCCATATTATCAACCAGTGTATTTTCTAAACAACTCTGAATGAGCTCTAAAGGAAAAGCACACCAGACTCTCTTAAAAAGCCTCTGACTCAGAAATATTAAGGCATAGTTCCAGCATATAGCATTCAATAAAAAGGACAAATGAATAAATGATACAAGCACTGCTGAATATTTACTGTTTCAACTTGC
This sequence comes from Entomyzon cyanotis, assembly GCA_024500445.1. NCBI lineage: Eukaryota > Metazoa > Chordata > Aves > Passeriformes > Meliphagidae > Entomyzon > Entomyzon cyanotis. The sequence goes on from JAKEPQ010000668.1 coordinate 1,537,695, forward strand.
TTTGCAATATATTCCAGGCACTTGATTTCCATATGCTCTTCATACTGACAGCTACTAGAACAAAATTTCATTTTTCATTTTAAAAAGTCTTTTAGGCTCAACCAGAACATTTTGTTTTGTTATTGGTCTCCCTTGAAAAACAAAATGAAAGATGTTTCCAAAGAAAAACCACTCTTAAAACAAAGGGTTCCAGTTTTTCCTCCATGTTGTTTTTGTCTGAGGTTGTCTAGCCCATTTGACTGGAGTATCTGCACAGCTGATTCCAACAGCATTTGAAAATTCCTGATAAATAGTTCAGGCAGCAAATTTCACTCCTGTGTATTTCAGGGAGCAATTCACTGAACGAAGTCTCGCTGTGTCTCTATGTGGATGCCTTTTCATAGCAGAAACAGCTATGCAAATTGTCATTGCCTCAGCATTGTAAACACTGCCTCATCTAGCACAAATTAATGTGTCTCCCGTGCTAATGGCATTTACAGATAAATCTGCCAAGTGAAACTGCAGCAGCCTGCATGAGAGTTTCATCCTCCCAAGGTCCTGCAGAGCAAGGGGCTTCTCAGGCACCTCACTCTTTATGAACATTTATTGGCAGCAGTGTCCACTGTGAAATTCTTTCCAAATTCAAATTACAGAAGGGTTTGGGGTTTGGTGTTGCTTTTTTCCCCCTCCAAAAACTAATTTTTTATGTTCCACCCACAGCACAGTGCAGAAAAAGAGTCATGCAGTTTTCCTGACATGGAAACCACGTGTTTCTTACATCAGTGTCAGGTGTCTGAAGGCAGAGAGCCCCTTCGGCACAGCAGGCAGATGGTTTCCTTCCAAGTATCTGAAAAAAGTCAGAGTTGACAATTACACAAACACATTAACAAGAACTCATGTCACTCACTCTGCATCATGAATGAGGACAATATCAAGTCAGTCACTAATGAAATTATCTTTGATTCATTGCTTTGAAACTCTAACAGTTTTTACTTTATAAATTAATTACCCCATATGAAAAGCATGACAGCAGCTTATTGTTATATTTTATTTATTTATTTTGGAGGAGCATAAAGGATCTCTGGCCTACAGCAAACAGAAATGACCATTTGGTTCTTCTGTGACAGCAGCTGAAGAGGGGGAGAAAAATTGCATGGCTCGTGCCCTGAACTCCAAGTTACCTTTGGCAAGTCTCTCCAGCAGTGCTGACTGCTCCCTGACCCCACCAGGGAGGCTTTGTCCTGTGCACGAAAATTCCTTGTGCAGCCAGAATGGGAAGGGGATCTGCACTCCCAGAATCTGTGCTGCTAAAGATCCCACTCATTCCAGTCTCAACACAAACATCCCCCAATTTGATGGCACATCCACCACAGCAATGTGGTGTGACCATCCTCTCCACAGCCTGCTGGTACAGGAGGAAAACTTGGTACCAACTGAAGACCAAAGACCAAGCTCTGTTGGAACAGAGGTTCCTCCTGCATGCACTAAGTATATTTAACAAAATATCTTGTGTTTCCAGTGTGGAGGTTGTTTGAGGCACCACGGAACCTGTCTATGCAGACGCAGGCATGGCAGGGCTAAAGCCTTTGGGGATAATCCTGAATCCTCATACAGGCAAACAGGGCCTGCATTTGGCAGTTTTTCTCCACTGAAGAAACATCAGTGAGTAACTCAGCAAAACCTCCTGAACAAATACAATAGTCTCAAAAACCTGGCCTAGAAGAGAGCATGGGTACTCCAGAGCCCACAGCTGACATGTAGCAATGGGATGTGGGTGTTTCCCTGTTTGTGACAATGAAATAGAGACAGAGCTGGAGTTTCCTTTTCCTTAACCTTGGCTGTTAAATGAAACTGCATCCCTGGAAGACAACAAAGTCATAAGGCTCCAGTGGAAGGTGACTACTGTGGTGCCATGGCACTGTCAAGATATTTTTCCAAACATCTTCCAGAAGCCACATCTACCTGGGAAACAAATCCATCCTTCTCAGAAAGCACTGTGGAGGAGGAAGGCATTCCTCCCTCCACAGGTGGAATCAAAGATGAAATGATACTTCCCTTCCTCACATGACACTTCAGGGATTTTTTGGGAGGTAGACAAGGGGCAAAGCAATTGGTATGGCACTGTTTTGAAACATAATCAAGTGTAGCCAGGAAATGCAGCCCACAGACACCAGAACACTTAATGTGCTGCCTCTGCTGCTGAAAACAGAATCCGATAATCATGTTAAGAACTTTTTATTCCACACATACAATTTCCTTTTCTTTGGCAACAGGCCTCCTTATTCTGTACTTACTATAGCAAACAACAATAATAGATTATTCCTATGCTCCATGTTCCCCCTCTACATTAACTGTAACAGCACAGAGATACTTGTGTAAACTAAATCCAAGAAAATTTTCCCACAAACTTTATTTTTACATCATTTAAAAATAAAATCTGTAGACAGTAACAGAATTTCTTACATAATTTATTTTATAGCTGGCATTGTTCCCCCCCACCCCATTTTGTTTTACAATAATGACATCTCACCATTTTTTGCTGCTTCAGATCTCTTTTCTACTGAACTCCAACTGAACTACTCCAACTACTCACAGTCATCCCTTGTGCTTGTGCCGAGGATCCCACCCTGGCACAGTTACACTAGGGCAGGCAGTGGAGCTCTCCTAACTCCTGCCAGGATTAGGCTGGACAGGGTGGGAATACTGGCTTCTGACTTTTCAACCAAAAGAAATTACTTTCTCAATCAAAAAACCCCTACAGAACTATTTAATCTCTCCCCTGACAATGATTATTAGCACTGAGGGAGAGAGTTGCAGAGCCAGCAAAGCAGGGACAGAGTATCACTAACCAGAGCACAGGTTGGCTGTGCCACACCCACACCTCCATGGAGATCCATATTCAGCAAATGGAAAGCTAATTGCCTAGTTTTGGCAATTAATAAAAACGATTAAAATTATTTTGAAAATTGAGTTACTTGGCAATTTCCCACCAGAAATTGTTTTGCAGGAGATTCTCAGAATTTGCTTTTTCAACAGGGCAAACCACGCCGCCTTTCCCCAGTCATGGTCTGCTGTGGGTGCAGCAAGAGGCTGGGAGTCTCTGCCTTCCCCCCCACCCCAGAAAATCACCAATCTCAAGCCTATGCAAGAGGGCAGGTTAGGGTTCTAATCTTTATTCCAAATGTAAAATCCCAAGGATTTCAGAAGGAAATCAAAAGCAGGTCATGTATTATGTATTTGGAAGTTATATATGATTTGAGTTTAGGAAAGGAGACTCTTGCAATATGCTGAATTCTTCAGGAATGTATTTTCAGGATATTCTCTTGTAGATCTCAATATGAAACAGCCTGCAATTTAAACAAACTGATGGTACTGAGCCAAAGTTTTTCCCTCCTATTTTGCTTTCTGGGGCAATCAAAAGTCAAGGGTGCACATTTTAATTCAGTGCTTTATGACTCAGACTAACAGAGACATGCAGACCCCTGGAGTTAAACTCCTACAGAAGATCTGCTTTGAATAGCTCTGGATTTGCACTGCAGCAATTTGAAGGTTATATAAATGTGCTAGCAGAAAACTGCAATACATATACCAGTGGTAGAATAAACACAATTTAACTCTGAAAAAGTACCGATAACACACTTTTCATGCATCCATAAGAACAATTCACCACTGTTAAACCTCTCACCACATTATCCAAAGCATGGCAGCATTTTCTAAGCTGAAGACATTCATTCTGAAAGCATATTTAAGCACAGGGAATTTGAAATAACCAAGGCTTTTAGGGCATAAGAGCTTGCCAAGAACCAGGAGGATGTGGGATGCAAGATTTGAGGCAAACATCTGCAGCAGGCGAGGTGCCTCTGTCAGAGCTGGGGGTGCAGGGCAGCCTCTCCCCACCTTGTGGGCTCAGCAGGATGGATGGAGGCTGCAAGAGAGCTGGAAAGCTGGACAGAGTGAATAACAGAATTGTTCCTGAGGGTGAATGGGCAGAGACACAAAACTCTGTGTATTTATGTATACATATATATAAATAAAAACCCACAGATGAAGCTATAGATGCCCTGCCAAAAACCCCCTCAAAATAGCCATAAAAGAGTGATGTAGAGGGAAGATTAAATTTTTAATTCTTTTCAATCTTTAGCCAAAGGAATATGTGTCCATGGCGTCTGGTATGCAAAGAAATTCTGGTATGAATGGAGAAAAATATAGGTCTAATTTTAATTCTGAGAATCAAGTTATTAATATACACAGTCAAGACTGAGTGTCAGTTGCCTTAATATAGACACTGACTACTATCCAAAACAACCTCATTTGCTTCCTGAGGTCTCTAGGCTCTAATTTAAATATCAGATTGGATTTCTTTTTACGCTGTGAATGCTGCTGAGAATCCTCAAGTCTCAATAATGACTTGGAACCAGCAAGCAATTACCAGAGCAAAAAATGAAAGAAAACAAACCAAAAAATCCCAAAATATGTGTACAGCTCTCAAAGAAAGCCACCACCTTCCTACCTGGAAAGGCTTCTAAAAAATGGCCAAGTGCTGGAGACAGAGCCTGGCCAGGACCTGCAGCAGCCCCAGGGCTCATCCAGCACCTTCCCCACACACCAACACTGCACATAAAACATTTAAAACTATGCATAAAAGATGACAGCTGTTCTTTTTCCAACTTGTCTATTTTTACACTGAAACCACTTGGATTGGAGGTGATATAAGCAGCACAAGGTGCCAGAGCATCGTGTAACAATTTGAGTCACTTGGAATCCTTTTTGTACTGAGGTGTCTATTCAGCCATAAAGTCAAGCTCACAGTGGCAATCTGTGCTAAGAGAAGAAACTGGAGAGGGAAATCAGTTCTCAGGCAGTAATTGAAAAGGCACAAAGACCTTTCCTTTAAAATATTCCATAAAGAATGTTACATTACAAAAACCAAGATGCTTGGCAATTTTATGTAGCTCTAAAACAAAGTTACACTCTACAGTTTTTAAGGTAGATACCCAATGTCCTAAAATTTTGAGTCAAGTTTCATTTCCTAAAAATGGTGGTCTAGAAAAGAACTAGACTGTGAAAGATGAAACATCCACAAAACATGATTTTTAAGAGCATCAATTACAGTTTCTTCAGCGGAAACAAAATTCAAGTGTGGATTTAGGTTCAAACGTGGTTCCTGAACTTTCTTAAGCGTTAGCAAATTTGGACTCTGGATTTTGCTGTATTTGTACAAACCACAACCTAAATGTCTGACACACAGAAACATGGCTGTGTTTGAGAGAAAGTTAAACCTTTAGTCTCTTTTAGTGCTAATGTCACCTGTCTGACATGTACTCAACCTTTACTGGTCACTGAACACGTTATTTGATAGTACTGATACTCTTCACTTTTCCTAAACTATCAGGTTTGAAATGCAGATTAGTTCCTCTATTTCATCTGTTACTAAAATACCCTCCACAGAATTTATCCCTTCTCTCAACGGGAGAATACTCTGCAGAAAATGAAGCAGCACCACATAAGCCTAAGCTTTGACCTAATTGTTTCTCTCCTTTATTATCAAAGGAAAATTCACTGAAGCTTGTGCTCAGGGTCAGTGTGTAAAACTGTGTGAACTGCCAGACAAGCGAGAGCATTTGCATTCTCAAGCAGATGATTTTCATGAGATATCTCAGCCCAGAGCTTCCCTGTGATAAGAAGCAATACAGGCAAACTGAAAAATGGTGCTAAACTGTTACAATATTCCACACATCTCACAACTGCTTTGAGCTTATTTATGGCACTGATTTGCACAGCCCGGGTATGAACCACTGGTTTTAGTCACAAGTCAAAGGAAATCACACGTGCCTTGGAAGTTGGGAAAGAGGGTTGGGATTGGTGGTAAATACCTCCAAGCAGATATGAAAACTGATGTGTCGAGTCCATGAACCTACCAGGCAGAATGAGAAACAGAAATGGGAGAGAAGCTTTGTGAGGACAGAAAGAGAAATGACAGAAGTAATGCAAATATTAGCATGCATTAATATAAATGGAGGGAAAAGCAATCACTAATGATGATGTATGGATGCAGGCTTTCCTAACAATCCCACCAGTGCTATCCTATGGCTCAGTGTCATGACAACATTTGGAGTCTCGAGATGACATGATTGGTACATATTTATTCTAAAACACACCATGCTCATTATGTTACAGCTCATGCACACGCCGTCCACATAATTGCCTCCAATGTTTTTCCCCAGTGCAAAATGTTATTTGCTGTAGGTCCATAAAAGCAGCTGGATGCTGTCAGATAAGACTTTATTAGAAATAGACTATACTTTTGTGAATAAAAGAAAAAGATCTAGTGTTCACACACTGAGGTAATACATAAAAGGAGAAAGAGCATGGGAAACTTAGTTCAAACAGATCTGGGGAAAAAAAAAATAGAAAAAGAGGAAAGCCTAAAACACTAAGCAGCAGCAAGGCTAAGTTCCAAACTAGCTCATTGCATGAACATTTTACTTCTGAACATCTGGACTAGAAAACTGAGTATGTTCAAAAAACCCAAGGTTTCTCTTCAGGGCAAGCAAACAGTGGGAAAAATGTAGGCAGTGTGTAAATATACAGTGAAGGAATTTGCAAGAAACAACATAATATTTTCCTATTCCCAAGAAGCTGGAAGATAGCTTGCCCATGATGACAGCATTTTCTGAAGGAATAGCTGGGAAACAGAGATTTCTTGCATCATCATTCCTCTAAAAAGCCAGGACACTTAGTGATCTCTTCAGCTCTGCTCTAGATGGAAGACTTCCCTGCCAAGGTAATGCCTCCTCCCCAGGGTGGTACAAACCAAACACAGGGATGTCTCCTATCATTCCAAGCTCTAAATATGAAGGAGATAATGATTTTCACATGTCTTGTCTGTATATACATGCAAACCAGAAACCCAGAATGAATGGTGGAAGGACTGAGCCTGTCTCCAGTCCACCCGGCAATAAAACTTTGCTGGGGATCTTTTTTTGCTGAGTGTAGGTACAGTGAAATTTGACCCAGAAAGGGTAACATTTTCCCCATGTGCCTGTGCAAGAGAGATGCTCATTTTTGCACATTGCTATTTAATACCTGTTACAAGGAAAGGATTCCTGTTTTAAGACTATTTTAAGACCTCTAAAAGAATTCAAAGGAACTTCTGAGAAGGCTACATTCAGCCACAACAGAGTGGTTTAAATAGATCCATGGCAGCTCTTTTTCTTAAACCATGTTGTACAAAAGCACTGCAGCTTAATAAAAAGCACTGCAACCAATGTGCCTGGCAGATGAATATGTCAGCAATGGAAGGTTATAAAAGTCAGACTGGTGCATTCATAAAAGTGGCACTGAAATGCTCCTGTGCATCCTGTCACTGTCTCCTGCAGGGACAGGGCTGTGGGATACAAGAGGCTCTGCATGTCCTTGTCATCTCCTTGGCACCCGTGACTGTGGCCTTGGGCAACTGAACAAGATAAGTCCCTTTCACCCTGTGCCCAAAAACCTTTTGGGTTCTCTCTGCCAGGTTCCAGCTGTCCTCAAGATGAGGCAAGAGGCTGGGGTTCCACAGGAGATGCTGCTTGTAGCAGCAACAATGGCAATTCTCACACACAGAACAATAAAAGTGTGTAAATCCACACTGGCAACTTGTAACCTGCATGATGTAACTCCTCCTAGGTTATGGGCAACATCTCTATTTCAATCTGGAAGCAGAAGAAAGGCAAGTAAGATTGATTATTTTCTGTTGACTTATTTCATTCTTGTCACAGTTTCCACAAACACACGAAATTTCATGCTTCAGTACCTGCAACCCATCTTTTGGTTTAGATACAAATAAGGAGCTCAGTTTATGTTGGTTGAGAGGAGAATGAGATCAGGATTGAATTTTGAGACAGCTGGGACAGATTCAAAGGTTATATTTGCAGAATATGAAACATTCAGAGCCAGGCAGTCCATGGCTGTCTGTGTTCTGCTGACACATTTCTGGATGGAAAGCAGAAAGCTGAACTAGAGCTTTGCACAGCCAAGAGGCTCCTGCTGAAGAAGACAGTCACGTAAACTCCTATGAACTCAAACTGCTCACTTCCAGGCTATTCCCTCATTTGCCAAGAAATGGTTAAGAAATGTAGCAGTTTTTAAGAATGTGAGATTAATTTTACTCTTTTAGTGAAAGTTATGTCGTCAGTGTATCAGATAGTATCAGCAAAACTCAATATGCAAAATTTAAACATAGGAATTCCTCAGTGTGGCAGTGGAAATCAAAGTAACATCTGTGATATTTTACTGTTGGCAAGTTACACTTGAATGCAATGAAACCTGAACAAAAGCAGAGCAGAGATGACCTTGCACACTTCTTACCACTGATGGCAATAGATAAAGGAATCCAGGCCCAGGAACTGACTTTTAATTCAAATTACTATTAACCATGCCCTGGTCAACAGTGTTCCAAGGATGCATTCATTAATGCAAAATTTCCATGTTAATTTGAATTACCACAGGCACTTCCAGTACCCTTTTAATCCAGCAACAAAGCCTTGTATTTGACTACAAGACTGTCAAAAACAGAGTAAACCCCACTCTCCCACTGTGAAGGGTGTAAAAATAATAGTAGATACTAGAAAATCAGATTCAGTAGAAAAGCAGAATCAGATTTTAGTTCATTATAAAATTCACCAAATATACCAATGAACTCAAGCAATTATTTTCACATAGAAATGTTGATGAGATTGTAACAAGTTTCAGTAATGACTCACCTGGGATAGATTTGAATAAGGGCCTAAAGGGGAAAAGCTCAGTATTTCTACTGCCAACTGCTTAAGCTAAGCAGTTCCACCAGTGTATTTTCTTTCCATGGAAAGAAAATCCACTATAAACTCCTAGTGAGGCACAGATGAAAAGACAACTAGAAAGATGGTTCTCAACTATGATGAATTTACTTTACAATATAATCTAATTGTCTGTTATTTTAGCCATTTCATGAGGTTTGGAGAAAAGAATTCCTTGTTTCCACGACCGGCTTTCTTTTCCCTTTTTTTAATCTCCTCAGAGGGTAATTAGCTCACAGCTGCGTAACTCAGGAACATATTTTCATCATCCTTTCAAACTGTGAGCTTGGGCTCTCACAGAAGCACTACAGGATTATTGGAGACTAATATATGCATTTGTTCCTACACTCAGAATTCATGGGTACAGATAAACTTTGTTCCCATTACAGAGCAATTTATTCAGTCAAGGGACAAATAAGAATAAGAATAATGGTCAGAACATACGGGAAGCACCAAAGCACAAAGCATTGAAGACTAAAGTCAAGGGCAAAACCCCCAAGGACCTACAAAGGCTCACTGTGATGCAGTTTCATGAGCTTCTCGAGAGAGGGAATAGGTAAAAGGTAACTTACAGCTCAGTCACGTCCTTGGGAATTCCCTTGGGCAGCATCCGCAGCCCTTTGTTGCTGCAGCGAACCACTGAATCCACACAGGCACACTGGGAAGGGCAAGGAGGGGACAGCATGCAGCTGCTTTCATCATTACCTGCACAGGAGAGCAGCAGAGGGTGAGCAAATCAGCTTGTCAGGGCACCCACTCTGAAGGTCACTGCTGGTGAGGACCAGGGAGGGGAACCCCTAAATTCAGGGGAACCATCACAATATTTTAAAGCAGATCCAATGCTTTGGATCACCCTGCCTTCATGCAGGTCCTTTAGGCAACATGAACAATTCATAAACTGAACAGAAAGATTTTTAAATAAATATTTTTTTCCTAAGTAGAATCTACTTTGTAATTCTGTGAATTACAGTGCAATGATCAGTTGTATGAATCCCAAATCCTTCCCCCCACCCACAGTATGTCAGCTGAAATTGAGAACTCAACCAGCACACTGCCCTTAAATTCATCTAGACAGATAATACTCACTATCTACTCTCCTTTTGGAAGACTTTTTTCAAATCTGACTTTTATATGTTTATTTTTTACTTTTTAAAGTCAGCCTGGCACTTTGTTTATGACCTGAATTGTAAAGCCTCATTGTTTTTAACAACGATAAGCAGGCAAACAACAAACTGAAGCAGCACACGTCCAACTGCCGCAATCCATCTGCGCACACATAAAAATATCAACTTTCTCCAGAAATGGTTTCAAAGGTCCATAAACAGCAGATTAAATCTTGTAATTGAAGAACAATAGGGTTTCTGCAGTAGAAAGCGACGCTTTGAAGCTCAGCACATTAAAGCATGGATTTTCCCCAAAAGCAACAGGCTTTGCAAAACACCAGGCACATGCCTGCCGCAGGACCACGATGTGCAGGGAAGGAAACACTTAGTGCCACATTCCCTGGATGACAGGAGGGGAAGCTCACAGCTGTGGGTGAGCACAGGCAGCCTGAGCTGCCCGGCAACGACACCCCGAGCTCCCAGGCTGCTGTCATTCTGTGCCGCCTGCTTTCTCCTTTTAACTGATGCAACGACTAATTGAGACAGATCTGTGTCTTTCTTCTCTCTGCTGGAGGTACCCATGAGCATTGAGATTAAAGAAAAAGACTGGAAGTCCTGGTACAAGATAACAGAATTAGCCCAGACTGGATGGGTAGGAATGATTTGCATTCAGAGGGCTGGGGAGGCACCACCAGACTACAGAAGAACAGAGAAGATTTTTTTCTTTTTTTCCTGCTGAGTTTAATGATTGGAAACAAAATTCAAAGTCCTTCATAAACCTGCAGAAAGAGTATGTTTTTTCAGCATATTTAATTTTCCCCTGTGTTCTGTGCTTCACACCCTGCCACCACCTACTTTCCATTTGCCTTGACTCCAAGTGACTGCATGACAGAGAAAGCTCCCAACTGGGGAATGACATTCTGTGCACCAGGATTCTTTTTCTTCCTCCCAAGTGTGGAATGTCATTCTGTGGACCAGGATTTTGGTTGGTTTTGGGACTTTTTTCTCTCAAATTAAAAGTGAATTATTCTTTTATGACTAAACTTGGGTCTCTTGAGCTCTGAGCTCAAGAACCTGGGCCTGTTGCCAGATTGCTTGACTAGGACAGGAATTAATTTTTACTCTAAGTAGGGAACGTCTATCACTCTTATTGTCTCTTTAGAGGTATGACTAACTGCACCTCCAGCCTATCTGGTCTTAACAGGCTACAAATCACATTAGCAAGGTATTCATCAGGCAATTTTCTCCTTACTGTTTTCTCTAAAATCTGATTGACCAGAAGACAAAAAATCCTCTACCTGAAGAATGAGAGAAATGTCAGGATATTTTCTTTAAAACCTATATAGACTCAACAAAGCATGAAGCATCACTGAGTAATTTCAAATAATATCTAAGTGTTTTTTTATTTCCCTGTATTCACCAGTTACCCTCAACAGCACCCAAATCTAAAAGACTTTTCAAGCCCACTGGCTCTAGAGTCTTAACTAAGAGTATGAATAAGGAAGTGGGAGGAATTATTACACCAGGATTAGACAAAGCAGAGTGTTTGTCTATAATAAATTAATTCTTGTATTTAGGTGTTCATAGGAGAAATTCAGAAACTTGAAAACAAGAATAAAAATATATTTCTGCTAGAAAACAATGATCTTCACCTCCAGGTAGCAGCCTTGATCATCACTAACCCAAAATGTCTACTTTGCAGCACTGCTTGGTAGGGAGGGATCTTCTCACAGAGAACATTACCAGAGGTGCCAAATCAAACTGGATTTTCTTACCATCACAGGTGAAGTCCTGGACATCTACATCTTGGATTGGAATATCCTTTAAGAAAAAGGGTTTCAAGCAGCGTGGATTTCCACTGACAATTCTCTTCTTCCTCAGCCATTTCCCCAGCCAGGCCAAATGGCAGTTACAATTAAAGGAGTTAGCCAGCAAATTACTGGAAGGAAAAAAGACATGGTTACATTACACATGACCATACAGAAATACTGAAATAACTACAGAAAGATGAGGGGCTCCAAGTCCAGGCTCCTTCCTGGGTTCTGTTCCTGTGAGATCCTTCCTCCATTCTGCAGATCTGGGAAGTTCTACACAGGAAGTTTTATACTAGGGCAGGGGGTGTAATTAAAATATATATAGTTATGCATATATGGACATATGTTTATTAACCAAAGTGCTTACAATTATTATTTAGACACCCTTACAACACTACCAGGGCTGGATTTATAGGGGAATTCAATCCAAGCTACAGCTCACAACCAAGTCTAAACTCACCCCTCAAAGTGCAGCCATGTGCATATGATCTTCATCATGATCATCTACCTGCCCCAGAGCACTCATGCTCTCCCCTTGCCCCTGCTCCAGGCCATGCAAAGCAGTGCCAGGAGGGAGCCACTGGCAAGCTGAGTTTGGGTTTCCTATTGAAACAGCAAGGATAGTCCTATACAGGTTCATAGATACATATATAAAGCAGCACTGTCATCTTGAGCCACTTAAGTTTTCTCAGCTCTGGATATCTGTAGTGAAAAGCATCTGCTCTGCTGCCTTGTGAACTTTGTGGGGTCTGCTTCAAATCTTGCTCCAGCTCCTGAAATATCTTTCAAACAGAGCCTAGTCATGGCACTGTGCTGTGCAGCCCCCAGAGCAATCATCTGACAGCCTCCACCAGAGGGATGGATCCTTCACACAGCCTGGCTGAGCTGCTCTTTCCCAACCAAACTTCAGAGGAAGGAAAGAGGCTGATATCCCTGGTAAAAAGGGAGAGCTGGCCACATTGTGTGCAGATACAGGGAAAATCAACAGCCTCCCTCTGAGATTGTCTCATGGAAGAAAAATGAGCTGTCGGAGCCTGAAAATGAAGTATCTAAATTAACATTGATGGACTTTTCACATCACATGTGAATATGTCCAGGAGTTAATATTTTGGTAGCACAGAAGGAAAGATGGTAACAAAATTTCTTTAATTCATAGCATATCTTTTAAGACTAGAAATTTCAAGGCAAGAAACAGGCACTTCAGGTGCAGTAGCTGAAGTACCTTGAAAGTCTTCACTCACAACATGCTTTCCCAAACCTAAACATGCAGCCATAATCGGATCAGGACTTCAGCCAAACAATTCCTTCAGAAAAATAATAGTGCTGAAGACAAAAACATATGGCACATTTGAGGTGCGGCAGTTAGAAAACAAACCCAAACCTAAATTCTGTAGGTTGTAGGCCAACATCACATAGCCACAATATGATTTACAGCTGCTCTCAGCACTGCACAACAGCCTGCTTCAATCACTGCTGTGCCCTGCAGCTCTGGGGTTAATCCCATGCGCATCTAATACAGGCTAATGGACATTGTGGAGAAAGAAGAACTGGGGGGAGCAGAAAACTCAGCATAATGTTGTAAAAATACTCCACCTGCTTCACGCTAAGATTCAAGGGCAAGGCTAACTCTCTGCAGAAAGGTGAGAAAACCAACAGGTTACACCAGAGCTTTCAGACAGAAGGTGCAAAAAAGCACCGAAAGCAACACTCTATTTCTAGCTGCTTTCCTTCTGAATTGTTTTCCATTTTCTTCAATCCATAATGGGACCACATGCAGGATGCTTTGTATATTTTCCACACTGATACACTCTGGCATGAGCAGAGTGCCTAAACCAAATGTCTAAACCGCCGACGCCGAGCGAGCCAGTGCTTCAAAGGCCATTTGTTCCACTGCTGGAAGAGAGTGAGACCATATCCACAGAGCTTCTTCCATGACACAGATCCTCAGAGGTAAATAATCCGCAGTTGGAAACAAACAGCAGGTGTGTATAAGCAGTTTTCTGGAAAACCAGCAGCTCTGAGTGTAAAGGATATTTTCCACATCTAGAGAGCACCTTACAAGACAGAGCAAAAACTTTACAAACATTCAATCTACAAAATGCTCCATAGCAAAAAATAGTAATTATTCCTGCGTAGAGAGGAGAGATTATTTGACTTAATGTGCTACTGCTCACTAGCTGAGCAGCAGTAACTATCCACAAAGCCTCCTTTTCTTCCTGGCAAACACAGGTTACCAAATGATGTTAAATTCTTGGAATCTTTAGTTTGGAACTTGGATTATGCCTTTTATGAGGAAGTAAGAAAGAAATAAGTTGTTACAGGTAAAATTAATAAATAAGCAAATCTACCATTTAGAAATTCAAATCACTCCAGGCAAAAGAAGGACAAATTCATCTTGTCAGCAATTCCACAAGTCCTCCTGCTACTTTAGCAACATTTTATCCCTTTCCAACTGCAGAGCAGTGAGTTTTAGCTTTAATGCAGTATGAAGCTCACACATGTCCCTACATATATGCTCTTTCTGTGGCAACACTGTGATGCAACTTTTGATAGAAATATAAGAGGAAAGCTCTCCTTAATGTATCACCTGGTAAAGAGATTCCCTACTTGACTTGAAATGGAATTGAAAGTCTGGAAAGGCTAATTATATGCAAAAGCTTTACGGTGGAATCTGACTATTCAAGTGGAGTTCTCAAATCAGAAATAGTAATGTTGGGCAGAAAAATTGATGTAAAAATTCATCATTAATAATCAGTGTTCCTACACATACAATAGTGATTTACCACTCAGACAGAAATACAGCAATCAAAGCTGTAGCAGAGATTTTGTACTAACATTAAATTCAGAAGTGTTTACTCAAGGACATTGACATATTTTAAAAATCAAGGGGAAATAGAAGTCTTGAGGAATGAAATATGCATATCCTACTACAAGTGCCTCTTCAAAATTGCAAAGAAGTCATATAATATTAACTATTTAAATGGATTCTACTGACCTGTTAGAAAAACATGCTGAAACACATCTGGATGTTTTTGAAATTAGGTTGAAAATATACTCTGGAATTCAGGTTAAGTTTATACAAGAACAGTTACAGGTCATTCTGGCATTAGCTTCACGCTGTTATTTTAATAATAATCCATGAAAAACCAGTTCTGCTTGCAAATACGTCTCCTTGACTGTGTAAGGACTAAAAGAGATGACTGAATTCTCTGTATGAAGAAGTGCAATCCCACTTCAAATTAAGATGCTGCAGTACCTGGTTTGATTAATAACAAATAAAAATTGCTATTTTTTCTACAAAATAGATGTCATTCCTCTATTGAAAATCATTAATCAGGGTATTATTTCCAGAGCTGTCCATGTTTTGGGAATATCAATGAGACTGACTCAGAAAGAGTAAGAACAAAATGAGCAATATTCTTTAGTACTGTAAATTTTCCAAAATAAAAATGAAAATGGAACTTTGCATGAATGTTTGCCTCCCATTAATAGATGTAAAAATAAGTGATCACAATACCCGATTAGCTCCCAAAGTGTGGGTTGAACAGGAAAAGCAGTCACACTATCTAACTTCAGTGGTGTTATCCAATACATCCACCTACAATGGAGCTGGGAAATGAACACAGCTGAACTCTGCATTTACACATCAAAAATCACCATGGCCTCAACCCAGCGTCCAAAGAAGTCAAAACCACACCTTTTCTGTCTGTAGATCAAACCCAGAAATGAAAATGTGTCAAAGAACAAACTTCCCCATCAAGACACAGCTAGGAACCAACAGGATTATACATCAGTGCCAAAGCAATGCAGTCTAATTAGCAGCAGCTTTAATTGCTGGCACTAGGAAGTGCAACAATCTTTTTCCACAGCTGAAAAAAGAAAATAGGCTTTCTTCTAACAAAATATGACGAAGACAATTCTATGCAAGCAAGGTAGGACTTCCCAAGTGGTTCAGAGAGTCCCAGCACAAAGGGAGCCAGGGAAGGAAGCACAGAGACAACTGAGAGAGGAGCAGGCAGGCACTGCCCGCAGCACAGTGACAACAAGCTTTCAGCAAGTGCCACTTGCCTTGACCACAGACTTGAAAACAGTCACTAAAAATAATCTGGTTGTGTTTCTCTCTTTGTCCATCAATTTCAAGGGGACTCCTGGGACTACAAAATATAAATGAAAAGAAAATTCTGTGTTCCTTATGCTGCACGGAGCTAATGCCAAAATGATAACTGATTTACTGGTGAAAAGTTGTAACAGCAAAGGGAAAGTGTGAGCAACAAAACAGCCGAGATTCAACACCTCTTTCTTCACCCAAACATGATGGAGAGTGCTTTCCAAACCTGAAATGCAATAGCACTGAGAGTTTATTTTGACTGGACACTTAGGCTGTATTTTCAGGACAGACAACTTCCATTAACAGCAACACCAGGGTTCCTCTCACAGCTGGAAACAAAAGGCAAACTTTCTTTCCATATTTATCAGTCTGTACTTTATTAAAAGGGACACACTAAAAAAGCATTTAGAAGTATTTAAGAAGCCTGGGAAATACTTCAAAGAATGATTGAGAAGTGAGAGAATGAAAAGAAAGTTTAGGTTGGGATTTTCAAATTCACATTCAGTGAGACTTGAGTATTTTGTCATCTTCAGATGGTCTGAAAATGTAAGAATTAGCTAGTAGATTTCTGATGTTTATTTAACTAATCTAACTGAAATCCAAGAAAGCTGTTCTGACACCAAAGCAGCTTCAGGGAGCTGAAGGGTGTGATAAGCTACACCCTTGGAATCTGCAGAAGTTGTTTTACACGACCTTCCACTGCACATTGCTCTGGGCTATGACACAGCAAAACACACAGTCCTCCTGCCTGAGGACAGCAACCTCCAAGTGTTTTCAGCCACTCAAGCTGAAACAATTCAAAAATTTTTGTAAATCACATCTTGTATCCTCCAAACCTGTGATATCAGTAGGATGGAGTTTTCTTTTCCTCGATAAGGTTTTCCACATAAACTGCAAAGTTTTTTTTTAAGAGGAAAGCACAGAAGAACAGCACAATGACATGTTCATACCATAAAAAGATAACCTACATTGTAGACAAAGAGACCAATGTGCTGAAGGCTCCAGGGGTGATGGTGCTGATGTGATTGTCATACAGAGAAAGGAGCCTCACTGAGCTCAGGCCAGCAAAGGTGTCGTTGTTTATACAGCTGATGGAGTTGCTCCTCAGCATCCTGCAAGGATTGAAACAGGGAATTAGGAACCACTGGGAGGGAGGATAATTTCAGGATAGGAGGTGCTTTACTAAGGGCATTGACAGATGCTTTGCAAAGCACTCTGCTTTTATTGATTGCTCAAGTAGAACACAGCTAGGGGAGGGTTAGATTCATGTAAACATGGCCTCATAAATTTAAAATACATCTCTTCCACACAACATTAGAGGCTGATGGGAGCTGCACATCTGAAAGCAACACGCAATTAAAATTATGACTAGTGATGAATCTGAAATAAAAACTAAAGGCTCAATTTAATAAATATCTGAGAGTAAGTTGAGATGTATTTCAGATATCAATTGATAAAGACTGCCAGAAGTCTGTGACAATTACAATACTTCATTACTTCTGCTCCTATTGTGGATGTTATTTGTAATCCACACTGCAGAAGTATGGAAGGAAACCGTATCCTCATCAAAAATCAAGGAAGATCTTAGGAAACATTTCCAGACCTGGCACAAGCTCTGGAATATCATTATCATCATTAATTGTGAAGACAAAACCCAGTAATCATTCTATAAAATGGTCTTTGCTTGGTGCTTGTACCAGATGAATCAGTGCTGTGTTTTGGAAGATCCATCTCTCAGAGTTGTTATGGTAACAATGAACTCGACAATAAAGACCAATTAATCTGAAAGACTGGAGTATCTTGTTTCACTCCATTGCAAAAAAGGCTCGTGTGTATTTGTTACACTGCATGCCAATCAGTATCTGGGTCTGTAAACATCACTGCACTGCTGTGATATTCCTACTTAGGTGAAAAATTATTCAGTAATTAAAGCACACTCCCAAAAATCCACAAAATACATGCAGCTCATGCTGCTGTTCCAGTGAATTGATCCTCCAAACTGAGGAGGGTTAACTCCTTGGTATCAAATTCATGTGGTGAACAATGGAAATTCAGATTCCCTTAGGAGTCTGGATTTAATCTCAGATTGGTATTTGCCAGTTGGGCATTGAAATGCTACATCAATAGCCACCTCAAAATCACTAAAGAGAGATTAGATATGGCTGGGAAAAAATTCAGTGTCATCACAAAGATTTTGTGTTTGGGGCTGACCACTGTGTTGCTTTTGCATCACTGTTCTCTCTGCAGAGTCTCCACCAGAGTCACCTTGGTCTCTGAATTTTGGGATTGCAACTGGGGTGAAACTGTCTCAGGAAAGACTCCCAGGGCACAGAGACACACCTTGCCAGGTGAAGACCAGTGGCTCTGAAATGAACAGACAGGAAATGAGACAATAAGGCCCTCAGTGGATTAGTAGCAGTAGGAAACCTTTCCCTACCCTGTGTGGAACCTCTCAGGCAGTGAACTGCAAGATGGGATGGATGGATTTGAATGCCAATATATCCTGCACAGTGATTTACTACATTTCAGGAACATACAGTCTTTTAAAAGCTGGACCATGACCCTGACAAATGCAGCCCCTTTGCAAAAGATTGCTATTTTAATGTTGAAAGAAAGTCAATTAATGGACAGCAATATGTGTCCCTCAAGCCAAACCCTTTGGTTTCACATCATGGTTGGCCATGCACTGTGTGCCCTTCCTGAAAGAAAAGTTAGACTCACAAATCCTCGTATCATGCTGAGTATATTTAGGCTGCTTTATCAGCTGGGGGAAATGTAGGTCAGGTCAGCAGGATAGCTTGAATGTTAAGCATCTTTTTATTAAAAAATGCTGAATTTTGTTTAGGAGCACTGCCACAGGCTGCTTTACAGTATAAAAATTAATTTAATATCTATGGGCAGTATTTTCAAATCCCTTAGTAAAGTGCATACATTAAATCAAAGAACAGATGGCTGGAACCACAAAAAATGTTAATGGAACAGAAAAAGTTCCATATTTGTCATTACAGAACAAAGTCCTTGAAATGGAACTTGAATTTCTTTTTACACTTGACTAAGGACTGAACTAATTGTGCCATGTTACCTTGCAACATAAGAAGTATTTTCTGCTAATGAATAAATTGCAGATTTTAATTGTATTTTGATTGCTAGAGTCTATTTACTGACAGCCCCACCTAGTCAAGAGCTTTCTTTCTACAGCACAGTTCCAATTTGGGTGGAGGAGGAGAGGGAGTTCCTATGTGCTTTGTTTCCACAGGAAATAACAAAATAATAAAACATTTCATAATAAAACACATATGACACACGACAGGTTTGCCATCATGTTAGTCCTGAAATTCCTGAAAATCTGCCTATTTTACAGAAATAGCAGATAAATCTCCAACCTGCCCAGGACCAGAGCTACACTGAAACCCTCATGAGGTGCTCCAGCACCCAGCAGTAGCACTTGCTGTGTAATATCAGATATTTTTCAGCAGGCACTGCTGAACCTGAGCACCTCCAGCCCAAGGAGAGACTTACAGAGTCTTGAGCCCTGTGAGGCCCCTGAACATCCTGCCGTGCACAGACTCCAGCTGGTTCTCGGTCAGGATCAGCTCCTGCACTCCTGACGCTCCGTCAAACGCGCCTTCTCGGATCTCCTTGATCTTGTTGTTGCTCAGGTTTCTGGAAGGACACAACCAGGCACAGGCAGAAAATCAGTAGGGTTTTATTCCAAAGATACATCATCACACTGGAGGGACAAAGGAAGGAAGAATTAGTGCCTTTTAGTGGTCATTTGGAGAGACATTCATTCAGCCAGGAGAGCATCCAAAAGTTCAAAGGTGTTCCTACTGTACTTACAAATATCTCCTTTGCACTCATCAAAACCACAATTATTTCAGATATATCAAGAGAATTTAAATTAATGCAATTACAAGCTTTTAACACCTCCTGTAGTTCCTTCTTATACCTGTCCCAGGATACAACGAATGGAATTTTCTAACATCTGATTCATGTCTGTGAAGTTATGGACAATGGGCTGGGTGCTCATCTGGCCAGAGTCAGTTAATGTCACTACAACTGAAATGGTCGAAATATGGACCACTGTTATTTACTCTACATGTGTCTGATTCAAGCTTTAGCATGTGCACTTATGAACTCCCAGGCACTTAAATAAAAAACCACCACTCAAAAGGAAATGTGTATCTCTTAATTGTCAATTCACAGCCACTGCAGTGCACTGCATTATTGTCTAAATATTTACTCTGCCCATACAGTCTCAAGATGTTTGCTTATAGACCAATATAAGAAAACTTTGATCTACAAAGTCAAATGAAGTTCTCCTGAAATGCAAAATTAATCTTTTGAATATTTCATATTTGTGAAAACCCCAGTGAACAGACAATTTCCGAACGATAAAAGTGCCATCAGAGATGCATAAAAATAAATGGCATTTAATAATTTAAAACATTTATATAGAATGCCCTAAGCACATTAAAACTTTGAGCCTCAGTCCTTCAAGTATCTCCCGTGATGTCCTGTATAGATTATGATGAATAATTCTATTTGTTGAGGTTTATGACAGGAAACATTGTTCTTTGTTTTACTATCTACAACGAAAAGGAGAAAGTACAAGATATGTTCTTGCTCCCAAGAAGATGCTAAATTCCAACACCATTACTCATACAGAAAAGCACATTATTGCAGAAATGATCCCAGGACAGACACAGCATGAGTAATAGTTTCAAAATCCAATTCCAGGTGATATAAAACAAATGACAAGGTATCAGATTAACACCTGGGCTACTCTGCTCAGAAGAGCTGGCAATCTTACTGAGATAAAAGTTGACAGAAGACATGGAAAGAGGACAGCTTGGCCTCAGATAGAAATAATGTGGGTCTTGCTCTTTTCAGAAGTCATCACTTAATAAAATAAAAAAAAAAAAAAGCCTTGGAAATATGTTTCATGTGGGAAACTGGAGTACACTGGTTTATGTCTGCTGAGCAACTGTCAGAGAGTGGGCCCTACAGCATGTGGCCCATCACCTCTTGTGCTTTCTTGTGATCAGAAAGAATAGGAGCACGCCAGCAATCAGCCAAAAATAACATAAAAACATATAGAAATACTTACATGCAGATTTCTCTTTCCAGAAGTTTAGTGCTTTGTGCTAAGGCTCTCATGAACAGTTTATGTTCAGTGTCAAAGCAAGTCAAGGGAGGATATTCTGACATACGCATTTAATTTTGGGGCTCAGCTATTTCTCCAGTGGAAATGTTTATAGCTCAGCATCTCCTTTGAATGCTGGAATAAATAAATGCTCCCAAAGATCCCCCTCCTGGTAAAGATCATGCCATGATGCATATTTGCACAAAAATGAATGAATAAGTAAGAAAATGTTTGTGGTGGGAAGGGAGGGTTGGTTACTATAATAGACAAAGACTTTGCAGATTGCACACTGACCTACACTTGTAGTTATAAAGTTTTATTAGTTACTTTTTACCATCTAAAAGATATTCAGGCACATGTATTAAAACATGGGTGCAATTTAAATGGTCTATTAGATACTGGAGGCAAAAAAGAGAAAATATTGGAGACAAAGACTGGCCACGACCTGCAAAGGAACTGACACCTTTCTACAGTGCAAACATCTGAATTTTAATTGCTGCCAAAGAACTTCAGCAGATAGGCAACTTGGCTCATTTGAGTTAATAATGCCTGATCTTTTCAGCAACATAAAATTACCCATAAATATGCCAGCAGTCTCTGAAGAAGCCAATTATAAATACCTCTCCCATGCAAAAGATTTGAAAATCCAAGATTAAATGCTGTGGTGAAATCAAAGTTGCAAGGCAGGGAAAGGACAAGCTCTGCAATAACAAATAGGTAGAGACGACACTGCCCTGCAAAACTGCTTGGAGTATTGTCAAAGCAGATGTTCTGCCAGCCTGGATTTTGTTATTTGTCTTCCTGAATTAGAGTTTCCCATATCAGAATGCAACAAAAAAAAAAGGTAGATGACAACATTCAGTTACCAAAAAAAAAAAGTTTCCTCCTAAAGTCTGAACAGCTAGAATAATAAACATGAGAAATTACATACTTTTGAGTCTAGAGTTACCAGGAAAAATAATCAGCTGATACAAAGCCTAAAAAATGAAAGCATTGAAACCTTTGCCTGGTCTGCAACTCAGAGACCTCTAACTCCATCCTTCCCAGCCCTGAAAGAATCTTTTGTATGTGATCATCACACTTGACAAGGAATTTTTTTATCAGAAAAAACCTACTGACAGACTTTATAGCAAATTCCCACTATAGAAAAGCCCCATCCTCTTTCACCACTATGATTCTACAAGGGATTCTTCTTGAAATACTGGAAGATAGTGGAAAAGAAGCTGAATTTTGAGATTCTTTCCGCCTCTGGCAGGACCCAAATGGGAGCCTATAGTCGACCTGGTCACTCAGGAAGGCTTATTGTTTCTGTAAGGACTCCCTGATCTACCTGATAACACTGAATCTTACTTCCACACTTTTATTTTGGACAAGAGGTCAAAAAAATTTTCAAAAAGCCTGGGTCTACTTTATAGGGGGCTGTGAATAGGAAATGAAGAGATCAAGAAGCTACCAAGGTGACCTTGTTCACACAGCTCACTTTTCAGTCACACTTTATTTATGGCTAAAGTTTATACTAACATTATTTCTGTTGATCTCCTAACTTAAGCACAGAACAAGCTGGATTCTGTTCAGACTTCACAGAAGTGTTCACCCTGCTGTACCTGCTGGGTCAGTGTCAGCATCCCAGCTCCCCACTGCTGCATTCCTCACACACCTTCCCACCCAGAAAACCACAGAGCCCAGGCTAGCCACAAAGGATCTGCTTGGTCTCACCTCCAACCTTTGAGCTTTATCATAAAAACAGCCTGTTCTGAGCAGTGTTTCCCTAGAATACTCTTGTCTGCTGGCAGTGGGATTGGAATCTTTAAGTACATGTGAGGAGGAAAAGCCCAGTGCTGCTGCATTCCTCTGGAGGATGCTGAGAGGGTTTTACGGCCTCTCCAACAGCCTGGCTGGGCTTTATGGTGAAAGCTGTTTTCGGGAGCTGGATGGCACTGAAAGTCTGAAATGCTACAGCCAGACAGGGAATTGCACCCAGTGACACTCCCACCCTCATCCAGCAGAGCAGACTGATGGCCTTGCTGTAAAAAACACCACGAGCCCAAATGCCACAAAGCACAGCACACTGCACAATGTGATTCCCAGAAAATGAAGTCTGTTTCTGTGTAACAAGCGACAGATGACTGCAACCTCATTTGCCATGGCAAAATTCATGCTTAGAGGAAAGAACAACAGGTAACAGCTGTTTCCAAGGACACAAACTACTTCTGCCTCCCCAAGAAACTTGATATCCTGGTTTTGAAACTGACTTCTAGTCTGCCAACTTTATCATGATTCAATTTTATTTCACATGTAAGATGTTCAAACCCTGGTCTGACACTCCATACAATTCAATCTAGCAGAAATACTTACAGCCAAATTAAGCCTCCAAAGGCAATTACATGCTAGGGGTGGGCTGGCAGTACCAGCTATTGGCAAGGCAGCCTGACACTTCTGATAATAAAGACCATATTATATGTACAGTTTGTAGCTTTGGCAAGGCTTAACTGAATGAACTGTTAGATGACCCTTTCAGGTTTTGAGGTAAATATTTTTTATTACTCTTATTCTCAAGAAGAAAGGTCAGTCCCTTTTCTCCCCAGCAGTGTGTATGAAGTACAGCAGCTCACCTTTCCACTTTGAATGTGAGCTCATTGCTGATTTTTTCCCTGCAGAAACAGCTGCTGGGACCTCGGCAGGAGTGGGCAATGCTGATTTCTGTAGGCACAGGGGAGTGGGCAAGCTCCAGAGATGTCACCTGGGGGCTGCAGCCTCTCCCTGGGGGTCAGCATTTCAGCAAGCAATGATATCCCTGTGCTCCCACTGAATTAGACAGCCAGGGGGTTTTGGACATTGAACCTGCCATGGCCAGCAGACCCCTCCAGGCTCCCACTGCCACAGGAGTCCCCAAGCACTCAAAGATTTTGTCTCTGATTCACAACTTGAGGTAGTGCCAGGGGGTGGTGGGGCTCCCAGTGTTTGCTTCATGCTGAATTTGGTAGTTGCTGCAAGAAAAGAGCTGCTCCCTTCCACAGAAATCAAAACTGGTGATGTCTCCCCTCTCCCTGCCTGATGTGAGACCTTGCTGTGCTGAGTGAGATCTCCCACTGCAGACATAATCCCTGTGAAAGGCAGAAGCTTCCAGCTCCTGGAGCCTTTCTATCTCCTGGGGATAGGACACCCCCACAAGTCCAAGTCCTGGAGCTGCTCCCACTCTTTAAGCCCTCAAAAATGCATCCTTGTATTTCTCCTGCACTTCAAGTGGATTTAAAGTGCTCTTTGCTAACCACCCTGCAAAATATCAGCAACACAGCCCATGGAGCCTGAAGTCACTGATGGGGCTTCAGCCTTCAGAGACTTCAGCTTTGCCTTTACACTTGCAAGATCAGGTGAGGCAATTTGGTAAGAACACAATGAAAGCAAGACAGAGGTCACTGGAGAGCCCAGTAAATTACTTCTGGACTGGATTAGATCAGTCTAGAAGAATCTACACCAAGATTTTTATTCTACTGTAAAAAGCATTAAAGATTATTAAAATTTAGGTTATGAAAATAGCATTATGTGTATGGGATTTTGCAGCTAATTATTTAAGTTGATCTTTTTTTTAAAGGCACATGCAGACATGTTAACCTTTTAAAAACCAGCAGGGTAATCGCAGCAATTTAATTCCTAAGTAAAATGTGGCATCACCTTGCATTATGTATCTCTGACCTTTAAATTTCTATCTCAACAATTCAATTTTGTTTTGCGTTAAAATGTATTAAATCCTGGGCTGACACATCATACAATAAGATTCATGTTAGGATGACTAATTACAGACAAATTGCACCACAAAAGCTAACTGCACATTAGAGGTGGGGTTGGCACTACCACCTGTTGCAAAGGTGGTCTGACAGTTCCCGTTTTTTTCCATGTCTGTCTCTCTCTGGAATTCTGCAGAGCTTTACTTGCCACAGTGGAACCATGGTACTCTGAAATGAAGTTTCTTTGCTAAGTTCCCTGGCATGGATCTGACACTAGTCCCAAACTCAAGTGAAGGACAACCAGAGGACAAACATTCAAATACCCTTCAGATATCTATAATCCAGATATTCAGATTCATTTCAGCAAAAAAAGAGTATTACAGAAAAAAATAAAGAAAAAAAATTTAAAAATATATTATTTAGGCTAATGGCCTGCCACTGCAAAGCTCTGAGCTGTTTTCTTAAGCCTAGGAAGCAATTCAATTTCCAGACTCCTCCACCTGCTGTTTGCCTTTAACACTCGAACAGACAAGGAATATATGATGAGACAGAGTCAATATTGTCAATCAAATAACAGTCAAGTTTCTTGTCCCTTACACACACTACAAAATGGGGATTTGATCAATATCCTTCCTCTCTAATTTAATAGCAACAGTGAAACCCAATGCAGATCATGTGCATCACATTCCTGCCACACAGAGCTGCTGCTTTAGGACCACCAGCAGCAGCAATCGCATCCATGGCATTCCCACATTTCCTTCCATTAGCAGAAGGATATAGTCTAGTAAAGGCTAAATCATAACCTGGAAGGAAAGGGGTGTTTGTTTGCTTGTTTCCTCCTGGTAACTCCTTCTTTTCACAGAGTGGGAGAAACAGGAAAAGAATCCTGAAATCTGGCTTTTTAAGGATCAAGCTACTGAGTAAAGCTGTGGTTGAAATGTTGGTCTGCTTATACAAAAAACCACCTTTTTCAGAAAATCCCTTCAATTAAAAGAGAGAAACTTCTTTAGAGCATCAAGTAGAACAAAAGATATGAGATCAGCTACAAAGATTTCCTAAAGAGTCTCTACTCAGAGGCTGCCACTAAACCCAGCAGGAGACACTTTTTGTGAGGTGTAGGGTGCAGCAGCTTCTTTTGCCATGAATCTGACCTGCTCCTGCACACCTCAGCTCTCAGCAGCTACCAAGGACAGGTAAAAGATTCTTTTGTTTCACAGAAAACAAACTCTTAAACTCTCACAACAGTTTCATGCTGGATTTATGCCCAAAATGCAGCCCCTGTCGAGGCGTCCCTCCCTCTGAGTGATCAATGGGGACAGCAAGGACAGCACTGCACCTCCCTACAGTAAGTTTTAAATAAAACAAAAGAAATTATTCCAATTTTCAAAACATAAATCCTGAAGTTTTGATGAGGACAGATGCTTTCCAGTTTGTGTATACACTTACATAGCATGCATTTTTCATTCCTGTTTACTATCTACTTACACAGGGAACAGAGCACTTTACAATGTCAACAGCATTTTCTGAGTGCACTGTAGCTACAAATTATTGATCATTCATAAAACATGAGGCAAATGTTTATGATTAGTTCCCCCAGTCTGGTGCTCTGTACTTACACAAATACAACCCCACTGCAAACCTGCAGTGCTGCATCTGAAACTCTTGCAGAAATAAGACTGACAAAAGAATCCCACTACAGGTGTCCCCAAAGCCCCTGAGATCTCACATGGATTTAAATGGCCAGGAAGCTCCAGATGGCAGAAACCATGTGAAATGAATACAGAACAAACAGGCTGATTTGCTTGGGTTCCCTAAAATAGTTTGATCCAGATGATAAAATCTTACTAAAAGTAAACAGTTAAATGAGATACTGGCAATGGGTCCATAGGGTTAAAACTTTACATAATTTCAGAAGGATCCATTTTGAAGACTATCAGGAGGTATCTAACATATTCTCTTTCCAAAACACTGCTCTTATTACATATATGCATTGTACTATGCCAGGGCTGTCAACAGAATTATATAGATATATTTGAATGACTGATCTGTAAGTTCACTAATTTATTCTCTTTGCTAAACCAATAATGATCTCCAGGAGTTGCCATCATCTATATCTTGCATTATTTTCCTTTGACTATTTGAAACAACCACACCAGTTGGAGACACACAATACATCTGAGAGACAATACCAAAATGCTGAATGTCATAATCAATCCTAACAATAAGCATACATCTGAATAAACTCTGGGACAGAATTCCTGTCTGCCTGCATGAGTGAAAGAGTAAGAAATGTAGCTTAAAACCCCCCCCCCCCTGAAATGTCAGCCTAAGGATCTTCATCTGTCAGTGTGGTTTAACTGTGCCTGTCCATCCTACAGGCAACTCATTCAGTTTCATTAAAGTCACATTAAAACAGTGATTTCTACTACTGCAGTACTAAACAATAAAAAAATCACCCCTTCCTCCTTTCCTTATTAAAAGGCAGCATGTATTCTAACAAGTGACTCAGACTTACATTTTCCTAAGGTTGGGCAACTTCTTGAAGAGTCCAATAGCTTCCAAGACAGAAATATCATTGTCATTCAGCCGCCTGAGAGGAACAAACACAGAGATATTTAATGCTTCACAGATGTCTGTAGATATCTCCCTGTGACATTCAGGGCTGCCACAGAGAACCATGACCTTTGTTAAGCAAGGCACTCATCTCCCTCTCCCTCAAACTCCTACAGTTAAAAGGGTTCAGCTTTGAAGGGAAAGGGACACAGAGGACTATCTCCAGTAAAAGCTTGGGATGCCTTAAAGAGTGTAATGCCAAAAGAGAGTGTCAGAGTCCCTTCATCCTCCAGTGCACAGGATAAGGAATTACTGACCTCATCCACTCCACACAAACCTTTTTGGCATGACTGAATCTCTCTCATGCATTCTGCTGCACAAGACACACAACTGGAGTCATGGTCCAGGTCACCAGGAGAGCTCTGATTTCAGGTGCCTTCCTATAAAAGTCTACTGATCTCCAAAATCAACGTGAAGGCCACTGTCTTTGCAGGCTTGGGATGTGAAATTCTTCCTCTGATGGCACATAGCTCCATTTTGCTATGTAGAGTCTTTGCTGTGTTTCTGGATGCCTCTCATATTTTTTTCTGAACTTCAGATCAATAATTTTTATGGGGGTTTAAATGGAATAAGTACAATAAATACAACACTAATTAAAAAAAAAATCTGTTTGAAGGGGCTACCAAAGCCAGAAAAGAACCAGGATCTTCAGTTGCTAAGCAATAAAAATGTTTTTTCATACTCAGATGTCTTGAAGTTACATCATATTTAGTGAGAGCTGTTTCATCCAAGCAGCAGGCAATGAATGCTGAGCTGGAATGAGGTCCTGATCACAGAATAACTCAAATAGTTTAAACCATTTCTTAAATAGAAATGACCAGGTGCAATGACAGAGGACTCCAGGGCAGACTGGAAAGGAAGGACACAGCTCAGGCCAGGCCAGCACCTGAGGAGGACATGGCTGGTGCTTGGGGCCACAGCTCCTTTCTCATCCCCACAGCTGGCATGAGTGCCAAGGAAATGAGAGGTGGGGTGTAGCAGCTCTGAAATAAAATTAACTTTCCCATTTTCACAAAGGGACAAAAGTAGGAGGTGCCTTCAATTGTCTGAGTCCCTTTTGCAGCCTTTAAAGATCAGGAAAGCCTACATGTGCAGCTGAGCACCCTGGGAGAGGCACACTTACAGGTCAGTGGTGTACTCGGGGAGGTGAGGGGGCAGGCGGGTGAGTTTTTGGTTGGAGCAGTCCACGACTGTCCCCTCGCAGCGACACTTCTCGGGACACACCAGGTCCATGAAACACTTGCCGGTGAATTTACTTCTGTAATCCTCTGACCCTGTAATAAAAGGAAAATACATTGCAGCAAACAGTTGTTGATAATTGCAGAAACCAGAGATATCGTGGATTCCATCCTCAGCATTGCCTCCTGTCAGCTCCCAGCTCCTGCACACAGGTTTAATACTTGCCAAGGACTTTTGCTCAGCAATTTTTAAAATTACTCCCAAGACTTTCCTCTGGTTTTTCACTCTCCCCCTAACAGACTAATTCCTTGTCTAACAAGCCTACCTGTTAAGGTATTTTCCAGCAAACTCACTTTTTTCCCATTTGGATTTAGTCCAGCAACCAGGAAAAGGCAGCTCATGAAAGAATTCAAATGACAAAAGACTTTTCAAGATATCATTAAAAAGTCCCCAATGCTCAGACCTCAGCTATTAGAGCTATTTTTTAGAGCAATCTTTTATTAGACAACCTTGTCAATTTTCCAACAATTAGATATCTTTATTAACTATGTTAAACAAACAGCAAAGGAAAGTAATAGCAGTTTAAATCATTTTCATTTTAATTAAGGAACGGGTAGACCATACTTAGTGGGAAGCACTCCCTGATGTGCCATTACACCGTGATTGCCAGACCTCTTTGACTGGGTTTTTGACCCGTTCTAAATGAAACGCTTTTCCAATTAGGCTCAGTGAACTAATCTGTCCTTTTCAGGTTTGGTTTTTCTCATTTAATAGCAGCAGGTTGGAAACTTGATCTCAGGGCTTCGAGGAACCAGGAGCATTAATAAATGTGTATGTAAGCAAAGTGCTGCCAAAGCCCCACCACACAATTCCTGCCCACTCACTTTGTATTTCATAATGGAAGCACCAGAACTGTCCCAGCAACCCTGTGCAATGCCCCAGGACTGTCACTACCAAGATGCATTTTTTTAAAGTTTTCCAGAGTTTTAAAAGTCAATTACCAGGCTTTCTCAGAGAGAGGAGTTGAACAAATGTTTTAAGGACCCAAAAACATCAACAAAAACTCAAGCTGAAATGTGTTTATAGAGACTTGATGACATTCATCACCTGCTTCCCCTTCCCAGACTGATAGATACTCCACTGCTCTTTTTATGACCATGCGCTATTTTCTGAAAGAAAAAAGAAGTTGCCTAAATCCACTATTATTTTAATTTATGTTGCACATTATCTCCACAGGGCAATGCAGTGAAAACAAGCAATTCTACTGGCAATCTAACACTTTGATTCCACAAACACACTTTGGTTTAGTTTTGTAATTCCAAGTTGGATTTATGAGAAACTTGACATACAGGTTTGTACTTTACCACTTCAGTGGTGCTAAATACTTTGCTTGTTTTCGTGCTTATTATAAATTATACATCTAAAGTGCAACTTCACTGACAGTGCAGCACTTAAAGTATTAGGACCACAGGGCATTTTAAAGCATTATAAAAATAAAGTCTAAGCTTTTCCCCACACCACCATCATTTAAACTCTTATCCTTTAAAAATCCAACATTTGGTACCCAGTCCTAGAAATTCCAAGCTTGGTAGTCAGTATGTTTGGTTGTTTATGACTCCTTGGAAACAATACCAAAGACAAACAGTTATCAGGAGCAGAGTTTATTAAAACTGCCACAATTAGAGTACACATTAAATAACCCAGCAACAACCAGTGACCAGAAAGTGTCTTGGAAATCCCCAACTTAACCCTTGCAGAAGCACTTCTAATTTCCATAGTAAAAACTTTTGTTGAAAAAAATAGTCACAAACAAAATGAAGTTACATAGAGTAAAAATTTACTAAGTAAAATTTTTAGTCTACTGATGGATACAAGATTCATCTTCCTATGGGAAAATAAGGATGGGAAAGTAATTTGAATTCTTTATGAAGGAGAACTGTATAACACTGGAGGGTGAAAATCAGTTTTTGGTTTTCTCTCAAACTTTCTAGCCAAGCAAATAAAGAATTTTACCACGTTTTGACTTGGTACCCACTCTGCTGATGGTGAGGCACACAACCTTCCACAGCTATGAGGAGCTGATGCCTGGGCATCAGTGCACAGTGACACCATTGCAGCAGGGGAAAAGCCTCTCAGCTCAGGAGAGAAAGGGAGGTAACACCACCTTCATACTTTTTGTTTTCTTTCTCATTTTTGTCCTCTTTTCTGTTGGTGTTTTTTTGTTGGTATTTTTTTGCTTGTTTGTTTGGGGGTTTTGTTGTTGTTTTGTTGTTTGTTTTGTTGTTTTTTCCCTTTGTATGTGAATTTAAATAGGAGTCAACCATGTAATCAGAGTCAAAAGTAATCAATAGCCTGTATTTGCTCAGCATGTACTCCATCATCTCAGCCTGTGAGACAGCAGGAATCACCTGCCAAAGACCAGATAAAATTCTCTATTTGACCTGAGCCTTGAGATCACTTGGACAGGTGGCTGCTCTGTGAAGATATTCCCATCTGGGATAGCAATGTGAAAGTCAGCCATCTGCTTCAGGACTGTTTCAGCACATCCATCCATTTCTCCTCCCAGGGCTATCAGTGCCTGACTGCTGGGGTCTGAGAGAACACAACAGGGCTCAGGAAGCTCAGTTCACCACTTTTTGCACATGATAAAATGATCCTTCTTGGAGAAGAGATGCAGGACAGAACATGACACGGGACTTTCTAGAAATTCCCCAAATTAGGAAGAATTACGTTTGCTGTTAAACAAGTAGCCAAGGCAACAGCAAGGCCTGTGAGTAACTGAGGGCAGCTGTGGTTATTCAATTTGCTAGTTACTCTGATAACATTTTTATTTCACAGCCAATGTGACACCACTATCAGGTACCAGGGCACTGTGATTCCTAATTATCACAGAACAAACACACTGTGCCATTCTACAAAACAGCAGCACTGAGATAAAGAAACATCACATTTCCAAGTGCTCAAACATTCTGTGTGCCTTTCTGATACCCATATGGAGAAATGAGCCAACAGAGAGAAATACCTTTTTGTTCTACTCTTCTTTTTAAGCATTGTTTAGAAAACCTGATTTCAGTTTTTAAAACTTAGCTTTGGAGTTCTGGATGATCTGTTCTGCTGCAAATCAGGCTGTCTCAACAGGGCTTGAAAACTGACCTGATACATCCATCCTAGAAAATGATCCAGCTGCCTCAAATTTGGCACCAAAAATATGACCACTGAGACCACCTGGCCTAAAACTTGAACAAAAACCCCCCAGGAATCTCAGCAGTTCTTCATGTAACCACAAGATCACAATTCTCATGGGGAAAAACCAAGCAAGTACATTTTTTGGTCATAATTTCCCATTTCTAGTATTAATTTTTGTCAGTAACTACAGATAAAATCTAAGAACCCCAGATGTCCCCTTTTAGATGGCTCTACAACAGATATGTGACAAATTTGCAAGACAAGGCAATATTTCAGTATAAGAAAACTTCTATATGAGACGTCTAAAGTCCTTCATGAAGAGGTGTCATTATCTCTGTGGAGGGAGGGAGTTAGGCAGAAGTATTTTAAAGATCTTATCTAAACTGTCAAAGCTAAAATGGCCCATTTGGATATGCTGACTCGGCTTTGCCCTGTGGAATTATTGCACAGTAGTGTTTTCATTCAGGCCATGTTACCCACGCCATTTCAAGAGATAAAGGACAATGTTTTCCAGACTCTTCTGAAGCTTTTTTTTTAACTGTATTTGTTCACAATGTGATGCCAGCACATTAAGGTTGCTCAGAGCAGGTCCAAAGCTACATTAAGTGGCAGAAATGGCATTCAAAGTGTACCTCAGGTAGAAGGACTCACTGGACAGCTCAAACTGACAGATGCAGCTTACATTATTCTCAAGGTAAGAAGACAGAAGTGATTTTTCATCTCTGTAGGTACGGCTGGAATCACCCTTGAGTATTATCAACCAACAGGATGCCTGACTCCTTCATTGTGAGAGCAATTAAACAGATTAATTACTTAGAAATGGTTATTCTGCATGCAAGCCCTGTGGAAAGTCTGTGCAAACATCACTGAGGCTCCCTGGCCGTGCCAGGTTAGCCTGGTTAGCCACACCTCACCTGTTTCACCGCGGAAAGGGGAAATCTCACCTTTCGATGCTTCTGACCCAGCAGAAGTATCCAGGCATGCCATGCGGCAGGGAGTATGCAGCCTTCCATGGTGCTTGACAGAACCATGTTCCATTTGTATTGTTCTACCACATGGTTAGATCAAGCACAAAGGAAAACCCCATGGACAGCCAGAGTCAGGGTTAGGCAGCGCCAGAGAGAGAGGAGCGTTGAGAGGAAGCAGCATGGAGAAGCACAAGCTGAAGGTTCACGGAGAGCTGCTCTCCACTCCACCCATGCAAAAAGGTGCTGGATACAAGAGGTCATCCTTTATGCTACTGCAGGAACACCCTGGAGCACAATTGGGGTTAGTGAACACGAACAGAGCCCGGGCGAGTTCAGAGACAGAGCTGGCGCGACAGAGAATACCACCAAAGGCTGCTCACGGCTCCTTGCAGGGAGCCTGAGCAGCTCCCACCACACAGGGAATGCCCAATCTGCACTGCTTTTTATTACTTACTCTCTCCTGGTGTCTCCTTTCAGTAAAAATGCCATTTAGGTTTGCTCCGTTTATTTAAATGCAACCTCAGAAATACCACAGCCCATATTAATAACAGCAGGTTCTGAGCTGATGGCCAAGCTCTGGCCTTAAATGCTCCCTGAGTGCCCTTTGAGCCTGATTTCAGCTCCCAGAGGCCCTTCCTGCTGCTGGCACTTACACTGACAATCTGTAATTGCCACTGCTTTTCTTTTTTGTATTTCCTCGGCACTTTCCAGCAAGGTAGCACACACATGCTACTACAGACAGAGAAAGCATTTTGTTATTCTGTTTCTGGGCATATTTGTTGGGTTTTGCACATCATTTACTGATGGAAGCTGAGCATTCTCTTTTCTGACATTCTGGATTATTTCAAACAGCCTTTTCTTCTAACTCACTTCTGCATCTTTGACATATAAAACAGGGCATTCAGTTCAGGCTCTACTGCTCCCACTGAAATAAAGCTCTCACTGACTCCAGAGCCTGCAGAGCTGTGCCAGTGGACAATGATTTTCAAAGTCACATCCCAAAGGTTCTTGCAGGAATCCCAAATGAGAGAGAAGTGGCTGTCCTCTGCTCACAACGTTGTGCTGAACCTCAGTGAAGGTCAGTGCTTGTGCTTTTCAATAATACCACCTTCCTTAGTAAGGGCTTTGCACTGCCCAAAGAACAAAGTCAGCATCACGCAGATTATTCATTGCCTACATGGAGAACAAGGCAATACCTGAGCAGAGATGGCAGATAATGCAGCTCTGTGCTTCACCATTCTGCCCTGACCCAGCATGGTTAGGCAGAAAATCAACACACAATTACTTGGGAACTTTGGGAAATAAGGACAGCATTAACTCAGCCACCCCGTCCTGTGGGTTTGGTTCAGCAATGAAGGTAAGACAACCTTATTTACTGTCCATCTTTGCAATCTCAGAAATAAACTAAAGCAGTTTTTTAGGGGACACCATCACAATAAATCTTCAATCTCCACTAGTTGCCAAACTAGCCAGAGCCTGAATTGATAAAAATACTGGATTATTAATTTTCTTTTGTGACTCATGCAATGTGGCACAAAACCACATCAATTTTGTTACCTGACTATTTCAAAGCATGAATAACCCTGGAATCCACATGTCACTTATTTAGAAATTATATCTATAACTAGCATTCCTGCCAAAAATTTTGTATGGCTGCAGT
The DNA here is from genome assembly GCA_024500445.1 of Entomyzon cyanotis. Classification (NCBI taxonomy): domain Eukaryota; kingdom Metazoa; phylum Chordata; class Aves; order Passeriformes; family Meliphagidae; genus Entomyzon; species Entomyzon cyanotis. The sequence goes on from JAKEPQ010000668.1 coordinate 1,571,992, forward strand.
GAAGAACGATACAGTCCTACATCTTTATTCCTATAATGCTTTAATAAAGCTGCAATTCTGGCCTGAGCTCTTCAAATAAATTAATCCACAGCACTCTGCCAAGCAATGACAAGTAACAGTTCATATCTTCCAAAGACTTTTATATTATATACTGATTTACAGTATTAAATGGGATATCTGTAATAAACTCAGTAATTTCAGTGTCAATGAACTCTTTCAGTCCTACTAGAACAAATGCAGCCTGAGCTCTGCAAATGCCTTCCTGAGAAACCTCATGAGAATATTTGAACAAGTCTCTATTCCTTCACTGCACTAATTAAACACCACTTACAGTAACTGCCTCAACTAATCATCAACTGCAATGAACAAGAGGTACCAGCACACAAAGATGTCTGTCAAAATCCTCATTTATGTCCCTAGAATACAGGAGAGCCAAAATACCAGGAGAGTGCACTATTTTATAAATCACATTAGAAATAAAATTCCATAAGCCTTTGGATGTACATAAGATCGTCCTGCATAAACACTTGCAAAAACGAAGTTGAAAAATCAAATATTTGCCAGCTTCCAGGAAAACCCCTGCCTTTAAATACTTCACAGCCAAGCAGCATTGCATGGTTTGCTCTTGGTGTCAGTTCACTTTTAATCCACTTTCTGTTAATCAGTCACTGAACCTGCAGTTTGCTAACAATTTGTATACAGGACCCTATTTTTAACCATCCCATTGAGATGCTGCACCTCAGGAGACTGCTGCAGTCTCTGAATAATCAGATGAAAAATTTATTGTCCAACTGCAGTACCAAGATCCTTGCACTGGGTTTAGCTCATGAGTCCTCTTGATGCCAGCACTTCCCCAGTTATTTTCTGTATCATATTCCAGTGACCACTATGCACACAGAAGGTGCTGCCTTAGCATCTCTGGTGTTGCTCAGCTTAACTTCAACACAGGGAATGGCAATGTCAGAGGAGAGAGCAAACTTTGTCCCACCTTAGTTTTTGAGGCTAAAAGAGCAATCAATCATTCATCTTCCTGACACAGTTAATTAAGACACCTCCAGAGGACAATCCAGATCTCAAATGAGGAATCTCTGCAGCTCTGTACTCTGCCTACATGGGAATCTAGGATAACTGTGTTATTTGGATTGCCTAAGAGATACGGATGCATCTGTGACTCAACATTCATCCTCCCTCTTTCCAGTGCCTCTTTACTATAATTGCAGATAAGGATGTTGGTGAGTAACAAAGCTGTTCAGATATTTTACTTTTTTGAAGGCTACTTCAACTCAAAAATAAAATGAGGCACAGCCTAAAATAAGCTTTCTAACTGAAACACATCAATTTACTTTCTTATTAAGAGCCCTACTCTCTGCCAAACAGACCAACCTGTTTTATGTTAAACTTATACTTCCTGGAGTGAAATGGTTTCCATTCTTTCCCCACACTGCAGTGCCAGAACTCACACACACAGAACTCTTCACCGTAGTGCTCTTCGTGGGCTAGTGAAGGCTGAGAGTAACTGACACAAATTTTAACATAAAGATCTGAACTGCTATCAAAGATGTGCAGGAAAGGGAGGGCTATAATCAGGATCCAGTACAGCCAAATTACTTTAACAACAGGAACACATCCACAGTGCAAGAGAATTCAGCTCCATTACCATTAGTCATAGCAGCTGAACTGTGTTCTCTAGTAAGTTCAGCTTAAGAAAGATTTCATGCAAACCGAAGCCCAAATACACTCAGTTTCAGTTTACCATGAAAAGTTCATATTTGTAATTACAAATTCAGTGTAGGATTTAATCTGCAGGTGATTTGTTGGTGTTAAACAGCCTTCCATTCAGGTGAGAATAATTCTTACACACCACAAACATATCCTCAGGTTTGGTATATTCAGAGGGTTTCTGAAGGTAGTTTGGCTGAGTCTTTGTGTTGTTCAGGGGGAAAAGGGGGGCACAACACACAGAATTTAACTGAATAAAACAAAAACACAAAAAAACCCCCCAAAACTAAAATAAACCAAAATGCAGACAGAAATCTGAATGCAGTTTATCAAATCCTACCAATCAATGCAGTGTTTCCTATCCCTTTTCCTCATGCCAGGGCAAAAGCTGTGGTGAGGAAAGTGCTGGAGCTTGGCCTCAGATGAGATTTCCCACTGCCAGGGGCAGGTGTGGAGCACCTGGGCAGGACAAACCCACAGGGCTCAGGGCTTGGTGCCTGCTCAGGAGAGCCACACACCAAGGACAGCAGCATCACATCCCCAGATGTGTCCCTGCAGCTCAGCTACCAGGGGAGAGCAGCAGGTGGATACCTGTGCTCTCCATCAAACAGAAAATGCTGAGGGCAGGAGCATGAGTGCATGGACTGTAAATTACTATTTGCTTATTAAAAATGAAAGGATTATGCAAAGTTGTCATCAGAGTGATCAGCAAATTACAGGAACAACTGGAGAGTGTTTCAGTCAGATAAATTATGTAAGATCTGGGTTAAATTCACCTACCTTTCACGATTTTAAACACTGGCTGAGGCATAGCAACACATTGCAGCTTTCCATTTGAGAGCTCAAAAATCTTAAACAGTGTTTACACATCCCTAGGAGAGGAGAAGGGGATTACCCAGGGAGTCCAAGGGACATGAAATGTGTGAACTACCACAGGGAAGGGACAAAAGTCCTGTGCTCCCCTGACTCCATCCATGGCAGTTCTGTGCTTCTGAGGGGACAGCAATGCAGAGAAGAGAGAAGGAAATTTCAGGTGATTACAAGAAACAGCAACTCTGTTCCAAAGCAGACAGTTAACCCAGGGAAGGTGAGTGTGCACGAAGACAGAGACTGGAAAAGACACATAAAGAATTAGGAGAAAAACTGCAATTAGTAAGAAGAGGTTTTATCAAATGCCTTAAAAATTATGAATGAACAAAAAGCAGCTACATTACCATCTAATAATTGGGATAAAATGAGAGAAACGACACTAACCCTAAATATGCCCGTTTTGAACCCAAATGTACCACAAAGGCTGACTTTGTTTTGGGTTGGGTTAACAAGTATTAGTGTCCAAAAAGGAGAGAATAATGCTGGCAGATGGTTCATTTTCCTCCTCCTGCTCTCCCTTGTCCTTTTGATTGTACAGCACTGTCTGGAACTGCAGTAACTAATTAAAGGCAGTTAGACACAAAGTATGCAGGAGCAAGGAGGAAGGCAGGTTCACGTCATTTCAAATAGCAATCTTCTTTACAAAAGTCTTATTTCTAAGAATTAGAAGATAAAAAGCTTTTGTGATGTGATGTTTGTAGAAACACATTGCTTTGATCATTATCAGAGATAGTTTGTGTCAGTACAGCAGGTGGAACTTTCATCGCTTTTGAAACGCACAATATACTGAAAAATGCAAACATATCACAGGGAGAAATAGATATACAGCTGAATGCAAGGGCAATTCTTTCCAAAAGCTATTTCATACATAGTGTCACACAGCAATCAAGGAACCTGCCAAGTCTTGAAGTGACAATAAGCTACCACAGAGACAACACAATCTGCTCACAGATTCATTTCCCTTACTCCTAAAGCCCAGTGCTGCCTTAGAAAACAAAACTGCTGTGTAGTGAAGTTAATCAAATGCTTCTGGTCAGGATATTTGTGTTGATCTTTTTTCCCCTTACTCATACTAAGAATGGGAGTCTCCAGTGACCTAAGGCTGCCAAGCACCATTGGATCCTTGGGTGGTCAGAGTGGGCAGATGTAGCCAAAAAGAAAATGATCATCAGAATTTCACTGTTGCCACTGAAAATGACAGTATTTCCCTTTTCTAAACAGAGAGAATTAGTCACAGCCTATTCTTCTGATTTGTCTTTCAAGAGAAAGTCTCTCTCAGATTTGATAGCTGTGGGGAGACAGTTGAGCAAGGGGGAGATTTGTTGTTATTGTGGTGCATTGCATTAGGTGGAAAGCAGAAAATCACAGGAAATAGTATCTATTTCAATCTGATGTTTGAACATATTTGATGGTATATTCAAAAGCTTTGCCTGTCTCACAGCCCTGGGCAAAAACACGTCCTGTTCCCTGCTGTTCCTTCATTTCATGCTATCATGCTTCCAATTCTCCTTTTAAAAAGAATTATGTACATTATCTACCTGTTGCACAGAAGCTCCTTCCTATGGCCACTCATAACCTTTGCAGATGTTGCTCCATTGTTATCAGTAAAAGCTTGAGTCATTAGGCTCTGGGAGGAAATAGCATCTGGGGAAAGTGCCTCAATTGAAAAAACTGATCAATTGAAAAAAAGAAAGCAAATACTTCTGGCTAGATGCTATCTGACAGGATGGTGGGGACCTGGAATGAAAACTGAAGGAAACAGCGTGCAGAATGAAGTTTTGTAGATCTGTCTTCACAGTTTCATTTAATTATCAAATACAGTTCAATTTAGCCCATCTGCTTTTGTGTCCTCTTGACATTACTTTCTTGATGCTCCTCTGCCACTTCAGACTGATGAAACTTCAAATATCTCAGCTTTTCTCCCCTGTTTCTGCTAACCACTCCTCTTTCCTATCCTTACAGAAAAAACACTTCCCTTTCTTCCCTTAATTTACTGAACAGTCACATTTTTTTTTCTCACAACAGTTCCTTTCTGACAGTCCCCTTTATGATCACAGAATCACAGAATGGTTTGGGCTGGAAGGGACCTTAAAGCTCATCCCATTCCACTCCCTGCCATGGCAGGGACACCTTCCACTGTCCCAGGCTGCTCCAAGCCCCAATGTCCAACCTGGCCTGGGACACTGCCAGAGATCCAGGGGCAGCCACAGCTTCTCTGGGCACCCTGTGCCAGGGCCTCGCCACCAGAACAGGGAACAATTCCCTCCCAGTATCTAATCTAAACCAACCACCTTGCAGTTGAAAGCCATTCCTCCTTGTCCTATCACTACATGCCCTTGTCAAAAGCAATGTGGGAAACACACAGATCAATTCAGGACAACCTCAGAATTGTATGACTTTAAAACTCTCCCTGATGTCAAAGTATTAAGCTCACCTAGGCTTAACTGCTGCTGGGTGTAATCCTGACACTGCCTGAGTACCTCTGCTCCCACAGAGCTCACATCTCCTGTGCATCCTCCTCTCTTCTCAAAGGGCAAAGACTGCAAGGATAAAATCCCTCACATTTTTTCCTCAACCAATCCCTTGTATTCTCGGTTTTCCCCACAAAAAGAACTTTCTGACCATTGAAATGTACCAAATGTATTACACAACCTACACAAAAATACCAGGATCCTGAAAAAAGAACCCTCTGAGAAAGAAATACACATTTATAAAATAATTTAAAATGAATTTTTTTTTCTCACACACTGAGCAGAAGATGCAAAAACTAGAGAGGGAGAATCCCAAAGACAGCAAGGACACTGACAAGTTACTAAGCCTTGCCTTCCCAGTGGGATTGTGTCATCCCTGGATGACACAAAGCACTGTCCAATACCCTAAATGAAGATTCATATCTCATGGACATCTCTGCACAGAGACATGCTGTGTTAGATCCTGGCATGAAACATATTCCTCAGAATGAAAACATGAAAAATTCCTGCTAAATGCCAAGCCTGAAGCAGCCATGATTCAAAGGGACAAGTTGAGCAGAACAGGTGCCAAGGACGTCTGTTCCCTGGATTGATTTACAAACTAAGATTTTCTAAACCATTAGATGTTCCCTGTCTCATGTGAGCAGACAGGGAGTTGAGTTCAATGTATTTCATCACCATCTGGAAACTCTACAGGCAAGGATCTCTTCTCTATTGAGCTTTTGAACAGCATTAGTTTTCATCCAGCTGAAATCTTTGTTCTGAAGCTGTACAATCCCTGCTCTCCTCCTTCATAAGTCAGGTTTATGCCTTCTCCATGTGGTTTTGATAAAGATGTAGAGCTGGAGACCCAGGGAAAAACAGCCCAGTGCCTCAAGGAAAGGACCCCCAAGATAAGAGCTCACACAAGGTATTATTCTCAGCATCACCAGGTACTGTGCTCTGCACTGTAGCTCTTCTCAGCTATGACCTCTCCTAAATGGTATCAGATGGTATTTGCCTCCTCCAGTCGCCTGTGCCATTGTTCAAAGCATGCATGCACACACATAACATTAATTCCTCTGGCCTATTAATAAAAGCAGGAGAAAATAACAATGGCAAATTGGGTGCAGGTTTATACTGATCTGTTTCTGCAGTCTCCTTTCTAAACTTTATTTATGCATTTTCATTTCCAGTTTCTTTAAATATGAATATTGCCGGCTAATTATCTCGTTACTATGACGGACACAGTCCAGAAACCAACATAAAACATGTCATCATTTCAGGTCTGATTATAAATTTTGTGGCTTGAGTCACAAGGGATTGAAGACCTTAACACGCCTGCCCAAGAGAAGCTGACTGCAATTGAAGTTATCTTTATTTTCTTTTCCCCACAAAGGGAAGGTTTAGCTCGGCATGTTGCTCGCAGAGATGCACAAAGCACAACGGCTTGTTTTGGGCTGCTGCCACTCAGCTTCATGCTGCCTCCCCATCTAGAGCCATTAATCTTTTACCACCAGGAACACAATTAATCATGTTTCTTTTCAGAGGAAAAAGAGAAAAATCATAGTAATTTTCATAGAAAACACTGCAAGGTACTCCATCAATAACAGTCATTTTCCCCCTCAGTACACACTAATAGATCTGCTTACTGAAACCTGCCTGTCTTTTCAGTACACAAAGATGCAGCAATCCCAAATAGATATAACCAGTATAACCAATTGGAGAAAAACATAGGAAGAACCAGTCATTTGCTTAGTTGTGCTGTGTAAGGCAAGAAATGTCCTTTTACTATAGCTGAACCATAAATAAAGAACAGATAGGGTTGAGAAAAAGCTGTTTATGTTACTTTGGAAGTTATTTTCCAGTGGAAATATTTTTCCATCTCGTTCACGACACAAAACATTTGCCTAAATTATTATGCACATTTTAAGTCAAAGCTTGCTGAAACCAAAAATCTTACCAACTTTGATGGCAGTTTTACTTGAGTTAGTGTGTGTTACTTGTGGATATAAGGAAAATCAGTGTATGACAGCATGTGAATTGATGCCATTCCCTCACCCCAGCTTCACTCCCATCCCAGGTCCAGAAATGCCCATTGCCAGTTGTATAAAAATCTCTCATTCTCAGCCTTTTAGGTCTGGGAACTAAACTCGAACACAGCTCTCATCAGGTCAGTAAGAGCTCTGCCTGAATACAAATGACAACCCAGCCACATTCCACACTGTAAAAATATAACATTTCCCACATGGATTCACATATATTGTCATTGTTTTTCTAAATATTTCATAATTTAGTAATTATTTATAATTAAATGTCAGAGCTTTTATCTTTTTTCCTTTTCTTTGTTTTTAAGACAAGACAGCTATAGACTGCCTTTTCTTTCCTTATCTCTTCTTTTTTTCCCTCTTTTTTTAATCCATAAGGTAATTGGCTTTCTGTCGAACTAACCGAATTTCCCCAATTAAATTACCCAGGCTGCTCCCTCCCATCCATTACGGCAAACCCTGTCCCGCAGATTGGATTAGCAGGCTCTCTGGAGCTGCTCATCGCCGAGCCGAGCGCGCAGAGCAGGCTGGCTAACCGAATTACCTGAGCAGCGGAACTTCTTGCTCTTGATCTGGCTGATGCGCTTGTTGGCAAGGCGACGGGGATTGCTGCAGCGCGCGCCGCTCGTCTCGATGGGGTTATCCTGCAGGTAATCAGCCAGCCACTTCAGATGGCAGTCGCACACAAATGGGTTCTGAGCTAGATGGCTGCGGGAAGGACGGGGTGGTTAATCGCGGCTGACCTGTGGCACAGCGCTCCGGAGGGGTTTTGCACCGAGGCTGAGCCTGGGGAGTGCAGGGATTGAACTGCCTCCCAAAAAATGCCACCCCGGGCCTGGGGGAGCCACACAGAGCTGCATGAGAAGGGAGAAGTCTGCGAGCTCTCGCATTTTGCAGCTTGTTAAGCCCGGTCCTCGCACAGGGGAAACAAAAATTAAGACAGCAAAGTGCCCTTTAAAGCACACAGAAGTCCCATATTCTCTCCTGAGAGCTTCACATGCTGCCTTTTGAGAGAAATGCACCTTACCTGGAGATCATTTGGTATCCTGGTTTAAAAGAAATGTTATCAGCAAGCTCAATATCCTAGGGATCAAAATGTAAATTAGTAAAGCACCTCGCATCTTTGGGCAAAGGCAGAAGTGATCCAGAAGTCTTTTCACAAGAGTGAAATTAATATTTGCATATACTCATCGTGTAATACTACTTCCTTTATAAGTATTTTCTCCTGAATTAAAAAGTTTTACTTTCAAGACTGAAATGTTTATGCAAGGCACAACTTCACTCCATCCTTCACCAAAATTTGCACACCTTGTTTCCTATGGAATTGGAAATAGGTATTATAGCATTGATTTTAACTGGGTATTCAGACTTCGGTAACAGAAATCTGCTGGTGCATCTTAGAGAGAAACAGCATTTCTCTGCTGCTGTTCTGATTCATTGTGTTTGACAAAGCTGAGCACTGTATCAGGAGAGTTGGCCAGGTCTTTCCCAGAGCCAGGGTCTAATCTCAGCTCAGCTAACTTGCATCAGTCCCTCTGACCTCCAAGGGAGCAGGACACAGCTCTGCAATAACTGCAAAGACAGGTCAGGAAAAGACAGATGTTTCAATTTGGTTTGGACAAAGATATAAAATTATAGCCTCACAAGAACTCCACTCTGTTACTGTTTTCCACTTGTAGAAACTTTTGTTTGCAGTTATATTTATGAACTGTCACTTTACAAAATAAGTGTAAAATACAACAGGGCAATGGCTGTCCAGGACTGGGAAAGGAAAGCATACAGAGCAAAAACGGCCTGAAGAAGCTCAAGATTCCTGTTGCAGTAGAGCCATTCCTGCTATAAAAGGTTCAAAGAACCACACAGAGACAGGATTTGGGACTGGTTTTGCAGCTCTAGAAAAAACACAGAAGATGGCAATCACGTGGAGTATTAAAAATGGGAGAATGAATCAAAACTTTTCATGACAAAATGTCATGGTGTGAAGTAACAAGTAAGGGGCAGCTGGAACACCAGCAAAACCCTATCGAAACCAAGGGGTCTATCCCTTAGGGCTATAAACACCAAAAAAGCCTGTTGTTTTACCTGACAGACGTTATACACCTCTGTAAATGAGCCCTCTCTGTGCCCCCTGTTTGTGTGTTTACACACACAGCAAGCTGCAGCAGCAGAAAGCATGGCAGAGCTGGAGGGCAGGACTGGGGGGTGTTGTACATCATTATTCCAATGCCTTAATGCTTTACAGCAATACATCCTGTTGGAAATTCAGGTTGTGTTTGTGGCTGCCTGAGAAGGTGGCAGAAACTCTGCTGCAAGAAATCACTCCTATCAGTTCATTTGTATGTGATTTAAAACATTTATACAAGTAATTCAGTCAATGAATTTCCAGCATGAAAATATATGTGTGCATTTGCACACAAAAATTGCAGTACTATAGTGTGTGTGTATAGACTGCAGTATGTATATACATACACACCCAGACATATTTTAATAGTGGAATATCAGGCTGCCAACTCTAGCTCTGAAGGAGTACTATTTACCTTATTATCTTATTACTCACAGCTTTAGGATGAGACCTTCTTCTACAAAATATTGAATCATTTCCGTATTTTTGCTTCTGATGCCTATTCTAATGCCTCCAAATTCAAAGACTCTCAGAAGATGTTTAGTGGATTTTCTTAATGGATTAAATAATACAACATATCATTCCCCTTAAGTGGAATGTCAGCTGAAATGTGGTTACAGAAGTCACGAACTGCACAGCAGGACTCAGACCCAGACAGGAGAGATGCCGACTCAGTGGCTCATTAAAAACAATGATTCTAATAGAATCTGCTGTTCATATCTTACACAGAGTCAACTGCACACATTATCTCCCCAACAAACAGCCTGAGCTTCACACCAGTTCTGACATTTCTGTCACTAAGGGCAGGCTGTGTCGATAGCTGCCCTTGCTGAACTGATGCAACACTTCTTTTCCTTGCTCCTTTTCCTTCAGCAAGGAAAGGAGGAGCTGCTACGCTGATGTCTCTTCCAAACTGTCTTAATAATGTCAGATGCAAAGCCAGGCAACATCTTTGGAGGAGCACGAGAGAGCTGTCAGTTATGATCTGCCTGCATACTCACAGAGTCTGGATCGATCGCAGAGGTGCAAAGAGCCCCTTGCTGATGGTCTGCAGCTTGTTGTCATAAAGAGATAACAGTTTGAGATTATGCAGACCTTGGAACGTGTTTACCCTCAGGCAGTTGATCTTGTTGGCATTGAGAAGCCTGAAAACAGACAAAAGGTTTAGAATTCATTAATCTTGTAGTAATCAAATAAAGATAGACTGGACTTTGGGGTCAAATCTGAAAAAAAAAAAATATTAACCTAGTCATCAAAGGCAAACCACACGTAGAAGTCTTCATTTGTCTCTTATATTTAAAAGGTAAAAAACCCACGGACAACATGAATACTCTCATAGCCGGGGAATATACAGACATGTAACAGTGCTAGCCACCCTAAAATACTTACAAGTTGGGGGGGTTTGTATGCCTAGCCCTCTCCCAGTTTGCTCAAAATTCTATGCAAATATTAAAGGAAGCTTCAGCTTAATACACACAGGAAGGAAAATTACTCCCCACCTTGCTACTCCATGCATACACTCATACACACAGCCAACAGTGAGAAAAATCCTTATTTTAAAATTTTCTCTACCAGCAGCTGTCTTAAGTCTAACTGAAATCCTGGGAGTTTGAAATCTTTTGATAAGCAGTGCAGAGTTAATTTGATCATGGAAGATTAAAAAGATGTGTTTCTCCTGGAAGACAAAAACGAAGAAATGTAAGGTCTAAAACTTACTGAAAGGCAAACTCAGTTCACACCCAGGGACAGCCAGGCAGGGGTCCAGGCTGCCAGAGGAGCTGTCCTTTAAAACCTCCCTGTCCTTGGAGGTTTTAAAGATGACACCAAATAAAGCCACGAGCAGCCTGCTCTGACCTGATAAGGTGGCTCTGCTTGAAGCAAGGGTTCTCCAGACTATTCTCAAGTGATCACTCAGGGTCCCTCCCAGCCTCTACTGTCCTACAATTCCGTGAATTCCAGTCACACCAGAGCCCTGTGCAGTTGTGGAAAAGCAGCACAAAGGCAATTTAAATACTATTTTTAAAAAATATATATATTTTACAACTACACAGCAAGCAGCTGGTGGAACTAATCAGTTCAGCTAGAAAATCTTGGACAGTGCATGTGGAAGTTTTCTTAGATCATCCAGCCTGAGTTCTGCCCCACATCACAAGTGTACACAAACTTAACAACAAGCTGGATCTCCTGCTGAGACAATCAAACATGAGAACACTTAATTTGTCACTGGCATCTGCATAGGTGGTGTCCTGCACTTAGAAGGGAAGTAGGCAGGAAATTACCTAGTCTTCTTAACAAAGCCAAAATCCACATCTTTTGAGTAGTATGAGTGTGAAAAAAAGGTAAATTGCAAACAATATATGTTGTTAACTCAGTTGTCTCGAGCACAAAATTCTTCCCTTGTCAATGAGTTTAAAGGACTAAATATTGCATCACTGTGGCTCTCTCTGAGGCAGCACACTAATATGAAATCAGAAAACAAATATATTTATAGGCAAAAAGGAAAATATATCCTCTATTCCTCAGCAAGCAAATGCATCATCTTAAAGACACCTCCAAGAGCACAATAAACTGCACATAAACCACCAGAGACGAGAAGGCAGCCCAGCAGGAAGAAACAGAAGCTTGCTAGCTGCACATGATGCTTTTCTTTTCTTTTCTCCAAAAAGTGATTCAGAAGATGCTTCCTCTGCCTTAACATTCCTGAAACCTTTGGAACATCACACACTCACTACAGTTCTCTGCTCCTACTGCTGTTTTGGCAGAGATGGAGGCATCCTTGGGCAGCATGGAGACCCTTAGGAGAACAGGAATGCTTTGGAATAAGAGAGCTCCAAAGGAGAACTTGCCTTTCCAGCTGACAGAAAAGTCAGTATTGATTTACCCGAATTTCCTCTTTCCCGTATTGTGGAAAATGAAGTTTGACATTAGTTAAGACAAAATCCCATAGAAGGCAATGATGGATAAATGAGGTTACATTTCTGCATGAACTAATAGCTAAAACAATTTTATGAAGTCATAAGCAGCACTAGTATGACCCCTCTGGAATCTGTATTTCTCTGACACCTAATCCACACTCCTGCTGGCTCGCCCGAAAGTAAAAGGGTAATTTTCCCATTGGGCTACAGGAACAGCTCCTCCTCCTCTGCTCCAACAGCAAATGTCATCTCTTCCTGCTCTCTCCTTGCAGCCATTTGTATGGCCAAACCAAAGCAATCTCCATCCTCTCTCGGATCTCACACATCATGCATTTCTCTTTCCAGCTTGTTGAGTATCGTATCCATAAAGAACGGGTTAACAAGGTGTTGGAAGGCAGAACCAGGTACTGAATTTTGAACAATATCCCTAGACATGCTCTTAGCCATTACAAATCCTTTGGTTTCTACCTGCCCTGTCCTTTAGCACTGGTCCCTCCCTGATTTCAGGGAATGCACATCAGCTAGGGTTGGCTGCTCCTGTCCCATGACAGAGGCTTGGTAGCTGAGCTGGACAGGAAGAAAACTCAAAACAAGCATGGACTTCGATTTATTTTGTTAGATGCTGATTTTTTTCCAGTATTATAGTAATGGTTTATGTTGCAAGCAGTACTTGTAACAAAGCATAAAGCAAAAATGAAAACAATCTCAGCAATAAGAGAATTTACAACTGAACTACATTTGTATTTCTACATGTGGGTAGAAAAGATTGTGCTGCTTCAGAAGCACACAAAGCAGAGCTGCTTTGGGGAGATGCTGTTCTCTCCTCTGCAAACACTGGGCATGAAGTCTAACCATCACTGATCCTCCCACTGAATAAACCCTCTGAACAAAACTGACCTGGAACTGCAGTGAGTACACTGCATTCAGATCCATTCTCCCATTAGTTTCAACAAAACATGACTAAGCCCAATGCTGGAAAATAGAATTTACAACGTGACAAGGTTTCCTGGCATGGATTGTCAATGACTCTGTTCATGGTGATCATGTTCATGACATAATCTGTGACATTTATTTAGAGCCAAACACCAAAAATGAGAGTGACTGATCCTCTGTACAGACACAAATACAGAGGCACAAGCTCTCCTTTAAGCATCAGAGTAATTTGGAACAGGAAAGTGCTTGTGCAGACTGTTTAGAAGTGGAAATTCATGTCCTACACAGCTTTTCTGAGGTGACAACTCCTATTCTGCGTACCACAGATAGTCTGCTAACAGTAATACAGGTGTGCCCATATGGGTGGATGCTGAGATACATTAATGACTTATTTCTGATCAGAATCACTGAGAAACAGGGAAGAAGTGAAAAACTGAGGAAGCAGAACACATCATCCCTAAAAACTTTTTCCACCTACTTACTGTGAGTTAGAGGATGACTTTTGGCCAGAAGCATTAAGGCTCATATTCCTTTCAAAACTCTCAGTTATTTTAAAATATCTGCTATGAATATTCCCCTCTATAAATTCCAGTTCTTTACTTAATCTTTCTTCACTATCCCAGCTCCCCTAATGGCATCTAATAATTAATTAGGTATACAAGGCTGGCCTCACATGGAGTTGCAAGTGGTTATAAGAGGTTTTTTTTAAACACAAAGGAAGACGAGAAAAACCTATCCCAGGAAGCAGAAACACTGATCTTTCTTAAACACTGAACCAGGCCATAAAACACACTAAGGGTTCCTTTTATTGCACTTACACCAAAGGAAGGAACAACATTAAAAATGAGTCTTATTTTAGCAGGAGCTACATGGTATTCATTTTTGCACCAATTCATGGTGAAAGTAAATTCCACTAATTGTCCTGTTTTGTTATCAGCTTGATTGGATGAGATTTACACACAGCCTCCAGATGTGAGGCACCACTCTAAAGGAGGTTAAATATTCAAGAAGAAATAAAACCGCCTGCTGCCCAGAGGGATGACGGATTATTAACTCAAGTCTCCATTTTCATCCCTCTGGATATGTAAAAAACATGAAGAAACCTCTCACAAGCCTTGGACCACCACAGAATCCAGGAGAATGGCTAAAAACCTTGTGGTCTGCACACCACTGCAAGCAATGAGCTGAGCAGAGCACTGTTACAATTCCATGAACCCATTTTCTGAGAAAGTGGATTTGTCCACACACATTGAAATAATAACTTGTTTCAGCTAAGCCCTTGAAATGAATGTGCACTGAATTGGCTCTGTAATTGTATCAGCTGCTCATAAGCACCATCTGCATAATTAAGATGGTCCCATAATTGAATTATATGCCCAAGCACAGCTTCAAGTGATTAACATTTAAATAACATTCTGAACTCCAAACCCAAAATGATTGAAAAAATTGTTTTTTGAGAGCAAATGGGAATGCTTATATGGCTTTTACCCTTAGCCATGTTTGTATTTTTATCTCAGCAAAGTCAAGTCATCAAACTATCAGGAAATAACCACAGAACCTGGAGAATCAACAGCAGCCTGGCAACCTTACACGTGCTAGGGCTGCAGGCTGGTCTCTGGTGCTCCAGGATAGAGCAGGAATCATCCTAAACACATTAGTGAGCCTATAGGAAAGTGTCAGGGAGAAAAGCTGCACCGAGGCACTGAAAAGCTTCTCTTCCTTTTTCACCAGCTTTGTGTTTTGACAGCAACGACAAGGCGATGAGAATGAAAATGTTTGGCATCCCATGAACTGGCTGGCACATCCCACATGCCAGACTCCACTGGGGAAAATGAGAACTCACCAGAAAAAAGAGATGTAAGAGGCATAGGAGATTGTAGGAAAGAGGAGAACTGGGTAACAGTTTTGCCCTGGGAACAGCAGAACACAAATCGAACAGACATGACCTTTATAGAATATCAATCGTTGAAGGCTTCACCTACATTCAGAGGCACTAGAAGGCAGCAAGGAAAGAATTCTCAGCAGAAAGCTTTCCTTAGGATATACAATACCTAGATATAAATAAATCTAGCATGTGTTTTTCAGAATTTCTCTTGAAATTTATAGGGAATCAAATGTCATCTTTGATTTAACACAATTTATCATGGGAGAACAGCTGAAGTGTCAATACAGCAATATCTAGTCAAGCACTTGGTCATCCCAGCAGTCAGTGACAAGCAACACCTAATGACAGAATTGTGTGTGCCCCTGCTCAGTTATTGGCAAAATAATTATATTAGGTTTCAGGAACGTTTTAAGATGGCCTGGACTGCCAGGGAGCATTTTGATTGTCTCTCACTGTGTCGAGATATTTAAACATCTACTAAAATTTACATTTTCTAATGTAATGACTGACCACTGAAGAGTCTGTCAGTGCTTCAGTTGATAATAACCAGCATGAAATCATCATCATGATTGCTTAACCAACTTCAAGTGTTTCTCCATGTTCAGGAAACTGGATGATGGTGATGACAAATTTATTCACAGTAAATTAAAATGGAAAAGTCACAAGCTGATAATGAGTCAAGAAGGAAGTACAGAGCAGTCTGACAGCCCTGTTTTGATGGGATTTTATGAAGAGATTTCAGAAATTCCTTTTCTGATCCAAAAGTCTGTAACTCCAGTTGAACACCACCCACAAAACAATCCTGTGGCACTTCTGTTATTACCTGGAGAATTATAAACACGTGTTGTCGCAGCACCCAGACTTCTGCTATTTAAAATTCAACACTAACTCGTGCCTGCAGATAAGATCACAGCTGATTCTAGATAACCACATAATTCAGATGCACAACGGAATAAACACATTTCCACAACTTTGAGGGCTATGGGAGTCAGATTTGTGTGCAATAACAAGGAGGTTTCTGTCAGGAGAGCCCAGCTTGGAGCAGTGGCGTCAGAGGGGCTGCTGGATGACACACTGAGGCAGGAATGAGCAGTTGTTTTGGGAAGCTGCATGCAGCCAGGCTGCACGAGCGACACGGCAAAGGCAGATGCTGCTGCAGCCTTTCATTAGTGCTCAACTGTAATTGTGTTTCTGAGTCTGGTAGATGCTGCTCCCTCACTTTAACAGTGGCTATTGAGTTAGTAACATTACCACAATAGCAACCTAAATGCAGAAATCTGAAGGAAAAAAGCTTGAGGCAAATGGCTGGAAAGCAATTCTAAAGCAATTAAACAGGTCTGTGCAGAGAGCATTCTGCCCTGGACTAGGAGGACGAGGGTTGCATAGTCTCTATGCTGTAGCCAGAAATATTTTGAGTAATCAGGAGAAAAGCTTACATGTAATTTTGCTAAGAAGTCAGGTTCACAGAACCCAGAAATGACACAGGTTTCAAAGGATCTCCAGGTCATCTGCTCTACACCCCACTCAAAGCACGACCCATTCATGCACACTTAATGCAGATCACCAGATCACAGGATAATTCAGAATTACAGGAAGCTCCAGTGGTTTCTTGTCCTGTTTGGCTGCCAAAACAGGATGAACTACAAGGTCAGATTGGGTTGCTTAGAGCTTTATTCAGTCCTTCGGTCCTTAAAAGCTTGAAGGATGCACAGCTTTCTGGGCAGCTTACTCCAACTACCCGACATCATTTTGAAAATGTTTTTGCCTTACATATAGTCAGAGGGTCTCTTTTTTTACTGCCTGTTGTCTATTTTTCATGAGAAAAATGAAGAAGTCCACAGAACAAGAATATTTTATACATCACTTAAAGCCCAGATCACTGTAGGGAAGAGAAGAGACTACAGTGCTATTAATGACTTGTAAATGGAAAACAGTACTTTCTTTACTCTGACATTTATGCACTGTTTACATAGCTGGTTAATATATTTATGTATACAACAGTGCAATGTATACAATGCCAAATATTGGAGCTGATGTACATTCTGTTGTTTTCAAATACTCTGTACCAGTTTGTGCATCACAGCATGTTCTCTGAGATTCTATCAAGCCCTAAAAGTACACAATAAATAATTGCTAGATCCTGTTTTAAGCTCTTCAGTACTGGGATTCAATCTGGAGTTACAAACCAACACAAGAACTTTGTACTTGGAAAATTTGCCATGGAGACACTTTCCAAGCAACCTCACCAGAGAAGAGCTGGGGGTACCAAGTATCTGCCTTATTCATCCCAGGAACACCAGTATAAAGAGCAAGTCAAAAGAAGTAAGAATCACTCAACCCAAAACTTGACTGGTTGAATTTTGAGAAGACTGACGACAGCAGTTTCTGACAGTACACACATGACTTGTCCTTCATGTACGTCTATTTTAAGGCCAGCTGAAGTTGTAAATATTATATCTAGTTCCAATTTTAACTCAGGTTAGATGAGTGATAATTTGTCACCTCTTTTGACATCACTTTATCTGTCAATATGTCAAACTCCAGGCACCAATATGATTATTGGTCCTTTCCAACTACAGGGCTGAGTTTTCCCTAATGACCAGATATTAGGTGAAGGAGGAGAAGGTTGTAAGCTTTTGGCTTCATTTTTGAAAGAGGAACACAACAAGCCTCTGATTTAAATATATATGTATCCCAGGATTAGATCTATGTTTAGCAACATCAAAATAGAGTCTACTTTGGGGATTTCTTCTTGCTCAGTAAAACATGGGGATCACAAGCAGAAGATTTAGGATCAACAGGCCTGAGCACTTGTATGATTAGTAACTATGCAAAGTAAATTTCCTCGAGGAAAAGTATTTATTGAAAACTGATACTTGCCAGACATTTGAAAAATGAGACTTCATCCCTCAGCTTACTCTGCTATACAGCCTCTTTAAACAGCAGAGGTTTTAGGATACCTCCTTGCTGCAGGAAGCAGAGCCCTGTGCAGTGCACAGCGTACAGCTGTAATAAAAAGGCTCCCAGAATGTTTGAATAGGGCTGCAGAGAGGGAAGTGCATTACTTAGCTGTGACAAATGCTGCTCACAAACTCAGTGCCCATGGCTGAGTGAGTGGAGCTGCTGTTGGGTCTCTCTGTCCCAGGGCTGCCCAGAGGGACAGCACTGCACGGTGTCACCCCTGCCCAGTGACTGGCAGAACCTTGGCAAGCCAAGGGTTCCTGAAAGAGCCTGTGCACATCCCTGGGAAACGGAGGGACAGGTCAGCAGGGCATTTAAATGTCTGACGGTTTCTAGACAGCCCAAGGTCAGCTGAAGGCCTCCTGGACTGAAGCTCCAACTGTGCACAGCTAATGCTCACTTGAAAGCTTCCACCTTCAGCTGAAGCCTTTGCTATTCTTTCAGTATTCAAATGCAAGAAACACAAACAATGATAATTAATCAAACACTATTTCACAGCTTGGACGCATTGCTCCCCCAAGAAAATAAAAGTTTCTGTTCACTGTATAAAAAAGCCCCAAACACCTGAAAATCAGGCTCCAGTTATCCCTTTCTGAAAAACAACGTAGCTCTCTCAAACTCAAATTGACCTAAAGTTCTCAGAAGACACTTTTTCCAACCTGCTGAAAAGAAGAATGTACGAGGATGGGGAACAGTGGCAACAGAACTTTCTATCATCCTCTCCCCTGGCAACTTCCAACAGGGTAAGAAAAACTATGGGGTCCAAGAAAAGCTTCTGGTCCACAGAACAGATGTGAACTTGGACTTGAAGAATGATTTTTGCTGCTCTGTTGTTTACCATTGCATATTTAAGAAACACCTAAGATTGTGAAATCAGCGATGTAACAGAAATCCAATTGCCATTATTATTGTGGGCAATGTTAACTACTTAAGTTAGTTAATTATAATGAAAACTTCAGAAGCAACATTTTGAATTAAACCCATAAGGTTTAAAAAAAGCCCAACAAAACCACACCCTAATCCCTCAACAAAAAACCCCAAACCCTTTTTATCTAACCATGCCGAGTTATTTTCTTGCCAAATTTAATATAATACCAGCTTACCACCTCTGTCTTATAGGGCAGAAATGCAGAATGCTGATGCCAGTCAGGAGGTCTAAAACTTGTTCTGAATTCATTTCCCCTAGACCAAAGTCCAGCAGGGCAGTTGAAGATGTGGCCATGCCTGAGCTGAGAGCCTTTTACCAGCCCTGGCCTCCTGACTCCAGGGGCACTGTCTGAAGGAGTCAGGTCCTTACACAGAACAGTTCAGCCAGAATAAAAGTGCAATAATCCTGGCTGTATTGTGACAGTATATTTACACAGAAGAATAATAATTACATGTCTGAAAACCTCTGATGAGTTCTATCCAAAACAATTAACAACAGTATTATCTGTTCTGCAATTTCACAGTAATTACTTTTTCCTTTTAAATAGTATCTTTTCTTTCTAAATAATAGTTTTTTCTCCTAAATTGTACAGGACCCACCAGGATTCCCTTTTTCTCATTGTGTCCTGGTTTATCATAAAGCCAGTACATTTTCAGAACTGCTCCTGCTCCTGCTCAGGAAATCAGACAGGCTACCAGGATACCTTAATCACAGTGTTCTTATCAGTGTGTCTCCAGACTAATAAGAAGAAATCCAATCTAGTGCCCACTGAACACTAAATTAGATCTAATCATAGGGCACTCTTCCAATTGTTCAACAGCAGGTCTAAGACCATTTATTTTTTTTTCAGTAGCCATTAAAACACCACAAGCAATCCCAGAACAGCTGCTTCAAAGCCACACCCCAAAAGACATTTGTTTGCATTAAAAGCATGATCATTCAGTGCTCTCCTTGACAAAAAGATACTTTAGATACAAACATGGTCAAGAAGACCCTGGAAGGCTCCAGGGTCACAGCATTTTGGGATCCTAAAATGGGTCAACCTACTTAGATCTTCTTAGCTTGAGAATGTTTAAATAGTTGAAGCTCAACACCTTTCAATGGTTCTCTGGCATGTAGATTTTGCCTCCTTAACAACAATGCACCACTTGAACTAATTCTGACTAAAAACAATTATATCTTGTCTTAAAATATGCTCTTCACTGAAGGCCTGCTCTACATGCACTCCAGGACTATACTATAAAGGTGTTGAAAATTGCTTCATGCCTTATGCAAAAGTTCTAGACCCATATTTTTATAGGACTGTGATCCATGTGTTCAATGATTTTTCTATTTTTTTTTTTTTTTCCAGCTGGGAAAGATCCTACCTGTAAAGTGTCCTGGATTAGACAGAACAAGTCTTGAGGAGTATCACTTCAAAGTTGTAACCATAAAATATCTGGGATGGGAGAACTGTCATAAATCTCAGATTTTTTAAAATACAGGCTTTTTTCTTAGAAGTCAAAATGGGATGAGTTCCAGCTCCTCTGCTCTTTCCTAATTGTTGTCCTCACACCTGGCAAACCATCCCCAAAATTTCTCTTACTGCACAGGTTGAGTGACACATCCAATGGCAATGACAAACTTTGGGATATTCATTGCTGACTACATCAGGATTATCAGAAAGGCTTAAACTAACATGTCTAAAGGCTATTTCATATTCTATATTAAATATTATTTACTGTTTGAGGCAGAGTGTAGTCAGTGACATAAACCAGAACTCACTCATTTATGATATACCACCTTTATTTTCTGAGCGCATCATCCATGATGGTAACCAGAACATTAGGAATACAGATGAAACTCACTTCCCTGCTGCTCCCTCTACTGCCTGGCTGATGATTCCCTTCCCTTTGAAGGAGTTCCTGGTTCCCAATGTGATCACGTAGATAAGAGTGAGTGAAATTTGTGATTTCACATATGGCTTAGGAAATTTTTTCTGCTACATTAATTCACACTGAATGTACATATACATATATATCCATCTTACCCTGATCATGACTGCAAGTTAAATCACATGTGGAATTAAATACTTAAATAGCAATATATTGTGAAATCATTTCTCTTTCAACCAAGCCCCATTTGACACAATGAGAAAGTGGAACTGAGCATGAGTTGCAGCAATCAGACCTCTCACGTTGCCCTTTCACTTCCCCCAGCAGGTTCTTGCAGCACAGAAGCCCTCAAGGATCCAGACATTCAACCACAAGTGCTAAATGTGTAAAAGCAATCAGATGGCATCCCCACCCACGCATCAGCCGGTGACCAAATTTCCTTTCTTGGACCGAGTCTCTCATTTCCTCCCCACACTTAAATCCTCTGTGTCTATTATCCATTATACACACTGTGCTATAAAACTGTTGACACCTTCCTTTTTTATTTTTTTCAGCCCTTGCCTCCCTCTTGCCTGACACAGAAACAACAGACTAGCACATCCCAGCGAGTTTTCAGTGGAAAAGGTGGTTCTATTAATGTCAGGAGCTGAAAGAGCAGTAAATCTAGCTAGTCAGTAAAATAAGGAAGAGGAAGGGATCATACTCACAGCAGCTGCAGAGACACAAGATCATCAAAAAGGCCCTGGGGAATCTCCGTGATCTTGTTTCCATAGAGCACTCTGAAAGATTCAGGAAGACAAAATAAATCTTAAATAACAGCCCAGTTTAGTGTCCTCCCACATCTCTGCATTATCATCTTTATTGATCATGGTGCACCATGCCCGGGATCTGTGGGCATTTCATTTAACCACTGATCTCATTTTCTTTTCGCAGAGCACATGGCATTAAATGAGTCGTTATGATTCAGGCTTCGTCTGGTGCTGGAAAGCATTTTTAATGTAGAAACTGGACATCAGCCAGAAACCGTGTCTCAAATATTTTTCATTCTGTTAAGGGATTTCTTCCCCATCCTTTTTAGAAATATTTTAGCCACTGAAAGGCACATTGTCTGATGCAAAAACCTAGAATTCTGCTCAGTAATACTGAATTTAAAAGCCAGAGAGCACAAGCTGGTTGTAGATAAAATTTCATATAACTGAATCTCTTAAGATAGAGTAATTGGCATGAAATGTGACACAGGCATCATTGGATAAAATATTATGGCTTCACCAGCTGCTGTTACCATTTCAATGAACTAATATAAAGAAATTTATCCTGCACTGGAAACAGACATTTATTTTAGGAACTCAAAAATAATTTAGATATAGCTTAGTTATAAAAATCAGTAAAGCTTTAATAACAAAAATGAGAGTCACTGTATATATTTAATCAACCATAAATATATCCATGATTCAGTTTTAACATTAAAAATATTTCATTTTTAATGGAAAAATGCACATATATCATCCCTAGAAACTGAACTAAGAGGGAAGAGAGACAGAACCAGCATTATGCTGAGATGTGCTACCCAGTGATCAGAGCAAAATCATGTATGACAGGAACAGCAGAAATTGAGTCGTGGCTGAAGTATTTACTCATGTCACCTCTGCAGGTTGGTTTCATTTGTCAGCAGCAGAAAGTGAGAGAGGAGCACATGTGAGTCCTGCTGAAAGGGACAGTGATGAAGCTCCTGCTGACACTATTCTGCCTTACCTAAACACTTAAAATTGGGAAAAACAGAATTAATGTAATTACTATGCTCTACACAGAACATGGCAAATGGTTATAAACCATCTCATGGCCAAAGCCTTGCTGCTGATGTGTCAGTGAACTGGTTGATTCCCTCACTTTTCCAAGTGGAACAATAGGCTGGCAATGAATCAAAGGGTTGTGTGAGGCTTGGATGTTGGCTGAAATCCTGCCTCACCCTGCCTGGCAACCTTTGAAATATTAGGAAGAGTAGAACATACTGAAAAACAAACTCTGAGCCTGACAGACCATTTCCAATACCCCCTGGCCTTCCCAGAGCATCAGCACTTCAGTTTACTCTTCATCAGTCACAGGGAGTCTCTCAGCCCTGTGGGAGCAATCCCAGATCAGCTCATTTCTGAGCCCAAACTAAGTAACACCACTTAAATACCAAAACCTAAGTTGAAACCTAATTTTTCATTACTTTTGCAGGAACTGAAGTGCTACCCAAGAAACTAATGGTCATCCAGCATTCTATTTTCTCTAAATAAACAGTTTAGAGAAATATTTTCTCTTTATCTAGTAGAGAGTCAGGAGGGTGGTTTTTAAAGTGCTGCTCCAGTTAATTTTTTTAATGTGAGCAATGAATGCTTCTAATTTTTTCTGATTGTTTCTTAACTTTAGCTTCGGATGACTCACACAACTTCCTATTTCAACAAAATTTAATGCAGTACAATTAGATTGTTATACTCTATCCGAAGCTAGACAGAAATGGTGGCTGAACTTGGAGAAGTTTAACAGGACCACTTAGACAGAACATTCAAGTCCCTGGATGTCACTGGGCTCTAAACCAACATGTGAAAGGCTGACTCACAGATTGCTTTCTGAACAAAAAGGTGTGCACCTGTATCAGGATGCAAAAGCAGAACCTCTGCAAATAAAATATTTGTGAAAGGTTAAGAGATTAATGCCCACAGAACCCAGTACACTTCATTTTCACCTTCCAGTTTTTCCAAAAATATTTCTTTAGCAAATGTATCATCTGTATGCTCAGTTTAGATCACAAACTGTGGGATGTCAGAGAAATATCTTCCTTAGTTTTGTGAAGGAGCAGGATCACCAGTGCTGATCAATAATGCATAATACTATAGCAAAGGAGAAAAATTGAGAAGCTAAGTTTTACAAAATGCTCATGGAAAGTAAAAACATCCCTATTCCAGCCTAAGGGTTATTCTGGCTGAAGAGGTAAAACACTCAGGTAAACTAAAACCTTAAAGAATTATCAACACTCACAGCCTATGGTACTACTGAATGCAAATATGAAAACAAGACTCTCAGACTAATTTTTTTCATTTATTTTTAATTCGAGAGTCAGAAGGTCATAGTGCAGTGTGCTACTGAATTTTAAACCTTGGATGTGTTTATACATCTTCTTTATTATTTTGAGCAAAATAAAACAGATCAAAATAGCTTATAAAATAAAACAAAGCTCCAATTTTTAGAAGCCATGAAAAGCATAATAAGCATTTTCCAAACTAATTTGGCTTATGTGCATGTGGCACATTAGCATTCAAACAGATTAGCAGCTAAACAAAAGTCAGTATGAGAGCTCAGGCACTTGTCTCTAATTCATATTCATGTTCAGCACTGCTCAGAGCCAAACGAGCTCCTGCCATGCCTGCCTGCCACGCCAGGAAGGAGCAGAGAGGAGGGGAGATCTGCACTGCAGCTCAGCTCTGGAGCTCCTCACTGCCTGTTCCTGCAGGAAAAGCACAGAAAACTTGCTTTGTTTAGAGGTCTCTGTTTCTGGGTCAGCCAGGAGAGCACACTCAGAGCAGGAACTTGACCACAGGGCTCTTGGTCCAGTGTGGTTTTGTCTGGGCAGTGCTGCTGGAGCCAGGCTGGGAGCCCTGCAGCCACAGGGACCTCCTGTCACACTGCCACACTGCCCTTCCCTGCCTCTGGGGGAAAAACAAACCAAGCAAAACCCCTGACCAAAAAAAAAAATCAAAACACCAAACCAAACCACCCCCCCAAAAAAAACCCCAAAAAAGAACCAAACAAAACACCAAAACAAACAAACCAAACCAAGAAACAAAAAAAAAAAAAAAATCAAAACCCCCACAAAAATCCCAAAATAACCCAAAAAACCAACCAAGCAAACAAAACAAAAAACAAAAACAAACCCAAAAAAGCCCCAAAACAAAAAAAAAACCCAAACAAAAAAAGTCCCACCAAAAACCAAACAAAAAATCCCCAACCAAACCAACCCAAAAAACCCATAAAATCCCCCAAAATAACCCCCCAAAACCAACCAAACAAAACAACAAAAAATGACAAAAAAATCGAACTGAAAAAACCCAACCCCAAAAAAAAGTCCAAACAAAAAACCAGTGCCACCAAAAAACCAAACAAATCAACCAAACTAAAAACCACACCCAAAACCCTCCCAAAAAACCCCAAACAAACAAACAAAAAAGCCCCACACTTAAAAAAGCCATATAGCAGGAAACAACCAATTCAGTTCAAGAATTTCATTTAAATCTCCAGTGCTTTTGCCAGCAGAGTAATTTTAGGAGATTTGCCCTTTGGCACTGCAAGTTCTAAAAATGGTGCTCACTTGCTTCCCTCACACTCGCAGGTGTCCTGGCTAAGGTGCAAGCTTGGCACAGCAACACAACCCTTTTCTATCCCAGAGCACCTGAAATTCTAGACCCCAAATATTTTTTTAATTAAAAATACACTAACAAAGTTAACATTTAATAAAAATAAAATTAGCTCAGTAATTGCTGCCAATAGACAGTGAATCAGTGAATTAGAACATTTATTAGAACACACAAAAGAATTACTGAGATTTTTAGCGTGTGCTCCTGATTCGTCATTTTCTTCTCATCTTTAGGAAATTAAGTCAGCCATGGCTCTGAGAAACACCACAGCACATAAAGCACAGAGCCCTGGCTGCACTGGGTGCATTGGAGATCCCTGAGAGAAGCACCCTGAAGAGTTATTATGGATCAACAAGAAGTTATACAAATATAAACCAGTCACAAATGAGGCATTGTGTTTCCTCAGACTGATTCTCACATCATATTTTAATAGTCCCCTAACAATGTATCTATCCCAAGACACATCAGATATTAAATTTCCAATTAAATAATTAATTCTTACTACTAAACTTCAAGTTTTGCTGTTTAATCCAACTGATATTCTGAGTAGTTCAAAATAAAGATTAAACAGTGCAAATAGGCAGTGCACAGATTGATGTGCAAGGCTGGGACAGCACACCAAGAAAGCACAGGAAGCACATGGAGCCACAAGTTTGTTTTCTTGGGTGAGAATCTAATCAAGCACAGATCAAACCCTCAGCAGCAGGGTCTTAAAATGCAAAATTTACACTGATTCTCCACAGTTTCCCTCCATTCTGACCTCTTGAAGCATTTCAAAATGAGGGAATTTACACTGGCTTTACCAACACGTGGCCTTTCAGATGCACTGAAGTTTAATAACACCTTCTAAGGGTGTGAAACAATAATTGCTGCCTTGTCTTTATTTTATGTCTCTGTTCCTCAGCCTACCTCACTTGCAAATGTAGTTGCAATTTAGCTGCTTCATTAAGTCAGATCACAGAACACAGAGATTTTTCCCTTGAAGGTGACACAGAGTTTTTTGAGGTATGAAAGCCTAGCACAGAATCTCTTACTTTAGACCATATGGTTTCCAGCTAAGTGTTCCTTTATTTTGGCTAGGCTGAAACATTCTTACTGAAGTGTCAAATTGTGACTTTATGCAATGTCTTTTTCAGTCCTCAGAATGCTTTTAACTTTCCTCCAGACTGTGAAAACAATTCTTGCTAGGAAGAATTATATTTCCCAAGTTATGTACAATGGCACAAGCTCAATACGAATTCGGGTTTTCTGAAGAGGAGGAACTGATAGGGATAAAAACAGCAATAAATTTCTAATATCTAAAAGAAACTTGGACATGTAATTTTTTTTCCCCTGCACTATTTCATATTTCTTGAGAACAAGCTAAGCTAAATAAATCACAGTAAAACTATCCAAAGCAATTTGTTACCTTAAAATAAGTTTGTCAGTTATTGCAATAGACAGTGTTTTATTGCAGATTTCAAATCACCATGAATGACACCCCATACATCATCACCCAGGAGATGATGGTCTAAATGGGACTGCTGTGTCAAAACCTGAGCTGTCTCTTGTCTTTGTGCCCAGGCTGATCTAAGCTTTTACAGTGTTCACTAGCTTAATTCAGTGTATGAACAAAACCAAAGGAATTCTCCCTCTGCAATGCTCTAAAACTTACTCATGTAGTTAACCATCCTAAAGGCTTAGACTATTTTGTCATATCTCATAAAATGTCCCCAGACAGTCTGGATATGGCCTTCCAAACCTACATTTGTGGGACATTTACTAACCCCAAGGATAACATTTGGGTTTGATACTATTAACAACAACCAAATGCTGATACAACCCTCTCACTGACACCAGACAGATTTTAAGTAGATTGAATGAAAAATTAATTTACTTCAGAAAGTGTGTGCAGCAATCTTGAAACATGAAACTATTCCCAACTCAGCCCCCATGCTCTGAGCTGTTATTAACCACTCCAGCTCCTGCAGAGGCACAGCCAACCATGGAACACAAACACCAGGTATGACAAACAGGGTGTTTCTCAAACTTCTCCTTCAAATTCAGATAATACATTCTTTTGCAACCAACCCATTTTGCCACACTTCTCCATACAAGGGTATTTTTTGCCCTCATGCTTATGTAAAAGAAGTATTGCATGGCAAGACTAATTCTTCCAGCACAAGAAGAAGAGGAAAAGCAAGAAGACTCTAGGAAGAAGGAAAATAATGTTCTTAAAGGATAAGGATTCTGGTTCCTTATTCTGCAACAACCAAGAAAAAAAAATTATGAGCGTCCCCAAGAAAGTCCTTGTTCCAAAGAGTCATATGAATAGGGAGCAAAATCCCATTGTAAAATGGGCACAGAGAA
The DNA here is from genome assembly GCA_024500445.1 of Entomyzon cyanotis. Taxonomy (NCBI): domain Eukaryota; kingdom Metazoa; phylum Chordata; class Aves; order Passeriformes; family Meliphagidae; genus Entomyzon; species Entomyzon cyanotis. The sequence goes on from JAKEPQ010000668.1 coordinate 1,599,440, forward strand.
AATAACTTATTTTTTCCTGCATGTGGGGAATGGAGAAGTCTTGTGTACCCTACAGGAAAAAACTTGCCTTTGTTTTGCTAAATGCAGAGAAAACCCAAGGTAGAAATGGCTGCTTTGAAGTATAAACCTTTGGTGATCTGTTTGACTCCCACAGGTGAATTTCTTGTTAGAGAAAATATATAGATTTACAATAAAATATTTACAATAAAAACTTATGACCTGCTAGCACCTGGATCACTTAGCACTTTTAAAAGATTTAAGTTTGATACATTTTAGCGGAAACAGCTTCTGTTATAAACATTCCCATGTTTTGAAAACTGCAGTACACCATTCTTCTACCATCTCTACACAAGTACAATAGGCAGAGTACTCTGAGAAGCATTTCTGCCTGCAAACACCAACCCAAGCTCACTTCAGCAGAAAGCAGAGCAGAACCCACTAAACTGAGGCGTGCATTAGGCAGCCAGACTAACAATGTTGGCTGCTTTCCAGAGCAGCACTCTGGCTCTCCAGACCCATAGGGAGCACTGCGATTGCAGGCAGGCAGGGAGCAAAGGGAGAGGCACAGAACAGGAATAATGCAGAGGAAAAAAACCCAAGGATTTTAGGCAGTACAGCAGCAGTTCATTTTTAATGGAAACCAAGTTGCTTACTTTCATTTGTACATTAATACTTTCCCCTCCTTTCTTGTGATTTGAACTCAGCTAGCTGGAAAGCCCAGCTGCTCTGCACAGAGACTGCACCTCGATGGTGTCTCATTAAAATGCATGCTCCAGTCACATCTGACTGAGGTGTAGGAACAATAAAAGCTGCTCTCGTTGTGTGAAGAGCAATGTTCCTTCAGGGCATGCAGCCGACTAGTTACTGGGGCCTTGGGCACCAAAAAGATTGAGGGAAAACACTGGTGAGCAACTGTGTCACTTCATTTGCACCTCCTGGTTCCTTCCCCTTTGGCAGTGTCACTGGGAGAGCTCCAAGCAGTTCTCTTCTCCTGCACTTTTCTTTCTGTGCCTGACTGAGCCGGGCTGGTGGCTGTGGCCAAGTTCACACAACAGAAGATCCTCTGTTTCTGTGGGGAAGAAACCTGGGGAAGCTTTCTTCAGAGAAACCCAGATTCTGCTGAGCAGCAGATAATCTTGCTCCATGAAGGTATCAAGGGCTCAGAAACTGAAAGAACTGCAGGGAGGAACCTGCCAGGTCATGAAAGATGAGGGGACTAACCATGGCTTGTCAGCCTCAGGGGAAGTATTTGTAAGACCTACCTGCAACAAACAACAGGAGCAAAACCTTTCAAAAGTAAAAGCACAGTGGACAAATGACCCTAGAGGAGGAGGCTGATATTTTCAAGATTGGAATTGATACTGTCCTAGAAACAAGGCTGCCAAGGAGAGGAGAAACTGAGTGTCACAGCTTTGTGTGTGTGTGTGGTGGAGGGAAACTGAGACAAACATGGAGCCAAGGAAAGACTCAGAGAAGTTCCCTTGCTACAGCCTTTGCTGGCTGCATCTCATCTTCCTGCCTTCTCTCTTCCCTGCTGTAACCTACTGGCACTAACTTAAGCACTATTTTACCCACTTGGATACAAACATATTCAAATATCATTTACCTAAAATATCGATTTGGATGACTGGGCAGAGAATACACAGCCATGGCACTCACCTCTGTATGCAGTCAAAACACTGTAAATTCCTGCCCAGTTTATATTCTTATTTCCTCTCTGACCACTCTGATGTGTTTTGTTCCACACTCCTGAGGCCACCTGGGGGTATCTGAATTGACTGTGGCTAAAGCTGAGTAAGTTCTGCCTCGGGAAGCCAAGCCCAGTGGAGATGTCTTGCTGGCCAGGAGGGTTGCCAGGACCAGGAAGCTGCAGCACTGCAGCATCAGCAGCAGCTCCACACTCAGCCAGAACTGTAGCGCTCAGTAAATGTCACTCTCTTGCTGAATTGTTTCCAGACAGCAGTGAGGGATTTGACCATTTCCACAGCATGTTGAATAACACTGCCTGAACTATTCAACAAACACCAGCAACACTTAATATATATTTCTGGCATTCTCCCAGCTGGATTCAGGGCACAAAAAAGGGCCAATCCTGCATTCTGGCTCAGAGGTTTACTGCAACATGTAAGTTTAATACTGAATAACCTTCCGATATTCTTCTAGTCCACAAATTATTCAGCTTCTCAGAACTATCCAGTATTCAGAGAATAAAATTATGGCAGCTTGTAGAAATAAACTACAGTTCTTTAAAAACCAAGGTGTGTTATATGAATATTAATGACATAATTGTTACAACACTGTCTTTAAAATTAACTCAGGTAAATATCATTCTAGTTGTGCTTCCCTCTTCTCTCAACATGGGGTTTTCTAACACTCTTCTAATTCATCCTCCATATGCAGCTTCTGACCTTGTATTGCTCTTTTTACCCATTAAAAACTCCACTGCTTTAATAGTGCTATGGGTACCTTGGCTGAAATACAGCTGCAGGTAAAATCAACTTGGTACTAAATCAGTTTTCAGTGTTCTATAAAGAGAAACAAATGGCTGTCAAGAGATCCTACCTTCCTTTTATCTTCTGTATGAAATCTTATCTTAGTCCCCTTCCAGCTTAATAAACTAGTAATTACAGCTAAGAAATACAAATATTTTGTTATGGTTAGGTTCTTCCCTAACTAGTTTGAAGGAAAAAGAAAAAAAAAACCCAAAACCCACCATCACCACAAAAAATCTCAAAAAACCTCAACCAAAACCACCAAATCCAAAAAATCCCACCACCACAAAAAAACAGACAAACAAAAAACCCATAAAACCCACCAAAACTAAACAGAAAACTCCCAAGAGAGGGTAATTTCTTTACTACAGAAGAAAAATCCAGTATGGAAGTATTTCCCCAACTTTTCCCTGATTAACAGCACCAATCAGAGTCTGAGCTAAGGCGAGGTTTTCCTGTGCCAGGAGGAGCAGGGGGGCATGGAGCAGCCTGCAGGTGCACATGTACAGCAGACTGAATAATGCACTGATTTTCAGAAGGGAAGAAGTCAGCAGCCTTCCGAGAGCCTTGCAGACAGTCCTCCTTTCTAAACTTCATCACCAATTTTCCATTTACAAAAGCTTCACACAAGCTGGCAGTTGCATACAGAAACATATGTTCCCCCAGACAGTACATTATCATTTTTATTCCTCTTACATGCAAGCTCTCCCCAAATGCCCATTCAGTTCTATTTTCTACTTACAATGAAATGAGAGATTTCAAGCCTTTGAATGCATCAGGTGCAATGTCAGTTATTTGATTCTTGCTGATGTCTCTGTAAAGAGAAAGAGGGATTAGAAAAAATGTAAGTAAACAGGAATCTGATAAAAATATTTTAGCTGTAGCTTATTGGAAGAACACACTTGATACAAAAACGGAAGTAAAGGATCATATTATCTCAGAGAAATTATGAACTACATAAGGGCAGAGATAGGAAAACTCCAGGAGGAATCAGAAAACATCAGCCACAGCCTCAATAGAGAGCACCCCTCTTAATAAGGTCTTTGATTTTATGGACATTAGAAAAAAGGGTTCTTATGAAGAACAGCAGCAATGCTGATAAAACCATCCCAAGACCCATTAATGCTGGAGATGCCTCTGTGACCCTCTAGGGTGGCCCTCAAGCACGAGCAGCAGCCCTTGACAAAGAATATGGGTTGTCTGAATGTTTAAATTCAGGCATGGAAAGCCAACTTTTTAACAACAGAGAGGATGATGCAGCCTGCCCAGCCCAGATCCCAAAAACACTGGGGAAAGCTTTCAAACATCTGAATGGGTACTGTGGAGCTCTGAAGCAGCAGCACTGAGGAGACACCCAGTGTGCTGCAGACCCTGCAGGGAGACCAGTGACCTTCCACCCTTTCAGTGTGAGTGGATTCAGTACTGCCTCTGTTGTTTTAAAGTAAAATGTGCTCCTGGCTTGGAAAGGACTCTTCAATTTGAGTAATAACCAGCCAAGAACACAAAGACAAATACAGATTATGCCACAGTAATTTCATACAAGGAGCCCAATTTACTACCTTGGCACCCAGTGCTCAGTGCTGGTGCCTTGTTGTGACTGTCACTGTCACCCAGACTTTCTGTCCCTCAGTCCAGCCAGGTGCTGAGCTGAGACACAACTCTGAGCACCTGGCTGCACTCCCTGACAGCTGATATCAGCTTCTATCAGTCGTATCAAATCTCTGCACTGACAGCTGAAGCAATACAGTATTTCATGTACATCTTCACTGTTATTTCCACTGGGGCACAAGCTATGGATCCAAGTAGCCTCTAAATAAACATCACTTGAATGAGAACTTAATAATCAGAAATTAAGAAGGTTTTCCATTCTCTACATCTTTTGAGCTACCAATCATGTTGGTTAAAATTTTAATGAGGTCCTCTAACTCTTTTAAAATCTAATCATGTAAAGTGGGATTTTTGTTTGGTTTTTTTGGTCCCTTTATAAGGCTTGATTCTTTTTTTAAGCTTATAAAGAATTGCTCTGCAATCTACTGATGTTTTCTGCTAAAACATCCTGCATGGTAGAACAGGATTTATGGAAGGTTTTGGTTTTGCAGCTCAATTCTCAGCAGCCAAACTTGTCACAGTGGAAGTAGGAATATTTATTTTTGTTTTTACACAGGTTTTTGTGGAACTTTTTTAGACTGACTGCTGCTTTTTATCTAGTAAGAAGAAGTACAAAGTGGATCATTCCTATCTATTTATTGAGGTATGTATTAAAATCTGGTAAAATCACACAAAAGGCAAGTTTGCTGAACAACGATAAACATCTGAGAAGTGGCATCTAGCTTTTGAAAGCAGTATTTCAGCACTGTTTTCCTGATTTGCTGCATCTCCACATTTCCATCCTTCCTGCCTCCCCCTGTCTGGGCACTAATGAGGGTGTAACTAATGGTGCCTGAACGTGCAGCAGAGCCCTGCTGGGCCATGGCACTCTCTCACTTCATGCAGATGCACTACAATCAGCATTACAAGATAATTAGACACATTATTTCCTTTCCATTAGAGCCCAAGTTCCACTGCTGTTGGATAAGGAGGTTCCATCTCCTCCTGACTTGACCGAGAGAAAGGGATGCAACTTTGTCCTTGTATTTTTGTTCATTTGGTCTGCTTTGGTAAGGTTGTCCTGCTCTGTCTTTCATGCACATCAAGACAGAGAGAGGCTTTTCCAAGCTGCACAGCTAAGACAATTCAGATGACATGAGGCTCATTTCCATAGTTTGGGGTATCTCTGAACCACTCAGGAGAAGTGTGCCTCTTCAACTGGAAATGTAATAAAATGCTCAGGATTCCACTCAGGCAGGGATGACATTAGTCACCTCATGCTCCCTCCCTGCACCTCTGACAGCATGGTAGGAATCTCTCAAAAGGTTGCTGCACACACCTTGGAGGGTGGCTGTGCTCAGTCACCAGTTAGGGACATAAATTGGTTTTGACTTTGCACCAGGGGAGCAAGGATACCCTGCAAGTCGCTGAGTAACACATGACTGGATGGCTTAAATGGCTGTGAAAGGTTTTGAAACAAAACAGATTTATTTTCAGATGCAGCCAAATGAAAAATTATTAATAGCACTGGTTGAATATTGTCTTTGTTGACTAACATTATGAGAAACAGATTACTCGACTATCTCTAATATATAAAATGGACTGTTCTCATTTGACAGGAGTACTCAGCAAAATCCATGTCATATATGGTTTACATTTTAGAAGCTGCTTAAAAATATGTAGCAACTCCACAGAGCTACTGGGAAGCCTGTGAAATCTCAATGTGGTTTCTGCTAAAATGGGGTAAAATTAATCTGACAACATGAAATGCCAGCACAAGCATCAGAGCTAGAGAGGTGCAACCACATCTTTCAGAGTTATTCCATGTACTTGGCTTTTAGTCTTGCTCTACAGACTTGTTAGTTAAAAGCCTCAGAAGAGCAGAGACAGGAGATTTGGGCAATTATGATTAAGTACAAGACAAAGTAGATTTCAGCTCCTTTACTGAAACTCAATTACCAAAGTAACTCTCCCATCCTAGAAGTGGCTGAAAAGATATTCTAAACAGCAAACTTCAGCTATATGCAAATATAACATTTGAATTAATGTACATTTTCTACTATCATCTTGACCTAATAATATCAAATCATATCCAGATTATGTTGGACAAGTGGATCTAACTTAATAATTAATCTCAGTTATCCACTTATTTAAGGAAACTTCTTTACCTTGCAGGAAATACTCAGCAAACAATCAAAATACAGAGAGTACAGAGTTGCAAGTGAGGACTATTATTGCTAACATTCTTGCATATTTATTCACCAGAAGGAGAAAAATACAATACAATTTACAGGGTTATGTTAATACTACCCTCTGAATGATATAAACTTATTATTATAGTAGTTAATAGTAATAATAACAACAATTATATTAATGTTCTTCATTTGTACCTCCAGCAGGGCATCCATTAATTAAATTGATAAACTTCCTGCTATGGCACTGCTCATTGAAATAAAAGTGACAGAAGTGAAGAAAGGCTAACAACCTCAGTGATATCAAGCATATCCTTCCTCTAGAGGAAGAGGATGGATGATTGTTTTGTTTTTAAGAGATACTCTTTTGACCAAAGTATGTTTTTGGGTTAACAGGACTGAGAATCTTGAAAATACGGTGTCTATAATCTCTTTAAATACTGAAACAAATGTCCTCAATTAAACTGTGTGTAACAGAGTTGTTGCTCAATTCAGAGCCTCACTGTCCAGCAGGAAGAAAATTTTGACAAGGAGACAAGATGGATAAACAAATGGCAAAACATCAGACTTGTTATGGGACATTCTGCAGCCCAAATACCGATCCCAAGTTCTCCCACAGGATACTGTCATGTTAACTAAGCTTTGGCACAGATCATCTGGCACAATAACTTATTATTTAATTATGAGTTCAAATCTGAATGAGTATGCCAATTATATCCCCAAAAGCTGTTAACACAACTTGCTAATGGAATTCTGCTGTGAAATTCTAACATTCATCATTTCACACAGTAAGTGCTATATTGGATTGGGCAGCTAGTCACGTTAAAGACTATTTTTTTGGTCAACTCCCATAAAACTAGAGTTCACCAATCAATGAAAAATGAAAAGACAGTAAAACATTGCAAAAATCTAAAATTAGTCACACCTTACAAAGAACTACATAGTGATTTTAATAATAAAAAGTTACAAGTTAGGTCACTGAAAAGCGATCCATCATTATTCACTGAAATTACCATCTTACTATCCAATACAGCACTTCTTTAAAAATACATACAGCTATATTGAAAGTGAGACAGCAGAACAGAGACCATCTAAGATTGATGATTTGACCTGTTAAATATTAAGATCCATATTTACAGCGCTTCAGCTCTAGGAACATGCTAAGTTTGGACTGGCAAACAGTAATTTTGCCCTTAAATCAATGGTATGGGGCAAGCTCATTTCAGTTTGCCAAAGCATCAGCTATCTGATAATCCAGTGTCTTCTGTGAAATGAGCTGCCAGTGTCTCAATTCCAGTATTGTTCCCATCAGAAAAGAACTGCCAAGGCACTTTTTCAGCCGCATTAGCACTGAGCTACAAAGCCTGAATGACTCCTGGAAGTTACTGCCCCTGTGGAAACATCAACATCTTCACACTGTGCTGAAGCAGGGGTAACTTGCTTTACCATCATTTGTGTCATCGTTCTACTCACATCATCTCTCATATACCACTTCAAAATGAGAGAAAAACCTGACTGGGGGAACGCCCTGTTGTCATATGCATGACAGCACTGCTACACATCAGGATTATTGTTTTAAAAATCCAAAGAGACAACACAAGAGCTAATAAAAGAAAGAATTATCTGGGTATCTACTGGTGATTAAGCAACAGAGAAAACAAGCTCCAGCAGGTTTCTTTGTTTTCTTGTAAACAGTCAAACCATTTCAACATCAGGACATCAAACACACCACAACAAAAATCCTCCCTGCTCTGCAAGAACGTGACTCCTGCTCTAACTGGGGTCAGCCACCCTGACGGGCTGCAAACAGGCACCAGAACGGATGAGAGGGAAAACAGAACTCGAAATCTCTTCTGAGGAAGCAGATCTGAAGTTTGAACAGGCTAACAACTAATTAAATCACATCACTTATAATAGGAAGTGAAATTAAGCATTATTAAGGATTTCATGCACTGCTAGGTATCCTGAACCAAGTTCCATTGTTGCTTACACTCCAAAGAGATGATTTGTGCAATCCCCAGTGACTTCAACCGAGAATTGCCAATATGTTTCTAAAATGAAGATACTGAACTCGAAGCTAGAAGATTCATGATTGCTCTTGCATGTTGGTCTTATTAAAACTTACATTCTCTTAAGCTTCTTGTACTGGGCGAAAGCTCCAGGGGGAATGATTTTGATGAGGTTTTGTTCCAAACGTCTGAAAACAAACAAAGCAATATACATGTTAACTACACAGCTACAGGACAAGAATTACGTTAAATATGACAGCACATTTTAGATAAATAGAAAGCAATTTTACAGAGGTTTATGCAAAACACATTTTCATTTCGAAGTTTGCTAAACAGAAAAAATACTGTGAAAACAACTTGCAAAAATAAAATAACCTCTTTGCACTAGATTGGTATAGAAAAAAGGTCACAAGCTAAAGAAATTGCACTTTTAAGTCTCATTAAATTAATAGAGAATAGTAGGCATATTTTAAAGTTAAGGTAAAAAAATAGAAAATACATTTCTGTATTTTAATGAGTTAAAATTAACATAAGGAATTAATACTAAGGAAATACTTTCCATAACTAGCTGTTGTAAATAGAATGTAGCTATCTAAACTGATAGCTGGGCTAGGTTGTGACAGCTTAGAGAGCAGACTAATAACACAATCAGACCAGTTCAGGAGCAACAACCTAGAACATGCTAGAAACCAAAGTGAATTCACTGCAAGATGAATTCAGATTTTTAAGAAGGTGGGGAGCATTTTATAGTAAAACAGTAAAAAAAAAAGTACCGCATCTTCCTATTCCACCTACCAAATACTTAAGTTTTTCTACAATATTGTCCAGACTACATAAAAATGCTGCTGTTTTGGCCTGAAAGAAGTATTCTTTATGAAACACTGTAAATGAATGTATCACTAACATAAAATGTAAGCAGCTTTAAGATGCTGCATACAGTAACCACTAAGATTAATTTCTGTTCCTTCCCAGTAGTACTTTCAAGTATTTGTCAGCAAGTTCCCTGAATTCCTGCTAAAAGGAATGGCTTCTCCTCAGATGAACTCTAAATGTTTATCTCTATTAGAAATGTAAAAATGGAACCTCAAACAACAAATTCCACTGACCAGGGTGGCTAAACATCTACTGAGTTGGGACTGAGACCAAAATGTGGTTTTACCTTCCTCTTACTTATTATTGAAATGTTGTGTGATTTTTTTCCCAAAGTGTCATAAAAAGAAGCAGTTTAAATAGTAAAATATCTGTGGTTGGAAACGGCTTAGAATTGGAATACAAAAACATATTGGAATGATGGAATGAAGCACTCTACTCATTTCAAGTTGCTGCAGCAATGCAGAAGGGAGAAAAAAAAATTTAGAATCAGGAATGACGATAAAGTGAAATGGGAGAAGGGAGAAGGAATTCAAGGTTTGTAAAGTACTAGGGAATAGTACAGAGAAAATGTGTAAGCTCTCTGTCCCTCTGGTGATTTGTGCTTTCATGAACAAAAGAAAAAAATCTCCTTGAAAATACGATAATTTGCCAGCTCATTTATACTCTAAGAAGCTATTTAAGTACAAATATTTTGATATTTGAACAGTCAACTTGTACAACTGATGTGTTCGCCCTCTGTTATTTCTGTAGCCCTCTGTTTTTTAAAGGTTGTGATCAGAGTTAATTCTATTCCTTGTTTTGTGATTTGAATTAGCGCCTGAGATTTCCCTTCCAGTTGCTCTAAATATAACACGCTTCATTTCTGGCAAGTCCACAGTGAAATGCAAATTGCTGTGAGCTCCAGCACGCCACTATTGTTGGGTGTTTGTCACCAGAATTAGCAGAACACACACTCTTCCCATAAAGGCTTTTTGTCAGCTTGCCAGTCGGGTGTTTAACTCCTCCCAAGTGTTTCTGTGCAGACACTTCTAGGAACAAAAGAGAGCCATGCCTGCCTGATTCCCTGGCCCTGGGGATGGAAACTGGGGGTTCATCTATCCTGCATATGGGGAGAGCAGAGCAGTCCTTACAGGGAAAACCAAGGAGAGCAATGGGTTTCACAAGTAAAATTCCAAGGCAATTTTTGTGACTCAAGGGTGGAAATATACAGAGAATTTTCTCCCCCTTAGGTTAAAAAGGAAAAAAAAAAAATCCAAAATTGGAATAGCTGCAGGTCCTAAGTAATAAAAATTTTTTTTAAAAAAAGTAGCAAAAAAAGTTTAAAAAGACATTTCTAGAAAAAAGTGGAGAGGAAAGCAGAAACAGAAACAGGAGTTATTTGAGAGTTGCCTTCTGAAGCTACCTAGTGAACTCTTCACCTTTCCCCACAAAATCTGGAGCAGATGGCCTGTACAGAAATAGATGGACAAGGCTCTTGTCATCTGCTGCTGTATTTCCACCATAGCACCTGTCACTTTTTTATTCCACGCAGCCCTTTGCAAGTGAAGGACCAAGGACTGCACACAACACGTTCTGCTCAGGCACTGCACCTTGCAGCTGCACCAGAGCAGCACAGGCAGCACCATGGGCTCCAGCCTGGACACAAAACACAGCAGAAAGCACACTGCTGCATTAAATAAGCCTGTGCTTTAACAGAATGATGTAATTGTGTCAATTCCATTAAATTTTTTTCATAAATGCATGTTACAGAATGGCAGGATTAGCCTGAAAAACACAAGGCAGTTATACAAGTGAACTAACGGAAAACATGTTGTTTGTATTAACAATTTACTCTTTCACCCCATCTTAGCTCATGCATGACATGTCAAGTACAGCAGAGGATTAAAAATCTCAAGAAATTCTAGGTTTGGCCAGAAGGGGTGTTGGCAATTTCAGGGTGATGAAGGCTTAATTACAAGCCATACAATGGGAAACTGGTAGAGATGCCATCTTTGAAATGAAGTGAAAAACAGAATTCTTACCTAGTGTTGTCATATTTTTCCTCCAAAAAGGGAAAAAGTGCAAATTTGACAGCCACATTTTATTTCAGAGAAGATGACCTAAGTAACCGATAATATGACTTTTGGAAAACTGTGTTTTTCATGGTCTATCCCTGCATACTATGGAGTGCTGTCATACACTATAAAACCATCTCTGCTAGTGCAAAGCAACATCTGGGACTTTATTTTTTTGGGGGGGTATTACCAGAATATACTATAAAATAATTTTACAATACATCTGAGGAATCTGTACAAGACACACACTCCTAAAAGGCTAAATTTTGATAATTTAAACTACTACACCACCCTCCCTCCCATTTAAGGTTTCTTACAACTCAATACAATTTTTCTTGATTCTGTGGAATTTCACACTCAGATCCATTCAAGAGACTCGCCAAGTGGGATCCACAAAACTGATAAAATGAATTGGCCATGTTCAAACTCCCATGGCTTTTGTTCCTGCTTTGCTCCCCTGGTGGCCATGCTGCCAGCTGAGTGCTGAGATGAACTAAGCACATCTCCCCCCTCCTGACACACAGCAATGCTCTGTCTGCCTCTCCCAGCTTTATTTTAGAGTCTCTGACAACAACATCAAAGGACAGGAACAATTTCCTTTCTCTTCACTAATATATCATCAGAGATTGGAAAATATGAGGGCCCAATGGATCCAGACAAATTTTTCTTGTAATGATATGTTAGACAGGATAAAGTTCTCCTTCTTCCCACTTTCCTTAAATGACTTTGCAGCAATGAGAGCAAGAAGTAAACATATCGGAGAAAAACCCACAACAAACAGGGGGAAACCACACAGTTAAAGATGAAAAACTATCCCAGGGTACAGAATAAGCTCTCAAATTCCCATGCTAATCCATCTTAGAGTTCACTGAGGTGCAAATCTTTTCATCATCTCCTCCTGGGGTGCCTGTATTGCTCATGCTCAGGATGGCAGAGCACAAAGGATAAAAATCTCTGCTTCACAGGGACTCAGCAGAGCCAGCTCACACTCAGGAGTGATGGAGCCATTCGTCTTGAAGAGTGATTCCCCCTGCAGAGCTGGGGAGACTGACGTATTAATTTGGGCCTTAACTATCTCTGTTTCATTGAGGGGAAGAAAGAATTTGTTATTTGGGTCTCTAATGGAGCAGTTTGCTAGCAATTTTCCCATTTCAAACACTGTCTCAGCTGCTAATGTGCAATGTATTGTCAAGCTTACCTACCCATAACATAGACAAATCACTACCTTGGAGAATAAGAGAGGGAGTGAAGCATCAGTACTGATAATTCTCAGCTGTCAGATGAATAGAGCCTACAAATGAGACAGCCATGCTCTATTAACAGTGCCACAAGCCCCAGCCTGAGCCTTGTCACAAATGTCCCTCAGCACTGGGCAGGCAAGGACTCCCTGCTGGGGATGGACAGGGAGTGGATGAGGCAGATTGATCCCTGGGTTGGGTGCTCTGTGTCCAGGGATGAGGCTCTGCTGGGCTGGCATTGCCCAGGCTGCCAGGAACCAAATAACCATGAACCGAATATAACCAAGAACCAAATAGCAAATAACCAAGAACCAAACAGCCATAAACCAATATATAACCAATAACTAAATAACCAAGAACCAAACAGCCAAGAAGCAAATACGCAAATATCCAAGAACCAAATTACCAATAATCAAACAGCCAATAGCCAAACAGCCAAGAAGCAAATAAATAACCAAAAACCAAAGCCACCTCCGAGAGAGGGAAAGCAGAACAGAGCAGAGCAGAGCAGCACAAACCTGTGGCACACTCGTGCCTGGCAGGACACACACCAGTGTGAAGGGTGTTGGGAAGGGCAAAACCCTTGTCTCCCCCTGCCCTATAAGCAGGGACTTGCAGGGAGCTGGTTAAGGACTGTGTGGGGAAAGAAAGAGCATTTGCATCCAGCATGGTGACAAAGCCCAGGGCTGGGAAGAACTGCTCCTATTGGCAAGGAGGAAATTTCTAGGGCACATAGAAATCAAGCCAAGGACTGAGAAAAAAATGGATTATAAAAACGTATTTGGACTGTTATTTTACATTTATCTCGTATTTTCAGCTCTCATATCTTATGCATTTGGACTCTGATGAACAAAAATCCACAGGTATATTTTCAGTAGTTAAGGTGAACAAATCATACTTGAAATCTGATCTTCTTACTATAGATATAAGTTAGATCTGATCTCTGCCCTGACACCCTTCTTGCCTCTTCATCTGAGATACAAGCTTTATTCCTACCACGCACAATGGGTTTGGGTAGCTGCACTGAAATATTTACCCAAAGACAGCCCCAGATAGGAGGGAAGGAAGGAAGGAATTCTGCCCTGCAGTGACACAGTCAGGACCTGAGGCTCATTCAGCAGCAGAACACACAGCAGCCACAGTGCAGAGCCAAACCCTGCAGTCCTGCTGCTCCACACAGTGCTGATGGACCCCAAGGAACAGTTTTGGTGTCTCTCAGCCCTCAGTCAGAACAGAGTGCTTTAGGATGGCAGGACATTGAGGATTTCAGATGGCTGTGCTTACTGCTTGTTTAGCAGTTAAATCCTTTAGCCTCCTCTCCAGCCAAAGACTTCACCACCACTATAAAACCCCTAAACACATATGGTCCTTCAAGGCTTTTATATTGCTGCCTTTCATCAGAGCACCTGAATGACTTCCAAATAAAATTAATAATATGCAGTATAAATCCCTCTTATGGAGTCTGCCTAAGGAAATGGAGAGCTGAGAGCCAGTAAACCCTCCACCTATATTAATATCAGGTGACAAGTGGAGTTTGCCTTCATATTGCCTTTGGTGTTGATTTTCAGGCTCTGGCTGTCGAGCTCCTGCTGCAGCTCTAGACAGAACTGCTTCCCAACAACTCACCCGAGGGCAAATCTTCAAGAGACAAAATCCTATCAGCAGTGAAGTGACTTGTCAACATAAATCTACCTAGAAAGTTACGCAAATAATTCTGCTCACCCAAAGACATCTTTCAGAATGAAAACAGATGTTTTGATATGTTCCCTGATACCATGGTGTTCACCTAGAAGCACTGCTAGTGACATTGGATCTTCTGACACACTGCAGTGAGTTTAGTTTCAGCTGACACAACTGTGGAGCTGAGCAGCTGCTCAGGATGCTGGTGACCACTGAATTTGTGATGGCAGTCACACTGGGAATCCACCACCTCTGCTGTAGCACATTAATTTGGCATTAAATGTGGTACAGACAAACAGGAGACACCAGAGGAATCCACAGACTGGTATTTCACAAAACAGCTTCTGACAAAACACCAATGTCTCTCTAACCACACAAACACCAGAATGAAGCATTGTTCTGCCAAACCTCAGAGTTTCTCCATCTACCACTGTCATACTCCACATTTGTGGTCAGAATTTTTGGGCCTTCTCATCACCTTTCATTGTTATGTCCCCTGCCAGTCTCATCCATCTATTTTCCTTGCTTGATCCTTGGATGAGGATGCAGAGTCCCACTGAGCTCCTCCCACTGCACTTTGTGAAAGTGGAAGGAAGTAAACTGACAGAAAAGAGAAAAAGTTATTTTTTAATCTCTGATCCAACTTATTGTTAAGAGCTCTCTACATTCTGTAACATCTGTTTTTACTGCACATGTATCAATATAGACAAGGAAAAGGCAGAGCACCAGAAATTAGCAGGAAAATTAAGTAGCTTTCTGGTAGTTGAAGCTCTGTCACCTGTATTATTTTCTCAAAAGATTTTGTCATTTGACAATTTACATTCCTTAAATCCTTTCTTCTTTTCACATTTTTTAAAATAAAATAAACAGACAACATGTAAACCAAAAGACAATTAGTATTTCCTGCAGTAACAAATCTGATTAGTATATTTTATGTCAAAGTTGTGATTTTATGCTCTGTATTTTATTTTCTCTGATTGCTTTCCCCCTTCATAATCAGCTTTAAGAATGCATATGCTCATTAGAAACTGCAATCTCCTCATTTTGCTTGGCAATACAGGAGCTTTGCAGGGAAATTTGCATTAGCTAAAACATATATGCCTTTTTTGTTATACCATTTGTTTTTATTAATTATTATTACTTTATGTTTATACTGGACTGAAGTGATGTCTCTGGGAAAAAGAGACTGCACACACACACACACACAAACCCCAAAAAACCCTAAAACCAGAACAACCTCAAACCTACAAACCTTGGAAGTTTACTCCTACACAGCTTGTCTGAGTAAATTACCTGTGCATAACTTTTTTCTAAAAGAAATCTCCCAGTTATAAAAAGTAGTGAAGAGGGTAAAAATTGATATGGTCAAAATGAAAATTATCATGTGTATGAAATCTAGATTTATCAAAACAAAACAATCTTCTTGTGCCTACAGATGACATTAGTTACACAACTTCAGAAATAAAAGTCAAGATGTAAGAAATAAATCTGCCTTCTCTTGCAGCAGAAACTCCCTGCTGTTACTGCTTGTTCCTAAAACTGAGACACAGCTTTCTGTTTTCCTTCATTTGCCTCAGCACAGAAGACACCTTTATTCTTACCATTTTCCATATATTTACATTTTCTCCACTGACTATCAATCTAAAATACTTTATTTATTACTTCTTTATTATTGTTGTGTCTTGACCTCAACAGAAATTTTTTTACACATTTTTGGCCTGACAAAAGAAACTTCTGTGGAATGTGAGGAGTGAATGCCACAGTTTGCCTGGTGAGATCCAGAAACCAGGAGTCAGGTTAGACATGAGAAGCTGTCCAGAGCCAATTTACAGCAGTGAATGAAAATCATATTACATGATTCAACTGCAGGAGCCAACTTGCTTCCCCAGCCAGAGAATTTGCCACCAGAGGCAATTATGGAGCATTTACTACAGTGTTCAAAAATACTGTGCTGCTTCAGCTGCAGTATTTGCTGGAAGCCTGGGAAAATGATTATAATTTTCTTTTAGGAGGAAGAACAATGTTAAATGAAAAACTGTCATTCCTTTATCCTTGACGTTTACAATTTCTATTCACATATTCTTAATAAGAGAAAAACCTCTTGCCTTTATGAAATAGAGAACTTCAAAGTCCATTGTTAGTAAACATGAAAATGCTGTGGTGTAGTTAATTTATCGTTTATATAACTAAAAATTAATCTTATAATAAATAGCTACCAGTGCTAAATCTTTCTGTAAAAGCTTTTCTGACTTTATTTTTATTGGTGGAAAAATTATTTTGAACATACCAGTGAGTTAAATGTCCAGAAATCGTTCATAACCTTCTTCAAATCACAAAAGCTTTATAAAGATTCACAGCTGAAGTCCTAGCTCTCCTGAAATACACATTCCTATACCTACTGAAGAACAGAGACATCAATTTCTTCCTGAGACAATCTTTGAAACAAAAAATGCAGCAAACTTGTCTACCTTTAGGTCTGCAACACTGCCCAGCACTGTGGTACCCTCGTGACAGCAATTCTCTATTAAACTTGCCAGGAAAGCATTCATTAAAGGTAGAACAAATAGAACATTACTTTCCAAAGTGATCATCTTGCAGAAAATTAGGTTTGTGTTCACTCTGCCAGAACCATGAGAGAACAAACAGTCATGTACATTACAGTTTTCCTGTGCTTGAACTCTAGAATTTTTCCTAGGAGTAGGAATTACACACCAAAACCATGCACTGCTCATAGCTACAAAGATATCAGCCACCAGTTCAGCTATCACCAGTGAGAATGGTAAACTGAACCAGTGCAGAACAAGTGACTCAAAGTGACCTTAGGCCAATCCCAGATGCTGGTGGAAGAGTTGCCATCCCAGCTCTCTGCCAGCTGCCAGACAAAGCTGTGGTTCTGATCTCACCAGACTTGGGTGCCCAAGCTGCACTTTTCCTTGAGGGACTGGCAGCCTCTTCACTGTCTGGAGCAATTCCATCAGCATTTAAACAAACAGCCCTCGTTTCTGATTCAAGTACACCTTGTCCAGCTTTACTCTTGGCTCATTCAATTACATTTTTCTCATCTCACCAGAGAGTGAGCATGGTACAGGTTAAGTAACAGTGGTGAAGCAAACTTGATGTGAAAAGATCTAAGATCAGTTTCAAGATCTAAGGATATACTTTACATTCTGGAGTTTGATTTATATGTCTGCAGATGACTGAGACTTGGCTTTTCAGAGCAATTAGCCTTTCACAGCACAAAGTTTTCAAAGCACAGCTCCTACTGACTTTTGCTGCAGCTGTGAGTCCTCAACACTTCTGAATGTCTTAGCTGAGTCAGCCAGAACCCGAGATTACATCACTAGTGACCACCCAAGAGAAGTTTGTGCAAGTCACTTGCCCAGAATCAATTAATAAAACCACTGGCAAGAAGAGACCCAACCCAATTGTCTGAACAACATTCATGAGATTATCTTCCCCACAGTCCCCATTTTACAATTTTCCTGTTTCTGCAACAAGTGTACAGACCCTATATACTCAGGCTCCTTCACTACACAACCCTGATGCATCCCTAGACAACAAGAAATTAATTCAAGCTTTCAACAGCAGCATGAGACTGTGCTGTTGTTAAACTGAATACCACAACAAATATATACAAAAACTTCAGATGATGACTGCAGCTACAAACATTAACTTTGGCATTTTCTAGCATTTTCTGATTTTTTTTTTTAAACTTAAAATACATTAAAAAAAAAAAAAGAAGTTTAATTTAGTGGACTCGAACCCAAAAGCTGAAATAACTAATTCAAACCATGTGCCAGTGGCTGGTGCTCCAGCATCTGCCTCCAGGCAGGAGCACCCTCTGGCAGCAGGAGGGGGGCTGTGCCCTGCCTTTGGGGGGCTGTGCCCTGTATGTGGGGGGCTGTGCCCTGCTTTCACTCAGGAAGGGCTTGCACTATTATGAAACACAAAGGCAGAAGTGGTAGTCCCTACATTACTGTTTTAAGGTGTGCAAAATTCTCACACAAGAGCTGCCCAGAAACCTAATCCTAAAATATAGCCTTGCTAGCAGGGATAAATAAAAAAATGAGTAGATCAGTCTGGCATAGACAAACAGCATGAAAACTTCACTCTAAAGAAGGGGCAGAGGAAAAGAGTAGTGGGGTGGGAAAAGATTACTGGGAAGTTACTGATACCTGTCAATGACTGGGAGGCATCAAACAAGCGAGGCAGGCAGCAAATCCTGTTTGAAACATTCCAGTCAGGGCTGGAAGTGCCCTCACCCCCAGAGCCCATACCTGCATGTTCAGGAAAGCTTCCTTTCCCTGGCATAAATCAGCTGTCAATGACTGAGAAAGGATCTATCCAGCATGTCCTGAGGCAAGAGCAGCCCAAGCCCCACGCAGAGTGAAAGCTGCTGTCATGGCACACGTTTGTCACAATGTCCCTCCCTGGTCACAGGTCTGTGCTATCCCCTGCTTTGGTGGCTCTGTGGGCTGAGCTGTCATTCAGTCTGACAGGTGCTGGCTGCAAGGTTGTGATCAAGTCTGAGCAGAAAAACAGATTCTTTGGAGACTTTGCCTCCTAGTAGTTTGTTGGTCATCCCTCCTTCCCTACATCTCCCTGACATTGAGCCCATTCTGCACTCACACCACGTTCCATATTTACCTTGCATGCATTTTTTCTCACATTTTCTAAATAACTGCAACCTCTCCTTTAATTGTAGATGCTGATCCAATGCAGTGGAATGACTGTTTGTTCATTTACCAGCAAACCACCACACCATATTCGTTTCAGTGCTCCTTTCTCAGTAAATGCCTCCAGGTGCTTAATGACTTTTGTTTTCACCCAAGTAGTCACACAAAACTTTTCTGTGCTTATTCTCATGTGTTTCTCTATGACACAGACTGTTCATTTCTCCTCTGAATAGCACAACAGAACCACTTTGTAAGCAGAGAATCTTTTATAACACTCAGCACAGTCTCTATTCCTCAGCTTCAATTTTTTGTAACTCATTTTTCCTCAGTCAATTTGGCTGCTGCTGTCAGCTCCCAACTGAACGAGAAGCTTTATAAAAAACGAATTGCATTCTCTACATTCTTGCTACCTAGTTTATGAAATTATGAAAAAGCAAGTCTGGGATACAGATTTCTAGCTTTCCTAAATTGCTTATTTAATAGCAAACATTCTTGCAATGAAGTCCTTCACCTCGAGGAGTAATAGAGTAACACAACAGACTTCGAAGTCATATGTGGCAGAAGGAAAATTAGCATCATATGATGCTTGTTTTATGTCCCATGACAAGTGAGTACCTGTTTTGTGATGGGTTTTTATCAACCAAAACCCTTTTAGGACTTGTTGGCAGCTTTGTCAGAGAAGGTTCTGCCTACCCATGCTAATGAACAAAGGTAGGAAGGCTGAATAAAAGATCTTTAATTAATAGTGGAATAGAGTGGAATGTAGGTCACCTTTAATAATTGTGTTAGAGCAACAGCTGTGTGTTTCATTTTTGTCTAACAGTTTGTCAGTCAAGGGTTCTTACCAGAATAATTTGGCTTACAGGAAAATACTGAACTGGGGGAAATACAAGAACCAGTTGAATTCAATGCTCTTGGGGTTGGTTTTGGGACCAGAGCTGTTTAACATCTTTGTGGTCAACATGGACAGTGGGATGTCCAGCTCTGGAGCCACAGCACGAGGACATGGACCTGCTGGAGCAAGTCCAGAGGACGCCACAAAGGTGATGAGAGGGCTGGAGCACCTCTGCTGTGGAGAATAGCTGAGAGAGCTGGGGGTGTTCACCTGGATAAGAGAAGCCTCCAGGGAGACCTGAGAGCCCCTTCCAGTGCCTAAAGGGGCTCCCGGAAAGCTGGAAAAGAACTTTGGACGAGGGATGGAGGGACAGGACAAGGAGGAATGGCTTTAATCTGCCAGAGGGCAGGGATAAATGGGATATTGAGAAGGAATTCTTTGCTGTGAGGGAGGTCAGGCCCTGGCACAGGTTGCCCAGGGAAGCTGTGGCTGCCCCTGGATCCCTGGCAGTGTTCAAGGCCAGATTGGACATTGGGGCTTGGAGCAGCCTGGGATAGTGGAAGGTGTCCCTGCCCATGGTAGGGCTTCCGAACTAGATGGTCTTTAGAATTGCTTCTAACCCAAAACATTCCATGATCTCATGAATTTATGCTTTGTCACAGTAGATTTTGCTGTACACCAATATTTCTACAGCAACAAGAAGCTGGATGAGTCCAGTGACCATACAAATATTTGAATTTATACTCTGTAGACTGAAAAAGCTGTCTGGATATCAGAAAACTCTGTATTACAAGAACCTAAATAGGAAAAGAATTGATCTGCATTCCCTGTGGACTAACTACAAACAAAATAGTTTAATGTAACAGTGTTTGAGGACCACAGGAGTATGAAGTCATGGACACAGAAATAGATGGTTCCAATTCCTAAAGGTAGCAAAGGCAAACGAGTCTGTAAAACCACCATCTGATTTCACAACACAAGTCACAAAACTGTTAAAGAATTGGAAATAACAATGTGGAAGACAAGAAATAGAAGGTAAATCAGCAGGGACAATATGCTCTGATGTTCTAATTCATTATAAATGCATCCTGCCCAGCTAACAAGATGTCCTTCCGTCTCTTGGGGAAATCACTGACTAGAAATAAAAAAGGACTGTGTATTTTCATTTACTGACCACAGAACTTCAATTCCAGGTTTGTGAAATATAAACACAATCTGAACTTAAGGCACCAAGAACTTTATCTTGCTTTCAGGTAGGGCAGAGTCAAACTATCTTAATTTACATTTAGAAATTGTTTGAGCCCTTAGATCAACAGAACAAATCAAAGAGAACAACTACAATACACCTGATAACTACTTAGAACAGTTTTTAACATACATGACTTTCTTCCACAAAGGAGGCTGTGATGTGGAATACAAACGGAGAGACATGGAAAAGACTTGTGTGTCAGACTGGCACTTACATTTCCCAAATGTCCTCTGGGAGGTTGGCTGGGATCTCTGTCAAGCCCCTTCCCCGACAATCCACCACGTTGTTGCTGCAGGTGCAGGCAGAAGGGCAAGAGATGGAGCTGGCACTGCACGATGGGGGCTCAGACTGGGAACCTGAGGCACAAGGAGCACATCAAATGTTGGGTTTAAAAAGTGATCAGCTGAGATTTTAACAACAAAATACATCAGGCTCTGAGTGTTCCAGATCCTCTTACTAGATAAAGTAGTGATTTATTTGCAAGTGAACATAAGGCTCTACAAATCAACTGCAGAGAAAATGTGTCAAAGACCACTGTGTTCTTATTCCTCCTCAGTCTCCACTCTACCCATCTCTTTCCCTCATGGATGCTTCTTTGGTCTCCTCTGTGATCAGCCAGATCAATTCATTCAAAGATTTTTATATGAGGCCTTAGGATCAAGCAGTATTTCTAAAAGTTATCTTCACCTAGAAGTTTCCATCACACAAACACTTCTTGAGTACTTTTACATACTGAGAGAAAACTGTCATCAACGATGAGTTATGTATTTTGAAATGAGACAACCTGTTAAGGTGTGAAGACTGGGGATATAAAGCAAGTTTTTTCAAGATTAGACAATGCAGTTAATGGAAACAAAAAGTGAATTTAGAAAAACATGAGTTCAAACCTTCAAACCCTTGCTTAAGCTAGACACAAAGACACAAAGCTACTCACAGAGGAAAGGTGTAGCATGAGGACATTGCTCTACACAAATTCTAGTCAATTCATTAGATTCAGGCTTAATTAAGTGTCATTACGTTTTTTTGAAACTGTAGCAATTATGTCAATTTTACTCAAATGCTTATGATTCCTACATTTAAAGTTTTGATATATGCATACACTTAGCCATAGATAAAATGGGTTTGCTATGCTAATTGAGGTTATCAAGATGTAGCAGTTATTGGTTTATTTATAGTGAGTCATATTTCCAAAGAACATTCAACACAAGAAGCCTCAAGTATCTTCATGTTGAGATACAGATGGCTAAATCTGAAGGCTTGTGCTGATAAGAAGTGACAAAAATTGTAAAAGATTGGCCTTTTGGGTAGAAAAATAAAAACATCATAGTTGTCAAAACACAAATACATACAAAAATGTGGAAAAACTATACACAAAGCTGTACATTCTTGGGGTTTGTCTTGGAAAAGGACTGTGATGGATACTTCCATGAATTATAACTACAGGTGACAAAAAGTTAAAAAAAAAAAAAAAAAAAAAAAAAATTAAAAATATTTATTACATTAAACACATTTAATTTGCAATCCAATATTCATTATGACAACTAAAATTTTATAAAAATGCAACATTCCTATAAATTTCCTCTCTTGGTTTATGCCTCCATACCTGCTTGGCTTAGCCCTTAACCCTGCACAGCAGTGTCAGCTTGTAAAAAAGCTCCACTTGTCCCTGTTTTCAAAACCTTGTCAACAGCACAGAAAAGACAACATCAGAAAGACATTCAGTGGCATCTCTAAGTGTCATTATTTTCAAAGGCAGATACAGTTTGAAAGGACATCAGCTGAAAATTTCTGCAGGTGACTTTACACTTGCAGAGGGAGCCCTCCTGGAAAGCAGAACAAAATTACTGTGGAATCATTCCTTCTGTTAGAATGGTGTAGAATTCTGATGGGAATTCATTTCAGTTTGTCTGAGTTTCCTTAAGTTCAGGCACAC
The DNA here is from genome assembly GCA_024500445.1 of Entomyzon cyanotis. Classification (NCBI taxonomy): domain Eukaryota; kingdom Metazoa; phylum Chordata; class Aves; order Passeriformes; family Meliphagidae; genus Entomyzon; species Entomyzon cyanotis. The sequence continues at coordinate 1,622,258 of JAKEPQ010000668.1, forward strand.
TGCCATGCGCTTTAAATATTATTTTATAACCAGGAACGACAGAACTGCCTTATATTAAAATACAATGTCGAGTTGCAGGATAAGATCACCACTTCAACTGTGGGTGAAATGTTGCCAAATTAAAATACTGGGTTTGAAATATTTTTATTGGGTCATCACCTGACTGTCTGTCAGGAGAAAGCCTGGTGAAAAACCAGAAATCAGGAGAAAACTGAGGGTTTCATAGCACTGTGCTTTAAACATAGCTTCCATTGATGTTAATTAGAGCTGTGAGCAGCTGCATTTTGGCAGACCAGACCTCAGAGCTCCAATTTGGGCATCCAGAAATTAGATTTTAAGAGGTAGTGACTATCTAGAAATAAATGGATCTTGCTGGAAATTTGCGGCATGGGCAGAAGTCAAATACATTCTTTATGAGAGTGGGCAGCTGCTTTCACCATGAGATGATCCTAATGATCATTTCTCTTTGCTAAAATACCCTGTCTCATTTACAGTCCACTTTCCAACCACCTTGACAGCTGCAGGTAAGGAGTTTCCCATCAACAGTCTTTCATCTCAAGACAGAGACTGTTTTAGTGTCACCCAGAAGAATCACCTGGGCTAAAAACTACTGTAAAAACGATTGAATAATGTAATTAAAATCTAAATCCATATGCATATGGTCCACGGAAACAAATTCATATTTATCAGGCAACCTGAACTTTGACTTGTTCCAGTTTCAAAATCTTATTATTGTCTCAACACAGTCTACACATGTGACCATGCATGTAATACAGTAGTTGAGTGGTAGCTATTTGAACTAAACAAGAGAAAACAATTTCACTAATTAAACATACACATGTATAACAGGCAGGACCAGCAGCTCTCTTGGGTTTATTTTCTGGCCATAGAAATGCAGGGCACACATCCCACCACTGTCAATTAACAGAATTCCTGCAAAATGAACAGGGAGCTGCACAACAGCACTGCCAGCTTTGTCTTTCATGGAGTCTAAGGCTTCTGTAAGATTTTAACTGTGACTATTTCCAAAAGCAGTTTCCATTGCCTCAAAATGCACACAGCCCTTTGGTGGGTTTGTGCAAGAACAAGAGGATTGTTCTTGGACCTGATCACCTACATTTTACATTTTCTCTTTGCCCACCTTGTGGTACAATGGCCAAAACCAAATGAAGGAGGAGTGAGTGCAAATGAGCTATTGCAAGCTTTTAGGGATAGGGAGAAATTACCAAATTAGGAAGGAACTTCAGAGCAATCATTGTTCTCTGGGAGGTAAAAAGGTGGGAACAAAGTCAATCTTCCACACAACCTTTATCATCTCCACATCTGCTGTGCACAGCTGTAACATCACAACGTATCACTGTGGGTTGGAGAAGCAGCAATACACTCCCTTTTTGTTAGGGCACAGCATCCAAAAAGCTGCTGTATTGCCAGCTGGAGCTCCAGGAGTCTGTTCCTGACACTGCTGTGCCTAAACCAAGGGCAGGAGGGGCAGTGGGGCTCAGCTCAGCAGCTCCACAGGCTGTGTGGCACAGAGCGCTCTGCACACGAGGCAGGGCATGCCAGGGGGATTGATAAAGCAGTCTGGAAAGAGAGGAAAGACACAAACACCAGCCTTCCTGGCACAAAAGGCAGGTAGCAGCAGTAGAATCAGAGACTCCTTAAGGCTGGAAAAGAGCTCTAAGAGCACTGAATTCAGCCATTAACCCAGCACTGCCAGGTCCACCCCTAAACCAGGTCCCCAGGCACCATGAGCACATTTGTTTCTTCTTCATGAGCAAAAGTATATCTAGACTGTACATTTTTGAGAACTTTAATGATAAAAAGTCTTTGTGCATAAACTGCTATCATTATTTTCAAATGCTTTTGCTTATGCTTTTCCTTGGCAAAGAACAAAATACTGTATTTTTTACAGTACAATTACACATGCACACTCAACAGGCATTGAGCACATACTCCATCAGCTCTCACACAATCATCTGTTAAGGTAAACTTTCTTGAATAATGCTACAAACAGAATTTCAAATCTGATTTGGATTTTACAGCCGCACTTCAGTGAGGATCTATTGTTGGCAGATCTGTAGAATTTAAGTACAAAAAAATCCAAGAGAGTTTAATCTGTTTAATGTTTGTATTGTTGTGATGAGCTAGTATAAAAAAGACTGGTCAAGAAAACAAGTCTAAGTAGGCTATGGAATATAGAGTTATTAAAATCAGGGTATGACTTTCATAGGCTTGCAGAATATAAGCATACAGATGATCAACAGCCCTGATGCAACACAGCCTCTAAAGAAAGATATTTGAAACCTAAAAATGAATTCTCCTTTTGCTGCCAATGCTTCTTCAAAAGAAAAGACATAGGAAAGGCAGAAATACTTCAAAATTTCTCTTTGTGTCCTTCCCAAGTGCAGTAAACTCCTTACAGCATGGATGCAGCAGAAGGAAATGGCCACAGACAAATCAGCTCCATTTATATTATTTCCCTTCTGAAGTTGTTCTCACAATCTGTCATCTTGCGGTTTCAGATTTTTTCTAGTACACAGCAGCCCTAGTTCACCATGTTAATTATATTTTTCTCTGAGATAAAAATCATCAACTCAATTATACATTTTGCTAAAAGAAATGCGGATGCCAGGGTAGGAGCATGATTAACAAAAATTACTATGTATTTTTTGCCTGACGCAGTGGAACAACAGTGTCAATAATTATGGTAGTTAATATCTGGCACCACTTTAATTTACAGTTTCACACTATATGTTAGGGAAAGAGAGGAAAGAGAGGAGAGATTTGGGATCCAGAAGTTTACAGAGAAATCAAATGCTTTTCTCAGTAAGTTTCTCATTGGTCTCTAGCCTTTTAAAACCAACGAACAGACAAATACTACAATTAGAATAGAATTGTCATGGTGTATAAATAAACAGTTTAAATGTCACAGGCATCTAAAATAAATTTTGCAATTACTAAATAAACTAAATAATCTCATTTGCACTGACACCCAATTACAGCACACTAAGCAGTGTTTTATTGCCTCCTCACCTACCCAATCATCTCTGCAGCAGCTTCTTTCCACCAGCAAAACATTAGTTATTTGTAAAACATGTTAATGGATTTTAAGATAAATCTGACAGGACTTCCTGGTTAAAAACCTCTGCTGACTTTACATCATTTTCAGTATATCAGACACGAAATTGCTGATCAATAAACAAAACACTACAAGGATTGCAGATCCATGGATACAGTATGACCTTTCTGGGTGTAATTAAATAACCCATTGGAAGTTCTGACAATGCTGGTATATCTGAAATCAATTACTACTGCATGAGCCATAGTTTGCACTGGATTCCCAGTGATATGAACTAATTTATTCTAAAACACCTAAAGCAGATGTGTTGCCCCTGATTGATATCTGCATCCCAGTCTAAAGGGACATTTCAGCACAAAGTCCTGCAGACAGAGATGGGCAAGGGAACCACAACTGACCACATGCAAAGTTAACATTCCTTATTGAGGGCAAATATTCCTCTAATGGACAGAATTTGTACAAATGTGTTTATCCTACACGAATGTGCAGCAAATGGTTTAAGCAAATATTTCCATCTATGGTTGTTCAACAGCTATTTGCTGAGCACAGCTTTAAGACTGATGATTAGTAACTTAAGCTCCTAATTGACATTAATACCATTGAGTTTATGGTATGCAAAAACTTGCCAGTCATGAATATTCATTATTTGACTCAAGTTCTCTGCTTTGCTGAACATTCCCAAACAGTAAATTTATCTATTAAAAATTCATGGCACAGAAGCACAACAGTTCTGCAGGCAAAAGTCAACACTAATCAGTTTACAAATAAATATCAAGGAACAAAATTGGAAATATCCCACTACAGTGAAAAGGAGGTCTGGCTTAATGAATGAAGCCTACTTTATTCTACAAAATCCTACTTAGCATGTTTCAAAATCTATCAGTAAAGTAACACCATTGAAAACCAGACCTTACTTCACACTATCTTATCCTAAAAGCACTAATATTGCAATTGTTTAATTAACAACAATAGCACCACAATTATATGGAATACTACCAAGAAAAATGAAAAAAAGTAGAACAAAGAAGCAGCTTCATCTATAGCAACTGAGGTTAAATGGGTAAATTTGTTCTTCTGAAGGATTAATAAAACAGAACCTGTGAGACAACTGAAGTCTGCAAAACTGTGACAAAGGTGTTTTTTTTCTCTCAGGGAAATTTATTCCACCTAAGCCTTCCATAGGAAGGGCTGAAAAGTCAGATATCTCTTATGCCCTTGAATGCCCATTCTGAGACTTTCTTTCAAGGTCCTTCTCCAGCCCTGTCAACACAGGCATGTTCCCCTGAAAGCAGGTAGAACTTAACTTTCCAAATACTGCACCAGAAGGAAGGCTACTAGGGTGCATTTGGTTCTGTGGGTTTGGACACTGCCTGCTCCTCCAAAGACTAAAAAAATTCTAACAGAAAGTCTTAAAAGAGGTAGAGCTTCTGCAGCTCAAATGGTGTCCATGCACAGTCATCTCATTAATGCCAATTCCACAATTTGTATCAGCACTCTTGAAGGTGCATATGAAGTGACATTTAAAAATAGGTCCAGAAATAATACAGTGAACTTATAAATATATTCAAGCATAAAAATGAAGAGGAACATAAATTATTTAAGTGAAAGGATGCCACCTGTACAAGGTTAAAAGATAGATAATGGCCATGATCAATGGTAAGCCTATGAAGGGAGTATAGTTCCAAACAGGTGATCCATCGTGGACTGCTCCATGATGAAGTTGGATGAACTTATGGAAAGAACAGAAATAGTTTAAGACTACTCAGTCCTTGGGCTTTGATTTACTGGTATTTGAAAAGGAGTTTTAAATACTACATGATTTTGTTTGCTTGCACGTTTGTCTTTGCTTCTGTTCCCTGTCTGCATCCTGCTCAGCAAACTCAGGGCTGCTCCTGCCACAGCACAAAAGCTGCTCTCCTCAGGAGGAGGAGGAGGAGGATGGGATTCCCTGCAGTCAGAAGCACTGCAGATTGACACAGCTATTCAGAGATGGCAGACACAGTGGGACATGTCTCTGATAATGACATCCAAGGGCTCCAGCCTGGTCATGAGCTTCCCCATGGGCCCATCTGGAGAGAGGAAATGCTTTTTTCCAGGTCAGTGGGCAGGAACTGAAGAGTGAGGCACCATCTCCTTCCCTGGGCTGCCCTGGGATTCCACAGACCAGATTCCTGGCATTTGGAACGTGCCAAGGGAGGCAGGGCAAACAGAGACCTTTCCTGGGACAGGCTGAGGTCCCTGCCTCTGCTCTTTGCAAGAGGCCCCTGGTACATTCCAGCTCTTTAAGGTGTCTGGGAATTATAGAATAAAATTCTTACAGATCTTCAGAGCTAAACATGTCTGCCTGCCATTCCAAGGGGTAAATCCAATGATCCAGGAGATGCCTTCAGTTTGGGTACAGGTGGTGGTGCCCAGCACTGCCAGGGAAGCTGCTGTGAGCAGAGCCCAGGGCAATCCTGGCTGCTTCCATTGGGCTCCAAAGCTGCTCCTGCCCAAGCAGCAGCTGGTGCCTCTGTCAGAGTGCACCTGAGGAAGGGCAGGAGGTGCCAGGCAGCAGGCAGTGAGGAAGAAGCTGTGAGAAACAGCCCTGGGAGCAGCAAAGTCAGTGAATGAGAGGGGAAGGAGGTGCTGGAGCAGATCCTGGTTTCACCCCAGTGCAGTGAGGAGGGGGAGGTGAGCAGCCAAACCACCACAGCTGTAATGCCATTAATTCAACAGTGCTAATTTCACTGTCAATTCAGCAGAAATTCACACAAGCCTGGGGTTGACTATTTGCAATTTTGCATTTGGCCCCTATTAATTTCTGGACTTCTGCAGTCATTTTATAAGCAGCTCTATGCTTGCTTTAATTACTCTCATTAATTGTGTATCCATAAATGAGCTGCCAATCACATACATGTACTAAACAGAAAAAGTCTACAAATTTCATGCAAAGGCTTGTCCACATACTCAAAGTCAACCCTGTTCCTCTGTATTTACCATGACTGCTGTGTGAAATAGCTCCAAGCACAGCTGTGGTACTGCCATGAACCATTCATTCTGTACCAAAATACTACCAACATAACTAGTAATAAAACAAACCACTAGCTTTGGACATTAACATAAAACCTAATCATGTTATTATTTTTACAGCAACAGTTCAAAAGCTCAATGTCTGAATAATTATACCCCAACCTGCCATCATTAAATAAGCATTAAAGTGCTATACATACTGCTCTGGGGAAAAGAGAGCTCCAGAAAAAAGGCTAATTATACTGAAAGGTAAGACATCATTTTCGGTAATAAAACTAAATTTACTGTAATTAAAAGCCAATTTTCAGCTTTGGTCTTTAAAGAAATATTAAGTGCTGCAATAAATACATATTTATCCTTCAGACTCACAAGATGGTCCCCCAAATGAAAAACACCATATGTGGCATCTCACACACTTAGCAAGTCAAGAAGTACATTTCTTCAGTATGAAACATCATCACTGCTAGTGCTAGAGTAAATTTAGATTTGTAATAAGAAACTTAATGAAAATTGAAAACAAACAAACTGATAAATAGTGATTAGTATCTTTCCAAATTTCCTATACAATTTCATTTGAGGAGCAACTATCAAATGCACAGTATTGAAATGTTTCTTCAGACTAAATGTTAATGTTAGTTTGTAGCAGCAAATTGTAACAGGAGGTAAAAATTCAATCAGTGATGCACAAAAATTGCCCAAGATCAAATTTAAACTGCAATTTCTACCAAAAGGCTTTAAAAGGCATACTCTAAAATCCTGCCCAGGAGTGTGCCTTTAAAACTCACACTCTCAATCCTGCCTAGGCTCCATTGCAAGAGCACTTACTGGGTCTGTGGATGGTCACAAAAAGCAAGAACACTGCAAAATGCAATGCCATGTGCCTAAGGCGACTCACAGGTCATTATTTTGGAAAAGGGTCACACAGATGGAGTGGTTAAGGTGCCTTCTGAAACAGTAAAACACCTGCACGGTGGGGATGTCCCACAGGCACAAAGTGACCATTCCCACACACACAGAAAGGTCTCCTCCTCCTCCTCCCAGTTTGCTTCACAACGAGGGCCATGAGCAGCTCCTGTCTGGGCTGCATGGAGAGGAACCTGCAGCTCCCTCAGGAGCCACTGCCCTGCCCCAGCAAAACCTGCACCCTCAGCACAGTCCTTGTCCCTCTGCAGCTCCCAGGAGCCCCAAGTCCCCGAGCTGGCAGTGCCTCTGTCCCAGTGCTGCTGCGCAGACACACAGCTAGCGCTCAAAGCAGGAGCAGATGGGGAGTTCCCCTCCCCACACACTTTTCCTCTGGCATCTCCTGAATGCTCTCATTAGGATGCTAAGCCTGAGGAGAGCTGGTTTATTAGCTACTCATTGTTGGTTGTCTCCTCAGCAACAGGCTGTGGAGTTATTAGGAAATGGAGCATGACAATCTCCTGAGTTCCGTGGTCTGGCCAGAGCAGCAGCTAGGTTTAAAGGCTGTTTGACCTCACCCAAACAAATAAATCTGCTTCCTTATTAGGGCTTCCAGTCTGCATGAAGCAGCAGGAAGCTAACACATTTTCCTCTTTATTATACCTCTGCTGCAGTCTGACCACACGAATCAGAAAATGTAGATCTTCAACCGAGATTTGAATCCTCCCAGTGTTTTCACAAAATCAGTATCAGTTTACTTAGCTAGAAAACGCTTGGCTGGGGTAATAATTTCTCTCATGAGTTAATTTTAGACTGAATTTTAACTTATTTAGTCCAAATTATGCATCTTGATTTTCTTTACATTCTTTGAGACTCTCAGAATGGGAAATAAGGATGAAGAATCAAAGAAAACATTGTATGGATCCACATTCCTACTCTACAATGCTTGTTTCATTATTAAAGAAAACTGTCTTAGAAAATTACTTTAAAAATCACATATTTTACACTTAATTTCATCAATTCTTAGAAATAGCAATCTCTGCTCTAGCCTAAGAAATCTTACCCAATCTTCATACTCCAGTGTAAACACTGTGCACTGTAAAACACATCAAACTACTGGCCAAAACCAGAACAAACCTGGACAGCAGCTGAAGAACACTACAGATCACAGTGTGAGACACAATGCTCCTTGTTAGATGCATAGGTATTCTCTCATGTATATACTTAGGAAAACCAGAATGATTCATCACTGCAAATAAAAATCAAAATGGATTCAGTGGCTCCTGCACAGAGAGCCCTGAAAAGACCAAGGTGCTGCTGATGGCATAATTTTATGAACTCACTGCTTTGTAAACCTTCACAGCCACACTGCTGCAGGTGAGAAAACATGTTTTAACTTCACAAAACTGATCAATATGTAAACTAATTTCAACTTCAGTAAGTAAGGAGCAGGTAGAAGAAAAATCAAAGAGCCATAATAAAACCTATATGAGAGGAAAATGAAATAAAATTACTATCATGAGGAGGTCAGAAGAGGACAAGAGACAGACAAATAGGCAGAGAGAGAATGTGTTTGAGAGAGACAGACAGAGAAGGAGAAGCCAATCCAACAGTGAAACATCTGAGCATAGGAAGGAAGCTGGGTTTGATCCAGGCAAAGACTGGAAGGCTGTAAGAGGTACTGAGCATAAGCCAGCACCCCCAGATGCTTCTCTGCTACCTAAGGGAATATAAAAATAAATATCTCCCAAAGACCAGAACACAGGTTGTATTTCAGCTGACACGGTCTTTGCTTCGTGCACTGTTTTCTCGTCACAGCAGCGTGGCAGTGAATGGCAAAGCTATGGTGCAGGGAGGAGAAATACATCATGCTACCTGTGTGAATTACAGCCTGCTGTCCATGTGAAATACAGCCTGCCACCCATGTGAAATACATCCACTATCCGTGTGAAATATACCCCATGATCCATATGAAATACATCCACTATCCGTGGGAAATACACCCCATGATCCATATGAAATACACCCACTATCCATGGGAAATACACCTCATATCCATATGAAATACACCCACTACCCATGGGAAATACACCCCATGATCCATATGAAATACACCCACTATCCATGGGAAATACACCTCATATCCATATGAAATACACCCACTACCCATGGGAAATACACCCCATGATCCATATGAAATACACCCACTATCCATGGGAAATACACCCCATATCCATATGAAATACACCCACTACCCATGGGAAATACACCCCATGATCCATATGAAATACACCCCGCTATCCTTGTGCAGCCCATCAACAAGGGGCTCATCCTCTGGTGCCACCAAATTTCCCCTTCTGCACACCCTACCTTGTAGGAATCTCACCAAAGGCATCCCAGAGCTCCATAAGCAACTATGCAGCAGGAAGAGGCTGTTTGGAGATTTCTCCAGAACAGATGGCCTCAAAGGCAAAGGCCCAGGAAGGCTGCTGGTCAGGGGTGGCTCTGGAGGAGAGACCCTCCTGTGAGGAGGGGACAGCTTGCTGAAGAAGCAGCCAGAAGGCCCTGCTGGGGGACAGGAGTGCCAGCACCACTTGGCATTCTCCTCTGACACTGAGGACCATCTCGTCCCAGCCCTGCTCAGCTCTGTCCCTGACCTTTCCCCTTCTCCTCACTGACACAAATCCAATCAGACGTATTTGCAAACCTATCTCCAGGCAACTGGGATGTGCACCTTCACCTCCAGCTCTGAGCCAAATGCTCACACAAGTGAAACCTGGAAGAGCTTCTCCACTGCTCCCAGTCACCTACAGGCACCATTGGAATCAGCAGTTTTATCATTTGAGTAGCCAATCTGAAAAACAGTTTTGAAAGATTGGCTCTCAGGTTCCACAGGTATGACTCAGTTTACCTGGATATATCTGCACATAATTCTTATTTCAGCAACACTTTCTTGTGAGACTTTGCACCTAATGCTTATAAACACCACAGTGCAGGACATGTCCAGAGGGAGTCCAGCAATTAGGGTTCTATTTATGGCACTTCTCTATCATTGTTCCAGTTCTTCTTTTTCAGCTTGGGTATGTTGCATTCAAAACCTGTTTCCAAAGGAACATCTGTCATAAAATTATAAAATATCACTATTTTTGCATAAGGTTCAAAGAATAAAGAGAAGCCACGTTTTCAATGTTGTGTTTCTTCTTTCCCCATACTATTTATTCAGATTTCTCCTCTGAAGCATCCAGCAGCACCAGTTTTGAGCTGGAATGCTCTGATGAAGCCCATTTCACAGTGAAGGAAAAGCTGAGGGGTTTTTCCCTGTTATGATATCCCTACTGCCATAAAAACAAAAGTGCTTGAGATTCTGAGCCTACACTTCAACAGAGCAGTTGACCACCTTGTATTTCAGCTCTTCATAACTGATGCAAAGGTGGCTCTCCCTGCCAGCTCGAGCCTGGTTACAGTAATTCATATAATCTTAACTTCTGTCAAATTCCTTTCCAGAGGGACAAGTTCAGTTCACTCTTCACCACCTGTCCTAGTCTGACTTCATAGCCACACATTAACAAATTATGCTGTAAAATCAGGTATAAGAACTGTAATAAGGAGAAGGGAAGATTTATATCCTCTTTAAACTAGCTGTCCATGTAGGTTTTTGTTGAACTAGCATGTCCTAAGCTGAGTTCTCAGCTAAAACCGCCACTAAAATGAGCTCTCCAAATGAATTTCTTTTTCAGTACATTTAATTTCATTTCCCAAATGAGAGTTACATGGATACAGTTGATGGACTGTCTCACTGAAAATTTCTTTCCTTTCTTTTAATTTCCATTATTTTATATTATTTACAAAAGCAGGAAAATCTTGAGAGAATGCCTATATCTTCTTGGTCCAACAGGCAACTGTTAAAAACCTTGTCTCTTTTGGAAGTCACAGTCTGCACAGACAACCCCATTTAAATGAGTTCTGTTCACATTACATTTCTCATTCAGCAATTATCTCTTCTCCTGACTTAAACAACTCATTTTCTCTCACTTCACTGTATCATAAATCCAAATAGCTGAACTCATGCTCCATCTAAAACTTCATTTCATGAGGGGAAAAAAAAAAAAAGCTATGGTTGCCTCTGGTAAAATTAGCTTCTGCTAATAGCTTAATTCATTTATCCATTTCTTTTATCCTTCCTCTCCCAAGACTGTTACATTTCTAAACTTTTTTTTTCTTTAGTTAAACTTTTGATGTAACTTAGCAGATATTCTGGGTATCATCTCCACAACAGTGCAGAAGCTGCTCAGCCCTCTTGAATATCACAGCTCAGAGAGCACTGTGCACAACTTCATTTTACATGTGCCCATTTCACTTCTGCACACCTCTAGGGCTGGGCATTAATTAACCATATTTAAGTGGGGTCAAACCTCTCTTCTTTAAGTGCATCTGTTTCTCTTACTTTGTCTCCTGTAAATGAAATTACAGCAAAAAGGCATTCCTCAAACATTTCCAGCATGAGCAGCTCTACCGTACTTCCATCAGCCAATCCATGTATCCAGAGTACAGAGCTTTAGGGCTCACAGGCTGGGAGAGATAACAGAACAGCTCAATTCTTGCAGTCAGTCAAGGCTGGGACTCACACCAGCTCTGTAACAAGCTCCTTGTGTCACCACTGGGGCTGCAAAACTACCTCCGAACTTATGTCTGGTATTTTTTTCTCCACAGCACACACACTGCCATGCTGCTCCTCCACCAGATCCTTCCCTTCAACCCAACTCAGAGATTTCTTTTCACACTTTTTGTCTTTTGTTCTTTTTCTTCTCCTTTTAGGAAAATGTATTTCTATCTCACAAGAGCCAAGTGCAATTCCAGAGACTTGATAAATAGGCCCAACACACAGACACATGATTTGTGAGTATCATCAGCCTCATTTATCAGTGTGGAAACTTGCAGAACAGCAAAGAGCATTGGCTCCCTAAGAATCCTGTTTCAGTCCCTGGGATAAAATCTGCTCCTCGTGTTCTAATGTCCAATCATTTTTCAACAGACTGAGATTTGCATTTTCTATTTCCTTTCTTTTGTATTCCAGTCAGCTGTAGAGCTCTTCCCTTGAGAAATACCAAATTATCCACACTTAATTGATTTCTTACGTTGATATCACTGGCAATGTTAAAGTAGAAGAAGTAATTTGAGAACCAAAATGTTAACTGGAATCCAATAATTCTTACAAAGCTGAAAAAAATGTGATCTCCTCAACAATTTGATCTCTTCAACAATTTGATCTCCTCCCATACAGTTTAGCAACGATAAACCCAAACAGGACTGCTGTTGTTTGCATCCAAACGCGACACAGCCATTTCCCACTCTGTTTTTTATGGGAACAGCGATGAGAGGCCATCAGCTGATAGATAAATGAGTAATTAGCACCATTACCAGAGCAGACAAAGTCCTTCTTCTGCACCTCGGCCACGAGGAAGCCGCGCAGGCCGCCGGGCGCCAGGCAGAAGGTGAACTGGCCGATGGTGCGGCGCTGGCGCAGCCAGTCCGACAGCCAGGCCAGGTGGCAGTCGCAGTGCAGGAAGTTGGAGTGCAGCCGCCTGCAAGAGACACAGCAAACCCACGGTTAGTGCTGGGGTTTTAAACGTTTTTTAATGGTTTGCTCCACAAATAGAGCCATCGAGTACAGGTCTGCCTGGCTCTGCGCTGCCATTTCAGTCAGTTCTCACTGCCATATAATATTATACAAGGGTCAGATATAAACTTGTGCTATTATTTGTAATGTTTTGGGAAAACGAAGTTCAATAATGACTCACCTACAGCTAGCCATTCTAGAGGCAAAAACATGCAGGATTTAAGATTGCTCCACGTAATCACTTTGCCTGTGATTTCATGTCAGAAGGAACTGCCTGAATGTGATATCTCTGAGTGAATTCAAAGGATGGCTTGTCTAAGCATGAGGACCAGGCTGAAGAGCAGGATAATGAGCGATTCTTCTCTCTTCTTCCTCCTTTGGGGAGAGGTGGAGAGAAGGAGAGAGAGAACCCTTCCACATTAGCTCAGCTGGTTGGAGCATGGAGTTAACAACACCAAGGTTGTGGGTCTGATCCCTGTATTGACCCTTCACTGAAGAGTTGGACTTGATGACTTTTATGGGTCTTTTCCAACTCAGAATATCCTGGGAAAAGACAGGCAAAATAAAACATCCAAGGATACTGGAACCATTTCTGTTCCTGTGTTGCCTGTACAAGTTCATCCACGCTCTTTTTCCTGTAGTAATTCAACACAAGTATAAAGGATCTGGACAGGAATTTTCAGCTTGTGAAAGATCCACTCATGGGCATTATCACATCTGCAAAATGATGATGGGTTCAGGGAATAAATCTCATCATTTAAATAGCTACCAAACTTCAGGTCAAAACAGAAGTCCAGGGCGTTAGTTATTCCATTTCTGTAACGATTCATGCATTTGTAGTGTTGCACCAAATGAAATGATGAACCAGACTAAAAATCCTGTCAGAAACGGTTAGACAAAGCATTATTCACTAATATTACAGGCACACACTTGGTGTGCACCGGATTTAGCCCTGTCCATCCTCCAAAGAAATTAAATGTCTGTCTCTGAGCTGTCCTTAGAGCACAGCAGCAGCTCAGCTCAGCAGTGGCGCCCAGGCTGACAGTGCCCAGATTTGTATGTCTGGGGTGGACAGCCACAGTCAAAGAAAAAAAAAAACCAAACTCACAAATCTGGAACTGAGAGTTTATCCTGTAGAGATGGAAAACACTAATCTCCTGGGAGCACTGTAAATCTAATTGCTCTAGAAGGATGGCTAGAAGACCTTGAGTTTAGGGATTGTGAACTGTTTAACTGAAGCTGCAGTAAGTTAGATTTCTAGCAAAATGTTTGGTTATTATGAGCCATTAATCTGCCTTTTTTTGGAAAGACATAACAAATAAATACATAATACCATGTAGCCAGAAATCATGTTAAGTAAGACATTGTAACCTAAGAGAGTCAGCATTTCATTTAAATCCTCAAAGTCTCATGCTTCCCACCACAGCAGTCAACAATGATAGTCAGGATCATCTTCCTTCTGGAACTGAGCTCATGCCATGCCATTCCCTGCACCCCTCTATGGATGCAGGCAGGCATGAGTGAAAAAAGCACAATTTTCCAAAAAGGTTTAGGGTTATGCAGTTTTTGAGCTCTGTGAGCTGGGGTTTTCCCCCTCATTAAATTGATTTATCTGAGTTCTAGGGTTTGCTGTTTTGTAGAGCAAACCACCCCTCTCTGTCTCAGCAGAGCCCTCCTTGTCATCTGCTCCTGTTTTTGCAGATATTCCATGCGTTGCTTTGGAGAGGACACCACTTAGAGACCCTATCAACCTTACCAAAGCAGCCTATCAGAATATATTTTTGATAATTATATTAATAAATACAGCCTCAAGAAGGCTTTTCACAATACTTCAAAAGCATTATAAACTAATTCCCTGTGAATACAAAAAGCACTGAAGTGATTTCAGACATTTTCAGTTTACCCTTAAATAAAAAAAAATTAAAAGAAATAATGCAATTACCTGTCTCAGCAGTCATTCACAGACACAGAGACAACAGGACATTTAGCATTAAGCAAATAGGTAGAGGGAACATGCTTTGTCATAAATAAAGCTGTTTCAAGCAAAGGAAAGCAGATCAATAAAAACTAATTCCTGTCATTTCCAATCAAGACTAAAGATCGATGAAACTTAAGAACAGAAAAGACAGTTAGCTAAAAAATGTTAGCACAGAAGAGCTGATTTAGTAAAGAATTCTTCAATGCTTCCAATGCTTCAAAACTTGCTGGCATTTACTCTTTTTTTTTTTTCTTTTTCTTTTCCCTGAGTGGTCATGTTCAAGGTTAATACACTTCTTATATTTTCTTCTCAGTTCTAAAATGGGCAGATTGTTTTGAGAGCCATGAAGAAAAGCTGTTTATTCACAGACCCATCAGAGCACAGGGAGCTGCAGCAGGAGCATCCCCAAATGTTTTGCTCACAGATCTCACCAGAGTGTAAAAGGGACACACAGGGAAATCACTGTCCACACTGCAGTGAGCCCCAGCTGATGGGAAAAAGGGTTCTTCCCTACTTAAGAAACATTCAGAGCAGGGAAAAAAAAAGCACATCTCAGTGTGATGCTATTTGAGAAGGTGGACAGACTGATGATCATTTTTTAAGAAAACAGTAGACTCACCAAACTGTGAGGAATATCATTCCAGATTCGTTTTCAACAAGAAACTATAGAGAGCATTAACATCTTCTCCCAAATCAAATCTTTACACAAATTCCTATATTGACCTCCTAAGGGTACTGCATTTTGTTTGGCAGTCTTTGGAGACTGAAACCTGTCACTTGATATTGATGAAACTGACTTTACAGAACATAAGGTGAATGAATACAAATGCAAGTTTGCTAAAGTTGCCCTTTTATCCACAGACCCTAAATTAAATTTCCAGCAAATCCTTTTAGAGTGGGTCAGCATTCATGTCCTATAAAACGTGTCTCTCAGAATTCAATAGAAAAGCTTCCCTTTATAAATCCTATTTATTACTTCCTTTCCTTTTTTTTTCCTTTTCTTTTTTTTCCCCTCTTAATTACAGCAGAGGGGGATTAGTCAGTGTAAGTCTCCAGGGAGCTATATACAAAGCCATCTCTGAAATTAAACTGAAAGGAAAATGGCAGAAGGCACTGAAGGCACTGAGCTCTGCTAACAGACCAGACTGGCTAATCTGGAACAGCCAGGCAAGTATCCTGGACCACAGTAACTGAGTAAGAAAAGGGAAAACTCCAAGAACCTTAACTCTACACCTTTATCTTCTTTATCCCTTCTCTCCTAAAAGACAAACACCTAATTTCCATTTAATTACTTACATAAAGATATAATAATGTCATCATTTGATGAAGAATGCAGATTTAAGTCAGAGGTTATCTTACAAAGATTGACATAATTAAGATCCATTCTTCTTCAGTTCTGTTATTTTTTTAATATGATTTCACACATGCATGTATAGCATCCTTTAAGTATTTTATTTTTTCAGTGGCACAGAAAATTTTCAGGCTAGCTACGATTTCCCTTACTTTGCCTTTAGAATTAAATACATCTTGGATGAGTTTGAGAAGCTGGAGGAAAAACAGGGATGCTTTGTTTAGACATGACTTTTCCTGAAGCTGTGTATTCCCTAAGGAATTTACAGACATAATTTACTTAAAGAAAATGGTTTTGGAAGGTTATGGCTAAATTATACAAATGCTTAGTCTAATTTCACAGTCTTTGTATTTTGATCTACTACAAAACAGAGCTTTTCCAGTGCAATGGCATCCAGCTCAAAAACAAATGGAATTGATATAAGAGAAGCTTTTGTTTTAAAAAACTGCATCAGAATCAGTGACATTTTGTTTCAGAAAGTATCTGGAAAGATGCTTTTTTTCATGTCCTTTAAAAATGACTTGTTTCAGAAATTAGTATTTTGAATCTGAAAAGAATAAATGGGATTTAAACACAGGATATTAACAAAATTCAATAATTTGATCCATCTGAGCAGCTTTTACGATCTTGATGACGTTCCAGCTTGGAACACATTTCCCATTATGGATTTTCCCATGGGAAAAAGAAAAGCCAGTCTCTTTTCTGGGTAAATTTAATATCTTGGTAAAACTGACTCTTAACGCTGGGCAAATGCAGAGCAGTGGCTGTCAGGGCCCTGTGGGTAACAGTGACCTCCACACCCTGCCCAGGCTCACCAGGGGCTCTGCAGCCACCCTGAGAGACTGAAATGGGATTAGCACAGACAACAGACAGCCAAAAAGTTGACTTACAGCATTGCTATTGTATTATAATATTAGAAGATCCTACTCACAGAGTCCTGATCTTTGGCATGTGATTGAAGCTGGTAACAGGAATGCGGGTGATGTTGTTGTTGTTGAGGGTACTGTTAGGAGAGAAAAAAAAGAGAGAAAAGAGAATAATAGATTGATCAATTATTTGCATTTCTTCACCAACACACTATTTACAGAAACAAGCTGTTAAAATTCTTGGTAATAAACATGCCTGGCTGCGAGCAGCAAAAGCAACTCCCCAGTAGCTCTGACAATTTGTGACATTCCATGAAAGGTATTGTTCAGGGAAAGCAACCAACAGCAGCATAAGGATGGCTGGAGGTCACTGATCACCATGGCTGGGGAAGGAGAGGTACAGAAGATGAGTTTTTTCAACTGCTGGAACAGATCCAGACCTGGCGGTTCAGCTGCCACTTTGCTTGAAAACCTGGTGCCAGCTGAGCGTGGGGACATCAGACTGAAGCACAGCACTTGCAGGGCTCACTCTGCCCAGGAGAGAGCTGCTGGCTCTGCCAGGCTCGTTCCCACAGCCTGCTGACACACAGCTCCCACTGCTCCTGGAAACACACACACCCATGGGCTCCCTCTCCTGCCTTTCTTCAGGAAAAAAAATCTGGCTGGTGGAGCAGCCTGGAATAAAGCATGTCCTGAGCCAGGCACTAAGGATGGCTGCTGCTCCATCAAAGCAGAGTCCGAAGGGAAAATAACCTCGCTGCTGAAGGAACCCCTTTGAGCTCCTGAGGAAGAATGAACTGACTCGACTGCCATCAGCTGAGTGTGCTGCTCCCATTTGTGCAGCTCCTAATTACATCAATGCCTCTCCAGCAAATTAGGAGCTATAAAGTTTATCAAGATGGCACAGGAAATGGAAAGCACTTCAACAGGGCATAATTGCCATGCTGCAAGTGCACCAAACCTGCAACTGCAGTAGCCCAGTTTGTCATGAGAATGGACAGGGCTGGTGACCACTCCCACCACCACCTATTTGAAATGGCAAGGGCAGAGAATTCCACAGGGTCCCTTTGGCAGAAGGCAGTGCTTTTGTGTGTTTATGTGTGTGCTGAAGAAATACCTGCTGAAGCAACCTCAAGGCATGTCATCCTTCTCTGAACTATTAAGCTGTTCCAATGTCATGTATTTATACAGCACATTCAATCAAAAGCTCTAGAAATGTTTTCCAGGAGTTAACTCACTTTCTTGGTCATCTGCCAATTCAAAAACGTTTTTACAATTCTTCCTAGAAATCCCTTGGCAGAACCATAATCTAAAACATCAGCAAATTAGAGCTAATTAGCTTTTACCCTATTCAGGCTGGATTTTGGGTACACAGGAAGACACACACACACACATTGGCAAATTGGAGGTTGCAGGGCACCCTGGCTCTGAACAGGCACACTCAGGACCAGGGTGGGAGCAGCTCTGACACTGGCAGCATGTTGTGCTGCTGCTGTGCTGCACCCTGGCAGGACAGCACCCAAGCCCTCTGTCAGCAGGATCAGAGCTGGTATTCCTGCTGGTATTCCTGCATCCTGGCAGGACAGCACCCAGGCCCTCTGTCAGCAGGATCAGAGCTGGTATTCCTGCTGGTATTCCTGCATCCTGGCAGGACAGCACCCAGGCCCTCTGTCAGCAGGATCAGAGCTGGTATTCCTGCTGGTATTCCTGCATCCTGGCAGGACAGCACCCAAGCCCTCTGTCAGCAGGATCAGGGCTGGTATTCCAGCACAGTGCTGCACCAGATGGATGCACTGGCAATCTGGAGCCAGCTTGGGGGCTGACATACCCATGACAGCAAACTGCACCAACAGAGCAAAACTACCCTTCCTTTCCAAATCTGTGAGCAGAGAGAGTCATGTCAGTAAAAGCAGAGCTTTGGAAATCTGGAATCTGCATGTGAGATCTGCTGCCAGAGATCTGTGTCAGTCAAGTCACACACGTTACACACCAGGCTGGTAAGAGCTGTCAGCCTTAGCACATGATAGCTTATAGTATAACATGTAGTCTTCATTCCAGATCTTCTGGAAAACCTGAAGGTATTAAAAATCAGACAGGAAACACACAGGCAAGTATTGGGATCCATGGGTGTACAAATACCCATGGGTTTGTGTATTCAGGTTCCCAATATGCAAGGACACAAAGGCAAACTACTAAGCATTTAAAGGCCAAGATGAAGAGGGAAACACTGTCAGCTCCAGCAGGAAAGCTGGAATTCAGCTCTCAGCGCTGTCAGCCACTCTGCCAGCTGTGCCTGCCAGGCTGCAGGGCTCTGCTGAGCTGTGGCTGCAGTGCTGGCAGGAACACCCTGAGCACCAGGGCTCATCTGCAGGGCTGAGAGCTCTGCATCTGCATCCTGCTAAGGGCACGATGACAACTCCCATCCCACTGTGGCACATTGTAGGGTGCAAAATTAACCCCTCTGGCATACAGTGGTCCATTACCTCATTTACCCAGTGATGTAACCAAAGTCTTTTGTGCCCAATGAGCCAAAACAAGCCTGGACAACCATTTCAGAGTGAACAAACCCACTGAGAGTGTGTGAATATATACATCAACACACCCACCCTTCAGTATCTCTATTTTTCAGTTCTTTACATGTTGGGAAGTTCAAACAGGGCTCAGAAATTGAATTTATAATTGCACCACTGTTTTTTCCCCTGTAAACATATAAATACAATTCTGAGACAACACTCTGCCTTAGGTGCCTGATACATTGAATTATGCACTCCGGTGGAGGATTTTAGGTATGCAGTGACAAATAAAAGCCACATGTAAAGAAAGCTCACAAATATTACATCACAAACGTAGCTATGTCTGAATCAGTCACACATGGCACTACAGATGTCAATGGGGGCCACAGGAATTCAAGAGAGAATTTTGTCTGATTTCAAAAGGATTTGTGTTGGATTGAGGCAGCACAGGCTGTGACAGTGAGCTTCCTTCTGCACTGAGGGCAGAGAACACATCCCTGTCTGCCAGTGCAATTCTTCATCTGCATGCAGAAAGGTCACCTGGTACTGTCTGACTTGATGATTCAAAAATATTTTAAAAGTTCTTAAATGTTTATATTTTAACAGACAAAGCATTATTCCAATCACACAGAGCATTTCTGCTCACAAGATATCAAATGAGGGTGGCTAAGGTTTTGCAAAGGTTTCAAATATTTGCTTATTTTCAAATAAGCAAAGGTTTCCCATAGTTCATTGACAAATATATAACCCTCCTTCTAAGAATCCTAAATCACTGCTGAATTAATATTCTCCTTAAACACAAATTTCAGGGATGACTCTAGCAGACAGCTACTGCACAGATGACTTAGTAGAATACTATTTCATTGATATTTAAATGTTAACCATAATGAAGGCAATAAAACATCTATGATAACAGCAATTATTTCAGAACACAGGAGACCAAACACTGCAAAGGGCACTAATTGCCAGTGAACTGTCTGCACTACAGCCCAGCTGGAGCTGCAGGGATTTAACCCCACAGCTAACTCAGCTCCCAGGCAGTAGCAACTCTGGAATGGGAATGTGTTCAGGTAGAGATGTGCTCCAGAGACATCCTGCAAAGCTTTCCATCATACATGTGATTCCTTCCCAGAAATGATTTTTTAAGAGATGTGTCCTGGCAGGGGTGAACACACAACAGGAGCATTTTTAGCACACGAAGGGAAAAAAATAAATGATGCTCCAGTTGTCTGCTGGCTATTCCAAGCTCCCAGCCTCAGACTGATCCACCCCAAATTCCAATCCATACAAAGAGATTCATAAATATCAGGAAGCTGTGGGAAACAGAAATTCCAGAATCTTCTAACTCCTCCAACATCATAAGAGGAAACTTATACTCTGCTGAGTTCTCCTCAGCCTTATACCTCTCACCTCTTCCAGACCCCAACAAGTCCCTTGAGAAAGCACTGTCCTCTCATTTAGAAGTCCTCTCCCTGTTATCTATTCACATCCAAAATGCTGAGTCAGGAAACTGGGGTTATGGACAGTATTATTTATGCCAGCCAACTCCCCACCTTGGGCTGTGATCCTTGTCAGATCTTGCAGGGTAAGCAGAAGCAGACTGAAGCACTGCTGAGGATCCTCCAAGGACTACTGGGGAGATGCATAACGTGAGCTCAGCAGTCTCTGAGGTGGCACATCCTGCACCCCTGTGAACTGCCAGAGTCCCACTGACTTCAATTTACAGCCCCAGAGGAGCTGCTCTCCTCACTCACTGCTCTGCCCGTTGGCCAAACTGGTTAGAGGCACTCGTGGAGCTGCCTTCTTCCTGCTGAAGAATAAAGCTGATTTATGGCCCCTACTAATCAGAATTTTCCTAAAGGAAAGAGTGCTCAGTCTGCAATCCTGTCACAACTTGGAAACAATTACTTATCTCCCTCCTCAAACTTCTGTTGCAAATTTAATTCCATGCAGTTGCATATTTGTTCTCTTCTGACTTTCTCCAAAATCATGTACACCACTGCAGTTCCCTGACAAAGAGCTGTTAATTCCAGACTCAATTGCCTTAAAATCACTAACCTGCAGAAATGACTGCCATGTCTGTGTTTTTTTCAATAATATTTATGCATTATTCTTTACACCTTTCTCCAACTTCTTGGACACGACTGATGATTGAAAAAAATGATACTTCTAATGCTAGAGGAAATCACACAACTTTGATGGCAGAGACCTTGAGAAAAAATGAAACTAATTCAATTTTGAACCCTACTTATAGCAAAAGTATTGTATTTTAAAAACTCAGGAACTCTAAGCACCCTTTCAGGTCCCTTGGACTATTTCAGAGCAGAAATCCCAGTCTGTCAGATCAATATTGAAACAATTCTGTAAATCACAGACTACACAGAGATTTTGTTTCCCTTACTTAGAATTCAATTAATATAATTAAGAGTATATAATAAATATCAGAACACCTGTCAATGTTTTCATTTGAAATAATACTTTCATGACAACATATCCACATGCTCTATTCTGTAATAATAATAATAACAAAAGGATCTCCTATGTCAGAAAAAGTTACACAACAGGAACATCTGAAACATTACCTATTTTGTAAAACAGTGACTGTCAGTGTTTTCCAAGGGTTGTTTTTTTTCTTAAACCCACAACACTGATGACAACACCACAGGCTACATCCCAGCTTAAAAAAAAATTCTGGTATCCTAGTTTATCATTGACAAAGGGAAAAAACACTATGCAGATGTCCATTTTCTAAGTACAAGACATTTTCATAATGTGCATCAACACTGTAAAACAGCCACAGTGATGCTTCTTGTTTTCAGCCTGAACAGATTCAAGTGAAAGGGACAAGGCAGAACCTGTGGGATGCTGAAGATTCCCTTGGTTACTTGTCAGTAACACAGACTGGTCTCTTTCCCAATTCCATTTCTGCAGCTGAGTAGCAAAACAGCTAACCAAAATGAGAAATTTTAATTCAAACTTAATCCAAATTGAGAAAACACTTTTCCCCAAGGCTTGATAAGCATCTCTTATAGTTACTAGAGGTTTGCTGTGCTGGCCATTCAGGGTTTTGATCCACACCAGGCTGCTTTTGTGTCACACTTGGCTGACCACGGGACACCACAGCATTTGCAAAATTCTCAGTTAGAAAGGATCATTCAGACCCGTTTACTGATAGGAAAATGGAGAAAGAGATCTGCAAAGGCACCAGCTCATGTACTAGATTGTTGCTGGTTTTGAATGACTTTTATGTTGGGCACTGTAAATTCTTTACAGGCTTCCCATAGACAGGATTTGCTACCAGGAATCCTACAAACTCCAGCCCTTCTTTGGCACCACAGCCTTCCACGTGCCTGTGGGCTTCACTCTAAGCTGAACAACAATGTTCAGTTCCTTCTCCCACTCAAAACTCCCTCAGCACACCGTGAAAAGGTGGTGCTGTGTTACCTCCCTGTGAGCTAAACCTGAATTTGGAAAGTGAGACATGAAGTGGAGCAGCAAAGCCCAGGGGACAGGGCTGGTGGGGCAGAGCTGTGCCAGGCACTGCAGCGCTGGTAGCACTAACAACCAACATTTCCTTCTGTCTCCTCCAATTACAGCACGGCTCTGTCACAGGCTGCTCCTGGCTGTGTGTGTAATCCCCGTGTTGTGTGTCCATAACACCATGTAATTGGGCCTAATGCAAGATTATTATCCATGTGCATGCAATGGAGAGCTACAAATGGTGTGTCTGCAGGCTCCTAACGCTCCCAGGAGTGAATGACTGTCAGATCCCCGATTACTGCTTCTCCCAAACTGCCATGGCTCCCAGCTCCTATCCCCAGTGCAACCATACATCCAGTAAATGAGACCAGGAAATTTAATCAGACTTAACCAAGGCATCTCCAAGTATAATTAAGCCTCTCATGTTAATAGTTTTTTTTGATAATGTTACTTCTACTCGGAAGTGGGTGAAGTGATGCAAAAAAAAAAACCAAACCAGGCTGAACAACTCTGCCTCTCTGCCTAAGTTGCCAGGGGAGCTCAGAAGGCCACAAAAAATGGCTCAGTGCCAGAAAAACAACTTCTCTGAGGCCTCAAAGCTTTTTGGTGTATCTGTGTGTGTAGTGTTGGTAAATAAGTGAAGGAATCTTTTCTCAGTGTACCTGTGGACTGAAACTGTTGAGCCTGTGCAACATTACACATCACCATCAGTATTTATGCCCATAAAGAGGAGGATCTAAGGGTCTGTCTGAAATACAGAGACAAAACATTGATTTGGGATCAGCATCAGCCGCATAATTTAGCACTAACAGTGCCAGTACCTTAGAGCTCTGTGTAAGCAGATTCAGATCACTTTCTTTTAAACCTCCATTCAACTACACAAAAAGCCACTGCAAAGGGAAAAGACATCCTCTGTTCCTTGTATTCACATAAAGAATAAGCAAAGCAGTAAGAGGTGCTAATTTCAGAAAGGGGGATTTTCATTAGATATAGAGAAAACATTCCTTACAATATGAACAGGAAAAATACAGAAAAGAGCTGTTACAGAGTGTGCAGCCATCAGGAGGGAAGCCTGTGATAAAACTAAATGAATCCCTGTCAGGAATGCCATGGGATAGCATGGACTTGCCCCAGGGAGGGACAGGAGATGACAACTTCTGACCCCACAGCACCCAATATGACTAACAGCAGCAATTCCAAAAAGTGAACCTAAATCCATATTTAGTAATAAAACCAAGACTTGAATTTTATATGCTGCCATAATTAATGTTTGTAATTAACTTTCAGATTGCAGGGCAAGAGGAGCTGTGTTTCCAATAGCTGCAAAGAGCTATTTTTCACACAGGTCAGGAGGAATTTGCATTGAATTAAATATTTACTGTTTCCTATGGCCTCTGATGAAAAAGCAAAGTGGCTTTGGCACTCCATCGCTCAGCACTGAGTGCAGTCACCCTCGACTTTCAAGGTTTGCTCTTTAGGCAGTGTCCAAAACTGAACTGCATCTCTGCCGAGCTGTGCTGAGTCCTGAGTGCCTCTTGTACTCAACTCCTTGATCTCACCACAGACTGTTTAAGCTAAAGCCCACAACTACCATGTGGGCAGATAATGAAAGCAACTGATGCTGCACTGATTAATCCGTTACTGTGCACTGTTAGAAAACATAATGATCTCACAAGGGGCTTTCTTCACTGACACAGAGCAGCCGAGCTCAGAGCTGACACCTCAAATTAGCAGCACAAGCAACAACAGCTGGGGGTTTGTCTCAATATTTGTACCCAACTCTAAAATGAGTTGGCACTAGACAAGTGCTATTTTTAAGCCCAAGGTTAGCCTAGGCAAATAATGGTCTAAACAGTCTCCAGGTGACACAAAGAATGCGCTGAAATGAAAGTAACTGGTTGCCAATTTGTGGTTTCTGTTCTAGTATTAGGCTTTTGACAATGTGTTCACAAATGTTCTCATCACAGCAATGTGAGAGGCTCCAGCATCATTAACTTGGGAAGCTGACATCAGAAATATGATTATCTCAAGGATACAGAGGAAAGAAAATCTTCGTTTTAGGAATGTATGGAAAAAATAAAGTAAATAAGCTTAGCACACAATTATGTACGGAAGTGCCAACAGTGTTTACTGCTAAAATTGCCTGGTTCTTCCCATTCTGTGGCTAATTTTAACTCGCATGTAACTGTCAAATTTTAACTATTTAAGCTTATTATAAAGGCCAGATGTTTACGGCAGATTTTTTTTTCCCCTTGAAGGAGTGAGATTCCTTTCAAAAACATCAGGCTTCGGGGAAACTGAGTTACTATAATTACAGATTCTTTGATTAAAATGGCTGTTTTGTCACCTGGCAAGAACCAGGATGATCACATTTGCCCACAGTGATAACTTTAGGGCATATTAACTTAAGTCCTGTAATTGCTGCATTAATTCTCCCCAGAGTGCGTCTGTGCCTTGGCTGGAGGCTCTGGGACTGGCAGAGGAGCTGAGGTGAAGAGCAGGGGAGAAGGAAAACGAGGACCTGCACCTAAGAAAATGTTGGGCAAGATATCCAGCTAAAGTGATTGGGATTAGGAATCAGTGGAAATAGGCAAGAGGCCAGAAAAAATCATATGGGCCTGCACATCAAAGGTTTTGTTGTCATATGTAAGCATGAATAAAATTAAGGACTTTGGTGATGTAAAGCCAAACCTTTCTGATGTTACCTTTAGCCCTGAATTTATGTTAGACAGGCCCAAAAATATCATTATTACTCAATTTACTCACTTACACCAACACCCAAATAAATAAAATATTCCAAAACAAGATAAAGTAGAGATCACAATAAAGTAAAATAAAAATTAATAAAGGTTATACAGAGAAAGTGGGTGCAAATTTAGACTGTGTACTTTGTGAGATGTTAAATCAAGAATGCCATTCACATGGTCTTACATGAAATATCTTACTGTTTCCCCTAAAGGAAGTTGCACCTTCTGTACACAGAAAGACATTGCTATTTTCCCCCACAATCAAATCACCTCTATCAGCTGTACAAAATACATGCACCAGTTGCATCTCCCAATTCTTTCTAACATCTAAGCCCAGTGAGAGCTGAAAGAGCTTTTTAGAGAAATTTCAATCAGCTTTTCAATCATTTACATGGCACTTTAATTCTAGGCAGCAAATACAAATTCCATTCAGCTTGAATTAAAATATAAAAGCATTGGTGCAAAGACAAGAGAATGCAGGCTAGAATTATTCTGCCACTGCTTTATTTTTGAATGAAGGATTCTCCAAAGAGTTATTCTTCTAAACTCAAAAATGGCAAATGAAACATTGCCTTTACTTTTTATTTTTTTGCATCAAGAAATTTTCTCAGGTCTTTGCCCAAAGGCTACACATTTTTCAGTACACTGCATTGGGAATGCCTGTGGCTCTCAGTCCCAATTACATCCAGAATTTTGATTTGGACTAAGAAAAATAAAAGTATTTCTACAATCACTGAGTAAATGTTTTGCATCATTAGGGTAGTTTTGATGTTTCTCTATGGTACCAAACTTCAGGGCTGATATTATTGCCTAGAACCACTGGGAATGAGTCCAATTGTCATAATACCCAGAGCAATGTCTGCTGAACTCACAGCAAATCCCATTGCTGATTTCAGCAGGGAGTGAATCTAGTCCCTGCAATCTATTGATTTAGGCACAGATATTCACAGGAGCCACAGCAAACAAAAATATAATTGCATTCCATTTAAACTCCCCTAAATTTTGTTTTGTGGATTCATTTGACAATCTCATGTTCAATTAATTGATACAAGAAATTTACAATACAATTATTTACTTTAATATAAATTCATTGTTAAGTGGATATGGTTTTGGGGTTTTTCTTAGGTTATACAGAGGTTTCTCATGGCTCTTGGTGTCACCCAACTGCATGCATGTCAGGTACTGAGGTTTATGGATTCTGTGCTACGGACAAAATCAATGGAAACAGGACTGGGTTCTCAATGCATACAGAGATCTGAGAGCCTACCAGAGTGCATTTATGAAAAAGATGAAAAAGAATCAACTACATGAAGTCAGATTATACAAACCTTAAGCTTGTTGCATCAGCTCCTCGGCAAAATAAAACAATTTCTGCCTAAACAGCTGTTCTGGGTTAGTTCTTTCTGAAGCTGAAGCAGCCTTATAAACGCAATCCAATTCAAACTAACACGGTTCAACTCCAAAATCTGAAAGGAGCAAGCAACTTTGGTCATTTGTTCGGGCTGAAGGCTTTTAATGATGGAGATTTCCAAGGTAAAATGTTTCAGCATTCAGTCAGCTGACTGCTACTATTTTCTTACAGGATTTCACCACAAGACTTTCTAAAGAAATTGATTAACATTAGCCCAGAAAGGAACAGAATCATTCTTCAAAGCCATGTTTTAATTTGTCCTGTCCTGAGTACACTGCAGCCTTAATGCTACAGCTGTATGGTAAAAGCCTCTACTCTGACAGCCTTCCCCCACAGTGAACACAGCCTTTCATACTCATCCCAGGAACACACCAGCAACACAAAAGCCATTCCAAGTGGCAGACAGAAATTAGTTGTCTTTTCCAAGGTAGAGAAAGTGACAAAAATGGACTTCTGCATCCACTGTCGGGGCTCTGTGGCAATACTGAGTCTCGCTGGGATGGTCACTGTGGCTGCCTGTGGCCACCCAATGCCGCAATGCGGCAGTGCCTGCAGGACTGCGGGAACTGTGCTGCCCGCTGGGAACAAAGGGGGACGAGCCACCAACCCCACGAGGGACAGCACTGCTGGCAGCTCAGCCCAAGGGTTGTTGGTGTAAAAGGTTTGACCAACGAGCCACCAACCCCACGAGGGACAGCACTGCTGGCAGCTCAGCCCAAGGGTTGGTGCAAAAGGTTTTACCAACGCCTTGCAAGAGGCAGGGATGGGAATGCACGGAGGGGCTGACAGAATCCCTGGGTTTGATTTTCCCCCAACAGCAGAACTAGCAGGTCCTGGGCGCAAAATAATGCCTCGTATTGCCCTGGCCAGAGTAGTCACTCTGATTTCAGTGTCTCAGCTGCCCCTCAGCTCCCAAGGCCATTGGCATTCCCACTGGGAGAGAGCAGCAGGAAGAGATCTTCCACAGCTCCAGCAAGAGGACAATGGGCATGGCACAGCACAGAACCGCACAGGCAATTCTTGGCTTTGGACAGCAGAGAAAGGAAAACAAGCAAATTTTAAAGAGAGAACACTTCACCTTAACTGCCAAAATTGCCTCCCCAAAGTGCAAGAGACTGAGAAGGTGTTTGTGGAATAATATTGTATTCCAACAGTATGTGATGCCCCTATTTGTAATTCATATGTGCTGGAAATTAAGGCTAATATTCAGGCTAATATAAATTCGCATGAATGAAATAGGGAATGTGTGATACACACATTCTGTGAATTCAGACTTGCATGTATGAACTGTTGTTAAGGAAAAGTTACATTTATAGAGGAAAGAAATGCTTCGAAAGAACAAAGACTACACGTAGTTCCTAGACAAGGGCAATTACATGTTTCTTGGTAAAGCTGGAAAGGGATCTGCTTTCCATCAGGATTTTATTTTACTAAAGCATTAGACAGCACTTGTGCGTATCACACAAGAAAAAGGTCAATATGTTTAAAAATGCCTATCTTTCCAATTTTCACCTTTCTCCCAAATTCCACCTGCCCATGAGAAGCAGCAATACCTGCTTATATTCATGCAATACAGCTACGAAACCGTAACAATCTGAATAGCAAATACTCACAGTGCTTCATTTTGCCTTCAATCCACAGAGTGAAAAAGCGCAAAACAGAATATACGCAGAGAAAACTCGACGCACCCATTATCTGTTCAGGAATATTCTACAAGTGCAAGCAGTAGCTAAATAAAAGGAGTCAATCGCTCTCCACACATGGCTGTTTCTCTGTAATATCTGCATGCACCCAAAGTAAAATATACCTGCCATGGTGGAGGGTCTGTCCTACCCGTTTGGGTCTGAGGCTGGCTGGAGCGCCTCACCTGGCTTCCAACGCCCTTCCCGCGGGCAGGCAGACGGGGTGTCTCGCAGATGAGATGGACCCAACCCTTTTAAGACACCACTGGAATTGCCCGAGGAGCCAGTAGGAAGCGTGGGTGCTGCGGCATGGCTCCCCCTCCCCAGAGCCCGCCCAGCCGCAGCGCCTCCTGCACCAACGGGGGCTCCTCGCGCCCCAAAGCGCCGTCGCAGAGATGCTGCATTGCGGCAATCCATCCATCCATCCATCCGTCCATCCACCGCGGCAGCCAAGGCCAGCGCTGGGAGCCATGGAGCAGCTCTGCTTCCCACACTGCCTGCTCCCAACAAAGCCCTTCTGCTGGCAGACACAACTCGGAATTCTAGTGGCGAACAGAGAGCTTGCCCGGTCTGTGCTGCTGCACCTCTCCAGCACAGCCACCAGCCTGGCTTCCCCTGTGTTCTCTTCACCCTCAAATAGACCCACTCTGAGCCACAGTCTGGTGCCTGCACACCAAGAAGTCTCACCCCACCCAGCACTGAGAAGACAAGGGGGATACATGCAATTTTAAAAAGTTAATGGCACAACTGAATGTCATTTCCTTCATTGTTTCTTTCAATGGCTCTAGGTAGCCACTGATACTTTTTCAACGAACCAAGCTATTTTCTCAGGGATCTGAAAAACACTCCAGAGGAATATTGTACATCATAGCAAAGGTTTCTGGATGACCTTACAGCATTCTTAGATTTGTTTCTAAGGATGTGCAGATGTCCCAGGCATGGTCATCCACCACCCATACAGACAAAAACCAATGCATTCAGACTATTCACCCCAAAAAGAAACGTAAGAAATGTAATTTCACTTCAAAAATATTGAACCAGTTAACGAGAATTGCTTCATTTATGATAACTTAATTAACATAGAAATTGTGATTATTTGTCTTCAAATGACTTTGACATTGTTTCATACTTCCATCCTTGAAGCAGCTCTTACATTCTTTTTTCCTAAACCCAGGACTAGATAAACTACGTAAATAAAATCTAATTTATATTAATCTTATTCCTTTCTTTTAAGTTTTAAAAATTATTTTTCTTGATTTAACCTTAATTTAAAAATTCTCTCATCCTCATACATACTTGCACACGTATATACCTACATTATATGCATAACCTTTTGAACAGCAAGAAAAAAGACTATTTGATCTTTAGATCAGAAGCAGGTTTTACAATGCATTTTCTTCCAGGTGCAGATGTAGTTATCTACTTCACTTCAGAGCTAACTATCTACATATTACTGATTTGATTTCTAATTTACTATAGGCACAATATTATTATCCCAGCTAAAAATATTAGATAATGCTACTAATAAGTAATGCATATTACCCTGGTCCCTGCAGCTACTTTAAGGTAAAATATCTGAAATCTTGATTGACCTGGGAGCTCAACAATCCTGGTATACACAGCTCCTATCATAGTTTTGCTATCTTTTTACAGGCTCCTGAGCCCTCCCATTACACAGACTGGCCACAGCCCAGAGCCTTTGTCTGTGTTGTACTCAGCATAGCAGAGGGACAAAAGCAACCTCTGAGAAAGACAAACCATTTACCCCATATTGGTCATAAGCAATGCCTTCACTTGCAAACGGGAAAAAGGAAGAAAGAGTCGTGTTTTGAAATGTTTTCTGAAATGATCATTTTTCACCATTGAGACTGAGCCCAGAGGATGCAGGAATCCCCACACAGCACCAGCTCTGGACCCTGAACGGTGCCACAGGAGGGCTGAGGACATCCTGGGGTGTCTGACAGTGACAGCACAGGAACCAGAGGTGCACAGGCATGCAGCCTCCTCCCCTCCCCTGCCATGGAGGTTGGATTGATGCCGACAGAGCCATATCCAGCTACCAGAGCATCGTCATCCTGCTGCTTTGGGGAGTCACAGAAACAATGAACTGCCAAGTACGGCATGAAATGACTACTCATCTCCCTTGAACCCATCATGTTCCCTCAGAACTGTCTCATCACCTGATCTTTATCAGCAAGGAATTTTATTCCCCTCCTAGTCTTCAGCTCAGCTCTTGGTTAAGGTGTTGAGCTGCACATCAGCATTAAATACACAGCTGAGTGTCCTCTGGATTAAGTCGTTCACATTCATTTGACTTTCAACAGTCAAAATGCTTGTTCTACATCTTTTATATTACTGATGAAGAAACTATATTAGTCAAAGGGAAGGGAGGGCAGGTCACAAGATGAGCAGAGCATGCAAATGAAACAATTAATATCATGGGAGAGAAGGTTTGCCAGAAATCTCTGTCTCTCCTGGAGTTTTGACTTTGGAATCTCTCGGAGCAGTGACTGCAGCACCAATGAAGAGCTTAAACTACACAACCCATAAAACTGGGCTTCCTCAAGAAGCATACTGGTCAGTGATTCATGAAACTAATAATTCTAACCTGGCACTGCTCTTATCTTGATAAGTTCTGCAGCCTCTGCAGCTCCAGGCTATTCTTAAAGGGAAAAAAAACCTTCAACCTAATGGGGCAGGGAAGGAGAATGAGCACAGCATTCAACTACTACATATCCTTCAGGAAGGGAAAAATCCATCTTTTCTAAATATGTAACATAATTAGGCATCCAGACCAAGGACTGATAAAGAAATGTTCATCAATTTGTGAGGACATGCTTGGAATGCGGCAGGATTAGCAAAATAATTGATCAATGAATTTATGCAAATATATTCTCCCCATAAAGAGAGAGTTACATTACAGCTGTAACAGGCATCAGTGATTTTCAGAGACCCTCTCTTGGCCACTCTTATTTTATCTCGGCTGGTCTTTGATATAAAGCCTGTCACCATGGTGCCATCTGGATAGTGTTCCTTTCACCATGCTGCACTTCCAGCCTCCCATTTGTAATCTGCTGTACAACAGAGGTTATCTCAGATTTCATTTCCACGTCTCGAGCAGGGACACCAGATCTCCCAAGGACATGCATCAGCAAATAAAAACATTTCTTATCAAGCAACCATGTAAGCACACCCATCTTCCTTCCATCAGCTTGTTATGCTGATTATGCATCTCCTTTCCCCAGGGTCTACTGGGGCCACACTTCACTTTCTGAAAGTTCACCCAAAAAAGGCATTTCTGTGGTTAATCTTATCTCTGACAGATTTATATGACTGAAACCTTGTAGTAACCACAGCCAGGTTTTTTGGGAGCATTTCTCCTTCCCTTACAGACCTACAGCAATACAGGAGGCAGGAAGAAGGAGAAGAGTAGAAAATAAGGGACAGTCCCATAAATAATGGAGTAAAGAGAAGAGGGAATTCCCGTTTGCCCACTGATACCTCTGTACTCTGGGCACACCATCTCCCAATTGCCAAACCCACTGTTGCTCTTCCTCTGGTATAACTTGGTTGTCTGTGAGACAAACACAACATAGAAAACTGCGGATATTCTTAGAAATGCCCAACTCCTTGTTTTTCACCTAATTTTACCTGCAATTACTCATGCACTGTCAATGCCTACTCCCTTCAGTTTTCTTTTTATTACTCATATTATTTTTACATGTTGACTGATAAAATAAGTAAAGATTTTTAATTGCTTTTATTAATTTACACACGTTTGAGCTAATATACACCCTTGGGTAAAAAGACCAGTCCCAAACAAACCAACAAACCAAAACAAAAAAAAACCAGACAAAAACCAAAAAACCAAAAATCAAACCACCAAAACCGACAATCAATTAAATTTCACTAAACTCAATTATAAGTAAACTAGCTATGCACATCATTTGACGCAGAATTCTCATTTTCATTATTGTATTTCTGCATTTTGGTATCAGTTATAGGAACATAATTTACAGAGTTCAAATTTGATCCTGATTGCTTCAACCAATCATAATTTCCAGCAAAAGAGAGGAGGATATCACATTTGTGTGGCATTTTCAGGCTTTCATTAAGCAATGACATCTCATATATTTAGAATTATGTCATGACTTTCGCTCCCTGTCTCTCCAGGTTGTGAAAGCAAATAAAAATCTTCTATCTACTTAAGACATGCCCAGAATAGCATTTTGCAAATAAGTAAAACTGACTATATAACTGAGTGTTCAGCATACAGAGGTGACCCTACGAACAATTAAATCCTGGCTGTAGCACCAAATATTGATTCATGTTCAGAAAAGTTCCCAAAAGTTTGCCATGACAAACAGCAGCGTCCATTATAAGCACAGTCATCCATGACATCTCTATTAGAAATTGCTCAGACTAAACCTTTTATGAAACAGAATCGTTTATAACCAGATCGCACTGAATCCAAACAAGGAAAGCAGGAATAATTCTGTGTTTTAGCCACTGGTAAATGTCGGGATGTGTCAGATGATGCACGGAACTGGGGCTGCAGACCAGGCTGGTGTGGCAGACAGGCTGTGTCCTGCTCGACACGGCTCGGGGCCGAATCAGAACCCAAAAACACCAGCACAGCCCTCATTGCTTTGTGGGTTTGTCATGGAGCAGGAAGAAGAGTGTGGCAGAAATATTTGGAGAGAAAAGGTTCTCTATACAAACACTGACAGAACAATTGATATTTCTCCTATTATTTTAATTCTAAGATTTTGGGAAAGGAAGGGTGGTGCGTTTTTGTTTACCATTATTACATTTTGCAGTCAGAAGAAAATGTATTTTTTTTTAAGATAAACTATTTAGGGCTCATTTGTAATTTACAAAAATTTGGATGTTACAAATATATGGATGACTATACTTGTACTTTTTCATTATTGCTTATGGATGAATTGCCACGATTTTTCCCACTGAGGCACCCAAAGAGGAATGGTGGATCCCTGAGCGCGTCGTTTGCGGCTACAGACTCAGCGGCAGAGCCAGTGCTCATTCATTCCAAAAGCAGGTGAAACTCAGGGAGGATTTTCAGACTCAGTGATTTTATATGAAAGACCTACAATTGATGTGGCTAACAACAAACAAACCCCCGAATCATTCTGCAGTAGCTCTGTACAGCAAGAACCCGTTTGCCTTCTTTAATGAAATACTACCCACAGACCTCCTAGGATTAGCTCTTGGTGTGATAAAATCTTATGCAACAAACAGAATGTGTTAAAGCTATGGACCCTGTGGCTATCATTATAAAGCAGGGGGGAAAACAGCTTTTACAATAGTAAAAAAAAGGAAAATACTCCACCTAAGTTGTCAACAGTGACTCGTAATTCTTTCTGTGCTGTCCACGTGATACAACTCCCATGCCACCACACAGTTTTCCAGTTACCCCAGAGAGATGAAACAATGACAAATAAATTAATGGGCTTTTTGCTAAACCGAGTTCTGTTTCTTACTGAGAAAAATGGTTCAGCCCTTCGAGTCTAATGACAATAGTACGTTCAGGCACTCAATATTACTAGTTTATCCAGTTTGAGCTTGTTGAACCATCCTGAAATTAATTTCTTTTATTCATGCATCCTAAGGGACTGCAGATGAAATTCTGAGCCCTAAAAGTGTTTCATCTTCTATCTTTCACAATTTTGGCCACTTGGAAATAAAACTACAGATTAATTTCTAGCCTACAAAGGATGTGAACAGCACATTGTCACACACCATAAGGAATACTGGCTAATCATTTTGTAGACTACTCTTGGTTTTTGGTTTGGTTTTCTTTTGAGCTTTTTTTAATAACCTTTAATCATACTTATGGCTACAGTAATAGATATTTCTCAATAATACTGTTATTGCCTGATATTGCCACAGGACATGAGTAAAAACTAAGCAGAGTAGAAAACCTTCTCTTACTCAAAAATCTTTAGTTGGTGAAGGTTTCACACCAATTTTCTTCAACTTTTCTGTGCATTTCTATGCCACCAAGTCACAAGACAGTTAATAACTTTTGCCACTCATTTATGAATACATGCCCATTTTGCATTTTTTTGCTGTTTCAATCGGTGCACACACATTTCTATGTCTTGGAATGCAAGACCAGACCCACTGAAATATGTCTCATCATCTCATAAAAAGGGGGACACAGGAATTATGTCAACAAGAAAAAATTGCTATTTTATCAACAGATAGAAACCAAATGCCTCACGGGAATCTGTAGAGAAAATCTGACAGGAGAATGAACAAACCCAGCCCTAATGCAGAACTACCAGGACAGGACGGTTAAGTCCATCAGGTCATTTCTCAGACATTATTTTCAACTTGCTGCACAGGCAAAGACAATCAACAGAAGGCACCAAAGCACTTTATACTCAACATTTCTGCATCTTTTAACCCAAACCTCAGAGTCTGCAGTAGCACTCGGCACCTGCATTAGGGTCTACGCAGGTCAGGCCATAAAATCAGTGGTACTTTTTGTGGCTGTGAACCACAGAGGCTCCCAAACACAGAAATGATCCAAAGCTCCTGCTTGCCTTGGGAGCTGCAGTCGGTGCCTTGGGCTGCTCCAGGCTGCAGCTCAAGTTCTCAACTCCCTGCAGCTCGCCAAGTACTCAAATTAGGCACAAATTTCAGTCTTGTTTTCATCTCTGCCTCTGCGCTATTCGCTGGTATAGGAACATATTTATGACACAAAACAAGAAAATGAAAATAGTAAATGAAAACAGCTTGTCCATAAGAAGAAATAAGGAACACAGACCATGGCATGCTCTACGTTTGGAAGGATAACTGCACAAAAATTCCTTCTCTTCCTACAACTACTGAATCACCAAACTCCTTGCAGACATGTTTTTTGAGGAAATCAAGGTGAATGAAACGTGCAATCTTGAAACCAAAGTGTTTCTAAAGGAAGTATTCTTAGTTTATTTTTTGAGCAAGGCTCTACCTTGAGTTATAGACAAAATTTAGACTTCTGTAGACAGGCCGTGCGTGAGGAAAAAAGTGCAGGAATGGAAACACTGAATATCTGAAAGGTCACACAATTTCAGTAAGATAAAGAAGAAATAAATTATTTGGCACTCTTGCAAACTTTTCAAACAGATAATTAGGGTTTTTTTGCAAGAATTATTAAATATTTTCTACATATTGCATTATATGTTAAAATGTATCTGCATAAAACATACGGTGGGTCTAAAACGCTGAAATTTTGTTTCACTTGTTAATGTTCTTTGATGGTTCAGATCATTTAAAATTTTAACATTTATGACTCTTTTACGACTGAAGATATTATATTCTCCAGGGTATTTAGCAAATTTATTTTGATAGTGAGATTAAATTCTCAGACTTTCTTTGAAACAAAACAAGGGAAAAAAATTCAGATTAGTTTGGAAGTATAAAACTCACATTTTGTGACTGTGAGAAAAGTAAGTTTAGAAATAGATACTATCAATCTGTTTTCTCATCTTTTAGAATTAATATTGATTTTTTTATCCTGTAGCAGTGTGTCGGTACTGAAAATTAAGTATGCACTAAAGAACTGATTATGATGTATTTTATACATCCTCATCTTCTCACCCACAAATAACAGGCATAAAAGTGACCAATTAAAAACAGAAAGGTAAATAAACTAATTCAGCATTTAATACATCCTGGGGAGAAGGAATACATTCCCAGCAACTTCTGCAGAGCCTGTGGAACTCAGTAGATTGCAAAAAAAGGGCTCAAGTTATTGTCCAGCCTATTAAGTGAAAGTTATAGCACAGTCTGCTGTCAGTGGAGCACTGATTCACTCTCTGCAGATATAGAAAGTCAGTCCATCAACAAAAAAAAAAAAAAAGCAGTTTTAGAAGAGTTCATTTTGTTTCCCCTTTCTTCCTTTCTTTCACCACACAGTAGACTTTTCAGTCTGACAGACAAGTAAAATTTTATAGTGGTAACACATTGCTTTTCCTGAAAAGTGCTATTAATACAGAATTCAAACAATACTCTTGGATAACGTAAGTTCCCAGATGAGAAACTCTGCAGAAACCTTCTGCTGGCTCCACAGGAGCAACACATGCTGTCTGCTCACCACCAGGGTCCCAGCCTGGGGGACACAGGAGCCAAAGGCACCTGAGCTGTGACAGCCAGCCACCACTGCCAGGTCCCTCAGAGAGCTGAGCTCTGCTGCCACGGAGGGCAGAACTCCTTGGAGCATCAGCAGGAGGTGGGTGCAGTGCTGTGTATTATCACACACCAGTTCAGCCTGTGCTGGGTGGCACTGCGCTGCCTCCGCAGCCCCCGCCGCTCTGCCTCCTCGCAGCAGCCCAAGGCGATGTCGTGACTCTGCTGAGTCTCCAGGTGCCAGGAGCATCTGAGGCAGGTGCTTATTTTATCCACCTACCGTTTGCTGGTTCATCCCCTGTAATTTAAGGGCAAGCTCTGCAGCAGCCTGGGCAGGCCTTCCCTTCCCTGCTGCCGGCAGTGTGCACTGGGTCAGGGCTGCTCTGCCATTAACTCACAGCAGGTGACGAGGGCTTGGATTTCGGAGGGGTCGTGCGTCCATCCCACCCCCCTCCATTTCGGCTCAGAATTATGTGCTTTTACAAGTATTGACACTCAGCTTTACAGGCTTAACTTTTGGGTGACAGGGAAAGCTTTACAGCAGTTCATAGAGTGAAAACCTATTCTAAAAAAGGCCTGTAAGTGAACAAGTAACTATTAGTAATAAGCGAATTATCTGCTCGACTACCAAGTTCTGGATAATACTGGATTTACATTACAATGACAGTGCTGTAAATCTAATGTGCTGCTTCTCTGTTAGAGTCAGCTTTCACTGTCAAAACCTATTTTTCCTTCTTTTTTGGTACGTGCTGCAGCTTTAACAGCCGATGTATAAAGTTTGTGGTACACGAAGAGCACAACGTGGTGTTATTTCAGCCCTCAGAGAAGGATCCTCCCCAAAAGCCAATGACTGCACTGAACAAGCCTGCCAAGCGCCCGTCTCTCCTCCCTCTTTCATACCGAACACCTTTGAAACGGCTTTTTGTCTAGGGCAGCGGTCACATCTCTCGTAATACTGCTCCCCAGGAGCCTGTTAGCCACACGATGCTCGGCACCAGGCAGCCCCGGGCAGGATTCTGGCTGCATCCCACACCGGACACGCTGGGAATGCTGCTGGACCCATCTGTTCCACGCAGCGGCGAGCAGGGCGATGTGCGCTCCCCACGCACCGAGCTCGGCTACCGTGGGTTAATCAGCTCTCA
The DNA here is from genome assembly GCA_024500445.1 of Entomyzon cyanotis. Taxonomy (NCBI): domain Eukaryota; kingdom Metazoa; phylum Chordata; class Aves; order Passeriformes; family Meliphagidae; genus Entomyzon; species Entomyzon cyanotis. The sequence goes on from JAKEPQ010000668.1 coordinate 1,660,172, forward strand.
CGGCAGCCCCGGCAAGTGCGAGGCTGCGGCTGCGGGGCGGGCAGGGGGGCTGTGAGCCCCCAGCCCCGCCAGCACTGCAGCACGGGGACAGCCACCCCCCGCCCCACCAAGTCCACTCACAGGATCTCCAGGTCGCGCAGCGCTCGGAAGGCTCCATCTTCGATGCAGCTGATCTGGTTGTTGTCCAGTTGCCTGCAGAAAGGAAGGGAGAGGATGAAGGCTGGCTCGGAGCGCCAGGTTGGGGCTTCCCCGTCAGCGAGGTGTCCCTCCACCCCCTCGCAGCGCCTGCTCAGCTGCCACGCTGCTCGGGCTGCTCGCGGCTGTCTGACAGCGCTGCACGCTCCGCACACTGAAGCCTGGCAGGTCTCAGTAAATATTAATTGCGCCTTTTTTTTTTTTCCTCTTTTTTTTTTTTTTTTTTTTTTTTTTTTAAGGCAGAAGGGAGTAATTTCATTACATTAGGGCATCCAATCCATTATGAGCTTTTACCGTCATGTCAGTGAAACAATTTCATTAAGCTAAAGGCCTGTAAATCATTGGAGGTCACTGGGCTGCCCTCCGTGACCTCCCAGAATGCCGTTTTTTCTTTTACTGGAAGTTGGAGTCCTCTGTCCTGACAGTACTAAATCTCCAGGCTTTATCTACCCAAGAGCTGTAAGAGTGCATAGGGAATATACCAATTCCAAATTAGACTCAACTAATCTAATTTTATAGTCTTTTTATTATTCTAAGCACCAAATGTCTGTGGTGGTTCGATGCCTCTCTGCATTGTTACTGGTCCCATCTGGTAGCCCTTTCTATTGAAAGATTTCTGACTAAATACAGATTCTGTCTAACTGCATCAGGGAGAGCAATCCAGTGACAAAAAGCATTATACACATGTACACTTAAAACACTATTTTGCTTCAAAATGTGTAATTTAATATTTGGATGGCGGAGTTCTCTCATTTGTCTCCCTGTATGCGCATGATTTAAATGTAGTTTGCAATATATGTGGATGCAGCAGGACAGCTACATCTGTCTCTTTTGCTTAAAAGAATTAAAGTTGTAATTTAAAATTCAGTGATTACATTTTCTGACATCTGATCCCTTAAATTTTACACTTAAAGAAATAAAATTACATATCTAGTCACATGCAAGTAAAATATCTGCATTTCATGAAAAAATAGATGCAAGCTCCTGACTCTGTATGTTACTGCCCTTTGAACAGCATAAAACTTTGGATTTGGTGAGGCAGAGACCTTTTGTACTGAGTGTGTAAAGTATCTGGAATAAAGATACAAAGATTACATTGTAGTTTCTGGGTTTTATTTAAAAAAATAAACGTATATGTAACTATAGCAAATATGTTACACCATGTATAATATGGTTATATAGTTTCACCAACTACTTTCCAGTTATTTGCTGTATCTAATTTTCAGCCTAAATAGACATTTGTAGCAATTTTCTTATTATTAAACAATAAAGCACAGACAGAAAAAATACAATCTTTATGAACCCCTTTAAAGACTGAGTTTGATATGCTAGCATCAAGAATCTTGAATCCATCTATGTATTTGACAGCTAGGGGAAACTTACCCTTTGGGATGTAGTCTGGTATCAATGAACATCATATTTTTATGAGTTAAAGTACAGGAAAACCAATTCACACTCTATGGTCTACCAAAAACCTTAGGAAGCATAAAGCCCAAGCTAAGGTTTCTCATAGCATTTGCTGACTTTGGAGAACTTTGTGGATTTGGCAAAACCTCAGCGATGTCTCCAATACTGACAGACACCAGGATGTACAATCCTCCAAAAGGGAGTTTTCTATGTGTAGGAGTTCATGCACAGTGTATATATACATATCTGAGTAAATGTGTACATACATATTTATGTTCTCTCTGTTTCTCTGATCACCTACCAAAGATCCTAAAACCTCTCTATTTTTTACTGCTGAGTGCCTTGGTCTGATATCCCTGTTAAACTGACAAAAATTGTTGCTCAAACAGAAAGAATGGTGCATTTTGAAGAGGAATAAACTTCAAATGAGTTAAATACAGTGCTGTTTGCATGATTAAGTATTTTACACCTAGCTTTATTAAGCAAAAAGTTGGCACACACTAACACCATGAGGAGAAAGGAGCCTCAAATTGAGAATCACCTCTCACTCTCCTTCTACGGGAAGTACTATATATTGCACAATTTCTATTGGAGTTACACTATGGTATTGATTTCTCTGCCAAATACACTAAAATAAGCAAATAAACCCAGTGTGCTACTCACAGAGTCTTCTGATTAAAGGGATTCCTAGGTGGGTATTGTTGTTTTTTAAAAAACCCCGCTACTCTCATAGATTGATTTTTGTTGAAAAAGCATAATGACCATCTTAATCATATTTCCAGAGGTGCAGTCATGCCAGTGCTAACAACCAGGTTTAGTCTGTGTGATCGATGCACAGGATCACAGCAAGGGAAACCTCTCAGTGCTCTGAAGACAAACACTTAGCAGGACTATCAGTAAATAGGGAAAATACTCATTAACAATACACCCTGATTCTGTGGCCCATGAGCTAATTCCTCATGGGAGAGATCCACATGTTTAATGCTCCTTTGTCACAGAGCTCGTGTCTCCTGGCATCTATCACACCAACACGTTCACATCTGCACTGAAACATTGAAACATGAGAATCTCATCTCAGAAGGAAGAGAACTGTTAGTTGTCTTAAAATTAGGCATGGCTGGTTTTAAGACCCTTCACCTCCACATTTATTTCTCTGTGTGTTAAGATGGAAATCCTGTTTCTCTGCATCTGTACAGCACCCTGGTGAGTGGTCCAGTGAAGACTAGAAATTTGAGAGTTTTAAATCTGAACAACATCTTCTTTCCAGCACAAAGTGTTAGGTTTAAAGTTTTGGGAAAGCCTTAGGTAAAGTCTTACAGAAAGCCAAGGTGTTCAGCTCATACTTTTATGCCTGGGAAGACAAAAGAAACCCCTGTGATGTGGACAAGAGGCAGCTCAGTGTGGGCAGGCAGTGCATGCAGCTCCTCATGGGGTTGAACAGACACGCCTAACACTTGCTGAGAAGAATATCTTCCTTGAATAAAATTAATCATATGCAGAAGATGGTAAAATTTTAACTTAAAAAAAAAAAAAAGAAGAAGAAAAAAGGGAAAACCCCCAATATTTCAGAACCTACATTTCCCTGAGGAACACGCAGCACAGCCCATGTTTCTCCATCGCTGAATTCGGAACAGAGCACTTGGGCACATGCAGCACAGGTTAGCTACCTGAGACACATCAGCTGCTCCAGGCTTCCACGGAAATTTTAAAAAATGGTCTTGGGCAACAGAAGCCTTGATGCATATTTAAATGCCACCTCTATTTGTCAGCACTTGCACCCTTTCTAGAAAATCTTTTCCTCGAGGTTACAAATGGGTTCTTATGCATGCAGTGGTGCAATGTACTGGTGGGAAAAGGTCAGATAACACAAACTCAGATTTAAGATGCAATTTAAAAAATACATAGACAAAATCACTTCCCATACCTCCATTTACTCTGCCCGTTGAAGGAACACAGCACTAAGCTCAGATTTTATCTAAATCAAGTGATTCAACTGCCTCCAAAGGAAAAAATGTTCTCACACAGAAATGTTGAGCAGCTGAAAAATGAATGAAACTACAATAACTGAGCTGCGTGACACTTTCAAATTTTGCTAAGTTACATAGTTATCTACCTTTTATTTGATCCAAAGTGTTTGGGTTAAATACTGGATCTCTCATGCGCTGGACACAAAGCACTGGAGCTGGGCAGACCCAAACCCTGGAGCTGGTGATGCTGTCAGAACAGGTCACCCTGGGTGATGCTGTCAGAACAGGTTCTTGCTCCAGCATCGGTGAGAGAGATCCTAGATCCCCGTCTGGGACACCCAGCAGCTCCCTGGGATTGAATTATCCACCCTGACCCCACCCGGGAGGCTCCAGGGATCCCAGATCCCCGGGACAGGCAATTAGCAACCACACAATGCTGAGAGATAACGACAGCAACACCAGGAGACCTCAGAGAACAGAGCAGAGCACTCGAGCGAGGAAAATACTGAATGGGCAAATGGGATTTAGGTGGAGTGTGACACAGACAAATGCTTATGAAAAACCCAGGAATTTTAAAACTCTTTGGAGGAAAACACATCTTTCATGTGGTAGAGCTATAATATATAAAGCCATATGTACTATCATAATCTGGCTCTAACATAGACTCAAAAAATTACTCTCAGTTTTTACTAAAAAGCAGGAAAATTCTGTGACTATGTTATATGCAACTAATTGATAAAAATTAAACTTGAAAATTGAAGTTTCAAAGAAAAAAAAAAGACACCTATCACCTTTCTAATAAATGAGAAATAATGCTGCATCCTAACACATCTGTATCACAGGAGAATCCATGGCTTGGCTAAAATGCCACTTCAAATGTGTAAAACACCATTTCCCCAAAAAAGTGTAACTCTGGCTTACTCATTTAGACTTGTACATTACCTACCATAAATAAGAGTTCAATTTCAAATGCTATTTAGAAGGAATAGGGTTTTGCAACGTTCAGATTCTTTTGCCATTTGAAATAATCCTTTAAATACCGAGCCTTGAAGGTTCTGCTCACAACAATACGGAATATTTAATTTTCAAATGCATTTGAGAAATAAAAATCCACAGCAACAAAGCAGATATAATTTTTATCATGCTACTAACTTTAATTTTTTTTTTAAATGCAAAACTATTCTAAAATATTAAAGAATTGAATTCACATAGAGTGAAATTTACCAAAACTGAAATAATCTTTTATTAACATTAAAAGTCAGTTACTGCTTAATACATGTACATTACTAGCAAGGTTTCTACACAGCACACCAACTACATAAGACCTTTTGGCATTTTTTCTGCAATTAGAATTCATGAAGAAGAGGCCCTTCAAACATCAACATTTAACAATAATGGACTTTATAACCAGGGTTTTGTATTTTATTCAATGAGGGATTTTTTTTTTCATTTTCAAACACTACGAAGGCCACTGCAGAGCTCAAGTGCTAATCTCTTTTTTAATTACACTGTGACAGTAGTTATATTACGATAGCCTCTTTCTGTATTTTGCCCAAAAACTAGTTAAACATTTAAATAAAAACCTGTACTAACAAGTACTGTAATATATGCTGCTCAGAATTCTTTGTTTCTCATATTTCACATTTAGCACAAAAAAGCACTGTTATAATAGTTGCATATCTAAGGTTCTACTGTTACTGATATAAAATTACTGTACTATTACAGATTATATCTACACTTGTAGATACAAAATTAGGCAACAGCAATTTCCTCATTAATGAAAGACTTGCATTTTTAACCAGAAGTATCCATATTAAAGGTATTGCATCACCAAAACATTTAAAGGAATTTTCAACAGTGATTTCACAGGAACGTAAATTCAGTGTAAATTATCACAGAATCATTTTTAGAAAAGAATTAATTTTGTTAATTATATCCCCAAAAGAACCTCTGTTTGGACAACATTTTTCCCTTCCATTTTTTTTTCATTTTATTTCTGATACAGACTTGCTGCTTCTATGTCATCCCTTTTCTGTAAAGTTTGCACTCTAGTACTTAAGTTCTTCCATAACCTGTAAGAATTACAGAGACATTCTATAACATTTATTGCCCTCACATAACTTCAAGAATATTAAAATATCTAAGGAAAGTGACACCAACACATCTATTTAAAATTTCTCACATACTAAACTCCTTCTCCTTGTACTAATTGATAAGGAAGCCTCAATAAATGGGAAAAATGGTGCTTTGAAGTAATATTAAATTCAATTAAATTGAAATAATGTGAAGTTCTCTCAATGTAGACTTTAATGCATTTTTTTCACATTTAATTTTTACTCTTTACTGATGCTTCACTAAAATCACTCTGTAAGAGCTTGCTTGTATTAGAAAATTTAAAAGATTGATACAGCTGCTGTGATCAAGCTGCAATCTCACTCTGAGATTTTTACAAGTGTCCCAAAATTCCCTTTTTTTTTTTTGTTTTTTTGCCAAGTATGTGGTTTTGCCAAAAGCTGTGGTGGAGGTTTTGTGCAGAAACAGCTCATCTGCCCGACATAACTGGGCAGAGTCATATTCTCTCTCTTCAGTTTTCATACCTGACCTGTGCTGCCAGGTTGTTCAATTCAAGGAGGGAGGAATATCTGATTTGAAGGGGAAGAGTTGCTTATGAATAATTATTCTGCAGACTATTCAAAAGTATTAAGTATTTACTTTGAGTATTTGTATTATGTTAACTCACAAATCAAAATGCTGCTGTCACAAAATAACCAAAATATCATCTTAAAGCAAAACTTGAGTGGGAAACGAACATGGAGACTACTCCTGCCACAAGGACAAATACACCGAGATTTCCTTTCAATATCAGGTGCTTTAGAACATTTTTTTTCTTTTTTTAACTCTCTCTGGTTGCTGATGTAACAAATAGTGCATACCAAGCACAGAAATGGCTGTCTCCATAGCAATTGGGGCAGGTTTTGCCGTTTCCCTAGTTACTCTTGACTGATAACCATCTGTTGTTCTCCTCTGCCATAGCCCCAAAGGGGGAAAGGGGAAGAAATGAGGAAGATAAAATGGGTGTTCGAGAAAATGAAAGTTACTGACTGTGGTGTTTTTTACAGTTTCAGAAGGCTTGCACTTATTTAAATTTTTATTTATTGTTATGTTCAGTTGACAAGTGTCAAATACCACCCGTAAAGGAAAGTTCTAGTTCAGAACATTACTAACCACTGACCTTATGAATAGGAAATCATACAAGGTAATCAGACTAGGAATGTTAATAGGAGATCATTTAATTAGGGACAGTATTATGAAACTGGAAAATCCAAAAGCGAGGTACCTACACAGAGAAAACATGCAGTTATTTAATCCAAGTAAAGAATACACATGTGAACTGCACAAAGAGCACGGGGCAGAGGAGGCACAGGTGGCTCCATGCACCCACCTGCTGCAGGTGGAACAGGAACTGCAGCCTCCCAGCCCTGAGCTCTGCACATCTGGGGCTGCTGCACATCTTCCATCCAGCCTGAGCCACTCCCTCCTCTGCCGTGTTTCTGCCTTTCTGGGAAGGGAGGCTCAGGCACAGACAGCCTGCAGGGTCCAGCCTGAGCCCCATCCCGACCCCAGCACAGCACCACTGACCCTCACCCAGCAGAGGTGTGAGCCAGGCCGGTGTTTAGCCAGGCTCATGGCTCATCCTGGTATCACCTGTGTGCAACTGACAGCACCTCAGTCACTCTCATTTCCACGGCAAAACAAATCAGCCCCCACGGGAGAGCTGTTCTGCCCATCACTGCGGCAGCATCAACTGCGAGTTGGGTTTGCTCCTTAAAATCATTTTGTGCATTTGTAACTAATTCATTGCAGAACCAAAACTTCAAAAGAAAGACACAGAATGCTCAGTCCCTTCCTATTTAAAAGTATATCAGCTGTCCATTGTCAAAGACAGACAGAATTTGTTTGGAGGCATCGGCGTTTCTAAAATGGGCTCAGCAGGAAACTCTCGGTGTGACACAGCAAGGCAGGGTCAGTGCTCTGCTGGTTCTCAGCACTGGACAGGAGCTGCTGTGGCCATGGGTGGCGTTGCTGCTGTCCACAGGACAGCACTGCAGCTGTCCCTGTCACTGTCCCTGAGCCCAGCTCACCGCGACATCATTTAACAGGGACACTGAGCAAAAAGCGCTTTCATTCTGGTGGGGTTCATTGCTTACACATTTTTATGTCTAGTAACTTACACAACTCAGGTTTGAGAAGAAAATGAAGGCTCTCCTGCCTTTGAGAAGCTTCAAGTTGACCAGCAAACATGAAAATGCCGTGGGGCACAGAGGCTGTGGCAGAGGGCAAGGGCAGAGCAGGGAAGGTGAATGTGCCCCAGGGCCAGGAGTGCCTGTTTCACATGGTTAGGGGGATGACAGAGCAAAAAGAAATCTGGACATTCCATCTCCAGACATGTATCCCCTCTGAAATCCCATACCACATTAGATTAACGCTATCACCCGCAGTCATACAATGACTTGTGATATGTTTTTCCAGCTCTTAAGACAAAAAGTAGGAGGAAACAATACCAAACCACTAAATATGGTGAGCAAAGTCATGTTAAAGTGTCTGCCTTGCTGCACGGCTGGTAAATTTGGGCAGAACAGTTGATTTTTGTGCTTAGGTAACTTTTTTTCTTTGTTGTTAATTAGAAAATTAATATTAAAAAACTTGGGGATAATATCCAATTAACAGCTTGCACTTATAAATTGTAGTTTCTTAGTATAACACACCAATAAGTTTTCAATCCATACCTGGTTTATCAGACTGTTCTAAAAAACCAAAAATGGCCAGTTAAAGCTGGAGAAGGAATCACAGTTCTGAATGTCTCCATGTCCCATTTTGGATTGGGGGATTTTTTTTAACCTGGCTCTACTCAGCTCCTCAACCAACTCCCACAGCCACTGGAGAAGAGTTACCAAACTACATATTCCAAGATGCTGCATTAGTTTTAAATTCCTCTCATAGGGGTTTCCAGCACTGACCATGCTCAGAAGGTTTTCTAAGGGGCTCCAAATCAGGGGTTCATGTTTAACACAGCTGTAGGTTCCTATTTTAGAATTAATAAGTGGCACTCCAAAAGCAAGGGTGTGCTACCAGGTGTTTTGTTTTACCCCTTTTGTTCTATACTGATCAGGCAATAGCAGTTGGCTTTTGATACATGGAATTTATCCCTTTCTTTCTTTTCAACAATTTCTGTTGTAAAACTGGCCACTGACAAAATAACCAACAACAACAAAAACAACAACAAAAAAATAATTTTCAATTACTTTAGGACAAAGAGCCATTTGGCTAAGTTACAGTTCTGTGTTGTTCACTGATTACCTGCCTGGGTATTATCAAAGTCAGTTTTGTCTTTAACGCAAAAATGCTCCTAAATGACATGCAGCTCCAAATTCTGACTCCTCACCATCTCTCAGCTCTGCTGGTGGATGATTTCTCAGGGCAGCAGAGGCAGAGCAGCAGACCCACAGTACTCATGTAACTACAGCCCTGTGCTGCTGCCCTCCTACTGATACAGAACAGGGCTGGCAGCTGGTAACGTTTCAAACCTTCCAAATTTGTTTTCCAGTGGTTGTTTCAATGCATATGCAAAGCCCTGATCTCCTGATTTTAAGTCTTTATATTTTTCATTTCTTAGCATCACATCCCATTTTGCAAGTCAGAGCTGTGGCTGACTTGTAATCAATACTAGATAAGAGTATGGTGAGTTTAGATGAGTTGGTGCTAAGGGGGAGAGAGAGACATTGGAATTCAGCCTGAACCTCACGAGCCTTAAAGGCATTTACATCAAACCTCATTTTCACTACTAAAGACAATGAATCCAAGTTCCCCACCAGAGTCCCACTGGAATTACTTCTTACAGTCTGACTCTACCTCATTGCCCCAAATTTGCTTGTTCTCCTGCATGATTTCAAACAAATAAGTTAACATAATATGTGCTTTGGGTTACTCATTACCTGCTTGTGCTACAAAAACTGTAATGGAACGGTGAAATCTTGCTGTGTGCTTTCACATGCCTATTTATATTAGTACTAAGTTTATAAAAATAGTATTCTTCACTTGTCTAGGCACTCTGTGTGCTTATACAACTAATTTAGGTAGTTATGTGTACATGTACTTATATAGGAGTAAGCAAATAACTCCCATTAGGCTAAGAAGAGTGGCAAAGGGCTCAAACAAGAACTAAAATCTGCTATTCCGTCACATACAATGAGGTCTCTCGTGCAAGAGTCCTGAGCAGGCCAGACCACAGGTAATTCCTCATTATCCCCCTTCCCGAGGTGCACTCATAGACATGGAGTGTTTGTTGGGCAGTTGAACATGAAGACCTGTTCTTCTTCCCTGTTCATATCCAAATTAATCATCCTATGCCATATTTCTGAGGATGTCACACCAGCTGTGCCTCGGTGACTTGTGTTCCCCTCGGCCTCTGCACTCCTTTGCACCAGGTCTGGAACTCATCCCAAATTCACCTAGGCTGTCAGGGAAACACCTGCATGGAACAAATGAAAGCCTCAAACACCTAAAAAGAACTAACCAGAACAAGAAGTGTTTGGAAAGAATAAACAGTTTCTAGAATGAAAAAGAGAAAATCTTTAAGAAAAGTAAAACAAAAGAAACCCAAAGAAAGTTGTAGGAACTAAACCAAATAAATTACCTGATAGATTAAATGGGAACCAAACCCAATGTTGTTCTTGGTTATCTGGGCACTTCGTAATTACATCAATTTTTAAATACTTTGAAAAGTGCTCTGGAATTAACAGCAAACTGGATCACAGTTGACAAAAAAAAGCCATTTTGCTTTACTGTTTTCAAGGCAGCCAAATTCACGTCATCTGTGAAATGTTTGTCACCCAGGCTAAGGACAGCAATCCATCCTGCAGATTTATGTTTACAAGCATTTGGGAACAAATGTTCTATTTGAACGCCCATATGAACCATAAGCACCCAATATGTTTGGATGACTACATTCAGTTTTTGTTAGCAGATCTTCAACTTTCCAACAATGTTTTACCAAATCAATGTGGCTCTGCCACATATCCTTCAGAAGCACGGCACGGAGCATATGTGACAACTCTTGTGCACATTCACCAGGGAGTTTCTTTCCACCTACATGAAACCATAGGTCTGCCTCTTTTAATTCATAAAAACAAATAGTATCCATCTATTTTTGACATTTATGGGATGGCTGTAGCATTTGAGTCCCTCACCCTTTAATACATTTGTTCCTCCTCCCCAGAGCTGGCAGCAGCACCATGGGTTTTACAAATTTTCAGGAACTGAACTCATCTCTTCCAGTTCCACTAACCTGCATCATTTCCTAATTAAAATACTCTTCCCTGGCCTCGGGACAGGTATAATACTAATGTAAAACACAGAGGAGGGAGAGTTGATATCAGAAGTGCTGAACACAGTGCAACAGATAATTACTGATGATGCTACTATTGCCACAAAGTACCTTTATAAAGATAGAGGGAAAATATGTGTAACAGCACTGGTGTGTTACTGGACTGCAGTGCTTGAAAGGAAGAAAGTCAGCAAAACCCCTGATATCCTCACATAACATTCCTGATATCCTCACATAAGCTGAATGCTTGGGGACAACTGACAAGCAGGCTAACAAGGTGCTGAGGTCTTTCAGCTTTCCTTGTGCACTGCCAATCTCCTGGAGAGATAAACTGCTGGACAAGGAATAACTCAGCCCTGGATCTGAAACTTCACAGCTCAGAAATCCAAGTGCCAAGGGACAACCATAATCTGCAAGACAACAAGCACTGCAAGAGCAGGATGATAAGTCACCTCCAAAGGGATTTATTCCTTCTTGCAGGACTAACTTAAAACTCCGCACTTTTCTACAAATACAGAACTTGTAATAAACATAAACGTGAAGGAATTCTTTCATCAAAAACTGGTAAAAACAGCATCATGAGATAACTGTGTGCCCAATTTACAAACAAAGATATGCATAGAAGATGGCTCACTATTAGACATATGGTTAATACTGTTAAGTAATTTTTGTACCTTGCTTCTGACATCAACAGAAAATGTTGTAGAGGCTGGTTTATACACAGAATTTCCTAGAAGTTACGGACTTAAAACTACAGTTTGCAGAGAAAAATATTGATTTTTTTTTTAAAAGAAAAGTATTTCCTTTTGAAATCACTAAAACAACCTTCAGGTCATCCTAGACATTGTGATTTCTTAAATATAATGCCTACATGTCTGAAATGTTCATTCACATTTACTCAGTAGCCACTGAATAATGATTCTCCAAGCCTTACAAACCTGAAGCCACTATCAAAGAATCTTACAAATTAACTTATCCAGATGACTTTGATATTTCCTTGCTAGGTGGTGTATTCTTATTAGTATTTTTCCCTGATATTAGTCCATAAATACATTCACACAGAGACAGCTGCTTGCTCTACCAGGATTGTCATGACGAAAAGGAAGCCACGTGCAAGAAAACTTGTACTCTCAGTAGGATTAGGCAGCAAGTTTGGATCACAAGAGCACACCAGTTACCTTACCTGACCCTTTAGACAAAACCTCAAAAACCTCATTCATACTGAGATGTGGCAGTGCTGAAATAAAATGGCCAGAAAAAAGCCCTGCCCCAATTTTTTCTTTCTTGCAATCAAAGCAACATTTTTTTTTGTAAGTAGGTAAAGAGGATACCTGAACAATTGGCTTCACAGGACATTTCTCCCATCCTCCTCAGTCACTCTCCTGAGTGCTGCTCAGTGCCCAATTTATGGAGAATTGCTGCCTGCTCCCCCCTCCAGGAACATTAACCCTTAATTCTGTTGTCAGCTGCTCCTCAGCAAGGGAGAGCAGCACAGCTCTGAATAGAACGAGAGCTCCAGGCAGAGAGCTAAAAACCAAACTAAAAACTCACCCCCAACAACAACCCACTCCAATGGCTCAGATAATTGTGAGCCCCCCTCACTTAGTGAATTATTCCAGGCAAACCACTTGACCTCTTTGCAGCAGTCATCTTCCCCCTAAGACTGGGTTTAAAAGCAGGACCTGATCAATAGCCGTTGCTGCACATGACCCGAGTTTAAGCATATAAATTAAATACAAAATAAAGTAGGTTCAAGGGTGAAGCTCGCATACAGGGCTACTGAGGGGTCACCAAAAAAAAAAAAAAAAAAAAAAAAAAAAAAAAGTAGAAGGAAGGAGGAAAAAAAGTCAGTTTTCACAGCAGAAAGCTCCATTTCCCACCCCATGCCACAACAGGCCATTTTTAAAGTGTGTGATAGAGTCCTGTTTTGCTGCCCTGAGCAGCAGCCTGGATGCTTTATTTTGGCCTCCTGGAAATGCAGCAAGAACTGCTCATGGGCATGTTCATGCAAAACATTTGCCTTAAGATTTCTTCTGCACCACAAAACATTTTTATACAGCCCATTTTCTTATCTCTTTATATGAGTTAAGTTCTAGGTTTGGAGGTTTGGTTTTGGGTTGGGGACTTTTTGGGGTTTTTTTTTTGGAAAGCATCACTCTATATTCCAGCATTAACATATCATGACTGACTTAAAAGCAACTTGTGATTGACAGGATATTGACTCAGAATTTATATAGGGAAACAATCTGGATCATTCATTAATGAAACTCACATGTTCCTTCAAATAAATAATTCCAAAATCCTCACTTTCTCCAGTCAAACAACAGAGAGGAAGAAGAATCCTAAGTGTGGCAATGCACCTCGGACAAGCTGTGTATGTACATTACCACAGTGCTACTGTGCTGCTCAATGAGTTGGAAAAATAACTCCAAAAAGAGCTTTAAAAAAACCCACAACAGACTGAAGCAGAGGTTACTTCCACACGAAGATAGAACTCTCTCATTTGTTTCTTTGACATTTATGGGACTACCAAAGGGTAAACAAAAGCAAAATTAGATCCCACAGGCCTTTGCTAGGGAAAAAAAAAAAGTGGAGGGAAATGATACTCAGTAGCAGAAATCAGTTGTACAAATGAGACCATCATCTCACAGCCTTCCCACTGCTGCTGTCTCCACTCGCCCTGTGTCAGCTGCTCTTAAACAAAAGGGATTTTATTCTTGCCTACCTCAAAGCTATTATACTAAAGCCATTCTCAGATTTGCACCTAGATAATCAACTTTATTTCTATTAATCTCATAACAGATACCTGAGTGCCTGAGAATTCCCTCCGTGCTTTGCTCAGATTTAGGTCCTTATATAGGAGGAAAACACTGCAGAACCAAGCAAAGATTTTTTTTTTTTTTAATAACACAAAGATCCTCCATAGGATCTTTTTAATACCCATGTAGGATTTACATGATCTGAGCTTCTTTTGAGGAAAATTTCAAGTGATGCAGCAGTTGAGCTGTTCAAAAGGACTGTATAACATCCCTTGCTGTACAAACACAGTGAGCATATGTTCATATCAAAACAATTTGTGATGAAAAAACTGTAAAATACAGTTATACCCTTACAGTTTGATATTTTTCTTTTCAAGGCATATCAATTTTGTATTGAATTGAATTGCAGGTGGCTTTGTTTTCCTACACTTTATCTCACGGAGCCACCCAACTGCAGGATAGCAAAGTCATGGAACAGACTGAATCACTGAATGAGAAATGTAATCATTCCCTTCTGGGCTCTAAATGTGGCAAGAAACTACACAGGCTTGCTTGAAACAGGCAGCTCTGCTCTCACACAGAAAGCTGCAGCCGAGTTGAGAGCTTGTGTCAAGAAAAAAGCTGCAGCTGAGTTAAGAGTTGGGGTCAAAAGCAGGGGGACATCCATCTCATTTCATGGTCGAGGAAGAGTGGTGCAGGAAATCTAGTGCCCCAATCAATTACTGAAATTAATTTTTGAACCAAAGCCATTGCCTTCTGGGAAAACAAGGATCCATTTACTTACCTGTTTTGCATAGTGTTTTCATCACTTTCTTTAAGTGAAGTTAGATTAAAAGTAATAATTGTGTTATCCAGAAAAAGTGAAGCAGTATTAATTAAGAACTCAAGAAATTTTATTCACAGAATCACGGAATGTCTTGGGCTGGAAGGGACCTTAAAGATCATCCAGTTCCAATTCCCCTGCCATAGGCACGGACACCTTAAAAAGCACAGCAAATCCAGGCACAACATTGCCTATTTACAAAATGAAATATCAAAATTTAATCCCAGTGAAATGGAGACTGCAGACACCCAGTGTCTCTGCCTTGAAAGCCAAAAAAGCTCCAGAACAGGCCCTGGGCAGCAGATCAGTGCTCCCTGCAGCCATCTCCAGCAGATCTCCCCTGGGCACAGAACTGCTGCTGCTCTGCCTTTTGCCATTCCCAGCACAGCCTGGCACTGCCAAGGGTGGGGAGCAGGCTCTGCCCAACCCCACTCCCCAAAATCCCTTTTTCTCTCCAGCAACAGACTCTTGCTGGCCAAAGAGCTGAAGTGAAACACGGAGGGGGACAAAAGAAGAGTAAAAAGAAGACAACTCAAGCTGTGGTTTTAACTTTGCCCAGCTGGGAAGGTCAAGAGGAAAAGGCAAACTTTGTTCTGCTGGTGGACAGTATTTACAGCCCCCCTCTACCCATGGAGTCTGCACTAAAATGATATTGCTGTGCTGTTTTGGCTAGAGACTGCACATGCTGACCCCTCCGTGGCCAGCACAGCACCGGAATAATTTCATACAAAAGGTTTGCATTAAATGTAATGAAGCAAATGACAAAATCAATAAACCCGGAATGGTGTGGCTATCATAAAAATGATGTAAATTCAGAGTTCACCCTGGTTATGAAGCTATTTGGAGTCATAATTAAAACCAGTACTATCTCTTTTTTTAGAATAAAACTTCCTTTTGACAATCATAGATGAATGCTACAGGAAATCTTCAACAAATGTATTTGAAATTAAGGTATGGCACAAAGACAGCATAAATTATACAAAGATAAACTGTAGGCATAACTTAGCCTAAACACGTATGTAATAAAGAAAATTTGATTTTCATACTTTTTCAACTGATGTCACATCCCATCTTAATCAAGTTTTATATCAAAAGGACAGTAAGAATACCACATAGCCTGTTTTTAAATCAAGGTATTTTCTGGAGTTTGTTTCTGTCAGAGAGACTCTTGTAAGTCTATTAAAGCAGAAAAGAGCCAAATCTGCTATTCATTACTCTCCATACAAACGCAGTGCTGCAGCATGGGTGCTGCATCAAAATGTATCTGTGCTTCATTAGGATAAAAGAATAACGAGCCCAGAAAGCACCGAGCAGAGCTCAGCGAAATAAGTAAGCAGATAAGTAATCTCTGGAAATAGCAAGAGTCGCCCTGGCTTTCTGTAGCAGATTTCAAACCCCAGATAATGGATACCATTCTGGATTAGGGATGAGGTTTTCTTTTATCAAACTCTGGACCTGGAGCTTGTGATCTTGTTTAAAAAAATTCCACCAATGTTCCATTTAGGCAAGTGAATTATATACAACTCAAATCTCTAGACTCATGCATTTTACCTAACCAAAGAGAAATTGTAAAAGTGACCATCAGGCCTGAGGTTCTGACACACAGAGGCTGAACTTTTCCAGTCTCCTGCGCAAAGGATTCCCATTCCTGTGTCCTGATGGGCACAGCACATCCATGTCCCTCTTCACACCCCCTCTGATGTCCAGCTAACAGAGCTCATTGCTGATGGCTGCAGAAGGAGCCCCTCTTAGGCTGGAGAAGGCAATAAATTATGCAAGACACAAAGCACAGGGAAGATCAGAACAGAATGTGAAGTGGATGGAAAGGATGAGTTAGGCCTGTGTGGGATACTTCATCTTTCTTGCTGTCAGCATTAGGAATTTACCGTATGGACAGTTAAAGTGCAGGCTTTCCATAATGCCTGAAATACACTGCCAGAAAAGGAAAAAAATAATTGGCATTTATGTTTGTCTTACTTCTACAAGAAATATTAAAAAATCTGTGGTTTGCCCAAAAATTGATACTAAACCCAATATATACTGCAGTTGATATCCAGAATGCAGAAATTGGGTAAATCAGAATTATGTATAACCTTATTATGGAGGTAGTCAGCTCTGACTAGCTCAGAAAAATGAAAATTCAAAAACTATTAAGTGCCACCAAACATACATCCTCCACTACTAAATACTGCTGGCTTATGTACTTGTATTTTATAACTAGAATGCACTTAAGAGATATTTCAGCTTTTATTTATCTGACATTTTACTCAGGGGAAAGCAACCTTTACAGTGAGGAAATCTGTTCCTCAGGAGTGATGGTTCAGCTTTTAATAAGTTGTCAGTGACAGATCCCTTGTGGCCAGTTGAGCCCACAACTACAGACATCCATGAAAACAAACACTTACTGAAGTGCAAGTGGACAAGAGAGCAGAGCAGACATCCACTCTACTTAATGCAGATGTTTTCGTTTAAAAAACAAAAAAATACATCAGCAGCGCATTTTCAATCTGTGCAATCAATCTCACGTGAAGTACAAGTCGTTGTTTAGCACATTCAACAGATTTAAGATCATTCTGTGCTGGTTCGTCCACCTGGTGCTTTATTTATTTGCAGGGACAGGAGGAAAGAGATTACATAAACCAGAATGGTTTTAAAAAATGCAAGTACGGTCAGATCACACTTCCAAACTCGGCAAATGTTTAAATACCTCATGAAATGGTTTTGGGGCTATCCAGTATTTATCATGTTGCAGAATTTGCAGGTTGTTAGCCTGCACATGTCTGTTCCATTGCTCCCTGAGGCACGTGGGATCATCCCGGGCTGTTCAGAAATAGTGCAAGGAAGCAGAATTCTCATTAACAGCTCTTCTCCTAAAACACAGGAATATCCTGCAGGTTGGGACCAAATCTTCCTGCTGACCACGTGAACCACAGGATCATAGAATCATGTAACAGTTTAGGTTGGAAGGGACTAAAGTCCATCTCAGTCCACCCCTGCCATGGCAGGGACACCTCCCACTGTCCCAGGTTGCTCTAAGCCCCAATGTCCAGCCTGGCCTTGGACACTGCCAGGGATCCAGGGGCACCACAGCTTCTCTGGGCACCCTGTGCCAGGGCCTCAGTACCAGAACAGGGAAGAATATCCTCCTAATATCCAACCTAAAAATTCCCCGTCAGTTTAAAGCCATCCCCCCTGTCCTATCACTTTCTGCCCTTCTAAAATGTCCCCTGAAGGGCTGACATAACACTGATGCCAAGCATTTAGAAAAATGCGCTATCAGGACTGAAACTGGCTCACTCACTAGCAAGATCACTGCTGAGCTGGCATCTCTTAGTATCAGTGCACAATGCAAAAATCCTATGAAACTTTCCTCCCAATAAGGTAATTCTGAATAATGACTATTCCTTATGCTGTTAAAAAAAGACATGCAAAAGTCTCAGGGTTGTAATGACACTCAAACCCCACAGTATTTCATGACAATTCCAATAGACTGCCAGAGAGCACAGCTATTCAGCACAACTATTCAGAAGGCATTGCCTTTGTGTATCATATTCTAGAAAATGCAGAATTAGCTTCTTATTCCAGAGCTCTTGCTCAGCCTCAGCCATCCTGCACAAGACTTCCACAAGGGAAAGGATACCAGGGTAGTCTGTGCCCAGGACCCTGTGCTGCCAGAGAGCATCAGGAAGCATAGATAGGAACTCATCACCTCCCCAATGCTGCACTGAGAGGAAAAAGGCTCTGCAATTCACTGGAGGCAGAGAAAAAACTGTGATTAATAGAATGCAGTTTCTGAATTACATTTCAAGTTTTCATCTCTATGTTCCTACCAGGCTTTCCCTTGGCTGTGGCTGCAGCAGCTATGACATTCCTGATGGAAACAGAGCGAGCAGGAAGGCACATCCAGCTGGGACAAATGAAAAGGCAATTCCTCCCTACACCTTTCTGCCTGCCCGAAGCCAGTCTGCACAGCATTTAGGCTTTCTTCCTTTTGTTCTCTTTATTTTTACTCAAAGACAGACAAGAGAAGCTATCTAGAAAGATCAGGGCAGGTAGATTTTAGAGGTTAGTGATTCAGAGCAGAATAGAATAGACAACAAAACCAGGGCAGAACCGCCAGGGAGCCCCTGCAGGGCTGGGTCAGGACTCTCAAGGAACAGACAAAGCCACCAGTGTCACCCTTCTGTGTCACTCGATGTGCTGGCCTTGTGTGTATGGCTCAGGATGTCAAGAGAGAAACACTTCAGCCTCACAAAATGTTCTCTGCTAGGGCTCAGAGTCTCTCTCTGTGCTCGGTTGGTTCTGCAGATCTCACCTTAACTGTTGTGTAGGGAACATGCATGTGCATCTCAATCAATCATATCCTCTTAATGAGTTAATTGTGAAATATATGCTTTTTGCATTTATTATAAGGGGTAGAACAGATGGCAAAAGCTCAAACTAATGTATTCATAGAATTAACTGACGCTGCAGGTGGTGTTTCTCCGTAGAAGGTGGTAAGTTGGTAACTTGTTATTTTAATGCTATAATAATGCTGCATGACAATGACATTTCTAGGAAAGCAAATGGGATGGCCAGAGAGATCTCTCCTGAATTCATTATGGTCACTATCACAATGAAGACCAATTACAGGAGATAGAAAGGGATACACTGCTGGAATACATTGAGGGCAGTGTGACTTTACAGACAAGGAGAAGGAAAATTATTTACAAATTTATACAGTTGAAGTAATGCGACCTTTTAGCCCCCCAAAGAGTGCAAAAGGCTTGTCTCCAATGAGTATTCCAAATAGCTCCTTCCATGCCCCAGACCTGTTTTGCCAGCTCTTTGTCAAAACAACCTGAAATCTGTTCCATAGTAGAAATGTATCCTCTCTTTAAATTTTCATGTATTTCTATGTAAAATATACTGTGCTTTTCATGCACAGCATCCAATAGACACATACTGTTCAGTCCGTTGGGAGATACATAAGTAAATACATAACCCAACATGTGATAATCGATTCTCCTCTAGGCATCTCTTTGCTTTTATTTCAGGCCAACCGCTGGCTTCAGAAGGCTTATTCCAGATTTTACACCAAACGAGTGGAAAATCTGGCCAACTGTTTATCTTCCTCCTTTTGTTTTATTTTACTGCAAACTGCAAGAGTAACACTGAACACTGTACACAAATGTCAAGAAACTATGGCCAGGAATTTCAGAGGGCTCTGGATAATAGCTTCCCTGGAGAACCCAGACTAAAGGAGTTACATTCTGTAGTGTAACATTTCATTAAGATCTACTGCATATTTATGTGTGGCAAATAACTCACAATCACTTGCTTTCTGCTAGTGAAATGGCTACACACAAATCAACCATTATTTCCTTGGGTTTATTCATTATTCTAACTTGACAGGTATGTTTAATTATTCCTATGGCTGAATGGCAGAAATTACAAATATACTCTGCAGTGCTGGTTGTAATGGTTAAAAAAATTACATAGGAACATTTTTATATTTTGTGTAGGTGAGTGCAAAATACCTCTCAATGTAAAGAGCAAGTTCAGCTTTTTCCATAACCTGAATGTGCACTCTAGATGTTTAATTTTTGTAAAAGTCACATGGATTGATGCTAATAGTAGATGCATGCAGAAAAAGTAACAGAATCTTCCAGGAAAAGCCATTTAACAAACAAGGAACTGAAACTAATAGGTACAACAATATTTTACAGCACTTACAGGGCTCTGATTTTCCACACTGCAGAGGTAATTTAACCACTAGGAAAATGAATGTGTACTGACTTGCAGAAGTGGTAAATGTTACATATGTGCTGATGTATTTCTATATTTAAAAAAAAAATAATCTAATTGCTTCATTTCTTCCTCCACAAGAACCTTTAGGGCTATCAAGGAGGGTATTACCCACAATTTGCTAAGTGGCCCCAGGATGCAGAGAAAGCTGCTTGGAGGACTACTGATTGGAGCTATTATCTTAGGTGAGGCTGAGAAATATTTAGACAGAAATGCAATGAGCCTGTATTATCATGACAAATGAACCTGTTAACTTTTTTCCTTCTGAATCCCAATGCTACAGAATCTTGTAGATAAAGCGAGAGAGAGAGCGAGAGAGGGAGAGAGAGAGAGAGAGAGAGAGAGATACAAGGCAGAAGCCGAATATGGGTGGAATTGAGTTCCAGTGAATCAAGAAGAAGAAACTGCAGCAACTCCTGCCAGCAAAAGCAGTGTCTGTGTCATTCCAAGTGGCTCTAGCTCCAAGAGGTGCTCACACAGGGTGCTCAGTCAGGGTGGCTCCCCTCTGCTCTGCTCCCCTCCATGCAATCACACTGCACATGGATTCATTCATGTTTTCCTTTCCTTAGCTGAGAGATGTTCACAGAGCCATAGAATGGTTTGGGTTGGAAAAGACCCTGAAGATCACCTCATTCCACCCCCTGCCATGGGCAGGGACACCTTCCACTGTCCCAGGCTGCTCCAAGCCCTGCCCAACCTGGCCTGGAACACCTCCAGGGAAGGAGCAGCCACAGCCTCTGCCAGGGCCTCAGCACCCTCACAGGGAGGAATTTCTTCCTAAGACCAAGGAAGATATCTGCATATCCCAATTCTGGGATCCCGGCAGCCCTCAGCAGGGTGGGCTGGGAAGGCTAATGCCACAGCCACTGCAGGAAAGCCTCACCAGAGGAACATTCACCTGAATGCCAAGATGTGGCACAAGCAGAGCAAACGTACAGAAATGCGAGGAGCTCTGTATATTTTTTTGATGGAAGGCCGCGGCTGACAGCGCTGAGCTAGCCCAAAGCTCAACGAGACCCAAACCCATATACTTTAACTCTTGAAATAAATGTGCTTACTTGGGGCTAGATTCCTGCAAGAAACATTTCCTGTTCTGTAAGTAATAAGTCACAGAAATTGAACACAGGCGTGCTCTGCAGCCTGGCCCTCTCTTGCCCTCTCTTGTTTAGCTCTTAGGGCCACTGAGCAGCGTTTATGCATCCACTCTACAATATGTTCAAAGTGTCAGGTTTTGCTAAATTCCCATGTAAATTCACTACTGGTAATGGACATTATGTGCTCATGAAACTTTCTAAAAGCTGTTTAATTGTTTCTGTATTTCAGTTAGAAATAGTCTTACTAATTTATTCTTTGTGTGCAGATTCTTTGATTTTTGTACTCAAACATCAGAGAACACTTCATATGAAAATAATTTGCACAACAAAATTTCCCCCACTTAGGAGTTTGAAAACCTCCAGTCTCTGTTTTGGCTTTGCCTTGTGCAAAAACATTGGCCCTCCCTGACATTTAAAACTCCTCTTTAGCACAGCCCTAATCCAAGCCCATTTTCCTGGGCTCACTGTTCTGCTAAGAGAATGATAAAAGACAGAAAGCTTTTACCATTTAAAAAGACAAACATGGTGAAAAATACCTTGAAACACTGCTTTTCATAACACCTTTTCCCCCCTCTATCATTTCAACAATTATTTTTTTTAATTACTTTTTCAGTGTCAAGCCAGCTCTGCAGCCCTGGTGCTTGGGGGAGATCTCCAAAGGCTCTCTTCACTTCACAGATGCAGCAGCTACCTCTGCCCTTGAATTCAGAAGCAGATTTTCCTCCACCAGTCTGCTCCAGCTGGAGACAACCTGTGCCTCTGTGTGGATTACTGCTGTGGCCGTGCTGAGACAGGGAAATTCTCCCAGGGTTTCCAAATGGCACCCACTGTAATTTATACTGAGCCCCAGGCTGCATATTTCAGAGCTTGTATCCAAAAGGAATTCATGCCCTGGCTTAGTCTATTGCATCAACTCTGCATTTTCTCCTGAGGGAAGCTTTCCAAGCTGCTGTTAAAGACAGCATTAATGTGGAGATTTCATCTGGTCTAGCACTTGCTATGTCCCTGTTATGATATCTCCAGAGTTATTATTTTTGCCATGACATGTGGACACTTTCTGTAGAACCTGGAAGAATTGGAGGCTATGTTAAAGGTCAAGCCATGAAAACAGAGACCATTCCATGCCAGCCTTTCATGAATTCTACATGTAAACTGCATGAATTCTAAATATAAACTGGAAAGGGTTGGGGAGTATGGTACAATAAGTAGCTTTATTTCTTGTGCCTGAAAGTCTGCAAGATCCCTCACATCATGCTTTATGAAGTGGAAGAACACTGAGATGGTGAAATAAATCTGCCAAGTAACAACCAGAGAAACAGCCAACCCTGCTGCTGTGCCATCAGCTCCTTCGTGTCACTGTCACCAGGAGAGGAGCAGGGCAGGTGCTGGCACAGCTCAGTGGCACCCAAGGCAGAGGCTCCTTCTCCTCCTCGGGCACCTGAACAGCCCTGCTGGCTGGCATGGTCACTGTGGGACCCAGGAGGGAGAGCCTTGGCTGCCAAATGGAGGCTGAGAGTGGGAATAGCACATTCAAACTCACTGCTTAAAGCTTAAAGAGCTTGAAATATTAACTTGGTTGAGCTTGCATCACACTCTTATGGTTATTGCTGTAGAAATTTTAATGTCTTTCCAGCAGAAGTTGGCTCAAGGTTGTGACATGTTTCTCTCAGCAAGTCACAGGCCACTCTGTGTCACAGATGAGTCACCTGTTCTCCTGGACCACCCTGGGGACAGGATTCATACATTTCTTACCAAGAAAAAATGTCTACAGAAAAGTCTGCTTCTTCTGTTCATCTAAACAATCAGTCCTTGTGGCTCACATCAGCAATCTGCTGGAGCACCAAGCTTTGTGCTCCTGCTGAGCCACAGGCTGCACTGGATGACCACTCCAAGCCAGAATTATTTTATGGCTCTGTGATAACTTCAGTGCTCACTAAAGACAGAAATGGTAGCTACAATGAAGTACCAATAGTGTGTCTTTTACAGCAAAACAATAGATACTGCCTAACTTGACAGACAATTTTTGTTAAAGCTTTAAACCCCAACACTTATCCAGTTCCTGCAGGCACTCCAGCCAGTCCTCCCTTGATACCAGCTCATGGAAAGGAGAAACCCTGGAGCCTTCTGCACTGAGAATGGGTGCATAAATCAAAACACCTCTGATTACTGTGACAGCTTATCAGAGGTGAAATCAATTCTAAATGCAAACTTTGTTATTTGAAATGAAGTCGGACAACTAAGAGTGAATTATGGCTGGGAAATTTTGATTTTCTGAATCAAAATACCATCTACTGTTTGTGCAGATAACATAATGCAAGGCAAATTCATGATAACATGATAAAAAGGAAAGGACCCATCAGGCTCATCGAGCCCAACTGCTGGCCCTTCACAGGATGCCTCAGGAATCACATCAGGTGCCAGAGAGCATTTCACTGGGGCAAGAAATGAGAACAGAGCACATGTATGCTGCAAGACTGTTTGTAGAAAAGGGCTTCTTTTCTGATCTTCTTTAGCTGTTCTAGTAAATTTTTAAAAAATCCACACCATTTACATTGTGCTTCCAGTATTTAACAGAGTGGAGATCAGTTTTTAGCTAACCCATGGCTCAGAAATGCTTCTGAGAGTGGCTGCAGGTTGTCCCAGGAAATCCTGACCCTGCCAAGTCTGTGGCTGTTTTTCCCTTTTTAGTTCACCTTGTGTTGACTCCAACAAAGCCAACAGTGCGTTGGAGTGCGGCTGTGCCCAAAAATGGGTTTCTCTTATATAACACAGGAGAGCCTCCAGCAGCTCTGCAAATACAGAGCTCCCAAGTCTTTACACACATTTCAGACTACCTTATAGAAAATGGCTGGGACAGACTGGCTTCAGCAGCACAAACAACAAAGCCTTATTTTCTCTCTTTAACAGCTTTTACAAATTATTTTAAATACAAGCTGTCAAAGCCCGCTCACACTCTTTTTTTCTTTTTGTTGTCTGATGTTTGTGCTCAACCACTGTGTCTGGGTGCAACACTCTGTCATATTTACTTTCCACATAAGCGATGGGACAGAAAACTCAAACTAAGTGAAATACTTCAATTTCATCCCCAAACTCTACTAGTGTTCCCAGGCATGGGGACCAAAGTAGCCTCTGACAGAACCCTGAAGGGTCTGCAGATTCCTTTGGGTTGTACAGAGCTGAACACAAAGTACTCAAACTCACAGCAACAGCCAGAGCAACGTGAGGAGAATGGGTTTCACAACAAATATTAATGAAGTTGTCACTTACAAGTTCTTCACATCAATGATTCCTCGAAAGGCCTTTCTAGGGATTCCTTTTATCTGGTTTTCGCTCAGGTCTCTGAAAAAGAGAACAGAAAAAAAATACATTGTATTAACAAAGAGAACACATTTCTCAAATCTGCATGAGCTAATGGAACATCCACGTGCTTGGAAAAGTAGATGTTTCTGGATTTGTTACACCACACGGTGTTTTCAATTTTCCTTCTCTCCTCTAGGGGTCTGTGGAATGAGCTGAAATGACTCTCTAACCCAAATCAGCAGAATTCATGATACAAATGACAGAACTTCCAGGAAACATCACTCAAATGTGGTCATGACGCTGGCACAATGCCATGACTTTGTACTTGTACTCAGTACTCTGTCAGAGTACCTGCAGCCAAATCTTATGCCTTGGAATTGCAGCCCTGTAGTGTAAATGTAATTTTCTCAGCGTGCATCTGTTTGTTTACTGACTGCAAAAATACTGGGCTACCCCTGCTCAGATTACAGCCTCTTATTTGAAATTAATATTGAGGAAAAACATGACAATCATTCTCTTGTGAGCTTTTAAAATTTACATTGAAAAGAATTAATCTACTGCATTAAAATCCCACTGCATTGTGTATCAATGGGGAAAACTGAATTTTTAACCTTGTTTAAAAACAAACAACAAAAAAACCTCTAAACAACCAACAGCAATTCGAAAAGTCTTAAAAGTCAAAAAGTCTAGTACTTAAAACGAATTAAAAAACGTTTGAACTGAAATCATTACATCTGCATTGTGAATGCAGGTTACATTTACTTGTTACCCAGCCTGCATTCAGGTGCTTTTTCCCTTGATGAACTGTAAATATTTCCAGGTTCACAGCCCTCTATCAGTGCAGTGGAGGCAGGAATGAGTGGGAATGGGAGGGAAATGGACACAAAACCAGAAAGCTGAGATGTTTCCATGCTAGGGAAAAGCAGCACTCACCCTGATTTTCCTGCTGGTGCCCTGTCAGCACGGAGAATGGGGAGAGAGTTCAGTGTGGGTTAGGGGACAAGGGGTGGGGCAGGAGAGGAATGGAAGCAGAAAGGAAGGCAGAGCAGTGGGAAAGAAAAGTGTAAGAAATAAGCAAACAGAGGAATGGGAAGGCACAGTGATGACAGAAGGACGAAGAAAGGTGATCCTGCAGAGAATGACAGTGCAGGGTTTGAGGTGTCCCTGTGCCACACCAGCCCAAGGCTCTGCCCCATTTTCAGAAAGAAGCTCTGGCTCCCTAATGATGATTAGGAGGGAGTAGCAGCCTGCTGTACTCACCCCAGACACCCTTCTCTGCAAGTGCATTCAGTGGTGCAGAAAGCTCCTTTCTAGCCTCCACCAAATTGGTTTTATCAAATGAGAGGCCAGCAATCAGAGGCTGTCACAAAAGCCCACATTGACACTGCGGGTCACGCAGGGCTTTCTTCTGCTTTCCATCAGGCAGATAAGGAAAAAAGGGGACTATGTCCTTGTCATGAGACTAATTCAATTTATACCAGTCATGCAGTCTACACCAAATTCTCAAAGTAGTCACAATTGTCCATTCAGAGTATCACAAACAAAAATGTGCTGCTGGACAGAAGTCTCTTTTTCAAGTCAGATTAAAATTCTTTGTGACCTTCACAATTTGTTTAACACTGATCCACACTCTGACCCTTCCTTCACCTCCCCTTTATTTTGGCAGCAACAAAATATTAGTTCTTTAAAGACAGACCTTCAACCCAGACAAATGATCAGGGAAGAGAGAAAGTAAAGGGTATTTCAGACCCACGAGGAGGAAGTCTTAAGCTGTCACTTTGCTGTGACAAAGAGGCACAGCAGAGCTATGGTAAAAGTGTGACAAAATGGCTTAGCAAGGCAAAAATTAGTAAGATCTGAAAGGAAGACACACACAAAGCAGAACAAAAAGGGCTTGAAAAAGTAGAATTGTGTTGTCAAATAAAGCCACACAAAATCCACCATCTCAAGTTGCACTTGTCTGGCATTTTATTGTGCATTTCAGATCATGTGTAAAAGTAAACAAGGTTTTCAAGCAGTATTTCCTAACATTGCTGTGTTCTACAAGGGCTATTTTATAATTTTGATCTCTGCTTTG
Organism: Entomyzon cyanotis; assembly: GCA_024500445.1. Taxonomy (NCBI): domain Eukaryota; kingdom Metazoa; phylum Chordata; class Aves; order Passeriformes; family Meliphagidae; genus Entomyzon; species Entomyzon cyanotis. Next base: position 1,686,965 of record JAKEPQ010000668.1, read on the forward strand.
TCCTTGTTCTCAACTCCTAACCTGCAGCCAGGCAAAACCAGGGGACTGTACAAAGTTCTTCTGTTTTCAGTGAAAACCTTCTTGTAAACAGTATTGTTTTCTATTAGGCACTCTCCTCTAGCCAACAGCACTGCCTCCTTCCATCTCCTGGATCATGGGCTGCTTCCATAAATCTCTCTAGTGGGCTGAAGAACTGACAGCCTGCATGGCATTAGTGACACAGCATGGAAGAAAATTCACCAATGTTTCTTTTTCTAGAACTGCCTTTTCACAATTATTTTCATCCTGTTTTGGGATGGTCAGGAAGAGTATTTCTCTCTGCTGCATGACATTGTGCCAAACTTTTGTTAAGCATCTTTCACAAGCCAGCAAATCCCAACCAGCCTCAGCCTGTGCACTTCACAAAATTTGCTCTGAGGGAGCAGAAGTCTGTATCAAGAAACTTGTCTACTGAGTCTAACCTAAAGTTCCAGCTTTTTATTCCATTTATTATTTTTATTCTCACAACAGACATAGTGGGATGCTCACAGTGATGGTATGTAAAATAAATAGTAGTTATTAATAGTAACTGTAGAAAACCAGATAAATTAATGTGAGGCCAAAACAAAACCCTAAAAAGCAGACAGAAAAATGCTGCAGTATTCCAGAAAAAATAAACAGCAAATATGAAAGGAAAAAAAAAAAAAGAAGAAGAAAAGAGTAATGATTAGTAATAGATTTCCTATTTCTTAGATAGAAGTTTCAAGCCACCTATTTCTGTAATGGAAGGCAAGTCCAGTGCCTGGGTGTAAAATGTACCATAAAGAGGCAATTTGAAAAATTCCAGATTTAGGGAATAATTGACTTCCAAAACGCCTCACCCTAGGAGGCAGTGCTAGAGAGCTGAAATCACCTGACCTGAGGACAAACTGGAATGTGGCAGTGCATCAGCAGCACCCTCCTTGCAAGGGCTCCTGTGTGGAGAAAGCACCCAACCCAACCCAAATGGGCTCACCTGCTCCTGATACAGCAGAGCTGACACAACCCAGCGGCTGTGGCTCACCTGCCCAACCCCGACTCCAGCAAGAGCTGGCACAAGCCAATACATCTCTTAGTTTTCATTTTAATTTAGCTAAAATGCTTTGGACACAGATGAACTCCCTCGGCAAGTCTAATATTGTTTTCCTGATCTTCAAATGGGGATTGCAAGTGCCTTACTGATAAAAGGATTGGAAAAGGAAAAAAAACCCATCCAGAAGTGCTGACGTTTCCTAAGTGCCTCTGCAGTCCTTGCTGTAGTGCTGGTTTAGCTCTCTGCTTTAAGGCTGCCTATTGCATCCTGAGTGAAAATTCAACTCTCTAACAGAGCAATAGAATACATTAACTTTTTTCTTTTTTATTATTTTGCCAGTAAGAGAACATAAATCACTTAATTGGAAGATAGACCCTACGAACATCCATAGAATGAATCTTAATTGGAACTGCAGATCTAAAAGATAAAAACAACTACTTAAATACAACTTGCAAAGAGGTACTGAAAATAACACACATTATATGAAAATCAAAAAAAATCAGCAGTGATAGCATTATGCCCAGGTTTTCTCCCTTTTCAAACACAAACAAAAAAAACTTACTCTTTGAGGATTTACCAGTTATTTTCCAGACCTTTTTTAACACACAGATTTTAAAATTTTAAAAAACTATTTTTACACAACTACCTGAAAAACAGCTCCATTAAGAAGTATTTAATGTGGTTGAACACTACTCTTTAATTATTTCTCCCCCTCAAATGGGCTGAGAGATCACCACGCAGTGTTATCCAATAAAGAACTCAGCTTGACTTTAAAGTCTGTAGAGTTTAATACAACGACTTAAAGAACAAGTGACCCAGAGCAAATTCTTCACAGCCAAACCTATCTTCCCCACTGTTATTGTATGTTTATTCCATAGTAAAACTGCAAACTCACAGAGTTAACCATTAGCACATGGAACCGATGGTTTAGCTAAACTGAAAGGAAAATGCAGCCTAACTAACCTGATTCCTTCCTTCAGGAGCCTTTCAGCTCATCCACAATTCAGCTGCTTCCTGGTTAAGTGCAGGGAGCTCACACTGCTCTGCAGCCACTGATACAAAACCAAAGGCAAACGCTGGTTCCTCTGACTGGATTTGGGGTTTGAGAGTGCAAAAGAACAGTTTCCCATCTTCTCTTCCTGACACAGTAATACTGGAAAGTTAATGTTGTTCACCTGCTTTGCAAAATAAAACTAAGGAAGGGTCTGAGTGGTGATTTTAGGAAAGTGTCAGCTACCACCAATGCCAAGAAATCAGCACTGTGCCCAACAGCTTCACTCTGGCTACAGAATGTGCAGCTGAGAGCAATGAGAATTAATTCATCCCTGTTGGTAGCTTGTTCACATTATTTTACCAAATGTTTTACTCTTTTAAAACATTTCAGTCCAATGCACTGATCAAAATTATATAAAATAAAATGTTCCTGAGGTCTTGTGCACTTTTAAAGTTTAGTTATTATCCTTCAATCCAGCTTTTCTTACAACTGGACTAAAACTAGACTGAACTACTCCACTAAAGGTCAGGTACTTGACACAATCTGGTCACTGCAATTTGTCTCCTTAGAATTAGTTTTAATTTGTACAACATGTTACACATAAACTCTATCCTACAATGTTTTACTGAATTAAGTAACACAATTAAGGAGTTAAAGAGTAACAGATGGGGAAAATTAGAGAGTATAATCCAAAGATAATAGGTATCTCTAAGTAACATGTAATAAAAGATAAGCAAGTCAATAAAGTGAGGAATGATACAAGTCAGCTTTTTCATAGAGCAAATGTTGAGGGAAGATAACTCCTACAGAGAGAAGAGAGAGCAAAGGGATCAATGCTGTGGAGCACAAAGCTCAAGGATGCAGATGTACAGAGATGAGATGAAACCAGACTCTGCAAATATATCCCACCATGTTTCTTTAAAATGGCTTTGTATCACATGTAGCATTTAGTTTACAGCAAAGAACAAAAGAAGGATTTTTCCTGCTCTGACAGCATTTTAATTTTTTTTTTAATTGAAACTAATATTTAGCATTTTTAACAACTAAATATTGCTCTTACCTAAGAGCTATTGTCTTAGCATTTCCAAAACTGTTCAGTATTGCAGATTTTCCCATTCTACAGACAGATTAATATAACTAAGTTCACTGCTCAGGACAGTTCAGAAACTTTGAGCCTTGTAAATATGCAAGATAAATTCAATATATTTATCATCTTCCAGGTGGGAAATGTATTGCCCCAGTCAGCTCCCTCCAACAGTAATTAGAAGAAGCTGTGGCAAGTCTGACACGGATCAACACCTCTGTCCTCAGGAGAGCCTTCTACCCTAGGGAGGGAATGGCTTCTCCCTCTCAGCAGGGTCAGTGTAAAAGGTGATATTTACCATAAAGCAGCAGTTGTAGCTCAGTGTCTAAAGGAAAAATGGGAAAGTGTTGTTGCTTATGGGCTACAAGGCAAGAGCTTAACAACACCACTGTTGTAAAGCATTACTCTGTGGAAACTTGGCATCGCTGCTGATTTTCTAAATGGTAAAAAAAAAAAAAAATTCTTCCTCCTACTGCTGCACTGAAAGTAAAGATGGTGACAAGCATCTGAGGTCTGCACAACAAGAGCAGGTCCTGCAGATGTTGTGCACCCTGAACAAGGTGACTGTGTTTTTACTAAATACAATACAGCTTGCTCTCAGTTCGTGCTCTGGGAGGCTGTAGGGGAAACTCCGGTTTAGTTTTGTTTTGTTTGTTTTGAGGAGGGAATTTAGCTCAGAAATTCCAATTAAAGCAGTCCTCAGTGCTTTCACACAGTCACGCACTGCTGCACAGGCACTCTGCTAATTCTCCAGAAGACAAACACCAGGATTTCTCTGTTGATCCAGTTGTGCTGAGAAGTGATAGATGTTAACTCTGTACTTGGATATTTCAGCACTTCCCCAAAGCCCCAGGTAGCCTAATTAACCCCAGTCAGACACACCTTCCTTCTGCAGAACAGGACACTGAGCAGGGCTGAGTTAAAGATTATTTGGGAGAGCTGTTCATTATGGAACCAAGGAGGAAAAACATCTCAGCAAATGAAAATTATTTTATCATCTTCCACCTTCTGCAAGGACAATTTAAAAACTGTCTGTAAATAAAGATCCTTCAAGGGATCTGACCTGCGTGGATTTATACAGTTTCATTACTTCTGTCTTGACACAACCAGGATTACACAGCACATGCTGAAGTCTTTTTAAATGTTTAAAAGAATGGAGAATACACATTTGTGAACACTTAATTCTTCATTAGAGCTTTATAAAATTCTCGGTTGCATAACAAAACAAAACAAAATAAACAAAAAAAAAATTAACCCCACCTTGTTTCACTGAGACACATTTGACTATTGATGCACCCAACGAAAACAGAAAAAAATTAAATAATAATATCTCTAAGAAGATTAGTAAATATTTTTATATAATTTTAAATGAACTGTAAAACTAATCGGGGCCAATGTCCACTCAAAGGAAACATTTTCTTTATGACTTTTACAGTTCTCCCTCCTCCTGTCACTTCCAAAATGACAAATAGTGATCAGACAGCATTTAGGAGACTCTTATTTTAAAACCACCCATCTTGAGACTGATCGTGAGAAAGCAGCATCTGTTTTGTCTTTTGAAACATATTCAAAAGTAAAAATCTTTCCTCAAAGTCTTCACACTCAACTTTGGATATGTCAGGGAGTAGGAAGTGGGAAGTGGTGGACTCAGAAGAAACCCTGGAAGAGAAGCAGTCACTGGGAATAGGATAGAGCTCCTGGCTAATAAATGACAGTAAGATGTCTTTGTCAGAAGTATTTAATGTAGGGGTTTAGTGCTTTAGAAAATGGTAGCAGTGTAATTAATCCTGCCTTTTCATCGAGGGGACAAAGGAGCACAACGACAGCAGTGTGTGACTAGGGCAAGGTGCTTTGGCAGAGTGGGGGAAGAGACCAAAAACCCCTTTCCAATCAGCCCCAGAGACTAGGAATTCCACTTTCTGCCTTTTATCCCCCAAGTCCTCCTGCCTGTGCTGAGAGTGTTCTGCCAGCAGACACAGCGAGCACCACTCTGACACCTCACTGGGGAGATTCATCTGGAGAGGAAAACCTTCTCTCTGGGATTACCCAGCCCCACTGAAGCTCTGCTGTGGATTAAACAAAGGTTCCCACACTAGTGCCAGTCCTACAGCTGCTCTGCAAGGAGATGACAGCACAGAGGCACTAATGTGATTTAGCAGGGGCACCACACACCTCAGAGAGGTAGGAGTGAAGCACTGACATCAGTGAAAAGAAATTATTCTCCCCGTGATGTTCTGGTTTTGTCAATATTTTCTTGCTGCTAAAGCAATGTGAATTCAAAAGCTCTCTCCCTGCTTATTAATGTTAATATTTTCTCAAATGGAACCGCAGCATTGTGGAGGTACCTTTATTTTAAGCTAATTTTTAAAAGGCCTGGTTTTATACTGTTGACCTGTTTTATGGTTTATACTTTTATCTGTTGAGCTGTAGTGGAAAGAAATCTGATGCATTTGCAAATTCTAAACATCAGTAGGCAATAGTAACCTCCTCTGATCTCCCCAGAGAGAGATGAGCCTCCACAGCTCTGCCTGACCACTAAGCAAAAAGATATTTGCAGTTATTGGTTATATATATTTTTAATGATGAGTTTTTATTTTAGAAGATAAACATGTGAAATCATAAAGCATAAAACATGCACTGTCTTTGGACAACTGATCAACATCTGGAGCAAGACTCTCTTTTTACTGCTCTGTCTTGACCTAACTCTGCCTTTATTAATGATGAATATTTTTACACTATAGAATTTTTTGCACTTTACTGATATAATTAATAAAAATACATCCCCTGCCAGTTAATATTTTTGTGTACATAATCATCACATTGAAGAATGAAAACAATAATCATAATAGTATTTATTTAATTCAGGCTGTGATCCTGTGCTTCAGCTAAGAAAATATGACTTGTCATAGGATTATGTAGCAATTATAAGTGTGAAGATCTAGCTTTATTTCTTAGAAAGTTCTCCTGAAAGAGGCCAACTATAAAATTTGTTTGTCTGACCACTGCAGACATCTCTGTGGCTATATAAAGAGTAATAATAATGAAAGAGGATCCACGGACAGTAAAACCCACTAAGGTGACATTCCATTTATTCCAGTGAGGTAGAAATGAGTTGCAAAGTATTTGAATGCACTGCAGTGAGAAAAACAACATTCTGTTTACAGCTCAGGCCCGGTTTTGAGAGGGCCTTTATTCTGTTCTGTGTTAAAAAGTGCACCTGTGCAAAAGGGCTGCTTGAGCTGTAATCAAGGTTTTAAAAATAAATGGTAATACTGGACCAGCAATATCCATTGCACTGATGTTCAGCAGACTCCAGGAATAGGTACTGAAGCCCTAGACAGAAAAGTTCCCTGCACCTTTTCCCTTCTTTCTTTTACAATATTTCAGCTTCTCCTTTTCTTCCACAGCTTCACCTTTATGCATCTCTCCTGATTTGGATCGTTTAGTCCCTGAGAGTTGCAGTGAAACACTGCAGTTGTAGGAAGATACACTTCAGCCTGCTTTGTAGCCATAATTCATTTTTCTGCATGGATGTGACACCTTGATTGATTAGACCAAGATGTAATTCCACAAAGTGGCTCACTCTGGTGAGGATACTCATGCAAGATGCAACTGTCTAAGCAATAGCAGCTCAGTTTTACAGAAGGATTCACAAACCCTGCAGCCATTCCAGGGCTCCAGAGCAGGTCAGCCTGACCATTCCCCCCTTACAAACCTCATTCTCTACCTTATCCACACCTACAAAAAGATTCACTGGAATATAACCAACAAATTTCTTCTTTTTCAATGACTATCCATGCAGGTAAAACACCTTTGAAAATCCCACTCCATGCACAGGAAGTTTGTAATTCAAGAAATTATATGCTTTAGAAAAAGGCATTTAAATAGAATGTAGGTGTTTTAAGTAGAGAAAATAAAAGTAAAATATACTAGTAGAACAAATATGCTAACATGACACAGATCTAAACCAAAATTAGCTTTTAGCTAAAGTGCACATTAAATGGTGAATTTTTCCAAAAGAGAAGTTAAACTTGCAATCATTCTACTCAGCCTCATTAGGGTTTTGTAATTTGAATGTTTCAGTAAATCAGCTACCAAAGCCTTTATTGAAAAATCAAGACAATTCACAAAAATTAACAGTGTTCCTAGGACTTCACTGCCACTTACTAACCAGCCTGGCCTGAGCAAGTTACAAGCTGAATTTCCCTTAATCCAACCAAACACTGTATAATGGAAACCTCCAGATTCTACTTTGAAAACAGACTCAATTTTTTATCCTCACACACCCAAAAATACTCCTAGGGAGATCTGTGTGTGTGTGAATGGTTTACAGTAACCCTTAGAGATCCCTGTGGCGTTTTTTGAGCTTTGTTCCCGAAGATGACAAGGGAGCAAGGGCACTCCTCTGATCCATCAGCAATGCCTCATTCCAGAGATCCACACCAGGATTCATTTGCATGAAGGCACTTCCCAGAAATGAACTTGGCTTTCCTCCCTGTCAAGCATGTTGCTGAATTTCAGATTGACAATGTCAGCTCAAAAATTGAATCAAATGTAAAAGAGCTGACCAGGGCGAGGGAGGAGTGGCTCCTGCACCAGACCCCAGGGGAAGCAACGGGATGCATCCACACATTGCTGTTTCACTGCTGAGGCACTCTCAAATCAAAGAACAGCAAATTCCAGAGTGATTTGATTTCAGCACTGCTGGGAATGATGATGACTTTCTCTAAAGTCCACTACAGTTCTGTGAGACTCCAGGAGAAAATATGCCTGACAGTAACACTTATTACCCCGGAAGGTTTTCAATTCATGACACCTCCTTAGCAAGCTTTTGAAAAAACAATTAGCTAAAGGGGTGTCATGTGTCATATGCCACAAATAGTCTTATCTTATCAAGAAAGGAAATTTAACTTCATCATAAAGCATGGAAAGTTTACATTCTGGTATTAGTTATTCACATCATTACTTCCAGATGTCATGCGGAAAACCAACAATCAAGAGACAGAAACTAAGAGTCAGTCAAAAAATACACAAGAATTTCTGCATGCCAGTTCCATACACAAAGGTTTTTGTTTGGTTCCAGAAAGGAATTCATTGTGGAACCTGTTTTTATCCCAGCTCAGATGCAATCAGTCTGCCTTTCTTTGAACATTAAATTTCTGGAAAGACAACTCTAAATACCAGGGAACTGTGGCTAACACAGAAAGTGGTTTTCTAACTAAACCTATCCCACCCTGCTAAATTTAGACAATTATGATATAGATTATATACAACTATAACACATATGGTTCCAATGCTCTTTCCAGCTTGCAGTCTTTGTTCAGTCCTTCTGAATCACAGAACACAAGAATGATGTAAAAGAAGAAAGACAAAACAAATACTAAATGTTGGAGTTGGAATGCATTACCAACACTTTACCAAAGACAACAATAAAGCAGAACTATAGTTTTACATACAGTATGTATTTTTAACTTTCAGATGAAACACATATATGCTTTGATTACTAATATAAAACAAGAGCCCAAGTTTATTTCTTGATATATGAAGCATATTCGGAAGCATTAAACACACCATATATGTGTGTCTTCATCAGAAGGTTCTACATTAATACAAAAATAGAATCTAAACCAAGAATTTTCAGTAAATGCTGAACTGGAAGACAATTCACTCTAAGACAAAGGAAATTATTTCTTCAGCTTTTCCCCAGTGCCTGGTAATTAGAAACATTTTAGCCAGGTCAAAATCACACATCACAGGACGACATCAATGTCCTTTTCCTGCAATAGCCCAGAAGTACTACTGCTGATTATTTTAATAAATTCTGTACATTATTCCATATGCTACCTCCCTGTGGGTTTGCATGCTGTTTCTGTCAACTTCCCATGGAAGAGTATCTGTCACAGAGAAATCAGCATAGAATCCTCTCAGTGAAATCCTCTGCTCAGCTCTGACCCCAGGCTATGGTCACAGGATGCTCAGCAGTCACTGCAGGCTCTGCCAGGACCAGAGCCCAGCCCATACAGCTGAGATTTTAGGGGAGAGAGTGCCCAAAGGAACATGTTCTAATTCCCTCCGTTTGACTCTCTTCCTTTAAACCAGCCCCAGGATGTGAGAGGGGAGCAGGAAGGAGCCCAGGGCAGTGCCTGGAGCCTGCAAACAGGAAGGCAGGAGTTGAGGGCCAGAGGTGTCAGTGCTTTTAGCAATGCCATGGTGCCCCTGGCTAAAGAGAGTGACACATATTTACACAGAACAAGTTCTAAACTGATTAAATAAACGATTAATATTGGATTAAGACTTTCTTGGCCTTTCAAGCATCTTCTTTGGTTATCAAAGTGAGGCATTCGTTAAACCCACAGTACTAAAATCCCATTTTTCACTTGATTGTACTGAAGCCTTAAAGTGTAGATAAAAGGTAGGCTGAGGTGGAATCTGTGGGTTGCAGCAGTACCTGGGGGAACTTGCTTCCTTCAAAGGCCATCTGCATGTTACAGAAACAGCAGCAGTGCCACAGGGACAGCAGAGTCTGCTCATGAGAGCACAGGAGGGATGTGGATCTGGGACTGAGACTGGTGATTGCATTTCAAACAGGGAGAGGTTTCCATGGTGGTCAGAAGCCACCCACTGATGTAGAAATCTCCCTCCCAGCTGTGTCTGTGGGGTCAGAGCCCATGGGGATGGCTGCTGGGAAAGGCTGAAGGACAGTGGTGCTTTGGCCTGAAACATTCAATGCATCAGAACCAGACACACACTTTATATGTAGTTTTAAAAGTGTCTTTTAGGGCACCTGTGACTCTTCACTACCTGATAAACCCTGACAGGGCAGGTTTCTCACACCTGCTGGGATAGTTCAGGCAACTGGGAAAATACCCACTTTATTGTGTTCAGTCCTGATCCAAAAAAAAGGATTTCCCATGTGTCCATAGGAATGAAGTCACAGAAGCCAAACACATCCAAGGTTTTTGTTTGCTGTCTTTTCCCTGACTTGATAAGCAAATCCTGCCCAGGATGCTTGGGGGCTTCCTGCCCTGGGAGTTCCTGAGCATCCCACACTCTGACACCACAAGCATCTTTGCTAGGGTAGCATAAAATTTCAGAGCACATAGTTAATGTTCAAATGGCAGAGTATATCGATTCCCTGCCCATCCCCTAGTATCTTAAGTTTACCCAGAAGACTATTTTATTTAATTAACTTGGTGCTTTATTAATATAAATATTCCACTATTGATCATAAGAGGAGCTGACGCATGTTTGAGTCAGACATACATCAGATCCATTTAATGGAGCTCCACTTAGAAGAGTGGCTGGCTCTAAATCAAGGTAAATGGCAGCAAGTGCTCCTCTGGGATGACAGGGCTTAGCTGAATCTATAACATTTTTACGGAGCTAGTTTTCTTAAAAGCAGAGAACGTATGGAAATTAGATATGAAAATGGTCTCTCCTTGCACGTATCAATTAAGCATGTCAATACCTTAATTAAATTGCTCAACTTAATGAGATTTATACCAATGAATATGTTTTATAGTTATAATAGCTTTTTTGGCTACTGTTCAAGACGTCAAATAAATTGTGAAAAGAGGATTAAAAAAAGGAGAAATTGACATTCTGAACTGAAGCCAGTATTTTTTCTCCTCATTTTTTCCCTTCATTCATGTGATTTTGGAGAACGTATAAATAAAGTAATGAACCCTGTAATAGCTTTGCTTTTAAAAATGTCTTTCTTTTCCAGTTCTAATCCTTCTTATCGAGTTCTCTAAGTAGCACACCATTTGAATTAAGAAGCACTTCAACCTAAATGATTATAGGGCTTTTTCCCCTTTGAGGCTCACTATGATGCCTTTCCTCCAAGTAAAAAGGAAGAAAAACTTTTCTCTCCAGACATGCAGTGACTACAAAGACTCCTCTGTCAGACTAGGGCAGCATAAATGCCTCGAAACACAAGGATTTCACGCCACAAGCAAAGGGGACTTCTACTCCCATCCTGGACTGGCTCCAATTTTGTATCCACCATCTCTGGGGTAAAATTAAAAAAAAAAAAAGCATTGGATGCTGCATTTCCTGGCATAACTCCTGGCTCCATCCTAAATGTACTCTGCAACCTTGACAAAGCCATCAGCTGTGTCAGTGACTCAGTCCTACAGTAAATGAGTTGGACTCCAGTGATCCTTGTGGGTTCCTTCCAGCTCAGGATATTCTAAGAGAAGGAAAATGTGCCTTTACAGGTGAGAAATGCCTGACTTTCATATAAAAATGAGTATATCTTCTCCAGTGAGAAGTGCTGCACAAATGCCTTCCCTGCAGTTCTGCAGACTCCCCCAGCAGGACTGCAGGTGACCAGAGAGCACTAAGCACCTTTTCTCTGCCAAAAACAAACTGAGGAAAAAGTTCTGTTCACAGGTGATTCTCCCTATCACTGCCTGGTAACAAATACAGAATAAGTGAAGATAACAAAAGCCATACCAGGGGAGCCTCAAGTACAAAACCCCAAGTAAAATAAGAGCATTTATCATTCCTTCATCTTTCCTCTGAGCTGAACAATTTACTGAATTTTATTAGAAAAGTAATATCCAGCTCAAGCTTTTGCATAATTTAAATTTCAGGTTCCTATATTTTACATTCCAGCTAGGAGATTTTGCCTGTAAACACTTCAATAAAGTATTTATTTTAGTCATTCTCTAAACTCTAATAGTTTTTGTAAAAACTCTTACTAAACTGCAATTAAAACCAATTACAACTTGCCAATGGTCATTCAGAGCCAAGAAATGTAGCAGCTAAATGCTTTTTCATGTCAACCAAGGTCTTGTTTCTGGTCAGAAAGAGACAAACGTTGTGCTTTGACTTTATTTCTTACTCTTATTAAATGTTTTCTCTGTAATGCCAACCTAATTTTTCTCCTTTATTAAAACACTAAATCGATTTCTTTAGGTGAATTCCATGCCAGCATCTGTGACAGTGAAGGATAAACTCGTTGATATAAAGGAGTTTGTTAGGTTAAGAAAAAAAAATCTTAAGAACAATGGGTGAAATGTCAGGAAAGAGGAGGAGGAATAATTTGTACAAGTCTCATCCTACCTCTCTCCACTGTTCTTACAAATATCTAAGATCTGAACTGATTTTTCAGTTAACACAAGCAGAATTTGCTGTGCCTATAGCAATGTTTTTCATGTACTGAAGTGCTATTATTAAAATAAAATAGAAAAAAAAATTGTGACTTGATTGTGATGCTCACTGTTTTCTCTGTATAGGTGAACTAGAACCAATTGCTTTCTGCTGAAATGGCATCATTTCACTTAGAGAATTTAGTTACATCCTGAAAATTCCAGCTGACCATTTCAGTGGAGCTTTCCAACCTTTTGCTGCAGCAGGGCTAAAGAAATTCCTAACACTAATTCATTCTGCATTTCTAAACTTATAACTAATACACTACATTTCAGGGGAAAATTACCCATTCCAGCCAGCTGATGGCCTAAATAAGGTGTTATAAGCAAGAAAGTCAAAGCTTTTCCATTTGATTTGTCTGCTCTGACTTCTCCACAAGCAGACTCTTCATTCCAGAGTGGGTGGATGTGGCTGCTTTACACCCAACCCCTAATACTTTAAATTCAAATAGAAACTATTGAACTTCTACTCCTGACATCATTTAAGACTAAACAATTTATATGAAAAACAGCTGACAGGTGTGACATCTCAATACATCACTATTAGAGACAGAAGTATCTACATGATAACTTTAAATCTTAGTTTTTCTAGGCAATGTCAGAATCCATGAAGCAAAGAAACAGTGTAAGAAATTGCCAGGTTATATGCAATTTCTTAACAGGCATTTATTTCTCAAGTTTTTCATCCACCAAAAATGAAAAGCAGCACTAGTTTCAGCTCAAGCAATACTGCAAAGCAAAGCTGAACCCCTTATTACTGCTCAAGTGTTCCACATTTATGAATAGCAGCAGGATTTGATTGGTTAAGAGAGAATAAATTTAATTTTCTCCTTGGTACTTGCTCTAAACCAGGTAAACAACTTTGTTATAAAATGTGCTGTGGTCTTCCTGGTAAAAGATGCACAGAGAGGTACATGGATTTAAAGACAAGAAAAGAAAAGCTTCTAATCAAAAGACTTTGTGCAGAACCAAACCCTCAGTCATCCTTAACAGGGAAGTGATATGAGGCTATTGAAATGTTTGACTGATTATAGCTAATCACTTGAGAAAAAGATTATTTTTTCCTCAGTGTTAATGAGACTGAAGTTTTGGGTAGCTGACTCCAAATCACAGAAACTATAGAATCAAAGCTGGAACACCCTAATGAGCAGATTTTCTCATTACTGAAGAAGTTGCTCAGGTTTTTTTCTTTTTACGAAAAAGTAAATTACAGGATTATTTTGACAATTCAAGTGGAAACATGAAACTCAGCTCCTTGGATGCTCTCACATTTTAAGCCAGCATCTCAAAGGCAGGATTCTCTGAGGATGACAAGCTGCAGAAAACTCAGTTTTGCTGTAGCACCACAATCACACTGTCCTGCAGAAGTGACAGAAAATATTTTCTAGAGAAGCTTCTCCAAACTTTTGGTGCTTTACAGTACTCTAACTGCAATTGCAAGAATTAGCAATATTTTTTTTTTTAAAGATCGAATTAATTCACCTCTATTAAAACATATCTTCAAAAAGAAAATGATGCTCCACTCACAGGAGCCTCCTGGAGAACCACTGCTCACACCCCTCCACAACCGCTGCAGGGAACTCCAAATAAGGACCTCAGAATGGAACTCTTCCATTTTATAAACAGAAGACACTCTTAATTTGCTTTAAAACTAGGCTTGCAACACATTCCAAAAGAAACAACTGTTCTTCAAATAAAACAGAACTACTGCTTTAATTAGTTGTTGAAGTTTTACAAGATGAAAAGGTACAATTCACTTAAATGTCAAATTATTATTAAAAACAAACATGCCAAGAGCAAATAATTAGCGAGTATCTATCTTGTGATTATGTTTCTATTTAAAAGAGTAAAGATGTTTCTTCAAATCTTAGTATGCTATTATACAAAAAAAAGTCTCAGTAATAAATCAGTTTTTAGCATGTCATGCTAAAACTCACTTAAATACTGTTCTGTAGGTTAAAATAGAAAACATATTACAAATATTGCCTAAAACTAAGAAAATACTTCTAATGTGAAAGCAATACGAAATATTTTATTTTTAACAAAATCAACTAAGATTAAGTGAGCCAAGGATACATGCAGTCAATGCCTGTTGGATAAGGGATTGATCTTTGGCAATACTAAAAGGAAGCAGAGTACCTAGTGTGCTCCACCTTCCCGGAGGGTTTGGGCAGGGAAAAACTCAGTTTCTCTGTGTTTAACATGAATTTAACAACTCTTGCCTGCCTGGGCCAAGATGAATCCATTCTGCTTCACATCCCAACACCAGCACAGCTCAGCTAAGCCTTGGACAGGATTCCTTATTTTCCACTTGGAATAGGAACTTTTAGCTTTTGATCCAGTCAGAAGTGCAAGCCCAGAAGTACTCAGCTTGCATTGGAGCATTCTGTATCAGGGGACCTTCAAGTTCAACATGTCATTTTTTTTCAACATGCAATAAAGAAGTCACCAAATACTAGACAGATACATCAAGTGGGTACCAGAGTGCTGTTTTCAGACACTTATTTATCAGTAGAAAAGAATCCCTTTGATGCCTTCAGCAAGCTTAAATTTGAAAAGGTTCACCTCCTTCCATGGGAGAAGACTTTTAAAAATTGCACCTAATTAAAGCAAGAAGCCCATCCCATCAGGAATGTCCCAAAGCCTCCCAGAAAAAGAAGAAATGATCCTTCTGACTCAGGAAAAGCGGTTTTTTTGGTGGCAGCTGCTGGAGAACAGATCACGGGTGAAGTTTGCTGCTTGGGTGGTGGCAGCTTCTCTTTTCTCTCCCTCTTTTGTTTTGAAAGTGAAAATATGAGTCTGTAGGGGGTTCCAAATTGCTTTTTCAGCTTGGTATAATGAGAAAGGTTGGCAAGCCTCATTTCCAAAGGCAAACTTTCTTTTCTCAAGGAAATGTATGATTTTTCAGGTGACTTTACATTTAAAAATAAGATTTATCCAATATGACCTTGAAAACCTCCATCCTTTTGCCAACATTGCCACGGCTCAATGAAATCTCAGTGGTCAATTTTTATTGTCTTTATTTGCAACCTATTCTACTCAGGAAACAATGTACTTCCTAAAGCCTGAATGCCTGCTATCTTTATGGTTTTAATTTGCTGACAATGCCAATTGTTTGGGTCTTCTAGTGATTTATCAAAAAAATTGTTAGTTCATGCTAAGCAACTTTCATAAAAAGGATGGAAAGAAGGGCAAGAAAAATCAAAACAAGGGCAAGAAAAATCAGTGGGTTTAGGTGAATTTGTTAGGAGTATGCACTTTACTAATGTTTTAGGCTAAGCAAATTTTTGCTGAGCTGTTTTTTCTAGACAAATAATATCCAAGTGCAGACAGAAGAGACAAACAATTAATAAAAGTCACTTAAATGTGAAATTCATAACTTCATTTGTTCTCCACAGTTCAAGAGCTTCAAGGCTCATACTTAAGTTAGGTACTTCCTTTTAACCGTTCAAGGAAAATTAGACTGAAGTATTATCTAGAGAATATTCTTTGAGGTATATGCATCTATACTTCTACATATTCTTACTAAACTGGTATTAAATAAGTGAAATCTCACATTCTGGGACATATTAAAAATATTTTATTATATGAGAAAGCAACAAGAACAAAACCAGCCTACCCATGCCCTACACACATACAATACCTCTCACATTAACAATAAATTAAATGGGAACAGGCAAGAAAATCAAGAGAATTAAAAATTATCTCAGGTTAAATCCAACTATGATGACAAATAAGGAGTGCAATATTCTATTCTCAGTGATCACTACCAGAAATTGAATGCCTGCAGCTCAGAATATGGTTTAGGTTTTTTCTCTTGTGCTTTCATCATGTATGAGCCAGCCTGATTATTGTTGATACTGTGTTTAACTTAAAACATTGGGACTTCTCATTATCAGAAACTAAACAATGTCATGGGGATGGGGAGGTCATACAATGAAGTTGATTTCATTTCCTTCTGAAGTTCTCTGGGCTCTAACCAGCCTCAAGGCCCACCAAATAGGAACAAGAACAATGAGAGCCACGGGGATGATTTTCTCAGTCCCATCCCACACACTCAGACAGTATCTGTGTATTCCTCTCTGGTCACCTTCCTCTGCTTCCACCTCTTGCATACTTTATACTTGAGTCTTGTCCTTGTTCCTCCTTGTCACCTTTGCTGGAATTCCTGCTCATTGGGGTGGGCTGGTGGAGCTTGGAGATGTTGTCTCTGCCTAGGGCAAGGGGTTTGAACTGTCTGATCTTTGGGTTTCTTTCCAACACAAACCATTTTGTGGTTGTTGATCCTTCAACACAACACATTGTGCTTCTGGTACAATGAATGTCACCCAGATCCAGTTTGAAGCTTTACAAATAACTGGAGTTAAAACATTTTCATCTAAGGGCGCTCTGGAAACATTTTATTGTACTTGGTAATATATCTTTCTGACAGCCCTCAACTGAACTCATATGTGATTAGGCAAACAGAGTTTGCCCTCTTTTCTGAAGAGAATTAGAAACTTTGTCTTATGTTTTACCAGAGAGAGCAGGGAGAAAATGGAGAGGAGGGAAGAAGGGAAATGGAAAAAGCGGAACTCCAACACATTGCAAACTAGAAGTATTTCCAAAGCCGTGCTGCTGTTGTTAGTGTCACTAACTTCTCCCTTTTATCTGACTGAAGCAGGAGTGCAGGGAGAGCCTGGCACAGCCCAGCATGGAGCAGGGCACTGCTCTCATCTGTGAACATGCATCATTTACTGCGCTCGGCACGAGCATTGCTGCTGCCCTTCATTACTGCTAATGGAATCCCAAGGTCAACGACCACTCATAAATGTCCATTCTAAAGGAAATGTATTGAAGACACCCTCCCCAATGTCTTTTACAAAGGTTCGCAGTGAGAGCAGGAGTGTCAAATACCCAGTTGACCTTTCAAGATAAAAAACATTATCAGCTGCATGGATTTAGATTTTCATCTGTCTCACTTAAGCATACCCACCGAGATTAGATATTTCCTGTGGGCTGTTCGCAGTTTGTGACATGTTTTATCAATATTCATTTTCTCTCCCCCCTGCTCACGTGGTGGTCTCACATCATGCATATGCATGAGGCCTGTGCTGGGAGTGCTGGTATTGTAACATCTTCAGCATTTTCTTTTTAAAAGATAGATCTTTTGTATATTTGGTTTGCATGTCTGTCCCTTCTCACACAGAACAGCTGTAAGTCATTAAGGAAAACCCTAAACCCCTCACTGGGCAGGACAATAATGACAGATTATTATCCAAATGATATATCCTATCCTATTCACAGATAAAAAAGAAAAAAGCCCAACAACATGAGAGAGAAAGTAAAAAAAAAACCCAAATCAACCAAAAAAACCAGTGACAAAACCATGTAGAACTTTCTACATCCTGACTATAGGATAAAGATACTTCTGGTATAGATCTTGATGCCCATTTGAAGGCCAAACAGCTGAAAGCAGAGCTCATGACACATGGTGTGAAGTGCCTTGCAGCAGGGATACCAGGTATATTTATTTACCCCAAAGTCAGTTACTGCAGAAAGAATAATGAACCTCCAGTTCCAAACCACACTGGGAATTAAGGCCTTGGCACATTGGTGCCACTCTGCCTTTGACCATGGGTATAAAGACTGAATTTCAAATGCCACTGGTCACTTTTTGAACAAACTGCAGCTCCTGTACACTAAGCTCAGGATTCTGACCAGCTCAGAGCATCAGTATAAAGGTTTCTAACTTCCCTTAAAACATATTATAGTACAGGGATTTACAGCTTTCCAAACAAGACTGAAATGCTTTATTTATATTGCAGGTTTGCAGAGCTCTTTTTAGTTTGGGGTTTTTTCCCCCACTTTCCCCACTGCTTTTGACAGCAGAACGTACTAGAAGATGTAAAAATAATAGATTTTTAGACTGTTTTGCAAACGCTGTTTAACACTCCATTGGGTGGAAACAGGTTAACAAGAGACACAAAAATGTTTTACCTTGGCTAAATAACTTTTAAAGAGCAAGTATTACAGTCATACAGTACCTGCACCTGCCTGCTTAGATCAAAAGGGTTAATTTCATGAGGATTTGTTCAAGCACATTGCTTGTTTCAAAGGAGCTGCACTAGCCAGATGCCAAGCTGATACAATAAACAGCCATGCCAAATCTAATGAATTAAGAAAAAGAGAACACATGAAGAAATTTTCACATGAACTCAGGTAATGACAGGAAAGAAAAATGAGGATACATTGAAATAAGTAAAAAAACCTCCAATATTCAAGCTGTAGAAAGGTTCTAAACATGAAGACTGATATATTGCAGCCTTTATATTGCACCTACGTTTTTTAGTCTAGTAAGTAAAAAATTATTCATTTTAATACAGAAGCACTGGGACTTCAAATAAATCCTTACACTAGTAAATAGTGCAGACAAAGGATTCATCTTCTGTTGAGGGACTAGAATAAATGACAAGATTAATTAAAATTTTATCATACCATTTCTTCGAACAAAATTTTGCATTTAACTACACTGCTGTGCTGTTAACGCTCACATCAAACAGGCTGACAGAGGCTTCCTGAAGACAGGCAAGGAGAAAAGCTGAAAAGGGATGCCTGGGCTCATTACCGATGCTAATGCAGTTTAATGACCAATTAGATTTCTTTTTTAAACAAGGTAAAAGCAGTGTAGGAGTCCAGCTGTGTTGCTAACAGAAGCCAAATGAACTGCAAGGTGCTGGGAGGGCTGTGATGTGCATTATTAACCCAGTGCCAGATAAGCCTCTATCCGGAACAGTTTTAATGGCTCAGAAAAACTCCCCACTCTTTCAGCTTGAGCCATCTGAAACTACTTGCATTCTCAATCCCTTTTCATACAGATTGGAAGGTGATAAGAACCCAACAGCCAGTGAAACAAATATGTCCTGCACATACTGCACAGAGAAATATAGCTTTTGTTCAAACGTTTTCGGCACAGCCGTGCTTCTCTGCACAGGGACAGAGGTGGCTCTGCTGAAGGTCACACCCAGGTGCTCTCCTGGCCTGGGCTGGTCCAATTCCAGCTTTCTGGGATTAGCAGCTCTGTTCTACTGCAGCAAAGCTGAAGGGGACCATGGTGAGCACTGCAGTGAGCAGTGCTAGAGGGAAGCCCTCAGCAGCAGCAGAAATGACAGAATGGACACAGAACTTCCTTCTGCTCCACAAGATGCCCCAAACCACCAAGAGACAGTGACAGGAGACCTCCACTGTGTGCTACAGCATTCTTAGGTGGTGACACAATGATTAAAATCCAGGCCAGGATTGGATCAGCTCAGTAATCCTGGCTCCCACATCCTCCCCTTTCCTCATAGCATATATACATGTGTGTGAACACATAAACATGATATGAACTGCTGGATTGCATATACAAGTTTGGTATTTTTCAAATGCTATCACACTGCAACACAGACCCCATTTGATTAATTAGCTGCAGAAGCTCTAAGATACTGCTACAACAAAATAAACATGGAACAGCTACATTTCATGAAGGTGCAACCATTATTTAGAAAAACTAATAGTAAATTGCTACCTTTGCAGATCTAAGCCTACACTTGTCATGAATATTCAAATAATTCAAAAAACAATTTAGGTTGGAAAAGACCTCAGAGATCTCAAAGTCCAGGCTTTGACTGATCACCAGTCAAGCAGATCATGGCACTCAGGGCCACATCCAGTGGGTTCTTGAATGCTTTCTATCAATGGAGAATATTTTTTAAATCAAGAGTAGTCCTACCACATTACTATAATATTTCAGAATAAATAAAACTCCACCTGAGAAAAAATTCAGCTCTGCTGTACTGGAACCATTGGGTTATCCATAATTTAGATCCCTGAACCATACACCTGTCGCTGTTGAGCGGCTAGCTGAGGAATGACCCAAGGTCTCAGACAAGGAAAGAGAGACGAGAGCTTTATTGTTTTGATTTCCATATATATAGAGTTTACAGAGGTGCCCCAGATTGGTCAGCCCGAGACCTCCCCCTAGGCACAATTGGCCAAGCCCGAACTGACCCAATCCGGAGAAACTGTTTGCAAAACATCCAAACTTTATCTTGTTTATGAAACATAGCAAAATGTTCCCACAGGAAGGACCTGTGCTAGCCACATACACCCTGTGATCAGATTTCACGCATTAGAAACATTCAGGGTTTCAAAGATCTATTTTACGTTTAATAATATTAAGCAACTAAAATAATACTAATTGGAAGGGTATCTTCTAATGGTGGTTGTAGTGGGACAGAAATGGGTATCTGTCTTATCTACTGTACAACTACACTCAAAATGCTTTAAAAACGTACATGCATTTTGTAACTTGCAAACTTAGAAATAAAATCATATATATTTGCCTGAAGGAGGCTTATTTTCCAATGTGGCTGATCTTCCAGCCTTCAACATTGTCAAACAAAGCCCTGTGAAGTTCAGCAGTGGTTGCACAGTGCTGTAGTTTGAAGAAGAAATCTCTTCTCTGTATTTAGTTGGATGTAGAAATCTCTCACGGAAAGCAGACAGCTCACACCTCAGCATCAACCCTGCGGTGGCTGTTGCAAAGAAGCTAATACAAGGCCTGTATGAAGTTACTCTGCTAAAGATCACACAGCTAACAAGTTCCTACCCTAAAGGATTTGAGTCACAAATGTCAGTAAACAATACCACTAGAAAATGTTGCCTGGATTTCTCCAAGGGAGGCAGCCAAACTACCAATACACCAGGCAGAAGTCACTGCACTGAAATACCTTCTTGATCTGCAGTACAACAAAACTGATCACGAAGTACATCAGTTGTGGGTTTGAGATATCAGATGGAAGAAAATAAAAAGCAAATTGCAGTGCACACACAAAGGGAAAAGTTATCTTCCCAAGGAGAGAATGATGTCTCAATTCAATACAGTAATAAAGAATACTTGTGTAGTAACCAGGCAAATCCCTAGTAAATATAACAAATGAATCCTGACACGAGTCCATTTAATACACTCTCTCACATATCCCTTTATGAATGTTCCTTCCACTAAAGCTCCATTGAGGCAATCTGCTTCAATATTTCCTTGTACTGAAACTACTGCACTCAGCTCTGCCTCCCAGAGAGCTCTTAGGGCACTTAGCTCCTCTGCCTCTCTGCTACCAAAGAATAAAGCAGAAAACATTGTTAAAAGGTGATTCTAGAAATGTTAGGGTTTAAGTTTAATCAAAATTGTACTCTTCAGTGTTTGAGAAGGCTGTCTGGGGTTGTCATGAAGGAAGACACAGACACAGCTTGTAGACCAAAGATGTCTGAGAAAGTACATTAGCCTGCTCCGGAAAATGAAAGGGCAAAATCCCTAAAATACATGGCCATTCTTCCCCTGTAAAAGACTATATAAGGTGTTACATAGTAGCTCCATGACAAAGAAGTCTCCTGATGGAGAAAGAGCCCCTTGAACAAGCCATGATCTTTGCCCATCCTCTGCCCCACAGCCCTTCTGCTCACAGAGAACGTGGAGAAGCTCCTGAATGCAAATGAGATGAATAGAACAAAATGACCTCAGGTTCAAATCCTATAAAATACCTCTAGCTACGTTTTTACAAGCTCTTCTTTGAGATATGTTTAATTAAAATAAAAGCATGATATATGCTGCTGTGCAGAGCCAGTCTGATAACCAGAGTGCCTAAGAAATAATGACATAAAAGTTCCCCTTAAGACAGTTATTTTAGAAAGGCACACAGATTACTGCATCTGCTGCTTGTGGGCCATTTATCATATGCCTACTAATTTTTCCAATGCTTCAAGCATGTTTCAGGAGTTTATGGAAAAAAAGAAAGATAGGGCTTTTTTTTTTTCCCCCTAATCTCTGCTTCACTGGGAAAAAGAAAAAAAGGTATTTTTCATGACATCTTTTTGTTCTGAGGAAAATTTAAAAGGAGAAGATCTCAAGCCTGGTGGAATTTAGCTGATGTTCAGCGTGTTTTCAGTTAGAAAATGCACATTTCTTACTTGCTTGTTGTGCGTTTGCCAGAACACGACAAATATTTATTTTTTGCACAGAATCAGTATATGCCACATTAGACATACCAGTCTCTCTGGGCTCTGGATAATCTCCAAAGGCTGTGACAATATAAAGCACATGAGAAAGCAGAAGGATCCTCAGCCTCCTTGTGGTGATAGCAAACCACTGCCTGGATCCAAAACGTTTCAAGATACCTTTTAAAATCTTTTTTTATTGAGAAGTAAATGGAAGGAAACGGATTATATTACCTATGTAAACCCTTACAGATGTGCCATTTTTGTAGACAGAAAATAAGTTGAAAACCAAATAGTTTACACCTAAACCCTTCAACTCAGCGAGACTCTGCTGTGGGGTGGTAAGTGGATGGAATCAGAGCAGAGCCACAGCCAGTGCAAACCACCAGAGTTTCCTCCAGCAGGGTTTGCAGGACACAAGGTTTTGCTCCATCTTCTCTCCCTGCAGCACATTTTCAAGTCTCAGCTTGGCCTGACCTTTCCAAATTCTGATTCACCGGAGAGGAGAATTTATTCCTTGCTGCTCCCTGTGCCACCTGATCATTGCAGTGTCCTTATCTCCAGAATGCCTTCAGGAGCTCAGGCTGTAAAGAACAGTCTCCCCAAATCCTGCCACAAGGATTGCTTTAGGAGACTTATGGATTGCCAACTACTGGGCACAGCTGCCCTAAGCAGGGTGAGCCCTGCCCTGCCAGCCCTGGCCACTGCACTCCTGGCAGGGCTGTCCCACCTCGGGCAGGGACAAAGGCCACAGCTGAGCTCCCAGCTTTGGCAGCCTCCACAGCACAACTGTCCCACACGGCCACAGGGATGTTGGCTTAAAACACTGCTTTTTGCCACTGTCAGAGATCACTGCAAAGGCAAAAGCTGAGCAACTCACACAAAATCACACCTTCAAGGGTATTAATAAACAGCAAAACCAGCACAGCCCAGGGCCAACTCCAGCATTAAGAATCCTTCCTCTGTGCTCTGTCAAAGTTTCCAGCTTGCTTTCTGCCAGCTCTGAGCTCCATGAATTTCCAGGAGCACTGCACCTGGTTACAAGGCAGGGCAGCAGAGGCTTTTCTGCAGTGATCACAGGGTGCTGCATGGACACAGGGTGAGGGTTGTTCTTCCAGCAGCAGCAGTCAGTGCTCACCACTGCAGCCCCATCAGGGATTAGGGTCCCACTGGAACAGCCCAGGTAAGCTCTGCCCTCTGAAATGAGCCAACACTCCCCTTATTTACCCAGGGCAAGGTCGTGGTGCTGATTGAGGCCACAGACATGTTCCAGCTCAACCCCTGCACCTGAGGCCAGGCATCTGGAAACCAACACTGAGGTGAAGAGTAAGTAAAGGTCATAGAAAACTGCTACAAAATTGGGATTTTTTTTTTTTTACAGAAATCTTAGGAAATCAGCAGTAGTTATACAGCTGGTGCCTGTCTGAACACAGAACAGCTATTCTTGAACTGTCAGGCCAAGCTTCCCTCTCTTCATCAAGGCTAAAAAGCAATAAAAATATTTAGAGGAGGGCTCTTTAGAAAAAGCAACCTAGGGAGCAGGAGACATGAATGACCTCTGATTAGCAGCATGGTACTACAGCCTTAGGTCAGAACACGACCTTGACATTCTTCTGTCTACAATCAGCACTGAAAGGTGAAAAAACAAACAGATGTAAAGAGAGAATAAAAATACTACCAAGCATCTTTGCATTCATATCGCAGAGCTGGATAGACAATCACCAAACAGAGTCATCTCAGTCACAGGAGAGTTTGGAAGGAACCTCTGGAGATCATGTAGATCATCTCCCTTCTCAAAGCAGGGCCAACGCAAACAGGTTATTCAATTTCCAAACTGTTTAATCTTCTGTACTTCAGTTTGTGCCCATTGCCCTGAGCACCACTGACAGCAGCCTGAGCCCCTCACCATTACCCCTGTCCACCTGGAATATTCACACACACTGAGAAAACCTCCCAGAGCCTGCAGCCTTCCAGGATGAACAGTCCCAGCTCTCAGCTTCTCCTCTAAAGTCACATTTGCAGTTCCTCATTTTGTGGTCCTTTGCTGGACTCTCCTCAGTAAGTCCCTGTCTCTCTCGTTTTTGTTTTAAGTTAGGTTCTTGGTAATTTGAAAAGTTTTTCTTCCACCACTTCTGTCGATGAGTCTTAATCTCCAGCTGTGGCAGGGCCCCTACTAAAAAGACTGGAAAGTCATTCTCCTCCTGCAAAATTATGAAGTTTATATGCTATAAATATACATTTATACATCAATAAAAATGACATAATGGCTATGTGACATCAATTATCTGAAAAAAGGATGTCTTCAAAGGTACCAGCTATTCTTAAGGTAATAAATGCTCCTAAACAGGTTCTCTAATACTGTTGGTCCTCAAGCCTGATGGGTTATTGATATAAATTGCGTGTAATTAGCCTGATTAAAGCTTATAGAACAATAAAACTGCTAGTGTGGAGGAATTCCCTATGTTAACTAGCATTCCAATCATAACCCATTCTTTTGCAGAAGATTTCCTGGTCTGACACAGCCCCTGGATCTGTACAGCCCCATCCTGCAGGGAGACAAGGATCTGCACAGAGCCAGCCTGTCCAGTTTTGTGTCAGCTCCTTTCTGCTCCAAGGCACAGCATGTGAGCTGCACAGGATGCAAACTGCTCCAGCAGAACAGAGCTGGGTTTAAACACCTTCCCTGTGCAATGATATCCGAGAGGAGCCAGGAATGTACAGAAGAAAATTTGGAGACTTAATGGACAATGTGTGTACATATTTTCAGAAATTAAGATACAAAAAGATGTTTCCTGAGGAAAGGAATTCTGTCTCTCCCTCCTGCATTTTGACAAATGAGGATCATTAGCTAGCAAGAAATCAAGAGAAACCTCTGTTGTTCCAATTATTTTCTTTGCTCCCACGGGTATGACAGCTTCACACAGAACATCTCCAACAGAGCAGGAAGTTTTCTATTCCCCCATATCGAAACATTTCACTATTTCCATGCTCACATGTGAGCTCACTTATAACTCACCCGTGGCTTTTTATTGTTACTGACAACAAATATGAAGAGCTGAATGAAAGACAAGTTGAGCACCACCATTGCTGTCTTTTCCATTTACCTTCCATGTCTTCCCTCTCAAACAGGAGAAAGCATCTTTCAGCCAAAGGAGAAGGACTTTCCTCCTCTAAGACAGCTTGGAAAGGGTTAGGGTTAAGGTTAGGACCAGACATTGTCTCCTGCTGCAGTGGGTTCCAAACCTGCCACTCCCTGACACAAGGAGAAGTCCCCAGCAGCAAAAAGCAGTTCTGCTGGCAGAGCCCTTTGGCCTCCCTGTTGAAGTCGTGCCATCGACAGGAAGAAAAGTAAACCTTCCAGAAAGTCAGAAATAGAAAGCAGCCGGTAAAAGAGTTGCCTGGAGGAAGGAAAACTTGAGCTGTCAATCCTTGCTGTAAAGCTATTTATACACTTTAGGCAGTGACACACATGTGAATGAGATCTCTTGGAGCAGGGATTGGAGGTGATCTCACAGGGAATGGATTTAGCCCTCATCTCCCCACCACCAGGGTAACAACTGCACACAACTGACTTCAGAGATGGATTGCTTCTGATTCATGCCTGTGTGAAGTCAGAGTAAACCACTTAATTAGATTAACTGATCTAATAAGCAGGGAGCTGCATAAAGATCTTAAAGCTCCACTTTTTCCCCCCAGGGACATCCTTCACACATCTACCCAAAGAGGTGGTGGGTTTTTTTTACCATAGTGGCAAACAAAGTCTCCCAAAGATGCCCCAAATTGTCTCAGCAATAACCTTTCTAGAGATCTTAAAATCCTTTAGCCTCAATATTCAGGGGTAAAAAGTAAAAACCCCCAGACAATTACACGTATTAAAACATTAGATGTGTTTCATTGTAGGTGAAGTACACAGTCCCTTCCTTTATATTAAACTAAAAGGCATTTCCTTCCCCTCCTTTGCCTGCTCCCTCTCCCTCTCATCTGTAGGATGGGGCATGCTGCTTTTTCCTTAAGAAGCACACCAGATTTCCTGTCTTAAACACACTCTATAATTAACAACCAGCAAATAATGAGTACCCAGGATATATAAGTCTATTAGAGTGCTGGCAGTGCTAAAGACTCATGCTGTTTCGCTGTGAGCTCCACTTGAAGAGGTGATTTATAGAGGACATTTTTTCATTAAGTAATAGCAAATGGTTTCCACCCTCACAGTACCCAGCAATCTTCTGGGAACAGCACAGCGATATTGAGTCCCTTTCTGGAGAGGAACATTTCAAGGACTTCGGCTAGAACATAAAATGACAATCATTTACTCAAGGTCAGGAAAAAATAAGGGGAAATACAACCAGAGGTTAAGCATAAGGCGTTCGATTGCATAAGATCTGTCAGTTAGAGAAATAATACAGTTGCTTTAGAAACTACCAGGAGCTCTAACTATACCCTTGCAGAAATAAAGAGGGCCAGATTGTCACCAGGTGTTTCAAAATACCATTACTATTGCTGCTTCTGTAGTCATTATTGCCCCTAAACAGCTAAGGTCTTATTCCCCTTAATTACTCTAAATACTCCTACCTTGAGTAAATCATACACAAAGCTCCACTATAAAGTGACAGAGCTCTGAGCACTGCCTGTGTGCCAGCTAATACCACAACAATATTGGTACCTAATCACTTTAATTACCAACTTCCTTCTCCCCTAGGAGTAACCACACAGAAGAACAAAATATAATTACATTGGCACTCCTGCTACTGCACATCCACTTTCTCTGCAGCCCTCCAGTGCTATTTACTATGAGACTGTGCCTGCTAATAGGGATTTCTTCAGTGCACAGACATGCAAAAATCAAAAGATCATAATTATAATACTCTGTCTTTCCAGGCAACTAATTTAAGGCATTCAAATATTGTAGTAATATTAAAATTAACTTTAAAACATTCATGGGTATCATTTTTCACACATCATGGATGTTGGCACTGAATTCCCAGTGACTAAACCAAAGCACTGAGAAATCTAGGAAAAGTACATCGAAGTCTTGGTTCCCAAAGATCCAACACTGATTTTCTCAAATGTTTTTTCCCCCTTGCAATAATTAAAAAATATTTCCTACTCTGAAACAGCTCAGGAGTCCAAATCAGTATGTACAGCTACTAACATAGCCTAATTTTCTGCCATGCCAAGAAGAGATTTTGCTGTGACCTGTTCCTACAAGAAATACTAGGCAAAAAATCACCTCCATATATTAAATTCATTCAACACCTCTTTTCTGTTATAACAAAGTGGGTTTTTTCTGATGAATCAGCACAGTCTTACAGGAAAGTATGACAACAGGATAGAAAATCTTAAGTTCCTATGTAATTCAAGGAGTGAGCTGGACACCAGGAAAGTAGTTTATTGCAAACACCCACCTGAGCCTTGAAAGAACCTCCCTCATGCCCTGGATGGGGGAGAATGGAGGCAGCCTGAGGTAACAGCAACTCACAGAAATACAATTCCATGGCTGTTCCTTGGCCAAGGACACAGCACTGCCACAGTGCTCACTGCAAACACAAAGCTACAGATTCACCCCAGCAATTGGAAAGCACACCATTTCCTCTCAACACACACAACAGTTGCTGCGTGCTCACTTTTCCATTTAAATTGACTTTGTAATAGCCTGAAGATGAGAGGAAAGCAAGTGCAGAGCCCAACAATTTGTTCAGTCATCACGACTTTACTACTTCTCTTAATTCCTTCCCTTTAGTACCTCATGTAATGGGGGAGTTTGCACAAACTGCAGCTCCACTTGAGAACGAAAAGCTGTTTTCTCAGAGTTCACAAATGAGTGAAATGAATGTGAAGCTGAAATGAAAAAGGGGCCCTGCTTTCTGAGCTCAGTGAAGCTCCACATCTTCTCTGAGTTTGAGGGATGACCAGCAGTTCCCTGGGGACTCTGAACCCCACAGCAGGCAGGGCTGCCTGCGAGATAGGATGGGTATTTACAATTTGTGGATGTTCTGATCCCAACAGCTCTTCAGCCATTCCACACACTGAGTGTCACCCCTGCCTTCTGGCCACGATAACAGAACCCTTTGCTGTCACTGCCACTGATAGGGTTTGCTGCTGAAATCCAACAGGCTCCAGTCGTACCAAACACTTAGAGGGTTGTTATAAATCTCACATGGCAAAACATGCTTTCCATAATGTATCTGGGAAAACATTCACAGACTCCTCAGAAAACCTTCATCTGTCACTCTTAAAAACACAAAAACTGCTGTGTGTGCTCCCTTGGGGGAAAAGAAAGAAAAAAAGGATTGTAATTATCTTCTTCTGCTCATTTCCCACTTGAAAGGAGCCATATTTTCAGAAACCCAGTGGATGGTTGAATCCTCCAGGAGCCAGAAGAAGTGCTAGCTACTGTTTTTATTCTCCTGAAAGCCCTGGGCCTTCTGAGGTCACAAATGTCACAATGTGCATTCACACAAGAGCCTTCCCAGAGCAGCATCGACAACCAGATAAAATCCCCCTGCAGCAACACAGCACGGGTAACACATCTAAAACGTTTCACAAACAACCCCTCAATTATTAACTAAAACTTCTGTTTAATGCCACCCCACTTTTCTGTCATCTCCCCACTCATGACATTTTCTAGACATTTAATTTGTCACAACCTGTACTTTTCTGTGCATGGCAGGGGACACATTTTAGCTAACAAGCAATAAATAGACCTTCTACCTGCCTGAATTTCTCCTTGACACTACAAAATGCTCATGTTAAGAGGCATTTGGCAGTTTGCTAAAGAGAAAAATATGTATTTTTGAAGATATAAAAAGTGTCCTGCAAAATAATCAGTTTGCAAAAGCAATTCTTTCAGTTTTAATACATCTATTAACATCCTGCCCTTCACAGTAATTTCTGTTATCTAAAACAGTTTGTGCTGCTCAGAAAATTCCTCAAAAAGAAGCAAAAAATAGTAGTTAGTACAACTACACACATTTATTTCATGGGAATCCGTTCAGTACTCTTAATATCCCTTACACAGTATAATGACAGATACAAGCAAGAGTTCAGAGCCTGCACGCCTTGTCTTGCTCAGAACTGAATTCTATTAATCTTAATTACTTTAATTCATGACGTTTAAAGCTAAAGTGGAGATTAAAGTGAAAGCTCAAACGTTTCAGCACTCCTGTGTAGTAATGCTGTCCTTGGGTTTTAAAAAGGAAGGAAGGATTTGGAGAATTCACTTTCAGTCCAAGTTTTCAAATACCCAAGAAGCCTGGATTCCATCCTGCCACAAGAGTCTGCAAGACTCATTTTACTTACCCAAACAGGTACATTCTGGCTTACAAAAGACAACACATTTCAAGATGAAGATTTCCATTTAGTATAGCATAAATACTGTTTGTATTATTTAGCATAAATACTGTAGCTAGGAGCTGAGTTAGTAAGTGATATTTGTTCCTTTAATTAATAAAAAATACAGCTCAAATAAAGTTCTGGTGGAAAGTATATTTCATTGAGTTCCAATAAACAGTCTGTCTTCCAACATCCACAGATTCAGAATTCTCCTAATATTTAGCAATACTGCAAAGGGTAGAAGGGGACACAAAACATCATTTTGCAAGTGCCACATAATTCTTCAGCACTCCCTTCCCACTCAAATAATGTTAAAGGTGAAAAGAGCAGAAGCATCCATCATTGCAGGCCTGGTTCAACAGTTCTATAATTTTAAGTAGTTTTAGGTAACACAAGTACATGTAGGAAAAACTTGTGTTTGTTTCCACTTATGCTGATAAATAAACATTTCATAAATAAACATTTTCTTTCTACTGCTCCTGGGACAAAGAAATTCTGAGTTTGACTGGGATGTATCTTCAGCCTGTGCTGCTTGATGAGAAATCACTACAGTGTATTTTCCTCAGGATGCAGCAGGAGCACTGCAGGTCACTGCAGAGTGGGACACTTGTGGACACTTGCCCTGGGCAGTGGGACAGGAGATGTAGAGCCAAAGGCAGCTCTGATGGGATGTCCCACTCCCTGCATTAGTGCCCAACCACCTGCCTTGGCTTAAAAGGAAGAACTTGCCCAAAAAATTCTCCTGAAGTTGAATTCTGAAGGAGTTTCAAATGCCTGAGTAACTCTGGTGACTGCAAAGGCCCTTTGGTGGTTTTCTGGCATTTGTTGACACAAGAAACTGCTGGACCTCATCCAAGGAACCTGTGCTTCACTGATCAGGGAGCAGCTCCATGAACGTCCCCCAGTTTAGAGAGATGCTTTTCCACAGAGCTGAAAGATTACCATGACTATAGATGAATGATGTATTTAACAAAGCCAAGTTTATCATCAAATTATCAAATAATTGTATTGTTTAGCAGCTACATGAGTGACCCATTCTGCTGTAAGACTGCATGATCTATTCAGTTTTTATACACAATATCTGAATTAATAAATAGCAGACACAATGCTACCTAATCAAGGACTCTGCTCAAACAGAAGATACTAGAAGCACTAAATTTAATGCATCTCAGGTATTTTTTAACTGTCTGGATACTGAGAAATCATCAGGTAAACAGACCTTAGTACTACTTGGAATGGATGGGATTTGCCAGTAAGGGAATCCAGCTCACCTTGGAGCAACTTTGGGTTAGATACTCGCATTTCAGGGAAATGAGAATGATGCCAGGTGCCAGGAGGAGAAAGGCAAAGAAAACCAGAAATTCTGTCAGAGAGCCAAGAAACAACACTGGAAATGAGAACATTTTTCATTGTCTCTTTTTTCCCCTATTCACATGAGTATCTACTGACCTGAGAAAGACAAGCAGGGAGTTCAGACAAGCATCAAAAGAGAGCTGTGGACAGAACACTGACTGTCCCCAGGACTGATGCAAACACTGCATCTGAGCTACAGGAAACCAAGAGATTGACCACAGAAAAAGGATGCAGATACGAGACTTTCCCCATAGCAAAACTGCCTTACAAAGCCACAAAAAAAGGGTTTATGACTGTAATGGAACCACCTTGATATTCAGCAGGGGCTACACCTGAATCACCTGAACTGCATTTCCAGGATGCTTAAGAAAAGAGAAGAAATGAATAATGTCAGTGTCAGACATTGAGCTGGAGGTACAGGAAAGGGTTGGTTAACTTGGAAACATTTGAATTGACCCTGAACAAGGGACAGCAAAACAAAGGGTGTCATTACACACAGTAAAACATGATCTGCAGCCTGGGAACTCCTGCATTAAAGCCTCAGATTGTAACAGTGAGAAAATCAGATAAATATGAGTACAATAATTTGGTTTATCATCTTGAAATCCACTCTGGTTTGCTCATTAACTACCAGGGGTCTAGTTATTTACTAGAGTTGTTTTGCCTATTTGTCATGAATAATAGCATTTCTTTTGGTTCATTTCCTCTCTGCTGCCTTTAGGAAGGGACACAATAAACTACTTAACAGTTTATGTCCTTCTTTAAAAATTGTTTATAGACTGAGAACTGAAACTATGGTATTAAATCTATGCTGGAGGATGAAACACTCTTCTCAAAATGCACAAAGTTTAAAAGTATTTTGAATGAAACCTCTTGATATAAAAAATACAAACTAATGTCTCAAAGAAGTCTTAGCCTCGATCAAATCCATTACTCTTGACCAAATCTATCAAGTTTTCTTTGTTAGTTTAATCAAAATAAAGATGTGTCTCTTAAGTATGTAGATGCTTCTGGGATCTTCAAACACTTCAGCATGTTTCAGATGCTTCAAAATCCTATATTTTGAAGGAAAACCTCTACAAACCAGGTAAATAGACCGGAAATACCATTGACACCTCACAATCCATGTATTTCCTCTTCCAAAAATAATTCTGAAGTCCCTTATGTAGAAAAAAATCATTTACTGGATTACTTAATTTAGTCCTTAGGAAGAAAGAAAAAAAAAGAGAGAATGAAACTGCTGAGACATCAAAAAGTATTAAGTAAAAATTTCAGTAACAAAAGGTTACTTGATTTATTTCTTTGATTTCCACATTTCAAATTAAAAGTATTTACTCAAGGTTTGATTCCATAGAAACAGTAGATTGTTACATTGCTCTTTAACTTCATTTCCTTCTACCACTCTGTGGAAGGAAAACAACAGATGATTTTGCAATGATAAATACTGCAGTGATGTTTTGCTGAGGACCTGGGAGGTTCAGTAGCACATTAGATAGGAGGACCTGCTCTCTACATCCCACAAAGTCTTTTCCACACTTTCCAGATTGATCACACAGAATAACAACAGCTGCAAAATGCTGCCATCCAGCTTGTCTATTTAATAGCTTTCTTAAATAATGAGAAAAAAAAAGGCTGATTTCCCACAGAAATGGAAGTTCTTCATGGAGATGGAAAATTTATCCAGAAGTAGAGAGGAAATTAATTGATAGCTAAATGTTGAAATTCTGCATCAGCATCTACTGGGGATGATCACCTCTTCCTTGCAGAGTCCTGGACATAAAGAGAATTCTGACTGGTTGGGTGAGCAGAGAGCTACAGTGATTCCAGAAAGTAAAATCCATTAAATACATGTTTGAAGAAAACCAGTGCTCCCTTGAATAAGCACAAGGCAATACTTTGTGTTTCCATGCAGAACTGATATTTTCTACTGGCAAAAACACGGCAGTAGGCATTTAAGTGATTTTTTAAAAGCATTTTCAAAGGGGGCGTTTTTTAAGAAGTTCCTTTCTAAGAAGTCAAAGGTGGTATCTGTTCATACTGAAAATCCAACTAAGTTAAAATAAATTCAGAAGAATATGAAGACTAAAGGATAGTAAGAGCTCATTCTGCTTCTAATTATGTTTTGTGATATAGCTAAAACTTAATTCAGCAGATGATGCAAATCACACTTATAATCAAGGAGCTCCTTTAAACAGAAGGATAATCTTTTGCATTTGGCAAAAGATTAAAACAAAATTAATTGTCTCTATCAGCTACAAAGATTGACAACATAAATACGTGGATCAGTGGATCAATCCAGTTCTTCCAACAACAAAAATCCTTGTGAAAAGGCAGGTGTGTCCACATGGATTTTTTGTATTTTCAACTAAAACCAAATCTGAGTATTAACCATGATGCAAATTAAGTGATCCCAGGGGAAAACTTTTATCTTTCTCCCACTCTAGTGGAACGTTCCAACATTTTTTTTTGTAATTTTAAAAGGAAAAAAAAAAAAAAATATCATTTTTCATTACATTGAATGTACTAACATTGTAGTGGTGTACAAACAGCAAAAAAAGGAAAACTATCATATTTTTATATTACAAGAGTAAGGTTGATCCAGAATGCTTTGAGGATTGCTTTGCAATGCTTTTGCAAACTTAAAAAGCATCACTGCTTTGAGAAATACCTCGTGCTGCACATGGGAGAATGCAATGTGCTGGTGGCTCTGGTGCAGCACAGATCTTCGGGGTTGGAAGATACTGAGAGCAGCTGGAAAGAAATGCTTTATAAAAAGATGCTCTGAACTTCAGAGGAAGCATAAATAAATACAAAATCAGTAGGACAAGAAAGAGAAGGTGGGCCACTGTTCCTTTAAATTAGGATCCAAAAGGAGATATGCTACTTGTAGCACATAATTTCAATGTGAATATTAATGTATGTTTTGAGAAACATAAAAAAAAAAAAACAACCAAAGCAGAAGAAATACAAAACAGCTCCATAATAACAGATTTTTATCCCTACACATTAGAAAAGGAAACTTCTTAGTATATAAAAAGCATTTATGCAGGCCTTAAATAACAGGTTGTGCATAGAGTGTCTGGGGAAAACAGTACAAATCCATCATGCTGTAAGACAATACTGCTGAATCTTAATATTCCAGCAGCCAGGAAGGGCTGTGAGGATCCTGCCCGGAGCAGTTTGCTGTTGTTCTGAACTGGAAGTCACACATGAAGGGAAAAAAGTCACACTTTGTTCATCTGCAGCCCCACTGCTGATGACATCACCAACCCTCATAGCCCTGAAGAGCTCAAATACCATTCGTAAATTCTTAATATAATTTGTAGGAAGTCAGCACAGTCCTTTAATTTCTCTGTATTGCGACTATGCAGTATTTTTGTTAGACAGACTGGAGCCTAAAGGTGTGAATCAGAAGATGCACTATTCATATTGCAAATTAAATCAGCCCTAGAATGCAGCTTGGGAGTTTTAGCAGAAATTAACTTTTAGAGCAAAGTTTGTGAGTAATCCTAATTAACTTCAAAACATTAACATCACATATGGCCCAGTACAAGCACCCAACCCAGCAGCAGCTAAAATATTGCACAAAATAATGGCACAAAATAACCACATCCTCATAAAAATATTTTAACATCAAGTCAGTATTGCCAAAAAGCTGAACTTTAGAAAACAGCACAGGAATCATGAAGATGTGATCTCACACTTTAAAATTTAACTTTTTTATGTTGCCTTGGACAAACAATTACCACCTATGCCTTAGTTTAATCCTGCACTAATAATGACCACATTTGTCCATCATAAATACTGTATATTATGCAGATATACCATAAACACAGAGTAACAGCCAACAACAGTCATCAAGAAACACAACAGTATCACCAGCTTAGGTAAAAAATTAACACTACAGTAGCAGGGCAGGAAATTGCTCTCTCTAATTCAAACAGAAAATATTCAGTTTTGAGATGAAAAGCATTCATTCTAGAGATGTAAAAGTTGAGTATAGGTGTAAAAATACCTGCAAGTCTGAGGACTCATGAATATTGTTCTTTCTTTGATTCACTCTTAAATTTACATCTACCTACGCTAACACTTCTTAATTTCAGTGGAGAAAAAAATTACACTTCAAGTTTTCCTCCCGCAAAATGAAAGACTTGCAGAACTGAATTACAACCCCCTGAAAACAGAGATTTAATAGAACCATCAAAGACCACAGCTGCACTATTGGATACCACTCTAATTAATATTACATAATCCATACAACACATGTGATCAATTTTGAGGTCCCAGGTGGTTCTTAAATGAACGAATGCAATTTGTAAGCTCTGATCTGTCACTTCCACTTAGAGCAGAAGTGTCTACATTTCATATTACATTGTAATGCATGCTGTAAGCCTGTATCAGAACTCCAATTACTCATATCATGATCAAGTTCCATGGACATAATTAGGAAATGGGGAAGACAGGACCCATAAAACCACGAGATGATAGCAGAGGAAAAGTAGGGAGAGGGGTAAGAAAAAAGTTCCCAAAGGGTCAAGTGTAACCTGCTTGGAAAGGCTGCAGTGATTGTCCATTGGCTGGCACTGCGAGGAGGAATTTCCCCAAATCTGCTTTACTTCAGGGTTACTTTGCATGAAGTGGAAAAACGAGCAGCTTAAGTTGTATACTTTAAAGGAAAATTAGGTGCTGAATCTGGGAAAACTTCAACAGAAAGCTTTCTGCATGTCTTATTTCCTATGCCTATTCCATTACAGCAGTTAAAAGGAAGTACAGCTTCAATCCCTTAGCAAGTCACCCAGTAAAAAGAAATCTGTACACATTCAGTGCTGATTGCCTTTGATCAGGGAGGAACTCACCCTGCTAAAGCACAAGCAAGGGCTGCAGTTTTCACAGCAAATTCCGTAAATATCTAGATTTGAACTACTGAACTATAGCCCCTGTTTAGAAACGTTAAAAGGTTGCACTTAGTTCAGCTCAAAACCTGTGTCCACAGCAGAAACTGGAATTCCAAAGTGGAATAGATCCGAGACTTTCCTAGTAGATCAAATGTCTCATTAAGAAAACACCAGAAGGAGTGGCTCCTTTTTAGCAAACTTTTTACTTAAACAACAAAGTAAGTGCTGAAGTGCTTTGGCGTCAAAATTTTTCAAATAATGGTATGGAATGAAATATTTGGAAATTTATAAATTGCACAGACAAGACAGCTTACAAGCCATTTTTGGTAGTGAATCAAATGCAAACACTACCACCAAGGAAATCCAAGACAATTCCATTTTTTCCTACAGCCAGACTTCACATCCAAGTGACACCGTGTGGAACTAAAGCTGGTGACAGCACAGGTCTGGGAAGGAAAGCTCTGGGCTGGCAGCCTCAGCTCCAATACACCCAAAACCACCTCATGCACAGCTATTAAACTATTTTTTTCTCTTCACAGAGTATAATACTTACTTCATAAGATGCTGAAACAATTAATGTAATTTTAAAAATCGTCTGGTACTGCCTGAGGAATAGCAAATCTTTTCCAGAACAAAAATAAATCGGATTTAATGTTTTAGAGTAAATACATGCATGAAAAAGATACTATAATTACACTCACTAAATATGGCTCCAGATAATTATTATGCCGGCTTTCATTGAAAGAAAAAAAAAGAAAAAGAAATGAAAGAAGGGAAGAAAACCATTTTAGGAAGGGGAGGGGAAAAGCCAGGGCAGTGACGTTAGCAATGTTCCATTATGTCCTTATTTAATTCTATGGCAAAGTTCCCATTGACTTCAATGAGAGTACGATTTGGCAGGAGAGAGACAAGCAGAACAAAATAGTTTCAAAGCAATTTTAATGCACTGTTTCCCCTTCTCAACTCTGACAAACCCATTTCCTTTTATTTTTTTTTCCTTTTCCTACTCTTTATTGTTGTTGATGCAGTTCCTGTGCTTCAATAGAGAAGCAGCTTTTCAGCAGCCTCAGAAGTGCTGCCCATAGAAAACACACCAAGGCCCATCATGCGTGGAAGACAATAATAATCAAACTAAAAGTGCATTTAGTGACAGCATGGTTAATGTGAGTGAAGTGCAAGGCTGGAAATTGAAATCTGCACAGTCTGACTGGTTAATAACAACCATCACTCATTGTTTATACCAATCCGAACCAGAATGAAAGAAGAGAGAAATGAAGGAAAAGAAAATGCAAGGGAAAAGCTGTGGAGTTGGGAAATATTGAACCTGCCATGAACTTACTGAAATGATTATTAATCAGTCTAATGTTTTTTAAAATAGTTAGTTCAGAGAGAAGGCATAGCATCACACGAACTATCATATACAAAATGAACTCCAGCATTTCAAACAGAGAAATATTGGGAATATTTTGTCACTCTAGAAAATGGACATCAGCTCCAGCGGCAATGCAGGTGGCAACGGGCAGCAATTGCAAAGACAGAAGAGTCAGATAAACGCTCCTCTTTTCCACCACCCTGAACTATTTATTACAAAAATCCGTCTCGAGGCCGCACAACATGTGAAATACTCTGTGTTGTTGTGTGCAGTCTCTTCCCGGCCGTGGCGGCAGCTCCCGTGCCCAGCGCCGGCGCCTGCTCGTTCCGCCCGGCTCTGCTGCACAGCTAATCCTTTTACAATGGCCTAATCCACTTAGGGCCAACAACGGTGAAATGTCAGCGTAATTGGATAACAGCCTTGCCATCCTGCAATTATTTCATTACACAGCAGCCCCCGCTGAAGGGACGCCCACCGGCGCTGCGGGGCCCTCGGCCGCTCCTGCCCTGCTCTCCAGGCCACTGGCACAGTGACACTGCTGCTGGCCTCTCCGAAATTAAAACCAAGGTTAGGAAAAAATTAATTTGTGCTCCAGTTTTGCCAACTGGAAGCCAAGTAGCCAACTTTAGCAGCTTTGGGATATGGCAGAATGGATTTGCTGCGGCTCCTCGAGGGTGCTGGCACTCGCCAGCTCCCTTTCCCTCCTTTGTGTCCCTTTGTTCCCAGCTGTGTCCCCTCAGCCCCAGTGCCAGGTGGGCTGGGAGCAGGGTGACAATGGGGCCACCCCACGGAGGGCAGCCCAGTGTGGGCACCCAGGGACACCCACAGAGTTGCTGGCAAAGCCTTTGTGTCCTGCTTCCCTCACAGCCCTGCAGAGCCAGGGGAGCTCCCAGCCTGCTGAGGACAGGAGAGGGACAGTGGTCCAGGCACAGGTGCCACCTCCAGCTCTCATCCTGCTCTATGGCTCCTTGATCTTCCTACCAGCTCTGCCCACAGCGCAGCTCTGGGAGAGATGGACAGCAAGAGTGTTTAGCGATGGAAAACACCACTTGAGTCAAGCAGAAAATGTACAATACATGTTCACGCGTACAATAAAATAGCCTGCAATGTTTCCATGGCTGTCACCAAACACTGACCACACTCTGAGAGGACATCTCCTGCCTCATCCTGTGCCTCAGGTACCCCCAGGTGATGGAGCTGGAGCAGCGTGTCCAACCCTCAGTGTGGACCAACAGTGACACCTGGGGGAGAGCGAGGCAGGATGAGCACAGCTCCCTCCTCCTCCTCAGGTGCCAGGGGCACTGAGCTGCTCACCTGCACCCCAACACTGCCCTCACACCTGGGCCTTTCCCCCTGCCTGGGAATCCCTCAGGGAAACATCACT
This sequence comes from Entomyzon cyanotis, assembly GCA_024500445.1. Lineage (NCBI taxonomy): Eukaryota > Metazoa > Chordata > Aves > Passeriformes > Meliphagidae > Entomyzon > Entomyzon cyanotis. Next base: position 1,725,596 of record JAKEPQ010000668.1, read on the forward strand.
CACTGCTCCAACTCCAACCTCTGGCAATCCACTTATTGCCAGCGGAGCTGAGCCTTGAATGCAGTCATGGAGTGAAATTGATCTGCTGTGAGGAACTACTGCAGTCACCATTTCACACCCAAAGTAAAAAAAGCACACAGATATTTATGTTCTTATTGATGGCAATGCAAATTTTAAACTTTGTTTACTCTAGGTGGAAGATTCCTCTTACAGAATCATTTATATTTCCTTAAGAAGAAATAAGAGACCGTGAGAGGGATTATAGTATCATTTATAGAATCATTTTGGGCTAAAAAAAGAGAAAATTTAGAAAGAATGAGGATATTTTTAAGGTGTTTTATGTAGATATATACATATTTAAAACTCCCTGTGAAAAACTCTGTAGCTTGTGTTAACTACAGATTGAAACTGAATGGTGCACTCAAAAAAGAACAAATGATCTCCCACGCTTTCTGCTTCCCTCCTCCCAGTCTGCACCAGCTTCCCAACTCCCACACTTGACTTCTTGCCTCCCTTCTGAACTACCTGCCTCCCTGACCAGAGTGTCACTATTTGTTTATTTATTCACCCTTATCTTCAGGGCAAAGGGCTGCTGGGGGTTCCTGCCTGCACTCCATTACCCACACACATTCTCCTCTGCTGGGATGGAAGAACCAAAGCATCTCAGCAGGCTTGGAGATGGGAATCTCCACAGCCTCCTGTGTGCCCAGGGCTGCTGGGATGGGGCAGGCTGGGCACATGGAGGGGCAGGAGCAGCTCCTGCAGCCTGGCACAGACTGGGGACAAGAGAGAGAACCAGAGCTTCCAGAGAGCCACTGGAGCTGCTCTGCTCCATGGGTGGCCCTAAGGAGAAAGTCGATTTCTCTGGAAAGTAAGTGTGCATCTTGAGCAGCTATTTCAGTGTTCCAAGGAATTGCAGAGGTACTTGTGAGAACACATTGTCCTCTCATGTGTTTATCTTGAGTTGCTATAAATCTGATCAACAAAAACCACAGTGAATTGCTCAGCAGTAAGGTAACTTGACAACAGCAGTTTTCCTCTCTCTGACTCTGTTTGTTGTGCATAGCTCAGAACTCTGTTTTTTCAGGGGGGTTGCATAAAGCTTTTTTTAATGTTTTCTATTCCCAAGTCAGTACCAAACAGCTCCCAAGAGCCATTACTTTTTCCAACTCTAACTCTTCTGGAGAGTACTTTGTACAAGCATTTGAGAAAAGTGGCTCATTACAATCATATAACAGGTTTTTTTCCTCCAGCATATATTTCCTCTCCCATATATGACTATTTTCCTGTTTCTCCTTAGCAGAAATACTGTTCTGCACCTCCAGATCACTGATGCTTTCTAGACAAACTCCTGAGGCTGTCACTGCAGGGCAGCTGATGCCGCTGAGGCTGTTTTACGTGGCAGCAGAAGGGATTTGAGCAGAGCATCCTTCCCAGACCAACAACCACAGCTCCAGGCAGTGCTGCAGCTCTTCCCTGTCACAGCCACATGAGCAGAGGGGAGCTGAGAGCCTCACCACAGGGGATTACGGCACACAGGGCCTGCTGTGGCATCAAACATGAGCAGAAGAGGCATCAAGAGGATGCTGCTCAAAGATGGATGCTCACATCAGCAGGAAGTACCTGACAGGCTGCAGGTTGTGCTCTTATGGCCACAGCAGCATTGTGCAAAAGCCTCTGTTCCTGCTGAAGAGAATTTCCCTGTTTTAAGACTGCCTCTTGCACATAGTTCCAATTTGGGAACAGGAACAGAGGTAGGTGAGGAATGTTCCAGACAGAATCAGTGACTCTATTTTGCACGAAGCAATAATACAGAGGAAACTCAAATCACTAATAAGGCAATCAGCTCTTTCCGAAGCATGACTCAAAAATTTGAATTATTGAACACATTTCATGCAATCAGTACAGAAGAGACAGAATAAAGAAACCTGCTTGAACTAACAGATTGATACACCTGTAGAAGCTGCAAATTTCAGATCTCATGTCACCTTAGGGGAAGAGTATGTCTCAGAAACAGTGACCATGTGGGTATAAATCAAAGTGACACTTTAAAAACAACACCTAACATACAGACACAGACAAGCAGAGAATCTTGCTGCTCTCTACAGCTCTTCTTGACAGCAGCACTTCTCTGGACTGCAGACATAAAATGCTGCTGCAGTCATGCTAACAGTGCACAGCCACTCAGCTGAGACAGAGCTCAGTCCTTCCTGATGGAAGCAACCCCAATGGTTTGCCTGGACATCAGGATATTTCCCACCTGAATGCAAATAAGGGATGCAATCAAAAAATCAGAACAAAAGAAGACAGAAGTATTTATGCCATGATAAAGACTGTGAGAATATGTGAATTAAATGTTCAAGCTGAGTGGAGCAACATCTGACAGATAACAATCTGACAAGCTCCCTGACTAAATAAGGAAAGGACTGAGCAACTCTGTAATAACTAGGACTGGAAATTCCAAGCACTATAAAAATGTATCCATTCCCTGCAAGCTCAGAGTATAGTTTTACGAAACAGCTTATTAAAAAATATTTCCTTTAATCATACATACAAGTGCCCATAAAATGAGAGGAGTGTGGCGCAAACTTAGTGATTCAACACCACAAACTGTGAAAGGTTGGACTTTTTTGCACAGTTACATGCAAAATTTACAGCTCTTAAAACAGACACGTGACTTTTTAGTCATTCACACTCAGGATGCATTAGGACTGCACTAACTCACTAGGCTGATGTGATGCAATTATTAGGGAGTCTGAAAAAGCTGGGAACAATTGAAAGTCCTGAAATTATTCGTCATTATTAATAAATTATCCAAGAGCTGTTGCATTATTAAAGCTAGAAAAAATTGTGGAATCAACAGAAGACAAACCTTAACTATCAAATACTGACTCACTAAGCTCATAACTGGTGAAAAATAAAGCTTCCTGCAGGCATAGATCACTTGTGTGTAGGAATACACACATTTCATGGCCTTTTGAAAAATTATGCTTGTTATATAGACCTGTTTATAAAAACTAAACAAAAGGATAAGAACTCCCAGTTCCTATAGCTGATGAGAAAATAAGGTATGCCCTTAAAATGATCACCCTGCTCTCAACAGGTCTGAAGGTGCTGCCAGGGCAGAATCCTGTGTATCTGGAACAGGATTGAATGGGATCAATTTTCAAATGCTTTCATGCACTTAGAAATTTAATTGGTTGTGAAATATGCTGAGGAGTTCAAAAGTGTTCTTTGATATAAATAGAATCGTTTGTTGTAAAAGATGTTGGCAGTGTTGGGTTTTATTTTTATACAAAACATTGGCAATGGTCTCTACCAAATTTCCGTGAAGATGGATCACTGTTCTACACGGGATGAAGTGGATGAGGGAAAATCAAGATTCAGGAGAGGCCAGAGCCTGACAGAGCTAAGTTAGAAAGAGAGACCTCATTTTTCTTTCCATCCTGAACATTACAGCTGTAACAGCTTTATTACTACAGCTTTATATATGTTTACATTTTTTGGCTGATTGTTGGCATTACAGCCACATCTGGTATCATTTTTCTTAACCTGCCTTATTACCATTTGCAACATGTTTCCCCCACTCCCTGAGCCTCTCAAGGATCAATCTTGCCCTGCCATTCCACCCTGTCTTGCCCTCCTACCTCTCCTCTAAGTGTCAGACTTTCTAAGACCTCCTTTCAAGAGGTAATGACAACATGAACAAATATTTTTCACCCTCCCCCCCCTTTGAAATAAGGAAGAATGCAATGAGCAGGGCTGATTTGCAGCCTGCCTGCTTGGCTGGGCTAGCCCTGCTCTCATACCCTAATTCCAGCTCCCACTCTGATCTGCTGGCCAAACAACATATTTAATTCCATCATGCTGGTGGTACCAGGCCCAGAGAACTGTTTTCCTGGCAGAGCTTTCCTAAACTGACCCCATGGCCAGTATTCAGCTTCCACAGCTTCCAATATATTTCAGCCTTGGAGTGCAAATTTATCACCTGGGAGACACCTCCTCCTTCCCTCAGCACTGAGTTACGGGGGAGCTGCCATCCTCTGGAGCACATCCACATCAAAGCAAAGCTGCAGGACCTCCTTGCCTTCTTCCATGAGCCTAGCTTCAAGTAATTAACAATCTGTGACATTTCCATATTTTCACACTAATTGAGAACATGCAAAATACATTTTTATCCTAAGTGCAGTTTTAAAACCTGAGGGATTCCTCCACTGCTGCTATTAATGAAAAACAAAATTCTGGACTTCTTTTTTTGGGTTGGGGGAATCAAATTTGTCATTACAGTTCAGTTATTGAAAAAAAAATATTCAAACCATCTCATTTAATCATAAAAAAATTGTTTCACTAGCATTTATACACGAACCTGAAATAAAAACTTACAGAGCACAATGAAAGTTACATAACTACCAAAGGAATGATCCTTGACAGAGCATGGAGAATGCTCCTGTTGAGAAGGCAAAAAAAATCTAAATTTAGAAAATTTTGTTCTTTGTAGATATCTAAAAGATAATTATTTTTTAAAGGAAAAATATATTTAGGTAAAGTCATTGTGTAGGAAAAAAACCCAGAAACCTCTTAATACTGTCTAGCAAGACTACAGAAAATGGAAACTTTCTTCCTGGGTGGTTGTGGTTCTGTCCAAAGAGAATTTGGGGCAGACTTGTGACTGTTGGAGAAGACTGGATTTGGTGGCTAATGGATGAAATCACAGCACCAGCACACAAAACCAATAATCCCATCCCAAAATGAAGTATCCAGACCAGAGTGGAGGTTTGGAGCTGTTTTAAAGGGAAGGATTCCACTGTGCAGTAAGAACCAGGCAGGAGGACCCCATTCCTAAAACATTCTCATAAAAAGATGTGGCATCCACAGGGAACAGCCACTGACCCCACAGGAACCCCCCGCTTACAGGGAACAGCCAGTGACCCCACAGAGCTTCCCAAGGGCTTGACTGCACTGCCAGGCACCCCGACAAGCTACCCTTTACAGAAGGTATATTGTGTGGGCAGGAGAACCATTGGTTAAGAAAGAAACGCCAGCTATTATTCCATTTTCTTCTAGTTAGTCTCAGAGGTTGGAGAATAAATAACACCTCTAAGGGCACTGAAAAACACAGGTGTGGTTCTTCACACAGATTTGCTAAACAAGGGATGTTTTAAAAAGTTTTGGAACATGGAGAGGAGAGAACTCCACCCGGGGAAGCCACAGCATCTGCTCACGTTCAGGTCACACAATATCTGCATTTTGGTTTTTCCCCTCCAAGGTGTGGTATCTCCAATGCAGGAAATTACAAAGAGAGAGATGTTTTCAGCACGGATTTGTGGACATTTAATCCCATTTGGAGTGTGCCACATGAAAGTTTAACTCTGCCACTCTTATTTACTCCTGCCACTTAGAGGCACTCCTGGGCTGGGAAAAGGCACATCAGAACAGGCAGGTGGTTTTTATGTTTTAGACTCCTTGAGCCTCTTCAGCTCCTGTTTCCTTCCTCACACTTCCACCTGAGCAGCACTGGAATGGGAAAAGGCTCAGATGCTGCACTGCTTTGAAGCCACTTCTACTCTGGCTGAGCTCATTTTCCACTGAGGCATTTCACCAGGAAATGGAATATTCAAAGGTCTGTATGGGTCCTGGACTTGAGTACAATATGTAGGTGTATAGACAGATACGGAGTAAATGCTACATATAACACCTGTGATAAGGAATCCTTGTTAAAATGATTAAAGCCCAAGCAAGCAGAAGCCCTGCATGAATTGCCATTTCACAGAGGCTCCAAAAACTTTCAGTGAAGAAAAGGCGGTTCTATGTAGATCAAAAATAATTTGGTTTAAGATTTTTGAGTGCCTTTTTTTAATCCAAAATGTATTTTATCTTTTCTGACTTTTAATAAATTTTGTTTATATGCAGAAATGATAAATCACTGGCAGTTCTGCAAGAAAGTAATTATTTGAAATTAAGAAAAATACATGCATATAGAGGCTGTATTTTCATTTCTCCTTCCTGTCCTGTACCTGTGTACCTGTAAACCTATCAATTCTCACCAAGGTAATTTTTTTTTTTTAATAGCACATATAATCACCTACACTGGGAACTCAGTTCCATAATTTTCTACTTCTTTTGATATAGGAAACAAATCCAGCCATACCACACATGGGACACCACACAGTCCAGAAGGTGGAACTGGATGCTAAGACTAAAGTATCTACACGTATTTAAAAGAAACATGCCATTATTCAGGCTTTAAATTTATGGCTTTCCCATGACAGAAGAGAGTTAATTTTTTTTAATTTACTATAATTGACTGTGCTTTACAGAGGTATTGGACCTTCAGAGTCTAAATTACTCTAGAGTTCTAATTAATATTGTTAGACACTTAAGTCCTCTTTCTACTTTTCTAAATTTCAGCACGCAAAACTGACGCAAATCCTGACTGAACAAGATTTCATTTTTGTGACAGTTTAAAGACAAAGGTAACACAAGGTTTCTGGACAGATAAAATATTATCCATTACACTAATTAGCTAATTCAACTTATTGGTTGAAAGGAAAATAACTTGTCTGACCTGCAGAAGGGGCTGTGTCCTCCGAACCATATCTACTTCTTCCAGCTCATCTAAAGATAACAAACTCAGGTGTGCCTTAAAAACCTCCCATGAGGATCTGTTTCAGGCTTCCCAAGGAAGCACAGCTGTGCATGGCTGTGCTGAGTGCTCTGGGTCAGCACAGCCCCAAAACACCAGAGAGCAGCCCCAAAACTGGGCTGATCTTGCATTCAAACACTGACACACAACCCCTGCTTAGCTGGAAACATCAAACACATCTCAGCTCAAACTGACATGGTTTCAGCAAGCAGAAATACAGAAAAAAGTGAAAAGTTTGGAAACGTCTGAGGAAATAGGAAAACAGGCACTTCTCCCCCCTCTCTTTTCCTCCCCACTCCCATAACACACTACACTTTGAAAATTTACAAAAGAAAATCCAGGGATTCTTAAAGAGAATTGCAGTGAGAATACACATTGGTAAAAGAGGACAAAGAATAAAAAGGAGGAGGACAGGAGAGCTTTCTCAGAGGGGTTCAACTTCCCTGCCTCAGCACAGGCAGCTCCAGAGCTGGGGGAACAACAGCTGAACACAGTCAGTGAATCACAAGGTGAAAATGGGCACAGCTCTCCCACTGCAAACTTTCTGCCCAGTCCTCCGCAGATAACGTGTGGTTCTATTTCTGTTATAACGTTTCACTGAAAACAAAAATTAAGAGTTACCCAAAAAAACCTGCACAGGCACTTTTCCTACAGTCCAGTTAGGAAATCTAGAAAGCTGCTGTGGCTCAGACTGACTGTGCCAACCCTCCAAAAGGCAACAGGTGTTGTAAATAAAAAACACTTGGCCCCAGCTCCACATGCCTTGATTATTTATTCTGATTTTCTGAATTAGTGTCTGGAGTTGGACAGATAAAGGACTGGGAGAGCAGACAATATAACTGGCTGGTGGTAATGGCAGCTGTTATCCATATGCTGACAGAAGGAGGACTTTATTTCTAGCAACTGGGACCAAAAATATGTTTTTCTGAGAGTACCTAAGGATGGATAGGTGAGAATTAGTGCTCCATTGAATAGGGAGCTCCTTAGAGTGCCCACAGAAAATGAGGCCAAGATGTTAAATGAGATACTGCACTTATTTTCAACAGGAATATAAAGATTCTCTTTCTTGGGAGTTTAGTTTTGGGTTTTTTGTGGGGGGTGGTGTGGAATCTTTCCCCTTATCAACAAAATGCTTTAAATATTTTAATATTCATGCACCAAAGGGAATATGACTATTGCACTGACACAGTCCAAAGCAATCACACAAATAGCAGGCTGGGTCTGGAAGGCATATTGAGCATGTTCTCTGACGATGATATCATAAAGGTTCCCTCAATGGGAAACACATGGCACCAATTCCTCTCATTCCCCAACCTGTATGCAGGAAAATTCATTCAGCTCTAATCGCTGCAGTGACAAAAATCAAAAGCCATCCTGACCTAAAATAGAGAAAACAACAAACAGGGGGTGCCTGAATTTCCCACACTAATCCGGTATTTAGATACAATCAGGGTGCCTGAATTTCACATATTAATCCTGTATTGAGATACGCATATTTTATCAAAACCCCAGGTGTACTCTCAAATGATGAACAGCTTTAGTCTGAAATTTAGCTTAACATTCTGAGTTCACTCCTGATGAAAAAACGTGAGGTGTGATCTGGAGTTGTTTATTACCAAGTGTGTCTCGGAAGGGATGACATTAAAGCAAACTCCTTTCTCCAATATAAATATCCACATGTTTACTGAAATACTGAAAAATCTGGAAAAGCAAAAAAAGCCACCAGTGTCTGTGAGATGCAGAATTATGGAATATGGGGTGGGGGGAAATGTCTACTGGCAAAAATTACCTATGAAAACTACTTCCAAAAATACGGTCAGAGGATAAAATTCTCTGTTCTCTTCCTGCAAGGAGAAACCACACATCTCTGAGAAAACTTTTCAAGTCATTTTTTGTCTCTGCAGTTTACAAAATGCTTTCACTTCAGGCAACATTTTTTACTATTTTGACAAGATACTTGGTACTTCCACAGGCATCTTGCCCAAGCTGAGAAGAAAATTCTCAAGACATCTTATTTAGAGTGAGAAAATGGGGACTGCACCTTAACAGGGATTTTACTTATTGATTTTTCAGAAATTCCTACCTTTATTCCAAGGAACTCACAATATTGTTATTCCCACTTTATACGTGAGATGAACAGAAACACAGACAGATAAAGTGAGTTATTGAGGAGAAATGCACTAAAGAACAGACAAGGGATAAAACCCAAGCCTGCAGGCCACTGGTTCAGTGTGCTGTCTGCAGGGAGCACACCAGCTTCTTGTAGAGACAAGAAACAATAAACACCACTGGGGGGAAATAAACCTGATATTTCAAACCTTTTTTTACAAAGAAAAAGGAAAGATACATGAAAGTTTTACTTGAGATTGAACTACAGCTGATTAGTGTGTATAAAAGACTCACATGATGTATCAGAATGTGTCATTCTAAATAAAATCTCACTTGATAATTAAAAACTTTTAGACAAAATGAGAGTCAAACACAGAAAAATCACAGAGCCAAGGTATCTCAGAACACTAAGCATAATTTTAAAAAAGTGTCATTCAATCTCATCTCCCCATATGTCACTTCTACAGAAGGTCCAGGTGTGCTGAGAACTCAGCCCCTCTTTCCTGAGTGCTGAACAAGCTCTGCAGACACACAGTTGGTCTGTCACAAAATAATGAGCTTTTCTTCACTGACTATTACCATCCTGAAGAGCAATATTCTTTTTTCACAGCCAGAAAGGCTCAGCACAAGCCAGAACTGACACAGAAGCAATCAGCACAGCGAGCTGAGCTGCAGAGCCAGCGGATTGCAATGGAAGCACTGATATCTGCAACAAGTAAAAATCCAACAGGTGATCCCATGAAACCTTCACACCATTCTCAGATCACTCAGAAACGGCTGAGGTATCTACCCAATCTGTATTTTTACATATTTGAATGCATGTGTAGGGAGTCACATTGGTCCAGCTGGCAGACTCTGCTCCAAGGATCTGCAGGACCCTGAGAGGCACAGGGGATCTCAGTCTGCCTCTGAGGGTTTGCCTCTAGCCAGAGCTATAAAGGTACTCAGATCAAAATGTACACACACAAAGTAACCCCAATGTGTCTTTATATAGATCCATATGAAAAGCTCTTTAGAAAAGAAATTTAAAAACTTTTCTTTTTCCCCCAAAAAGCTTGCTCTTCAAGACTCTTTGCTCCCCTTTGCTATTAAGGAATACATAAGGAAAAGAAGTATGCACGTTTCCTTGAGGTACTTTAACAACCCCTCTTTACCTTAGCTTTTTTATTTTGTGGTTTATGTATAGTTTCCCATAAAAAAATGAATGACTGTGAGACAAATGCTCCCCTTCCTCCCTGGAAGCAGAGGCAGAGGATGCTGTGGTGCTCTCCTGGCTGTGCCCCACGCGGGATGCTGCAGCTCCGAGTGTGTTATCACTATAGCTACAGCATTTATCCCGACAGGAGCTTCCTTACAGCCAAATCAAAATGGTGCCTAAATAATAAATACTGGAGACTTCATCTTCTACACACACAGTGATTTATGACCTGCTTTCTCACATGCCCTTCACTTTAGAAACTTGGCATGTGGTTTTACATAACCTGGGGTTTTTTCAGGACTCTGTTTAACCCTTGCTTTTCTTGGTCATACCTTACAAATAAAACGTAACTCAGGGCTTTCTACTTTGAGTAGTCACAGAAAATTGGGTCAAATACATACCCTGCCTGCTAAAAAGCATCTAATAGCAAAATAAAAACACCAGCTCAGAGACTTTTCCTGTTCTAGAGCTGAGCTTTGTAAGATGAAGTAGTTTTGAGAATTTTTTTTTCCTTCATGAGACCAAGATGATTCTTTAGTTCCTAAATATAAACAGCACACAAAAAGTTTCTCCTTGTCACAGACAGTTTCACAGAATGAAAAAGGAAGTCCTGCTTTTGGATGCAAACCCAAAACTGCAGGTATGATAACTATGACACAGGAGGCATCCAGTGCTTCAGCCAGAACAGCACAAAGTGCTCCTGGATGCTCTTCCTGAGCCAGCTGATGCCACTTCCTAATGCACAGAGACACAAGATCTGCTTGATTTCTCTGTAAAATCTCTTTATGGCATAGCCCTGGTTAGGCATTGATCAGTTTCTATGTAAGATTGCCTTTTATATTAAATTCAGCCCTTTTAATACTGTAAGTACTGTGTAGGTGATAGTTTCCATTCTGTAACTCTTAGTATTAAATTAATATTTGTTTAGCAAAATGTCTTGGAGGTGTAAGAATTCTCAAGTCTATAGTTCAAGCCAGCAGTCTAAAGAGAGAGTAGAACTGCAGAACAGTAGTTAGTAAATTACTTAACTAGCATAATTTCAATCCCATGCCTGGCCTATTGCTCTCATGACAGTCATCAGTGGCTGGAACAGAAGGAAAATAAAATTTCAGTTGCACACTTTTCAGCATTAACTTTTAAATTAAACCAAGATTTTAAAATGGATGTTTTCTGTCTTCCTCTTAAATTTGCTGACATCTTTAACCAAGACTAGCACTTTTCAAAGCAACACTAATGATTTTTGAAATACAATGCTGCAGTATTAGATCTGTATGCTTTAGTTAGAGCCACCTGATTGATCAAAATTGTCTCTATCACTATGCTATAGAACATTCCATAAACAATTAACTGCATTTAGCATTGTCACAGCTTAAAAATTTAATTTGATGGGAACAATTTGCATCAAGTTAAGAGTCTGAATCAGACAAATGATTATAACCAACAGTAACAGGAGACAAACAAGACAAATTCTCTTAAAATGCTTCACTACATTAGTAAGGGAATTATCATTTGCTAATGGCAAAAACCCAACTGCTTAGTAATCAGAACTCTGTCTGGAACTGCAGCCTATTCCCAGAATGTTTCAGATAGTTCATCTATAAGAAAAGAGTAAAAAAACCAGCTTAGTAATATAGACAAGTTTCTCATGCATTAAGAAAAATAAGCAGTGCACTATTCTAGGTGGTTAGACCAAAACATCAAAGGAAGGTCAAGCTGGTGGAACTGTAAATCTGGAAAAACCAAGTCCCAGAATCACATGGATTGGCTGTGGAGTGAAAAGGCCTAAGGAGATGCAGGACAAGGGGATGCACAAGACATGGAATTAGTGCCCAGTTTCTGGCTCAGTAAAGGAGATCAGAACATGTCAGTGTGACCAACCAAATATCACTGACAAAGCATGGCTTTCCTCCTCCTGGAAACACCACCTAGACATTCCTGGGATAAAATTCTGGCTGACACTTTCAAAAAGAATTGTTTCTTTAGAGAGAGCTAAAAACAGCCACATTTGACTACGGGGAGGATTAAAGCCTGTCTGCAGGAATGACTAAACCTCAGAGATCTGAATGTCACTGGAGGGAAGGAAACACCCTGGAATCACCAGCTGGAAGCATTTTCACTAGGAGTTTTAAAAGATGAATGGATATTGATTCCCTCAGTGTCCTATGGAAACAGTTGCTTTCAAAAATTATAGAGGAATTTGAATGGCTGAGAACAAAATGTGGAGCAGAAGCCACAGAAAGAGAAATACAAAATCAGTCTGAGCTGAAGCACCTGTGTCCTGCAGTGGCCACAGCCAGTGTCCAGGGAGGAGTGGACAAACAGGGGACACATGCAGTGGCACTGATCCAGCTAACACACATCTGCCAGCAACAAACACATCAAATGAACAGTCCATTGGCATCAACACTTCATTTAATTAGATTTGACAATATAAAGGAGTTAGTTGAAACAAAGTGGCATATTTGGAAAGAATTCCAAAGAGAAAGCTGTCATGCAGACACCTGAATATTCCCTGTTCAAGTCTTTTCCTTGCTCTTAGTCCGTTTTCTGCACTACCAAAAACAAGCAGTGAAGATCAGTATGTGTGAAGTACAGCTAAAATTTGCTTTAAAACACACCAAAAAATCTACAAGTTGGGATTACTGTTCATTTTAAGGTGGATTTTGAGTTTATTCTGTACAACATATCCAGTTAACTCAGAACTATACCAAAACCAAATGAAAATGGCAGGAATCTTGGCTTTGAAGCATCTGTGGCAACATGCAACAGCTGAAGCCATGCCAAAGGTTTATCGTTAGCTTGGCTAATTAATTCTGCTTGCCACCCAGCCAAAATGAATTAGCATCTATTCATCCAGTGCAGAATATTTTCCTCTTCCTCTTTCTGCACTGGTACAAATCATAAATTTATTTCCAAAGGGATCCAGATGCAAACCCTCAACATTTCTGTAGGCAAAATAAACCACGACGTATGTTCTTCTTGGCAAAGCCACCATTCAAAAGGTGCCTGGAGATATGCTATACTGATTGTGAGATATTATTGTGAGGTTTTATTATCCTTTTAAACAATAAAACAAGAAAAGAAACCAACATAAAAGCAAGCAGCTCTGTGCCAGATGTAAGAATTTAATGCTATCCATTCCTGACTCGCATTTGGAACATGTGCTTCAAATATGAAACTTTTCTAAGTCTCCCCAGGTGAACAGTTGATCTTATCTTGCAATTTCTGCCTCTTTTCAAACAGTGCACAGCCCAATCTAGCAGCTAAATGATCCTAAAAATGTCCTAGCTAAATAAAGGGGTTTTTTTCTTTAACACCTTCTTCCCCAAGTAAACATTACACTCCAAAGAAAAATTTCCTTACAATATCAGCTCAGAATTTTAGAAGGGAACAAGGGAGTGTGGAACCATTTGGGGCTTGTGCTCCCCCCACTTCTTTCATATTTAACAGATCTTTGCTACAAGTCTTCTTGCAGTTAGACTAAAATCTCCACTCAGTCTTAAAATCCCAGAATTTAAAAATACTTTTTAGTCACATATGGTGAAAAAGGTTTTTGAAGGTGCAGTAAAACAGTCAATCCAAAACACTGGGGCCAAGCTCCTCTTCTTCAATAGGCCTGAATACAATTCTTGCACACAGCTAGTTCTAGAACTGGTGGTTTGAAATCTCTGAAGGAGATGGTAGAAACTTCCTATTGTTCTTACGGTGACCTTAAAATAAATAATGTTATATGCAAATTAATGAAAAAAGAGCATTTCCTGGAAAAGCTTTGCAGATGGACAATCTTAACAGATTCTCTTGACTGAGATCTACCTTGAGGGAAGAAAAACATCCATTAAAAAAGAAGGTATTTTAGAATCTCAGCTTATCATTTGCTTTGAAGTGGACATGATGGAGACAGAAAAATGAAAGTAATGTCTAGATGAACAGGCATAAAATCAGCTTTCACTTGTGATAAATAAATTATGAAGATGTTTGTTCTCCTCAGCTGACATCTGTAAAGGCTTAACTGCTAAAAAGAGCATTTGGTTCACTTCAGAGATAGCTGAACTATTCTGTTACTTATTCTATTTTCCAACTGGTTCTTATTTACAGTAGAATTATTAAATATTTATTATAACAGAAAGCAAGTATTTTTGATTGTCTTAACTCCATGCCTTTCAGTGAAGTGATAACTTGCTTAGATTTTGTACATGAACCTACAATGTCATTGCCAAGAAAAGACACAAATGGGCTCCACCACTTGTCAAGGACTGTACACAAAAATACATTTGCCTGATTTTCTGTCAATTTAGTTGTTGACAACTTGCTAAACAAGGAGGAACAACACTACAATAATAGCTGACAGATGCTGTTTCCACTAACTTTCAAATTCCTCAAACCTCTCCAAAAACACATGCAGAATCCGATCTGCTTGTCTGTCGACGTGTGATTCCAAGCAGAGATGTTCTGATAGCACAGCCTATCAGTTTACATGGGATATTTTTACATTATCCAAAAGCACACGAACCACAAATGCCAGGAAAACATTCAGCAGAACTACTCGTCGTTCTGCTTACAAAACAAACTGCTGCAAAGCGGCACCTGTACAGTTTGTAGAGTCCAAATTTAGAATATGAGCTCAGTGTTTAAAGACACTCGAGCCTCTCCCATTTTCTGGCACCTGGTTTTGAGGAAGACTGGACCATCCCCTTGTCATTCTGTGCTGGTTTGTATTTTGTTCATGTGGGGATAGTTTTTTGCTGTCTGTGTGGTAGAAATATTAGAATAAAGGGTAAAAATGCTACTGTTGAAGAACTTCTAACCTGGCCAATAGGTCTAAAACATTGGTGTTGATTTTGTATAAAATGAAATGTCTTGTCTACTTGTTTCAAGTTCATAAATGCTCTATGACACACAAGTCATGCTCTTCATAATTAATGCCATTGCACAAGTTTCTTGGCAAAACCTAATAAGTTTGCCTTTAGCAAAGATTTTTTTCACTACTCACATGCTTTACCCTAGGAATTGAAATGATGGTTGATTTTTCACTATTTATTAGGGAGCCATAAGCAAGAATAGATCCTAAACTGTCCACACAAGTTCATGGGATGTCAATGTAATTTCTTTCCAATAAATCACTGCAATTCAGTACAGAGAGATATGATTAATCCCCTCTCAACTACCTAAATGCTGGGCACTTAGTAAATACCAATTTCTGGCACCTTAAACAATATTTATTAAAAAACAGCTGACCTTTATGTAGATGTTCTCTGCTGGCACATAAATGAGAACGTGGGTTAGCGAAAACCCCCAAAAAATGCACTGGAAATATGTACAAATCTGACTGTTATTGTTATTCCCCACTGAAAATTACAATTTGAATATTTTTCTCATCCCTTCCATTACTAGTTAAGTGACAAAGTCAAATGGGAAATCACAGAAATAGAAATATTTTTTCCTTGTGTACTCTTCTCACATTGATACTAGAAGCACATAAATCACTGTGTTGCTTTTCCTTCTTGGAATATCCAAAATCCTTTCCTATAGGGAAATGTTAATCATGGCCCAAAGGTAAACAAGGTTTATAGGCAATGCAGTTCCTTTGGGAAGCCAGGAAATAGGGGGTTTTATTTGATTTCTGGTATTCAGAGGTGGTGTTGAGGCTACAGTAGAAAATACCTCCATGCTTTCCTAAACAAGCAGTTAATAAAAAAAGTCTGCAAGACTTAACACTCTCTAGCTGCTCCACAGACCTCTTTTGAAGAGTAAGGCTTAGCACTTGATCTGCTCCATGTGGCCCTGCTGATGTCTGATGAGAGACTCTGAAGGATATTGTGGTTCCCCAGTTCTTTAATCATCATTTCATTTCACCAGGCAAGACCTGAGCGGCCTGACTGCTGTAGGCAGGCAAAGAGTCTTTTTTAAACATTATATAATGAGGGTGGGGAGATTAGGCACTGGTGCCTTAAGCAGTGCTCGTATTTCAGTCACTGAATTGTTTCACTTCAAGCAGGGAAGAACAAAATTGCTTTAGGAGAACGCAGAAGTTCTAGAGTTACAACAAAGTTGATTGCAGTGTGAGGTTCTGGAGTCTTCTCCTCACCACAAACCTGCAGCTGCCAACACCACAGACATGGACAATGTCCTGCCCCAGGCTCAGCCCCTCTGCCCCAGCCAACACCTGGCATTGCACAAATCCTGCAGCAATCCCTGCCCTTCAGCTCAGAAGGATTTCCTGAAGAACAGCAGCAAAGGAAGGGAAGCTGGCAGTGTGTGCTGCCCACAACCAAGCACAAGAGTTATTAAAAACACCCTGCTTACAGGGGGATTTTTTAATTCCTAAGGCATTAAACATCTGAAAAATGTTTTGAGAAGACAAAGAGGCAGAGAAGAAGCTAACCTAAGTAAAGAAGATTGACCTAGGACTGAAAATAGATTTTCTTATTTATTGGAAGGAACAGGTGGATGAATTATACAAATAATTTGTGTCTCCATTTCCTTCCATCCATCACACTGTTTTATCCACCTCTTCTGCTGCGTACATTCAGCTTTATGAAACACATACAGTACAGTTTAAATTATTCATTTTCTTTTCAGTTCCTTCTAACACCAGTTTCAGTTCATTGACCTGTATAACTCATTGATTTAACTAATGCATTATCTACAATATTATATATTATTAACTAAGTTTGGTCTCTCAAAACATCTCCATGACAACGTATCACAATAACATGCTCACATTTGTCTGGCCTATAAAAGGATTTCTTCCTTTTCAGTTCACTCTCAGAAGAAGTAAATTAAATATAGATTGCTCTAGTCCTGTAGCAGTAGCCAGATTAGCAACTGATACCCTAATCCTGCTCTCTCCGAATAAACTGCAACTCTCTCAGGCCCTGTATTCCCCCTGCCACAGGTATTATTAATCAAAATTTTCTGCCGCATTGACATACACTAGTAAAAAACATAAAATCTCTGAGGATATAAAACGCTCTCAACTTTCAGTAATTCCAAAAGAAAGGCAAGAGGCATTTCATACAAAGACTAAATAAAAGGCTTTTTTTGAGTCACAATAAATACAGAACCCCGCTGAACCACTGCCAGGAAAAACTGCAAACTCTGCCCTCCTCACCTAACTCAAATGTCTCGTACCTCCAGGGAAGGGAATTCTTGCCAACACCATAATCTGTGTTTTCTGCAAAGTCATCACTGAATCTAATGTGTAGGACTGCAACAGATTACAGAAGAAATGAGAACATCATTAGCACAGCTATAAAAAGATGCAGAAATGATGTGGGGTGATGCACTCTGGTGAAAACATTAAAGGGAACTTGTTTAGCTTGAAAAACACAGTTGATGACTGCAGCTTCACCTACTCTGCATTTCTTTCTTGTATTAAAAGAGCCCCAACATTTTGTCCCCACTGAAATAGAGCTTTATGTTAGTTAAACACTGGCGTGCTCTTCAGGAATACAAGCAGGAGCTGAGGACATTTTGCCATATTGCAAAGGGAAGGAAGGGCTGGGACTCTGCAGGGCTGGCAGCTTCCACTGAAACCTGTGAGCCTTTTACCAGATAAATATTTGTTTTCCCCATCAAAACATTTGTTTTCATAGAGTTTTTTTTCTTGTTCTTTCAGGTGTTAATCTTGATAACTCTTGCAACTCTTAAAGAAAAACAATCCAGAAGCTGGTGGGGCTTTCAGAATAGCTTAGTTCATTCATTTTCTCATACCCTTCCTCACGCAGCAACTCTGGCAAGGAGAAATTAACACCATCCTACATCTCCAGAGTGTCAGCTCACATTGGGCTGGTTTGACCCTTGTTTAAAAAAGAAGAAAAAAAAATTTCTTTGCTTTCGAATGTTAAGTCATGACTGAACAATCCTAATCTCTCCGAAATGACAGAACAAATCATCTGGGCTCGCAGAAGCTGTGAGTGTGCAGCTTAGCATCCCACAGCCTTTGGAAAGGCAACACTGGGGCAGCTCACTCACGTGAAATTTTGTTTTTAACAGCAGAGTCTGAGATGGAAATAACGTTAATGCTGCAAAAGCCTTTCAGGACAGGAGGCACACCGGAGGAGGTGGAAGCAGCGCGGCCAACCTGCCCGCGGCGCTCGCAGGTGCAGCGGTGTCGATCTGGTGCCCTCTGCTGCTCGCTGCCTCAGCCCACCGCAGACTGCCGGGCCCACGGCACCCACTGCTTCCCTCTGCCAGAGCCAGGGCACGGACTGGTGAGCTCTGAAACACGTTTCACAGGCCCCCATGGGAGTGCCCACCGAGCTGGACACACTGGGCTGCAGCCACGGTGAGACAGCGAGTGCCATGGGACAGCAGGGTCAGTGCTGGCAGTGCCACCACTCCTCTGCTGCAGAGCACAAGAGCCTTGCCAAGTGAGGGCCTTGCTGCCCTTGTAAAATCCTTGCTCACTTCTGTTACCCTAGCTAACTAGAAAAGCATTCTGGGAATGACTCAGCTGAACTAGAGGTGAAAAACTAGTTACATAATTGTAAAACAATTATTAGAACCAGTAAGTGCTCACACCGTGGGGCTGTGGTTGGTTACACCTGATACCTGCTCCTATCCTAGTCTATGGTAGTTAAGCACATTTCTTGTGCCTCACAAGTATGTAAACACATAACAAACTAACAGTATGAAAACCCTGGAGTTTTGCAATAAAGTGTCTTCTCCATACCATCACAGAGTCCATAAGTGCCCTTAAAGAAACCACACTCCTCTCCTTAGGCGGATTAGAGCAGCCCAATTGCACCTCCTGGGACAGAGCAGCACCAGCCTCCTGCAGCTGCTTCGGGAAGAACAGCCCTGAGCTGCTGTGGCACTGCCACCTCTAACAAACAGCCCTGAGCTGCTGTGGCACTGCCACCTCTAACAAACAGCCCTGAGCTGCTCTGGCACTGCCACCTCTAACAAACAGCCCTGAGCTGCTGTGGCACTGCCACCTCTAACAAACAGCCCTGAGCTGCTCTGGCACTGCCACCTCTAACAAACAGCCCTGAGCTGCTGTGGCACTGCCAACTCTAACAAACAGCCCTGAGCTGCTGTGACAATGCCACCTCTCCCCTGCCAGCAGAACGCTGGGGGGCTCCTTACCCATGATGAACTGAAGTTCATGAAAGGACAGCTCTGCAGGCTGCTGAGGACCAGGAGCAAATGCAGGGCTCACAGCTCCCATCTGGGACTGAAATCTGAACTCGTTATTCACAGCCACTGCTGGCAACCAAGGTACGGAACGTAACAAAACCCAAAAGCCATAAACGAACGTATTTTTAAGTTCTTAGTCTGCCTAAGTAAGTATTCTGATGAGTGTTGTATCTCCTGATGTTAAGAAACCAAAATGCAAGCCAATATTCACAATATTCAGTTGGCAACTTCTTCAGAGCCCATGATCTACCATGACTGGACTCTCATTCTCAACAAGTGGTTCCACTGCAGCAAAGGTTCTTATTTGCCCAGACAATAAATACATTTTTCAGTATATTTCATTCTATATGTCCAGTTTATCAAATGGAATAAAAAGCCAATTACATTCCACAAATAATAGTTTTGACACTGACACAGTTAAATGTTGAAAGTATTTCCTCAAGCACTTCAAATACTAAAAATTGAATCCATATATCATTCTGGTTGGAGGCTGTGAATGACTCCATGGTGAAAAATTAAAACCTCTCCTTTAAAATTAGGTTATCACAACAAATAGTCATATTTATAATTCTTTAGTATTTGTCTTCAGGCACTGTGTAATTTGAATTAGCATCTGCTCTTGACACAAATTTTAGTCTAAGAATACATGTGTAAAGTGAGCATCTCTTTTTCTAACTCACATTAAAGATTCTACATCTTGGCTGGGGTTAAGAAAGGTATTTCACATGTATCTTTTGTCATAGCAGTTAAAAACCCCAGCTTGTCAAACTGTCTCATTGGTAGCAGTTAAAAGTAAGATTCTAATACATTTTGGGTTTGCTTCTATAACTGGAAGTCTCAAATATGCAAGATTATTGTGTAACTATGTGTGATTTGAAACAATTATACAATTTTCTATTAGAAAACTCACTCTGAACAAAACACAGCATTTGTCCACCCACACTGCCCAAAAATATTGACAATACGTGGAATTTCACAGACAATGAATCGCCTTGCTGTGCCAAGGAGAAAAACCCCTTGCAAATAAGTACATGAGACTCATCTATCTGGTAAATAAACTAACAGCCTGTCCTCCCCTTCCTTTTTCCAGCTGCCACCCACGAGACACTGTTCAATGCACCAAACAAAGCCCACGAGGAATGTCTGGCTCAGATGTAGCCACACAAAGGGCTTTACCAAACCATCCCAACACAGCTTCCATCACTGGTCCATTTGTTTCCTGCCAGCTGAAGGCCACCCTGTTCCTGCCAGCACGGACAGAGCTCAGCCTCAGCACCCACGGGGACATCAGCACCTGGAGAAGGAAGCAGGCACAGCTCAGACTCACTTTATGAGTCAGTGGCCACACACTTCCAATCCATCCCTCACACATTTTGGGAAAAGCTGGGCCCAATGTGCCATCATTCAAATGTAATATGATATTTTCGCCACCCAGTTTGTTGAAGAAAGGCTCTGGGATAAATGAAAGGTAAAATCCTTGGATAAATAAACTCAAGTCTGTAAAATATTAGCCAATGTTTTCATAACTTTTCCAGCAACTATAGTTTCTAATAGATCAAGTGTGAGTGGATAAAGCTGCATGGAGAAGTCTGAGCAACAGAGATGGACACATAACACCTTTCCCTATAATGCACAGATATCACATCCTCCAAACTTGCTGAAAAGAACTACTTTGGTTACAATTTATATTTAATACACTTGAAGGTGAACCACGATGAGAAACTTAATATCAAGTTTGTCAGCTGTGTTATTTCAGGGAAGTTTATTCACTCCTGTAGCTGTGAAGGTATGAAACAAATGGATGTTTTCCCCACATTAAAGCAAATAAAAGCATCTTTTTCACAGTAGTGACTAAAATACAGTTACAGCTGAAATATTTCTCAGGAAGTTCTCAGAGAGCACAGGTTCACTGCTCCCTATATATTCACTGCAGAAATAATGTAATATCTACAGCAGCTACAGTAAGTTATATGCTATTTGTGTTTACTTGTCTCTTTTTCATAAATCACTTTTTTTTTTTTTTTTTGCTCCAACAGAGTGTTTATTGTCTGCCTGCCTTGCACTGTTGCTACAGCTTCATCTTTTTCCTTCCCTCCCTGAGTTTGTATTTACACTCTGCACTGTGTTTCCCGTTATTACCATAAATGTGGAAAACACTTTTAACAGAAATAATTTAAATCCAAGAAACATTCAGTGAAGAAAACCAAGACTGTCTGGATGGCCAAGAATATTTAGCAACAACCAGGTCAGTCTCTCTTTATTTTCAAGATTCCCAGTTCCTTCTTCCACCCCAGGTGTCCAGAGAGCTCTTCAGCTTTCAAGGAGCTAAAGGCAGGTGACACGAGGACTGAAGGGACTGCTGCATGCATCAGTTTTTGTTCACAGAAGTAATTGTCTCTTGTAGTTATTGAAGAGATTCACAAACCATTAGTCTATAATTTAAATAACTTGGAATATCGATAATTTTAAAAACTCAGAATTATCAAGCTGAGCTCTCAATCCTGTTCACAGTGCTGAGGATGCAACAGGCACTCGAATCCTGTCACAAACACTTGGGAGGTGACACAGAGCAGCCCAGCCATGCATCTGACATGATTTCAGATCATGTTTGATACATTACACCTTGAGAAAGCTGAAAGAGCCTCCCAACAAGGTCAGCTCCAGAGTAACAATGTTACTCTTTTTAGGTTTAGCCTTTTAGGTTTATTTCTACCTTTAGACCTAGAGCCCAAAATGTTAAAAGCTCTACATTTGTAACACACCCAGAATACATCAAATAGAAACTTTGGAAGAAAATGTTCATGAAGATATGCAAAATATTTTACTGTGCCAGTACTTGCGGTTTAGCCTATGAACTCTTATTTCTGGCCAACCTGAAGAATGATTTATTGCTATTTAAACAGTTCCTCTAACTTAAAAATTCAGAATACAACAGCCCAAAAATGTGTCTGACAGAGAGAAACTGGCACCAGTGCCATGTGTCAGATGTCAGTGATGACAGAGAGTGACACCTAGCACCAGGCAGCCATCAGCCTGCCCTGGCTTCTCCTCCCTAGTCGGGGAAACCAGAAAGCAGAAACCACTTGGCTCTCCTCTCCTGCTACAGAATCAGTCAAGTAAGCTTGATGATAAGATGACATTCTAGCTAATTAAAATACACCAAAAACTACATTTTTTCAGTCTTCTGTAGTACTTGTAGGGTACACCAGGAATGCTGAGTCACTCACATTTGTTTCCCTCTACCAAAAAAAAAAAAAAATTAAAAAATCCATGTGTGTTACCAAGTTAATTACAGGAAACCAAGCCAGGGAGCTGAACAAAGTCTGCTTAATGGTCTTAATATTTTAGGCAGTTTTGCCTGGTTTCTTTTGTCTTAAAAGAATCTGAGGGGGGGGAAAAAAGGAAACAAAAGATCTGCTTTTTCTACTGGAAATAAGTTTTGATTTTTGTCTGGATAATAAGAATTTATAGTGTTGTTGAAAGGCCCTGGAGACAGTCCTGGAGACTGAAGTAATTTATTTACTCATAGAACAAGCACAAAGCATACAAGCACCTGCCCCAGGAGCTCAGCTAAAATCCTCCTGGACCTGACCTGGAGCGACACCCCACAGAGGTGAAACAGGGTGCCCTGCTTCCCTTTCCACTGGGGATATTTGTTTTCCCTTTCTTTAATTTATTTCTTTCATTTTTCTCAGTTTTTTCTTTTTTTGAAAGAGTGTATGAAAAGCAAGTTGTCCATCCAGCAGCAGTGCAGAGAATACTCCATAAATGTGATTGGAAATTCTGCCTACTCTGAATGAAGCATTAGACCCCCGTGAGGTCACTGATGTGGATTTAGGTCTTTGTTACTAAGCAAACAGCTAAGTTTGGAACCTTCAAAAAAGTGGGGGGAAAAACCAGGATATGAATGCACACAGACAGCAAACCCAGAAAGAACAGCCACATTTGTGAGAAGAGAGTTACTGTTTGGATTTACGGAGTGCAGTGTACTAATGTGTACAACGAAGCAGACAATCTAATGACTCAGAGTGCTAAAAAGGAGGGAAAATATAAATCCACAGAAGTCACAAGATAGACTTTCAAGATTAATGGGGACAAGCCAAACATTCCAGATGTTCTAGTCCAGGGTTCTTGTCTCCATGCTACAGAAAATCACCTTTCCCAAGGAAAAAACACCATTTATCTTTCAACCTGCACTTTCGTTCCCATTACCACTCATGAATAGTCAATTTTCATCTATCTGCTTTTTCTTCCACTTATAATCAAAATGAAGGAGCAAATTTTCTTTGTATATAAAGCATTTTAATAAGTGTCTCTGAAGACAAAGTACTACAGAGGCATTCATAATATGTTATTTATCAAGATGAAGCAAAACTATTACTTTTTTTCCATAACTGCTGTTTAAATTATACAAAAATACCCATATCAGTTCTAAAGCTGCCACTGCCACCATTTTTCTTCTGCTGTAAAACCACATTAGCACAGCTAAGTACATACCCTATTTACTGGACAAAATTTACTGTTCTAATTACTGGACCTGTTACAGCCAGAGGAAAATAAGAGTTATTGGGTTTTGCTCTGAAGAGAGAAGCTATTCAACAGGAAGTTAACAGTGGGATACAGGAGACCAAGAATCTGATGAGTCTATAACTTGCTGTAACTATGGAAACCAAGGATTATAACAAAATATTCCCATTTTAATCATGATCCCTAGAGGACTGCCATCCCTAAATTGATTCTGTTCTTAAATTCAAGATTTTTTAAATTTAGTAACCCAATACCAGCCACAAAAAAGTCACCTTGAAAGTCTCAGAAGAGCCACACTTGTCCATGTGTCCCCAGCACTAGGACTGAGTGGAGTACCAGGTAGCACAGTTCCACTTCAGTCATTCCAAACCCATCACTCTCTTCACCAAGCCCCTGAGGATGCTGAATTCTGAGTTCCAGCTTGCAAACAGAAAGGATTGTCCCCCATGTTAATGCTAGGAACTCAAACTCTCAGAAGAACAAGCAGTATGAGCTATGTCCAGGTTTTCTAAAGCCCTTTTTTGGAAAGGGCTGAATAACACAGGGGCACCAAATGTGCTATCACACTGCAAAGTGCTCAAACCCCCAACACCTCAGCAGGGTTTGCAAAGCAAAAGTGTTCAGAACATGAACTGAACACAGGACACAGCAACCTGGAAGATTAAAAGGAAACCAACAACTTCAGCACTGAGTTTCAAGAGCTTCCTGCTTAGACTGGAATTTCCAGGAAGTTTGAAAGTAAGTTCTTAATCACTGTTAAGACTACACTCTTATTTTAGACAGAAATACAAGAATTTGTTTGCATGGCTACTTGCAAGGCCTGCACTGCTCCTTCTAATTCAGCCTCTAGAATTCACTGTGACAAATCTGAAATTCCTCCCTGTCATGTTTGGTCCTTTTGAAATAGGAAAGAAAAAAAAAATGTAGAAACTCCGAAGCTAAAGTAAGTTACATGAAAAGGCTTTTTATAGAAAGTCCATGGTAAACAGGCTTCTGTAGGAAGCAGGATCTCAGAGATGCCTGCAATCTCACAAATACACAACTGGTGAGGAGGGACTGGAGGAACCTTGGCTGCTGCCAGGGACATCCATGGCACAGGGGCCCTGAGGGGACACCAGCCCTCAGCTTCAGTGACTTAAAGCTCAGACAAACCTTTAAGGAAAAGGCTTCCTGGGATTTTTTCCCCTTTGTATTCTATTTCTAAATTTCTGGGGGTAAGGCAGCCTTGCTCTTTGCTGTATTTTACTGACTCTTCCTTAATCAGGCAGAGTCAGAAAAGAGCTCTCGGCATGACCTGCCACCACATTCCTTGGGAGCAACAGCTTTCAGCAGCCCAGCGGAGTGATTTATAATCCAGGCATGGCTGGGGGCTGCCCAGGGGTGAGGAGAGCTTTTCCTAACAAATTGCACAGGACCGAGGGGCTTGGCAAAGCCACCGTGTCAGGTCAGCGGTGTGGCACCTCCTCAGCCACTGCCACACCACGAGCAGCCTGTGGGAGGGGGAGGATTGTGATTTTGCAGCTAATTATGCATGTGGTTACCATATTTGAAACTCAGCTTCCCACACGGCGATCAGTCACTGCTGCACAAAGTCACACGCCAGCTTTAGGTCTCCCCTCTCTGTCTGCCCCAGTCAGATGGAATCCGGTGAGGGTGAGGAGCCAAGAATGTGCAAACAGCGCCTGACTCTGCTTCCCAGCCCTGCATTTCAGCAGAGATGCTGAGAGATAAACAACCCTGCTCTGAAACCAGGCCCATCACAAATATTTTGCAAATACATTATTTTCCTCCATTAAAGAAAACCCCAATTTCACCTTTAAAAACCTGAAAACGCAAAATCCTGAATCGTATTTTTCAGAGGAGCAGTTAAGAACAAGTTTCATAAGTTAGCTTCCAAATAAAATAAAGAAACCAGCCTTTATTAAATTATATGGAAGGGGGTCAGAGATTAAAAATCCTCTGCCTCTCATTATTAGACTTGAGATGACAGATTCATTCCAGAGCACAGAAGGAAATATATTATCCCAAAACAGGATATGAAGTTCAGTCCCAGTAGATTAGTCTCTGTTAAGTAAATTTATTGTCTGATCTTTTAACTCTCCACCAAACTGCTGCCCAAGATTCTCTTCCCTAACAGTATTAAAAGCCCTTTCCTTCTGTTCCTTTCCCTTCCCTCTCCAGTTTTACCCCCAGAGCTCCCCAACATCCAACTCCTCTGGTTTCATTCCCATCAGGGCTCTGGTGGTGCATGAATCTCACAGAAAAACAAGGAGGGAGGAGGGAAAGGACTGACAACTGCAGCCACCAACGAATAAAGCCAGGCTGTGCTCTGAAGGGCTGGGCAGCAGATAAAAGCTGGACAAATGCAGGACAAATGCAGGATAAATGCTTCCCTGGGTTCAGAGAGCAGCAGCAGCAGCAGGCCTGGTGGGGTCTCTGCCTGGGTATCTGTGTGTGTGTGCCTGGGAACTGCTCTGTAATTTGGATACAGACACTGAGGGAAACCTTCAAAAGAGCCGTGGTGTGTTCTGGGAAGAATTAAATGTACTGTGTGAGGGTAGAAGGCACATCAAACAAAGAGCAACTCTATCCCCGCTCTGTTTACCAAGGCAGAAGCAATCTTCCATACAATGATACATTTCTAATACACTGTTTAGTCTGACTTTAGACCCCATGAAATTATTTGCAAAGACAGGGATTCCTAAAAAATTCCAGTAGAAAAAGGCAGCCTTTTCCTCATCCTCCCTTTCATTCCCTTTAATTCCATGAAATTTAATTGTATGACTTAATTGCATAAAAGAGCCACGTAGTGACAAAACCAAAATAACAAGAAGTTATTTCAGAGTGCTGCAGCTACAAATGTTTCTATATGGGCTCTAAGATGCTTCTGTCACCAAGAAGGACAAATATTTCACAAAGATCACAGGTACAACATGCAATACCCCTACTGCTTGATTCCCCCTGTAACACAGCTTGTGCTTTCTTCCTCTAAGAGTAAATTATAAAAATATTCCCATCAGGTGCTTGGGCTCAGCACTTTGCATGTTTTCATGTAGAAGAGCTGCGATGTACCATCTTTATGCATGGAAAAATTGCAGAGAGCTTGGTCTCACCAACAGAGTGTGCTGTCAGTTCGTTATTAGATTGAGGGCAACACCATTAACAGAGAATTTATTTTATTATTTTATCTGGTGATCTATTGCAGCGACTCTGTTCTATAATAAAATGTTTAAATAGCTATCTCCATTTAAAACAATTGATTTTCACAGCATCTGCTGCAAAATGCCGTTCTTGGCTCCGTCTTGCCTGGCTGATGATGCTCAGCACTGAGCTGCACAACTGTTTCTGTGCAAACCCGGCTCTTATTTACTTTGGGGGTTTTCTGTTTCTCTTTAGACTCTGCGTGGGGAAGGCATGGGAATCACAAACAACACATTTGGCAACTCTTCACATCACCGATGGTTAAAACAGCCAGTCCTAGCCACAAAAGCATCCTTGTGTAGACTATTTTTTCCACAAATTGAGTAATTCTAAGATGGTTACTTGCTCAACTTGCACCCTACCATTTCAGCTCATTGTATTTTCACTCTGTACAACATGCAATTATTTATTACTGAAATTTATTTCTAAAATAATCACTGTGGAACAATTTCAGGATAAAAAAAATATTCAAGGAAAGAATCCTGCTCTATTTTCTGTAAAGCTTTGGTTCTGTTTAGACCCAGAACCCCTTTTTAATATTTCAAGAGCTCTTGAACAGATTTGATGTTATTGCAATGACAAAGTGTTCCTCAGATTCATTTTCAATGAACTCTTAACACCACAGTCCAGGAAAAGAAAGCTCTGCGCTCTTCTCATTTCACTTGAATGCAAACAAGACCCACACATAACAAACCCTGAAGGTCTCCAGCCAGAAGCCTGCATAACCCATTATACTTATATTCCAACTTCCCTTTCCTTGAAAACTCATTCTTTGAGCAATCCCACATTTGTAAGTAACCAAAAATACATTTATTTCTATTGATGTAAGGCACTCAGCAAGTGGCTTCCCCCAGTCTGTGTGTTCAGCACTGCTTTGAAAACAGGCTCCGAGTCATCTGGTGAAAGAGTCAGTGAGGCTACAAAGCAAACTGATCTACCAGACATCTGTACCTTGCTCCCAGCGTGACACACGGGAGACACTTACATCTGCACAGAAATATTTATGGGGACATGCAGGAAAGGCTCTCACTCACACACACCCACCGGGAGAGCTCCTGGGTGATCAGCTGAGCTACTGCACTGAGATCCTCTTAGCACAGCGCTAATCGCCTCTGATAAACTTGATCCTCAGTGGAATAGGCCATGTAGGCTCCATCCAAAGAAATTCCTGGCTCTATCCAAAGAAATTCATCCAGAGCACTAAAGGAATTGAACACATCCACTGTTAATGTAAATAAGATGACATTAACACAAATTTAAAGCAAGCTACACAACAGGGATTTCTGGGAAAGCATGCTATGGATAGGGTCTGTCCCTGTCCAGATGTATCCAACAGCACCACACAGCTGACCCCACCAGGAAAAAAAGTCTGAAATATTCCTTTTTGTCAGTTTGAAGAGGAATGCTAACACTACTCATCTACAGAAATTATACAGAAGCAAAAAACAAATGAGGACAGCAGTCCTCATGCTTGTCTGACTCCCTCTGCACTCCCAGAACCAAGTCCCCCAGTCCTATTTCATGGCACAATCTATGAACCAAAGCATCGTTTCCATTAAATGCAAGCAAATGAAACTAATTTTTCATTGAATTCTAAATATTTGCTGAAACCGATCATTTAATGCGAGAATTCTCCAACTACCAGGGCAGGAGAACAAACACTGATGCTATTTAAGTACAAATTCAGATGCACAAGATTCTGTATTAAACACTGAACAATCATTCACTCGTGCAGGACAAACACTGCATGATCACTGATACTTTTATGCTCTATTAAACTGTATTCTCCAATGAGCATTGCACCACGGTTCAGAGGTGGCCAGAAATATTAACATCCAAACTATGGAATGCTTTAGTCTAACTAGGCTGAAAGGTCTCCCTCGTGGGACTGGCTGCTTTCAAAAGTGGTATTGATACCAGCAGCGTGAACACTATCACTGAACCTCCCTGCTGAAATAACACCCAGCTCTTGGAGCCATGTGAACACCACTAAAACTCAAATGGTATTTTCTGTACAACTGTTACCATCACCCTGAGCAAAAACGAACAAAAGAAAACAAAACAAACCCCCACAAACCAAACCGCAGCACAACTCCAATGAAACTTCACTTTTAAATCACACATTCTATCCTTTTCATTGGGCAAAACTTGATTTTACTGCCTATCGTAGCAGACAGCAACATACTGAACAACAAAATATTGTAAAGTGCAATTAGAGCAAAAGCCTTCAAGGTGACTCATTAATACAGGAATGTGGCCTGAGAATCACAAATTCTCACATCTCTCCATTTAATCCCAGTGGAAATGATGAGTGTACAAACAAGTAAAGAAATTCCTCAGAACTGTAACGCCTGCAGTTCTTTGCTCCCCTACACAATTAATCACTGAATGAGGTACCTGCTGGAATTCCAAGTGGCTGCTGTGTTCTCAGTGCCACAAGGAGTGTGGTGTGAGGCTCCCAGCCTGCACAGGGTCCAACATGCCATTGCAGTGCTGTCATTCCAGTGCTGTAATAATTCCAGTGCAGTGCTGCTAATGCTGGTTAGCATTCCATCCCCTGACTCGTCAGCCAGAGCGGATAACCATCCTGCTCTGGAGTCATTCTTTAAACAACATCTCACAAAGCAGATGGAGACAACTTACGGAAAAAGTGAAAGATGGATTGGAAGCACACTCCAAAAAAAAAGTTATCATCCTGCTAGGTTTGGATTAAAAAGTCGTATTTCATAATGAAAGCCAAACACGCTGAGAAGGCAAGACAGTAATCCTGCCTGAGAAGGATTGCTTCAGAAATCAGTTTCTGAGTTCAGAAATTAATTAGTACAGAAACTAACTGAAACCCCTGTGCATTAAAAACCCAGATTCACTGGCCACTTCTGTTTCTCTCAGAATGAAAATGTGTCATTTCAGGAGGGTCACAAGAAAGCCAGCAAAGGAAAACGTAAGGAAATCTCTTCATATGATAAAAATGGAATGACTAATGTGGGTGACTCAGTTTAATTGCATGACTTTCAACTAAGTGTATTCACAGGGACAGAAATAACACTAATTTAAAAGGAATATCTGGGAAAAATTATTTTGGATCAGTAAAATACTTATGCCAGAAAAAAATGTCTGGGTTTTCAGAGCAGTATCTTGTGCACAACTGCACCCAAAACCAGCAGAAATGGGGTTTTTGTCTCTTCCCACTCATCACCCAGGGCCCTAGAGGTTGGAAGGGAAGCTTGGATTGTCCCTAGCCTAAAACAGGGCCAGCTCCAAGGTCAGACATGGCTGCTCATGGCTTTATCCTGTGTGATCTTCAAACCCTCTGAGGATGGAGATTGCACAATCTGGGCACTCTGGGATCCACAGCTCAACTGCCTTCATGGAAAACAAGCTCCATCTTAAATCCAGATATTGAGATGCAGGATGTAGCATACAGAGCCCCCCAGGCAGCCTGAAAATTATACTGGTTTTGTAGCAAAATGCAGAAGCTGATTTTTCACTTACCATCTAATAGTATTTATTATGCTATGCTACTCACAGAACTTCACTGTTATGTTTCTTGTGTAGAGGAATAGAAAAACAACTCATGTGAGTCTTCAGGTGCCAGATCTGAAGCAATTTGGGATGGAGAACAGTTGGTGTAGTAATAAGAGCTCAATTAGCACTAATTTGGGTCTACTTAACCTCTTCATATGGTTTAACAGAGAGTACAAACCCCAGCTCTGTTACCACTGGCCATCCCTGAGCACGTGAACAAGAAATATCCATCAGGTACCCAAGAGATTTCAATGCCATCAGGAATGGCAGAATCCTGATGAATGCCATATCCTTCTCAGTCATTCAGAAACACACATGATTTCTGCACTAATCATGTGCAGAGAAGCAAAGGGAAGAAACCATCCCATGCTTCTGTGAAATTCAGGAGTATGTAGTTATTGCCATGATGTTATACTTAAAATTTTATTTCATAAGTATCTCGTATATACTTATATACAACAAGTATGATTAAACTGCATTTCACTTTCCTTTCAAACTCTTTTGAGATGCCGAAATATCCCACATTCGAATTTATTATCAAGCAGCTCTATTTTTCTCCTCTTAGCAGCTACCAAAACTTGGAAACAATCACCATTTCAGAATGAATAATTAAAATAATTTGAATGCAGCAACATCCTGGAAAGCCACGATCATAAACTCACAATCCTCATAGCTATCACATTTGGCTGTGTGTACTGAAATGTAAAATAATGAAATTGTGAATGAGATCATAAATTCAGTAGCAAGCATAATTGCTAGTCCTACAGAAAACTATTAGAGTGGTAAGTTGATTTTCTTGTCATTCCCATTCTGCATTAAACGAAAGAAAGAAAAAATAAAATGCAATCAATGTAATGATTTTTGCAACAAGCATCTAATTGATTTTTCTGCCACTACTATAATTTACAAATAGTCCTGTAGTAATTGTTTGGTTTAACTGGATACATCAAACAAATGTTCTGACAGTGATATTAATTATGACACATTTTACCCATAGAGAAATTATTTAAAGACAGACAATGTATTCCATAAATGAAACACATCTCACAATGAAAAACTAATATACACTAATAATACAAGAGGAAAATAATGCCAATTAGTCTACTCTAATTTTTGACGTCACTCTCGCCTCACTGAAATTTCAGATAGCATCAGTAGGCAGTACAAATCAAGCAGTTCATTGTTTGCACACTTTCAGAAAATGTATTTTATTTCAGGTTTCAATAAACTATTTTCCTTTTTAATGCAGTCATACTCCTATGACTCTCTGTCCATTTTATTGCTCTTCCAAGAAAAGCCAAATGATGCAACCATCATTCATTCCTTACTGAAAAATCTGCACGAGGAGCTGGGGTGCCTTTGCCTGCACCCAGCCCTACAGGACACACTGAGTATAGATGACAAATATAGAAACCTGAAAGCAGCAGGTCCTGTGCTCACTGCTTCCAGCCCAGCACTGTCCCCATCAGCTGGGCTGCTCCAGGGGCCTCCCAAGGGACTCTCTCAGTCCCTCCCACCACCCTTTGCCATGCTCTGAAGGAGATGTTCTGTGCCTTGAGCCTAAAAACGAGCAATGTTCATGAACAATGGAAATTTCTCATCAGTGGTTGAAACTGAGACCTTCAGAGAGACTTGTATCAACACCACATGAAGGAATTATTTTTCATAACTGACCAAGAGTTAGTTATTAATTCTGAACTGAAGCAATGAAATTTTAAGGTCTCTTCACGTAGAAAAGTGCTGGTGTCTGGTTTCTCTCAATATTTATGTAGTGAGGTTATTGCCACCACTGAAAGCAAAAAATGATACATTTCTGTTGGTTTTACCTCCTTTTTCTAGCAGCTGATGGTCTGTGACACAACATGGGCAATGCACCTGATCAGCAGGGATGTCAAATGTTGGGAGCCACCTGTTAATTAGGAACATTTATCATTTGACAGCTCCAGATCTCTTCTTACTGGAGCCCCTCTGGAAGAATCAAGCTTGCTCCTGATAAATGCAATCTTCTGCAAGGAAAGGGCAGATGGAGTCTCTCCCATCAGAATCAGCAGCTGGTGATTATTTAGTTCTGCTCATTCTGTATTTCAAACCCCTCTATGGCTAACCCTCTGCTAAGACCTGAGGACACCTGAGCCAGGTGCTCACACTGTAGCTGGGGCAGGTGTATACCTTCAAAAGAATGATTTAAAGACACATTTTTGCTCCAAAAATTCTTGAAATGGTGATAGTGAGGTGTTTGTGCTCACGTAAGAAAGAAGCTGCAAAACAGAACGCAGTACTTGATGCTGTCCTGTAACACAACCAAGGAACTGCATGTCCAACCAATTGGTAATTACATGAGCAGACTTGCTGTCCCAGCTGGCCTCAGCCGTGGAGTTATATCATCTGTTATGTCAGGAACATCAACATCTTCCTAGTTTCACATTTCTCAACTTTCCAATTCAGCCAATAACATGAAAGAACATTGAATTTACCAAACAACTGGGGCAATCCCAAGGAAAAATGATGACTCTGAACTGCAGGCTAACCTCAGAGATTCAGTTTTGTTTGTTGACCTTAAATGCATCTCAGATCCTTTTCATGACACATTGCTATAAAGAAGTAACTTTTCCAATTGCATGATGTTTATAACAAAACCTTGACCCCTTGTAGCCCATAATAATTACAGTGCCCTATAATCATTACAGAACTGCAATAATAATCACAGTGCTGCATCTTAACTTATCAAAAGGGTAAAAAGTTACCATCCAAGTGTGGACCACGTTTGTGGAAAACACCTGATAGAAAACACATTCAGCTCTGTTTCCACAAGTTTGTTGTTTTGTTTTTTTTAAAGAGCCCTGGGGTTTTGTATTCCAGATCCATTCCTTGATATCCACTCGCAATGGCTGCACACACAGCCAACCCAGAGCAACACTGAGCCAAATGCTGCACCAGCAGCAGTGCCACAGAACGTGAAATCACTATGGCAGAATGACTCTCGTGGTTCAAATGACCCAGTTTTTTAATATTTGCAACCACATTTTATTTTTCCTTTAGGAAAAAACATGTAATTTAAAAAATATATTCCTGAAGGAAATCATTCTGGCAAACCACAGCTTTCCTGACTCAGTTTTGTTAAAACCCAAAAACTGAATGTCACACCTTTTTTCAGACAGTGAGACAGATATAAAAATGCAAGAAAAGAATAAAAATTGTTTGTGAAAGCAGGTCCCTTCTCTCAGGGAAAACCCTTCCAACACATCTGCCAGTCTACTTACATAGGATGAGAATGAAATCTTCAGCTTGTGCAAAGAAAAACATTTCATTAAATTATTCTGCACAAAGAAGATGTTTTCAGAGACTCTTAAACGGAGGAAGGTAAAGAACTGTCCCTGAACCCACTTTGGGATCCAACCTTCAGCTGCTTCAGCAGCCTGGTGACTGAGAGTGACTGAAACAAAAAGTTCTAAACTTTACAGCAACAGCCAAGTGTGCTACAGCCAGTGCTCACCATAAATACTATTCAGAAATCCTTGAGATAACTACATGAATTCTGCAAGGAAGAATTAGGACATTTTAATAATTTTTACTGACTGTTTCTTCCCAATACAAGCATACCATTTCCCGCTTTTTAGAAAAGATGTCTCATCAATACAGAGAATTTAGTTTGACAAACATGGACTTTAACAAAAATTTTTCTTTTTGTACAGGAATAACTAACTTTGCTCTTTAGTATCAGTTCACCAGAAAGTGAGTGTTACTGACTGACTGCAGCAGTTAACAAGTGAAATACAGTAAACAGCCCCATCAATAGAGGACAATCGATACAATTACATTTTCCCAATGTTTTCTTGAAAATGTAACACAGGAGGGAAGGAAATTTTGTTGTTAAGAAGGAGGATTGTCAAAGTAGTTATTGAACCAACAACTGTTTTCATTTACTAAGCTAAATGACTCCTTCCCATATGTTTTAACGAAGTCTAGCTGCATGCTAATTACACCTCTCTGGTTTGCATTACCCAGTTAGCATTTCTTCCATGCATATCAGCAGAGCAGGCCATGGTTAACTCATAATACATCGCCCACAAATATCAGCCATTACATCAAAAACCCATATTGAAACTATCTGACATTGGCCATTTCACTGCTCACTGACTGTCTGAGTGCCTTCATCTCCTCTACCTGATGAAGAGCTAACTCAGCAGAGGCTGGGCAAGCTCACAGCAGCTGCAGGGCTGAGAAGCTGCCCTACAGCAATGCTCTGGGCTGCTCATTCCCTTTGATAGCAGCATGGCACCACAAGTTATCCCACCAAAGATCAACTTATTGTATTTATAAAGTCTTTCCCTTTTCAAGCCAAAGTTAAATGAAGTTGAAGGCAGCATCTACAGGACAAACCGTAGTCCCAGCCTTAAAGGATTAGAAGAAGCCATTGTTTTCATGTCAGACATGTTTTTATAATACAGACCATGTCTATTCTTGTTATTTCATTTTCATCATCACACCAGCTTTTCAGCAGTCAGCCAACCCTTTCCCACACCACGGTTTTAAAGGCTCATAAACATTATCTTTATTATATTAAGAGAGATTCAAAAATTGTAAAACAGATGTGAAGTCGCTGCTGCCAAGAGCCTACACAGTGTGATTCAATAGGATGTGGGTGCTGTAATGTGCTCAAGACAAGTCATTCTAAAACTCTGAGTTCAACTTGCCGAACAATCGTTTTCATCTAGGAAAACAAAAGTTTAAAATAAACTAACAGCTCCCATCTGCACAGGGCTAAGAGTGATCCAATGACCTGACTGCAGACACAGCACAAAGATGCTTCCATTGACAGGATCTGCAGACAAAGGAGTGATGAAAAAACAAGGATGAATTTTGGTCTTTGCTCCTAAGGAAGCTGTACAATGGAACAGCATCTATCAGACATCTCCCAGAGAAGAGAGAACACAGAAATTCCACCACTCACTGTGTGTAGTGGCTGCAAGTTGGCCAAGTTTTCCCTTCACACCATCAGTAGGCTCACAGGGGCTAAAATTCCTGCCTGGTACCTGCCAGCCACGAGCCCCTGCAGCAGATGGGCTTTTCCTGGGCCCTGTGATGCTCACATTTCCCTGCCTCCCTCCCTGGGCTTTGGGGAAGCTCCTTCCTTCGGCACCACTGCTCCTGGAGCACTCCTGGCTTCTTCTCTCCATTTGGAGCTAAGTCAATGCTCTTCCCACAACATAGAGTCGATCCATGTGGCATCAGGATTTCTTTTTCCATGTCCTCTCAGCAGCCAGTAGTTTTCTGTTTCCAATTTTTTATGCAAAATCCCTGCGTGGTGATATCTGCAGGAGTTTTTCTGCACGTGTCTCTTGGAATGAGCCACATTCATCTGTAGGTGGCCAGCTTAATTTCTGAAACAGTCGAGAACTTTATATGAAACAAATAAAGGGTAGTCTCAAGAAGCAGCCTTTCCCCACGTAAGGAAAAGGTTGGTCTTGGGTATTGGGTTGGTTATTAGGGATTTTTTGTTTGTTTTTCTCCACTCCAAGACAATCCTGTGCACCTTGTTAGCAGAATCACAGAATGCACGTCAGCAGACAGAGCCCATCTTTCAGAGGGTCTGCTCTGTGCAGCACCCTCCAGACCCCAGGTGACACCAAAGGCAGCTTTTGCTTCTTGTTTAAAACCAAAGTAAAACAGCAACATAAAATCCCAATACAACAAACTCACTGTGCAAGTAGGGATGTGCCTGCAGCAAAATTTCCTGATTTCCCTGAAAACATGCGTTTTGCTCTTTGGACCGAAGCCATCTCTTTTTCTGTTGGCTCTGCCCCCTCAGGGCCATGCACCATTCAGCTGAATAACTGTAAGGCTCTCACTTGCAGGCAAATAGGAAGGAGTTTAATGAATCACAACATTTTGTTCATATTTTGCTTGGAGGAAGCATTTTCCACATTTTCTCCCTCTTAGTGGAGTTCAGAGAAATTCCACCCAAACTCGGCATAACTGCTTTATTGAGACCAAAAGTTCACTGTCAGATCCTAGGGTTTCCCTACCAACCAGAACGAAAGAGAAAAGGGAGCAGGGAAAATAAATGTTTCTGTGGAGCAAATTAACTAATGAGCTTGCTGAGGCTTATTCAGATTCCTCCAGAGGCCTATGAAGAGCAAGGCTGTGCACGGTGCTCGTGCACATGGACAATCACAGCTCACATGCTCTGGAATGCTCTTGCACCTATAAAAAATTCCCTAGAAATTCCTTCTCAGTGATACAGGATTCACTGGAGCTCCACATCCCATTGCTGTTCAATGACAAAGAGAGAGATTTGTGGGAGAAAACAGCAGTGGACGGCACAGCCCTTGCCAGTTGCTTTTGTCATCTCAAGCAAAGGTTGGCAAACTGGAAATCCAAGCCTGGTTACTCCCAGTTGTTGCTTTTTGCCCTGCATTGCTCCTGCTTGGTTCAAACACGAGTCAGGGGCTGGGGGGAGAGCTGGCATTGTGAACCCCACAAATGGCTATTTGAAATGAACACAGCCAGTGAGGAGCAAAACTCCAGTTTGACTGTGAAACTGGGAACTGGATTTCTGGAAATGGCTTCACACAATAAGAGAATCACTTCAGCAGTGAGAGGTTCCTTATTGCAGCTCCAGGGAGCTGGAGAAAAGCCAAATGTAGCACAAATTCACTGAAGAACTATACTAACTCTCCTGAAACAGAATGGAAAGGATGCAGAGATGTGTAGAGCTTCACCTTTACATATATACTTTTTCATAAAGAAATGTATTCACTTCTTTTACTTCTTTCAAACTTTTAATTAAAAGTTCAGAAATGTGGAGTTTTAAACAGAGGAAATTAGCTCAGAGGCATGTTCATTTGTCATATAAAAGGGTCTTTCATTCATCCTTAATTAAATATTTCTCCACACTCAAACCAGTTAGACATACAAATACGAATGAAAACACAAATAATTTCCAAGGAAATGCTATATGCAGCTCAAAGAGAAAAAGAAGTGTCCAGTTCAACTTTTCCTTCATTTCTCCTTCTCTAATGCCTTTCCTTCCAGGCAACAGCTCCTGAACATTCTGATGAACAATTTACTGCTCATTTCCAAAAGACATTAAAAACAAAGAAGGTATTTGCTACCTTAGAAATAGCTCTTCTTTCCAAAATTACTGATATAATTTCAGAAAAAGATCTTACACTGAAGGAAAATAAAGGATTATGACAGACATATGTGAAAAAAATGGAAAACCAAAGCTCTAGATGAGTGGAACAAAAGCTGCTGATGTTTACACATAATTCCTATATTATTTTTTTAAAAACAATGAGAATAAAGAGCCTAAAAGAAGTAGAGAAGCTTTCAGGAAATTCATGTTACTCGTAATTTTTTTTAGCTTTTCTTAATAAAAGCACAGTAAGAGCAAATTGCATTCAGTAGCAAAGAAGATTAAAATACCAACCCTTCTTTTGCGTTTTTCCATCTTGCTTTTACCTCAACAGATCAAACAAACTACATTAAAAGCATTATGAAGTTACCCAACAAACAAAATGCATGAAAAAACATGTTGCAAAGAAATACATTTTCTACTTAGAGAACTGTTTAGCATTTGAGTGGGGTAAAGGAAAATTTTTGCAATAAATCTGATGCAAAGAAAAATCACAAGTAGAAACCAGTTTCATATTATAAAAATAATGAGATGAACAGACATCTTCAGCATGAGGCTCATGTCTCAGCTTCTTTTCTTGCTTGTGGATTGGTTTTTATCCCACCTCTGCAAAACTTTCATCTTGTACTTGGAATTCATGACATGGATTTTATGAATTGGCAAAGCAATCAATGGCTGCTGCTCCCCTCATTCTCCTGTCAGGGACCACAGGCAGGTGTGCTGGCAGGGAGCACTCAGTGTCACAGTGTCACCCTCTAAAATCAGTTAAAAGGAAGTATGTTTTATAGGAAAATACAATTTTTTATTTTTTTATTCTTTTCAAGGAAATATTTTTAATTTAAATACAAAATTGAATTAGTCAGGAACTGGAAGTGTAAATTTGTTCTGGTTTTAATTGCAAATTACATTCTTCAGTTCCTTCATCTGTCCATAGAAGAAAATCCACATTCAGACACACAGGTTTCCTAGTCTGTCTCTCCTGAAATTTGTCCAACTTCAGAAGGATTTACAAACAGCAGAGAAAAATAAGCCAAGGAAATTACTACTTCCCTCTTCAGAGATTCAGGGCAGAGCAGAAGCAAAGGCAGCAGTACCTGTGAGCAATGGACTGGCCATCATTGCATCTATTAGCAAGCCAGAATCAAATAAACATTTTTCCAGCAGTTGTAGCATTTAAGAAGTAAATCACATGTTGCTTTAAAGAAAACCAAGCCTTTGGTACAGCCCTGTGCTCATTCTGCTCAGTTGAGAAGGCTGTCTGGATTCCAGCTGATACTGAGTTCTCTTTTCTGCTGGAGCTGGTCAGGATCACACAGTGCCTCCCACACCAGAGGACATGGCAGGGCAAGCTTGGCTCCCACAGAAATCAAATCAGAATCTGCACTCAGCATGGCACAAGCAGCATTTCCTCAACCAGGCAGGGGGAAGAGCAGCTTTATGAAATGATGTGCCAGCCTGCAGCCATCCTGCACACACCCAGCGGTGCCTGGCACAGGCAGGAAGGAGGTGGCTCCACAGCACTCCACCACAGTGGGAAATCCTCCTCCTCCTCCATTCAGCTCCCTTCCCATCCTCATTTTTCCTGCATCACACTTGCATTAACTTCTCCCTAGATCTGTAATGTCTCTTATTCTGTGTCTCATTCCCAGCTGCTGTCACATCTCCCCCAGCACACCACTGAAGGGAGGAGGCCAAGCTCCCCCAGCCCTGCTCAGAGTCCTGTTACAGGAAACAGTGCTGGGGCTGGGTAATGCTGATTGACGAGCAGAGACAGCTCTTGTCAAAGTCTGGCATCCATGGACATGCAACAAAAGTAGAGTGAGATTGGGGAAGCACAGCAGCAATCAGTGTTTAGACATGAGTTATCAGATAATTCTATTTCCTGTGTTAGGGAGAATGTATGAGTGTGTCCTGTAATTTAGCTTTAGCTAACAGGCACCATCTCTTGCTTAAATTTAAATCTTTTGAAGGCTCCTTGAAATGTAACCAGAGATTGCACCAGAGGTTAAGCCAGACAGGGCTTTTTCTGGATATTTTTAAATTATTTCTGGCATTGCTGTGCCATTGGTAGCAACAGCAAGCACAGAAATAGAAGCATATAAGTGATACAGGAAGAAAGCAGAAATGTTGCAAAGGACGAAAAACCTCAACAGGAATAGGAAACTTCCATGGAAACGAAATGCCATCACATCAGGAGGCATCACATCCGAGGACGGGATCAGCAGCAGCTCTGCCCAGCCAGGCAGGGAACCCTCAAAGAGAGGAGGAACAGCTCCCCTGAGCACAGGGAGGCTCCTGGGGCACTGCCAGCACCAGAGCTGCTCTGCAGCACCGACCACAGCAGGCTCACAGGCAATGCCCTTGCAGGAGCAGCAAGAATGGGGTTTAATGGATTTTTTGTTTAATTTAAGCAGCAGAACCTGCAGGAATGTAAGAAAAAGAGACCCAGAAGTTCTCAAAAAGGGGTTAGAAGAGGCAGTCAACACAAGAAGTCCATAGTGTGCAGCACAGAAACTACTGAAAGACACTGCACTGAAGATACAAGAAAATATCAGAAAGAACTTCAGAAGGACCAAGGGAAAGCTACTTAGGGGTAAGGACACCACAGGAAAAGAAAACATTCAACAAAAAGCATCAAAAGGTCCAAATGACACAGGAGGAGAGACATCTACTCAATGTGATGGTAAAAGAAAGAGATTCACCAAGTCAGCAAAAAGGGCAATATTTCATAGAGAACACATCAAATGCTATGCACAGAGAATGGTAAGCCATGTTGGTAGCCATGTTTACATTATTTTTAATGCCATCTGTGCTCCTCGGTTGCATCTGAAAATTCTGTCCAGAGAGAACATGAATACAGAAACAGGTGAAGTTAAAAGATTCTGGGAAGAAGAAACCAAAAATTTTGCTTACAAAAGGTTCAGCCAAGTAAAGCAGATTTTAAGTTCAAGGGAAGGAGATTTAGCATGACTGTGCTTTAGATACTTAACAGAACTGGCACTGACGAGGACTGAAAAGCATTTGTTGAATTTTATATTTGACTTCAGGAAAAAAAAGTTCTCAAAAAATTTAAAAAAAAAAAGTTACAAGCTGACTCAACAGATATTTTCTCATACTAAAAAGAAACAAAACCAAAGCACCAAAAAACCAAACTTCCTTTCTACACAGAGAAGTTGATCTCAGCCAACTCAATTCAGCTGGCTGGATTTTGACTGACAATATGATCTGAATAACATATTCCTACAGTTTTGGATACTCAGAATTGCCAAATTATTCTATTTCCAAAATAACACTACTAATACTTGAGTTTCACTGCCCAAAACTGAAAAGTAAAATGACGACACACAAATATTTTACTGCTGTCAATGAGGACTGTAATTTTTGGAAGCATTTCATCTCCTGTATAAACCAGCCTGGCATGTTCTCCCTTCTCTGCAAGTCATTTTTTCCCAAGCCATCCATGTACCAGAGGTGACACCATTACTCCGCAGACACCAGTCAGTGATTCAGCTGCAAATCAATCAGCAACTCATCCTGCAAGTCAATATGTACAAAAAGCTCAGCACCGTGAAGCACAGGAAAACGCAGAACTGCCAAACAGCCATGAGGTGCATGAGAACCATGTGTGCCATTTAGTGTTCATTCCTCCTTTCTTTTACAATTTAATTCCCTGAGTTATAAGAATTGCATCAAAGGAAGTGCAAGAAACCTTACCCACCATTTAGGCAAAGAACATGAAAAATAATAACACATATATATTTTTTCTACAGAAATTATTAAATGCCCAAATCATAATCCAGTATTTTCCACAGATAATCTTGAAGCCATTTCATCATTCCAAAGCAAAGTGTAATCTTTGTGCCACTTGCAAAGATTTAGGGAACGTTAGGGGAGAATATTTGTTTGATTTCCATTCAGGAGGGACTCCCAACACTGCTGAGTGTTCAGTGCACACCTATTTGCACATCAGCATCCAGTGACTACAGAAAAAGCAAGGAGCTGAAAAGCTGCCTGGATCTCTTTTCCTGCTCTCACGTTCTGCTGCGAGAAAATCTCTGGTCTGCTGTGGGCCTGGCACTGTCTGTCAAATTCATCAAAGGAACAACAAAGATGCTGGACTTGAGCAACACCAATAGGGGAACCCCTAAGGCCTCTTGCCAGATAGAACGACAGTGAATATGAAGAGTTTAATATTCCAGCAATGTGTCAAGTTAGCAAGCAGTAAAAAACCAATACCTCACCAGTCCCTCCCCTGCCGCCTCCCTGGAAGTGCTTCCACTGCAGCCATCACATCACATCACACTCCCTAGAAGATTCCTCAGTCAAAAAGCCACAGCAGCCTCTAACCATCCCTGACTTTACCAAAACTGCTGGATTACAAACATCATAAGGACTGACTCCTTTCTGCACTGAAAAATTCCCGTTTTCTCATTTGTTCCTTTTTTTCACACAATACCTATGTTGTGCTGCTTTGAGCGTAGCCTTGGTGTTAAGGCTGTCACCAATAAGAGCTCTAATTATCGTCTATAATAACCTTTCATTGAGGCCATGGCTACAGAAAAATACAATTTTTTACTTAGTAACTGGCACAACTGAGGAAAAAAACAAAACTATTTGTGTTTTTCCCAGTGGTATTAAGCTTCCTAGCTCATATTTTTAGATTATTGCAGTTACAGCACAGGAACACTTAGCTAGGGTAACATTAATATTTGCTTCCAGACATTTAAAATATATTTTCATTACTTTTCTAGTAGGAATACAAACATCATATAAAACTATGGGAAAAAATATTCAATTTGTTATGCAGTCACTGGTGCAGAAATGTGACCAAAAATGCAAGAACAGCAAAGCTCTACCTCTTGCTGTACAACATTTAAGCATTCCAGTTTCGGGAATTGCCCTAATCATAATCCATGTAATGCTGTAGGAGTACAAAAGTGAGATTAGAAAGGATGTCTACAAACTAGTTCTACATTTTGGTCTAAAATAGGCGGAGATATCTGCCATAAAAACATAACCATCAATTAGATTTACCACAAATGTCAAACATATGTTTAAGCCAAACCAAACCCTATCGCAACTGTGTTAAAACCTGGGAGCAAACCAGTCCAATTTCATGTAGAACTTAATTCACACAACTTGAGGTGCTTGCTGAAGGAGCTCAGTAAATGAACATGAACAGTTTACAGCAAGTTAAGGGGAAGCACAGCAAATTCTCCCCGTCCCAACTTTAAAGGCTGTCTCCACAGAGGGACATTAAAAATGGGTGTTTTCTCAGGCAGAACCTGCAGTGGTGCTTGCAGGGCTTTGCACTGGGTCATGTCTGCTTCCCCAGAGGCATGGCAGACATGGAGAGCAGCACTGCCAGGCCAGAACAGAGTGGTGCCCTGGGTTTGCACTCAGCCTCCATGGTGTGTCAAACCCACCCACACTTCATGGAGGCCATGCACAGCCAGGTCGGATCTGTGCTTTTGCTCCCTGCCACTCTGGGTTTTCTCTGTGTAACACTGAGCTATGCAGGTGATCTGTTATTCCAACCTAAAGCTATTGCAAAAATGGCTGACAAAATGCATAAGCACTTTTAATGAGTTATTTGTGACAAAAATTTGAAAGTTGCAACTCCTCAGCATCAGCTGCTCGTTTTTCTTCTTTTAGGAAGCATTAGAAATATTTGGTTTCCATACCATTCCCACTGCAAACCA
This sequence comes from Entomyzon cyanotis, assembly GCA_024500445.1. Classification (NCBI taxonomy): domain Eukaryota; kingdom Metazoa; phylum Chordata; class Aves; order Passeriformes; family Meliphagidae; genus Entomyzon; species Entomyzon cyanotis. Next base: position 1,768,780 of record JAKEPQ010000668.1, read on the forward strand.
ACTGTTTTCTCAGTGCCAGATCCAACATTCCTCGCAGCTTTTGAGGATTAAGTCACTTTTACTCTTTATCCCACACATGAAAAATAAAACCAAAATTAGTATAGCAAGCCAAGAAATCAATATTTTCAATAAAGCCTCATGAATGACACACAGAAAAGAAAAAAGAGCGCAAAATAAATTTAAATAATACATGAAAATTACTTTTAAATATTCTGGTAACTGCACATTCATGCTCAGCAAAACATTTCTCCTAGATACTCTTCCAATCCCATCTTGGGAACAGTTGTGGTCTAAGAATCGCCAAAGTCCCACAAATGGGGACTTGGCTTTGTGTATTGTTTATCAAAGCTAATAATAACCACCTAATTGTTCAACAATATCAAACACAAATGAAAAATTATTAGTTAGAACTCTCAGAAAAAATCCTATTATCGATTTTCTACCATCTTATTCACCAATTTTTTTTCAGCCTTGGAACTTGTAAGCATTCAGGTTTCCAAGCCTCTTACATCCATTAGAGCTTTAGAGCTGCTTCTTCTCTTCCAAATGGAAGCTTTATTCATAGATAATGATTTGGTTCTAGTGACAAGAATTTTATGGAAGTTACTTCAGTGAGATTGGAATGAATATCACCAGATAGCTTCTAGCAGTAGTTCTCCCTTCCTGCTCGAGTGCAGACAGAGCTGTGTCTAAAGCTCATGGAGCTGATCTCTGTCCCACACCAAGGAGAGTGGCAGGGTGGAGCTGGGAGCACAGGGACACCCACAGTTCCTCAGCACTTGTGAGCTCCTGGCTGGGCTCTGCCCTTCCCTCCTCCCTTCTGGGGCCAAGAATGGCAGAGCAGTGGTCTCCTGCTGCATTCCTGGCAAGCCAAGGGTGATTCTGTCTGAAATCAAGGTATGGGACTAGGATAACATGGTGACATCTCTAGTGTGGGACTCGTCATATCCAAACTCTGACTCTGCTTGTGTTCCTCAGCACCACAGACACTTTCTCTGTTTTTTACCTGGACATAGTTACAACTTTATCATGAACTACAGAACTGTTTCAACCACACACAAACCTATGCTGTTAACAGAGGATTCTGCAGTTCTAACAGCTCATTAATGTAATTATCCAGGTACCAGCCATGTCTTGCACGTTAGCACTTATGGTTTAATATCAAAATGCTGCAATAAGTACTAATAAAAGAAAGAAAAAAAAAACACCTCAGACCACATCGATTCAGAGGACCTGCCTATTGCTAATAATACTTAAATTCAAATACCTCATCCACTGTTTTGCTGTTATTATTCTAAAACCCATACTCCAAAAACAAACACGAACTACATTTCACATAAACAGCATTTGCCAGCTGAAGGCCTCAAGAACAGGCTGCACAGAGATGCTGAAACAGATACTGCCAGAAAGATACTGAAGATGATACTGCCATGAAAAACCAGCTGGAAGACACCTCTGCTTCAGCTGAGATACTGTCATGAAACAATTGAGCAACGTGCACTCACTGCTGTGACAATGTGATCATCAGGGATCTACAGCACAGTCACTGCTCATCTGTGTTTATCAAGTCCAGTCTGGAAGGGATGACTTCAAAGGAAATCACACACAGATTCTTCTTTCTCTTTTATCTGAGAAGGAGAGGCTGCTGGCCTTTCCCACCACCAAACTGAGCAGCCTGCTCAGAAATGGGAAGGAAAAAACCCTTTGTTCGACAGAGGAGCACGTGGAAGAACAGCTTAAGCCAATTGCTGACCTCTGCCTGCTGTGGGTGAGGGATAACACATTTTCACTGCAACAACTGTCTGAGCCATGAGCACACTGCTCAGCTCCAAGGCACTCGTGTGCTGCCAGAGTCAATTCATGTTACACGTGTTGCTCCAGCGCTGAGGGAAGACAGGCTCAAAGTGTTCCAGATGAAACAAAGCCTGCTTGTGCAGATAGAGTTTGATGTGAGCATCAGGAGGAAGGGAGAAAGCAACACTCTTCCTCATAAATCAGGGAACCTGACTTTTGGAAATTGCCTCTGCTTTAACAGGGATTACCAGCTCCACAGATTTGTTGCCATATGCTCAGTGAGTCACTGATCTCTTGGATAAGGCAAAGGACCTGTTGGAAGCAAGAAAAGAAGGAGGAAATGTAGTATTTTTCTCTCTCTACACTAATTTCAAAATCTTTTCTTTTTGCTGATGAGACTGGGGTTTCAAATTTAATAATGACCATCTTTCACTAGGACATCTGAAGAGCACTAAGTCTTCATCATGATCACTGCTGTCAAAGAACTTATCAACAAACAAGAAATAGGTTCTCTCCTTCCAAAGGTGTTTGCATCTGATTACTGAAGAGACTAACACTGTACAATCAATCAGATTCCCAGAGACCACTATACAGCATTTACAGGATGGGCCTAGACTAGCCTCCCATAACCTGTAAACTTTCAGTCTTCACACTTCAGAAGGAGGGAAAAAAGGCTCTAAAATCACCTTCTCTAAAGAGTATAAAGAGGCTACCAGAGGGTTGCCTATCCCAGACTGCTGCCTGGGCAGATCTGTGGCCATGGGCAATGGCACAACACAGGAGCCTTGCTGGCAGTGCTGCCAGCACAGCCCAGCTGGCTCAGGTGTGCTGCAGGTCAAAGGAGGGAGAAAGCAATTATGCAGGCAATATAAAGGGCACAGCACAGGGCTGTGCTTAGGCTCTCAAAAATTAAGAAAGAAAAGCAAAGAGGCTGATGGAACAGTCTTGGGACACTGCTACACACAACTCCCCTGAGTGTGGGTGCAAGGATGGGGCAGCCAGCCCAGCCCAGGCTCAGGTCAGCATGGACAGAGGGATTTTCCACATGCTGGGCACAGGGCTGGACAGCCAAAGCTTTCCTCTCCCTGGGCACAGGGCTGGACAGCCAAAACACAGCCCTGGCCTGAGGATGCTCTATTGCCTGTGAGCCACTGCACACAAAAGAGGCTCCATAAATCACAACCTGCCCATTAACTCAGAGGGAATATTCTGGCATTTAAAGGGTTTAATGGTCTAAGAGCAAAGCTGTTGCTTGCCATTACTGCCATTACTGCCATTTCAGACATCCCACTCTGAAGTCACTTAAGGCAGTAGATGTACTCCTTTCTAGAAACTTCACATTGTGTATCCTCGTTTAAGAATGAAAGGTTAATTTATTTGCCAGAACTTCTGCATTAAAAAAAAACCCTAAAAATAATCTTCTTCCCCCTCAGCAGAAAATGCTTTGAGATGAGTTAAAGACTGCATAAGGAAAAAAGTGCATTGCTCATGAAGTATCTACCACTGCCTGTATGAGTTCTATAGGTGTATCCATCAGAGCATCCAGACTCACTTGGCTGTGGCAACAGAGTCTTGGAGGATATTTAGAAAAATATTTCCCTGAAGGTACAGGTGCAAATAGCCAAAACAAAGGGCTGCAACCTAAATATTTAATAAATACAAAGCCACAGAGAAGGAGACTTCATTTACCGTATTTTTTTCTGTTGATTTGACACAGGAGAATAAATAAAAACCCTTTTAGGATTTAAGAATCAAATGCTGAATCATCCAGAAAATGAACAGCAATTTACAGAATAAATTTTTAAGTCACAGAAATTCTGATTTTGCATCAAGTAAAGTGAGGGCTGGTTTTGGTAATATGGATTCCTCTCACGATTTCTATTCCACTCAGCATTTCCTTTTCCTATTCTCACTCAATGAAATGTTACATACTGAAAAATTCTAAACTGACTTTTAATCCAAAAGAATATGCATCTTTAAAGCTGATATGGGATGAAAAGTGCTCACCTACTCCCGTAAGTGGAAGAAGGAGAAAACAAACACTGACTACTTAGAGAAATAACACTCCTTTAGCATTAATTATTTACTACTGGCAGTCTGGGAGCCTTGCACACTGAACTGCAGTGAAAGGTGTTCTTAATTACTGACTAGACAATTAAATATTCTCGTTGACAAGAATAAGATCCAATACTTAACCATTAGATATTTGTGTTGCAATGTTAAAAATGGTTTGGTTTTTTACAGGTTATGTATTTTTTTTGCTGATTTTTTTTTTTTTTTTTTTGTGCTTTTCTCCCTCCTTTTTTCCTGTTCTCTATTCTAGACTTTTTGAATTTGTTGCTTTGGTTTGGGGTTTCTGCTTTGGCTGTCCAGTGTCCCTTGTTTGCTCACTGGCACCATCCCTGTGAGGGCTCCTGGGTGCTTTAGGGTAGCCCCATGACCACTGCTGTGCCCCAGACCTGGGCACACTCCTGGGGAGAGCTCACCCTTCCCATGGAGGACAAACTCTGCTCTTCCTTTCTCCTCCCTGGCTAATCAGCACCCTGTAGCCACCCCACACCAAACACAAGAGCTGCCCTCCTAATTTATTCCTTTGGCATCCCAGCACTGCCTCTCCTGGCAGATTGCACACTGAAGAACGAAGCAGTAGCAGCCCTACAGCTCATGTGGGCCAGGAGCAATTGAGTTCTTCCCTCCATTCCACACCTTCTTGATCAGCAGGACATTTGTAATTTAGGAAACCTGGAATCTGGGGATGCTACATAAAGCTCAGTGTTCTACTGACCAAGGCTGGAGTGAAGCAGAAACACAAAGCAACCTCCAAGTCACCAGATCCCTAGAAGGTCTTTATTCCTTGTTGTTTCTGGAAGAAGCATAACTTGTTGGACTATTTTTGGTTCATCATCGTTCTCTGTGCCATGGACCCCTGCTAAGAGACAACAAGCTCGGTGGGTTGACAAGGCCCTAAGCTAAAATGCTGACACTGATTTATGAAGCAGAAAGCCCTGCAAAGACTCAGACTGTCCTCTTGTGAATTTTCTCTTAAGCCATGGAAAAATATAATTATAAGGAATATATGTCAGTAGGAAACTGTGGTCGGATAGTTCAGTTATTGCTTTTACTATAGCATGCTACCAGAGCACATCATCATATGTTTAAATTTCAGCAAGAGAATCAAAGTCACGTGACAAGTTTTATTTATACATTCTAATTATGCAATTAATAATCTTGATAGAACTGTTTTAGCAATCCCAGCAGATATTTGCCATTTGCACACCAGGGGACCACCCAGGGAAATCTGTAATGCTGTAGGAAGCAGAAAACACCTTTCCCCTCCATAAGGAAAACACAGAGATGTGTGTTAAGGCCACCTCGTGTGGCCTGGGCAGGAGGTGGCTCCTAAAAAACAACCCAGCAGCTCCACATCCCATTGCAGCCAATGCCCACCTGAGCTCCAAGGAAATGCCTGGTGCTCCTCAACAGCTCCCACTGTCAGGGCTTTTAGTTTCTGATCTGAACAAACATGAACATACTAAAAGGCACAACCTTCTATTTTTAAATGAGGCTTGAAGCTGGTTTAAACATCAGATGGAAGAACACACTGAGCTCAGTAAGCAAAAAGGGGGATTGTAATGACACTGCTTATGAAAATCAGCTGCTGACTTCAGTTATTTGATAGGCAAGCAACCACTCTGTGCCCAGTTGAAAACAAATATTGACACAGCAATGAAATTTTACCTGTGTATTACACAAACATAACCTCCAGCATAGGAGATATAAAGCTCAAAGTAATCTGACCTTAGCAAAGGTCAGCAGGTAAAAACCTCCCACTGGAATGAGAAGAGCTGTAGCTGAAAGCCAAGGCAGCAACAGGTAACTTTTAAAGAAGAGCCATAAAAAAAACAGAGTATTCTTTTAGTAAAGAGTTCATTAAAATTGACATCAGCCACACAAGAGAAAGGTAAAGGCAGCTGAAAATTCCTTTCTGCAGGTTATTTTTAAGTTCAAAGTACATGCAAGATGCACTGAACCAAGCAGTGGCACCCAATTCAAATTTGCTTTAAAATATTTTCTCTCGGAATAAAGGTCAGCAGCAGAATAACACAGAGCTGATCCTGGCAGCTCTATTTTCCAGAGGCTTTTTAACTCACAGGTAACATGGTCCAGTCACTCGTGAGCATGTGATCCTCAAATCTGTATGTGTTGTACTGATAGAGTCCATGAAAGTATTATTTTATGTACATTGCTGGATTGCACAGGGATATTGAGATAATGCTGTTTAGTGAAATGACAATGATATGCTCATGAAATTATCTTAATAATTATACCCTCTTCCACTGATTCTAAATTAATAGGTCCTGAAATTTCCAACCACTGAAACAATTTGTTTGACCAAAGGACACTGCAGGTACCAATTTTGCAGCATCCTAATTTAATGTAGAGTCAAAATGGATAAGCAGCAGAGGAGACTGGAGGCAAGTACCAGTTAATCACTAATTTAAGAAGAGCAACATTACCACAAGCAACCACAGCAAAATCAAAAAAGCATGTTCATATGTGTACTGGCAGTAGAAATTGTCCTAATATAGATCAGTTACATTTTGTGATGGGAAGTAATTTTAGATGCTATACAGTTTTAGATATCATAAATTTTTAAAAAATGAATGTTGCAAGTAGCATAAGGACTGATTAAAGACATATAGAGATCTCAGAGAAGAGAAATACCAGCTTTGCAATAATAAATAAAAACTAATGAGATCCAATCCAAGGCGTACTCTGAGGAACAACTTGCTAAAGGTATAAAAAGTACTACTATATTTGTTTTCACAGATTTCAAAAGCTAGAAAACTGCCATAGAGAATTAGGGGGCAAAAAGATGATAAAGATGCAACAGATATGCCCCTGAGACTTAAGGCCACAGGAGAAATGTGGAAATAATTACACTGGAGTTCAGTAGGTTCCCACTCTGGAGCTTTCCCTTAGATCAGGTGGGAGCCAGAGGAAATGTCAGAAATGAAAAGGCAGGGGGGAAGAGGCTTTACAACACTGATAAAAATCACAGAAAGATCATCTGCAATAGGTGTCATTCAAAGAGCAGCTCTGACTCAGAGTAACAAATACCTTGTTGGCTTTTTTGTCCTACCTCAGGCTAAGCTTCACATGTTACCTTGTCCAGCTGCTTTTAGCTCTTGAAAACAAGCACAGCATTCCTGCACTGACAACTACAGAGCTCAACTGACTTCAGCAGGAAACAAACAGAAGGTGACACAGGCAAAGACAACATTCAAAAGCAATTTAAAGGAGAAAAGGAAATAGAGTCCTGAAATCTTAGTATTTATTTGGGATTAATATGAATCAGGATTAAGATACATATTGGCCTAATACAGAGAAAACCTGCTGGCATGGTGTCTATTGAATTCAGTCTTAGCACAAAATAAAAGCATGTATTTTAAGTAGCCAGTAAGTCCATTATTCAAGGTGACCTTGCTGTTACAGTGTGTTTTAATTTCTGAAAAGCTTTTTGCAGAGTCCTTCACCAAAGACCCTTACAAAGAGTGAGCAGCCATAGGATAAAAGGAAAGGGTGTCTGTGTGCATTACTAATATTAAAAAGCAAGGCACAGAAACTGGGAATGAATGGGCAGTGGGAAGCAGGGTGGTTCCAGAGGCACTGGTGCTGGTCAGCGTGTCCACGGAATGAAGAGAGTACATGAGACAGCAAGGTGAACAAGGCTGGGGGATGGTTCCGATTTTTTTCAATGTGACAAAAAAAATTTAATTGCTCAGGGCAGCAGGAAGCCTCCTCTTACATAGGGACTATGATACAGTGGAAAAGTGCCTTTATCAAAGTTGAGAAGCTCAGTGTAACGCAAGTCCAAACCCAAGGTAATGACAAGAAAGCCCAAGAAATATAGAACACTCTCTGAACATGGACAGAGGCAGCTGGGGACTTCCAGCCTAGGAAAATTGGACAGTGGATATAGTGAGACTGCATGAAACATTAAGCAGAAAACAAGAACTATTGTTTACTGCTTCTCACATGTCGAGAATTAGAATACATCAAATAAAATCACCAGTGCATCTGAAACAAAAATGAAGTATTTTTTGATATTGCACCTAGTAGCGTAAACCTCCTTGTTAAAGACCTTCTGAAGATAAAATTAAAAAAAAGAAAACCAAACTTGTTCTCAAAACCAGGATGAAAATATTTGTGGAGAAAAAAAAGTCTACGGATGGAAATCCAAACCCAAACCAAAGTAAACCAATGAAACTCGCAGCTCCTATTAGTGTGTGTGGAATAGGCTCAGTATCGTGTGTGGAGCCTGCAGAGCCCCAGGCAGGTAAACAGAGCTCGTGTGCCCAGCAAACACCAAACACCTCTGGTCTGACCAGTCGGACAGTGCTCCCTGCTCTGTTTGCTCAATAGAGCCTTGCCCACACTAATCACCCCTGATAGCAGTATTTTAACAGGATCAATTCAGCAAAACAAAATAAAGTTCAAATCACTTGCTGATTATTGCATACTTTGAACGATAATTAAGGTTAGTACTTCAAAGTCAGCACTCAAAACAGATTTTGTAAGTTTGGGTAACTGTGTTTTGAATGCTTCATTCTTTGAAAGAGCTACTCTTGAGATGTCATAATAGTTTTATTAACAAACCAAAATACATGAAGATTTAACCAAGCTAACTTCTTTTCTGCCTATATTTTGTATGTAACAGAAAGTAAGGACAAATCTCTATGATTTTTCTTACTTGCACATCACCTACACAGTGAATCTACAAGCAGAAGAAATGCATAGCAGGAGAAACTACACATGATTTTTTTTTTTTCCATGGTGGAATGAGTTATCCTAAATATTCTGGAACTGAATAAAACATAGCTTCAAGGTTGAACTGTGAGCTAAAGGAGACTCACTCCTAGCTGAAAGTCACATGGGGCAGATGTTGTTACACCTGGGAAGCTCCCATAAATCTCATAATGTGGAAGAAAATGAAAATAAATTATTTTCCTATCCGTTTTTATTACAGCACCATTCTGATCTCTCGGATCTGAGGTGCAAAGCTATCCATCGTCACTGTTGCTTAAAAATTGCAAATTATCCACCAAGACTCCAAGCAGCTGAAGATAGAAAGAGAGACGAGGACGATCCTCAGACGGCAAAGGACTAATATATCACAAGTGCAAAGCAGGGCAGAGCAAAGGCACCCAGGGAAGGCTTTTGAGGGACTTCTGAGGGAACAACTCCCGCACAGGTCAGAGCGACAGCAAGGGTTCAGCACGGCGGCAGACGAGTTCATCAGGAAGCACAACAAGGGATAATTTAAAGGGCAGACGTGGAGGAGCAAAAATGAAGGGTTCTGGAGGTGTTTCCAGCAAACTCAGCTCCTTCCCAGGGTGAGGGCAGTGTGGGAGGGGGGAGCTTGTTAAAAAGCTCCAGAACAGAGGGCAACCAAGTCTTGTTTCACAAGCTCAGTGGGTGATGGATTGCACCCTCACTTCTGAGGATGTTCTGCCACTGAAGACAAACAGCTTCTGCACTGCACACGTCCAGGGATTGCACCTCCCTGTCACAGCCAACAAACTGTCACACCCCAGAGGCAGCAGACTGACAATGACCTTTGCAGCAGCATCCTGAGCTGACACCAGAAAGCCAAACTGTGTTCCTCAATCCAAGAAAAGTGAATGATGCCATAATGAATGTGGAAATATCAATCCAGATCAGTATTTATTAATATGATTGTATATAAAAGGCTGAATTTAAAAATAATACACACACATAATCAGGCTTAAGGATATCACAGACACAGCACCCAAGTCGTGTTTGCTTTTTTTTTTTACCTTGGTAACAGACAGTCTATAAATCCTGAACATGTACTACACTGCAGGCTCTTTACAGAAGTAGGTCAGTAGCCTCCAAAACAATTTTTAAAATATTTTTAAATATTTGTCTTTTTAATCTGTAGCTGAAGGATATTCTCACATACAGAATCAAAGCTGAACATAGCTTATTATACCTTCCTACAGCTTGCAGGACTTGAGGATAGAGGTCTCTTTGGTTTCATAATTAAAACCGAAAGATGAACCCTTTCTTTCTGGAGTCTCAATTCCCAGCTCCAATTTCAAACCATTTACCTTGATGTTTATTAAAATCTCAACATGTCCAAAGTATAGAATTACTCAACACTCAGCAGCTGCTTGACCTCTCTCATTTAATCTCCTCCCTAGGTGAATACCCAAATTGAATTAAATGTTTACTAAATACACGACTCAGGGTGGAAACCTATGCCAGGTCTGAGCCTTATGCTGTGAGGGATGTTGCTGGTGACCAGCAAAGAAGGAATTCAGTTTTCTTTACACCAACAGGCAGTTCTGTGGTAAGAAATACAAAGCTGCCAAATTTATGGCAGAACAAGCAGAAGGAAAAATACTTCTAAGAAGCTTAGCAGATTCTCTTGGAATGTATTTAATTACCATGTTTCCATGCTTTGTTATTCTGACTTTATATTAGCACTCTTCAGTACAGAAACACCTACAACTTGCATGGCAAACCTTCCAGAATGTACCAACGTCTGTCCTTAGCCTGCTGCTATGACAGTGGCTCTGTCCAGGTCCAAGTCTTTCAGACAGTTACCCATCCAATTAAATCTCAAGACCTCTGCTACAGCTTCTCTGATTTTCTTTAAACTTTTGAAATGTAGAAATACCAGCCCTGTGAGCTTTTGATTCTTGAGTTCACCAGCCAATTTGCTTCATTTAATCTAAATCTACACCTTTAACCAGAAAACTTCAGAGGTGATCTCAGCCATACTTCCTTCCCACACATCTCCACGAGTACAACCAACTCACGGAGATGAAAGCAACCCAGAGTCAATTCTCACTGACAATGTTCCTGTAAGATGTTTGTTACAGAGCAAAATTTAAGACAGAAGCGCTTCCTTTTGGTTTAATTCACTTTGCTATTTCCAGAATCACCTACTGCTTGCTGTGTTCAGGAATGGTTGGGCCATGCATATTATCATTTTTTATTTCTTTACTATGGAAATATCTAACTCCACTCACATTTTTTTTCTCAGACTAGCACTTAAAATCACAGAAGTGCAAACACTCACAGGTACCCTGCCATACCCTTATTCACTCCTCAATTGCTATTAAAAAGGAGCCAGCAGCTACATCAAAAACAGGCAGAAAGTAATTTGATAGTACAGAAGCAGATCAAAATCCTGGACTACTTGCATCTACTCTGGCTGCTGACAGTCATCTCCATGCTGCCATGAATCACATCTTTTTACTCTCCATAGAAGCCAAAAGCTATTCTCAAACAAAAACCATGGTACTACCCAAATTTCACCCTCAGAACAAATTAAATAACTGCTCTGTCCTTTGGTTTTGGAGCATTTCACACCCATGACTATAAAAGCCATACTCACAGCTGTTAGAAAATTTAACATGCAAAATTCCTTTCCTCAAATCAAATTACAACCTGGGTTGTACTCAAAGACAGCTGTATTTATAATATTGACAGTAATCATGGCAAAAAAAAAAATAGAATAGAAAATAATAGAAGATAATAGAATACACGCACTCTGACTGAATTAACTGAGAGTGGATCACTGATATCAGAGATTTCATATGACAGCACCTCCCAGGCAAATATTAAGCATCCATTTGGTACACAGCACCCCAAAATTCTGTAAGAAAGGAAATTTGTAGCTCCAGTCAGAGACCTGCTGAGCTCTTCTGTGTTCCTGCTGCAGCACATTATCTATTGATTAAATTTAAATTAACACAGCAATGCCATTTACCTGACATTTAACTTGCCAAGGAACTTACATGCCACATGAATTTTGAAATAAGATTAGCAAGACAATAAATCAAGCTAACAAGAAGTCCAGTAAAATGTGCGCAAGAGGAAAAATCTTGAAATCATTATACAGAAGTGCAGATGTTAAAATGCTTACACTAGATGAGGAAAAGCTAAATACACTGACAATTCTAATAAACAAAATAGACTTAATTCACAGAATTAGGAGTCCTTTGGAAGCATCCAGTGTATCAGAGCATCTTTATAATCCAGACCTCAGCCCCATCCTAGCTCTGTTATCAAAACTATCCAAACTGAATAAAAGGATTTCTCCACTTCAAAATGGGGGAAGGAGGGAGAATTTATCCACCCATTTTTCTAGCTAAACTATTTACTGAACTTCTGTTTCTATCAAGCTTCTGGGTGCATGAGCAAGCACAGGCACAGGGAAAATCCACCTGGCTTCCAGAACTCCTTAACCCATGGGGATTCTGGTCCAGGGTGCTGCTCTGCCAGCCCTGGCAAGGCTTCAGTTTCTGCTGCCTCACTCTGTCCTATGACCTTGCAAAGTACAGAAACTCCCAACCTTTCAGTCTCCCTGTGTCTGGAAAACAAAATATTTAAATCTGAGGCAAAGCTGGTCATGAACTTGAAAGAAACCAGGACTATTATATGTAAAGCTGAACAAACCCATCTGTATTATTTAAATAACAGCTTCAGTCTTTGAACCACATTGATAAGTTTGTCAAAATGGTGCAAGAACTAATAAAACAGTGAATTTCAGCTGCTTTCATTTCAGAGGACACTGTAATTTAATGCATGGGGAACAACCAGACTCAGAAACTGAGACACCAGATCCCTGTGTATCAACAAATAATTTATCTTGGCATAAATCCCTGCAACAGAAACTCTGTGTTTCATGTGTTACAGTGATACTTAAAGGAAAGCAGTAAGCCACAGAAAGATATTTCAGTAGTGCAGACTGGGCTGGTGGAGAGGTCAGTCCTGCACAGCAGTGACCACTAAGGACATGCAAACACGTTTGCTCTCCTCCCAGATTGTATCCAAGGAGTGACTTCCGCAAAACCAGTTCCCTGTCCATCCCCAGGGCTGACCTCAACCTCTGCTGACCAAGCAAAGCCTGGAGTCAGTGGGGAGGGATGCCAGGGAACACAGGGGGCTGCCAGGGAACACAGGGAGCACAGGGCAGGACACACAGCTGGGGACACACAGGGACACCAGCAGCTGAGCTTGAGGCTCCTCTCGGTACAGGGACAAAATGCAGCAGGACAGTCCTGTCCCCACAGGTGCCAGGTGAGACCCAGGCTGCACATCAAACCTACCCCAGATATTCTTTTATCAGAGCAGAACAGAGCTCACCATGGTGTAACAAAGCCCAGATTTCCCATCCACCCCATCACCCCACAGTGGCCAGAAAGCCTGACAGGAGACATTCATGCCCCTGTACATGGCTCCACACAACACCAGCCAAACAACAACCTGCATTCCATGCAGAAACAAAATGGCCATCAGGTATGTCTCCTCCCTGCAGCCATGGCAAATACAAGAACACACTGCACCTCACAGGGTGACACTAGCTAAGCTGTCTGCAAAAGACATTAGGTACCAAAGCTGGAATACTTCTCCGTTTGAAGCAGTGACTAACTAAGCATATGCTAGATTATCTCACAATGCCTAAAACAGAGCAACAGACCGGGAGGCTTTAAACTTGCTAAATCCTCTGCTTTTTTCATCATAAATTATGCTCCAGGACACAGGCTGTTATAAATTGCCATTACCAACAGTCACTTTGCAAGCTATAACTTTTAAATGTAGCGGAGAACGGGCAAGAAGAAATCTCACATCCTTTAAACTAAAGCACACATCCGAGATAAGCCCACAAACCATTGCAGATCTGTACAAGTCTTCTAGCAGTTTTCTGAAGTATGTTTAAGAATAACAAGGCTGAGACTGAAGTGTGAGCCAGAGGAAAACCAAGCAACACTACTTCAAGTTTCCTTTTCAAGACAAGCAGCAGACACAGTAGTAAAAGGCGCCCTGTGAGCTCAGAGATAAACGAGTCCAGCCCAGGTCTGGAGCAGGAATGCTATCTGAGGTCAGCAGCACTGAGAAGGCCCAGGGTTGCTCAAACGACATCTGTCTGACCAGGAAGACACCACTTCATCAAAGTCAGGTACAAACCTGTCACTGCCTAGGAGCAGAGCAGCCCCATGGGTCATGCCTGGCTCTGGTGCAAAAACTCCACTGTTACTTGTGACTGCTCTGAAAAACACTGGGGAGACATTTCCCAAGCTGAATGAACAGCAGGAAAGCTTTGCAAAGAAAACAGTTTTTAAGACTTGGGCTACTTGGGATATTTAACAGCACTTCCACCTGGCCTCCCTTCACTTTCCATGCAGACTTCCTTTCCCCCTGAGCACTCATGCAAGCCTGGCCACTGCTCCTCTCCTCGGCACACAGCGCAGCCCCATCCAGCATCACCTGGGGTTAAGGCAGAAGCTGCTGCTATGTCAGGAAGCCCAGAATTGACCCTAAAAATCCACATGGAATTAAGATGAGGTGAATTTATCATTAAAGGATGAAGAACAGTTTTTGTCATGCAGAACAGGTGACACAACACAGACATAATGTGTACCCTGATCATTCAAATGAATTTCTACATCCTTTCTGCTTCTGTTAATCCTATAGACTGGAGTGCTCTGGGGACAAACCCCTGCCCTTTAGATATGGTTTGAAAGTGCCTGCGGCATAGGAAATAATATTTTTTTGTGTTAAAACCAGCACGGAAATGCTGTCCACCTAAACAGACCATAGACTGATCCAAAAGGACATCTTAACTAGAATCTTTTAGTTGGCCACACACAGATGGATCAGAGACAAAAGCAGAGCAAAGGAAGAAAGAATAAAGTTAGAACAAAGTCAAAGATTAGAAGATGGTATGAAGAACTATAACACACAAAGTGGTACAAAGATCAGAGAGCCACAAAGCTAACAACAAAATTTTAACAGTGGCATGGCACCAAAGTGTTAGCAATCATGAAATAATTACAAAGTAAATTACTTCAACAAATTGCCAAGTGTGAATTAAAAGCTATCAATGCATTAAATCTGTACACACTGAAAATAAGATGTTAGAAATTACTAGCCTTTAATTAAATTTATTCTGTAAATTTAATAAAATTCAACTCCAACAAAATCCCCACCTCTGCAAACAGGGCTGTTGGCTGGAATTCTGCAGCACTGTTTAGCAGTGTACATCATAACAGACTCAGCACCTTCGCCAAACCCAAGGCAAGTTGCTTTAAAGCAAATAGCACCATTTTCAACTGCAGTAAAGCCAGGAAGAGTTAAAAATCACATGCCTCAGTGTTAGACCACCCAGTGTTATACAACGCCCTAGTTTTGGGAAACGCTTGTAAAAAAATCCCATCAGTATTACCATGGAGGAGGCTGCAAACAAGTCCTTATGAAGTCCTTCATTTTGAAGGCAACAGATCAGAACTGATTTTCCCAGGTTTGCATTGAGACAAGGACATTCCAGCACCCCATGGCTGGCAACGGCCATGCAGGAACCACTCAGGCTTACACCCTCCTCATTGCCTCAACTGTGCTTCCGTGCAGGATGAACCTTATGTTCCAGAAATCTTTAACAACCACAGACTGACCTGCTCCCTCTAAAAGGCCACTCTGAAACAGGATCTACTAAAGTTCCCTAAAATAGGATGTACTGTATTAAGGGTTTTTCCACGTGTGAATCCTCCACAGCTGAGCACAGGGAGAAGATCAGAAATGAAGTGCTGGCCCAAGATGTGAATTGAGGGTAATTGAGGGCACAGCTAATGAACCATGATCTCAGATGCCCTCAGATGCCCTGAAGTCCTGTCCTGCACCTCTTCAGCAGTGAGAATCCTGGAGATAGTTCTGGGGACCAGGGCAGTGCCACAGACGATGAGGAAGGGGCAGGACAAAAGTCCTGGCTGCACAGTCTGAGGAATAATTTATTCACAAAATGCTTCCCATTTCCCTAGCAGCCCTGCTGTTTTGAGCTTGTCCAACGCAGCAGGAGTTCAATGGTACTTGATATCCACATCTGGACACATCATTATTTCTATAAGAAATTACAAATACATTTTCCAATCTCCATGTCAAGAACATGACTGCACTTTATGCTCAGATACTCTGTATGAAAGCATATATTCCAAAACCCAGTGAAACCAGGATGGTTAAAATACAACACCCAAATATTTAGGTTGTTGCATGAGTTCAAACAAATACAGTGGATTAAACAGGGAATTCAGAGGCAGTTGTAGATTCCTAGAGGCACATCTAGGTACATCAAAGCTGAATTGCTTGCTATTTACTCATTTCAACTCCTGTGCTCTGTAGTGTTGGCTTCATACTGCATGTTGGAGCTGTTTGCATTTTAACAGTTCAAATGAACCAGGTTGATTCATCCAGAGGAGGAAGAGAGCCCACAGTCAGACTGCTCCCAGACCTGCTGGGTACAGGCAGCCATTCCACAGCAAGTCTTGGTGTTTGATGGCTAAAAACCTCCATTTCAGGAGTTGAATATTCACATGAAATCGACGGCTTTCATTTCCACAGATCCTGGGAGTGGTTGGTTTTTTTACAAGGAAAAGAAGAAAATTGAACAGTATCATGAAAAACTAAAAGGAATGAGAAATAAAGGAAAAACACATCTTATTTTCAGTGCTTGACAAGCCAATTTTCTGTCAGTTTGATGAGATGGTAATTTTTCATTTTCAGATGAGTGCTTGCACACGAAGTGCTAGGAGATTCTGCAGCTGTTTTTCCTATTATTCTCCTTGAGATTCAAAATTCAGCTCCCTGCTATTGGAATCCAAAGGCATTTGGGTCATGAGCTCTCTGCTCCTTCCATTGTGGCCACCAGCGTTCCAGAGGTAGCTGCCCTATGGCTCTGGGAACACTGAGCACCAGGAGCAGCTCTGGATCCTTCTCTGGCTCCCAGAAGGGAAATCTTGCAACACCAGGCTGGCAAGAGGAGAACTTTCCAAACAAGTGTACCACAGAAAGAACCAATCAAGGCACCAAGGAGTTAATTTCCAGAGGTGCCCTGCAGTTGCCTGGTTGCTGAGAACCTTTCCTGACAGCCAGTGACTCAGAGAGGGCTTGTTTGTCTTGCATGGAGCCCAAATCTCGATTTTGTTCTAAACAGCTGGAGCTCCACGTTGAGGCTGCTTTCCAGGCACACCTGGAGAGGTAGCACAGAAAACCTGCTGAACAACAGGCTCCTGGTGCAGCACGAGCAAGAACACGCTGGGATTGCTCCATAAGGAGTTTGGGATAAGCTGTGAACTCCTGGACAGCTGCTGAGTGCTGCAGTCAGCCCTGCCTGACCCCTGCTCCCTCCTCTGCTTTCATGTTTTGTCACACCCAAGTGCAGAGGATTTCTCTCCCCTCCCTGGCAGGCTGCCCCACGCCTCACACAGCCATCCGCATCCCAAATCCCATCCCAAATCCCATCCCAATTCCCCACATCCACAGGTGCAAAGCCCAGCTCCTTCCCCAGCCTGCTGCAGCTGGGAATGGGCAGAACAGGAATGTCAACAGTCCTTGCTTTCTCAGAAGTGTTCAGAGCACAATGGCACAGTTCTGACTAAAATAACCCTGCACATTGAACACTTTTCCACACTATGTTCTAGTATCAATATTATTACAAAAGTAGAAAGTAAAAAGGTAAATATTCGGCATTTGTTTAAATGGATATCCACGTAAGAAGAAAAATTTCCATTATTATCAGTAGGAAATTTTATTAAAGGAATAAAATCTTTAGAAGAAGGAATTTCTAATGATTTCCAATAATTACATATGTTTTTAAGTCTGAAAGGTGTTTGTTTTAACAGGCAAGAGACTTTAAAAACTCTAATTTATGACCTTTAATGAAAGCTACCAAATGAAAAAATTACCCTCTCATAATAGCAAATACTAATACTGATGCTGGAAAATATTCATACTTCTAAGGTTAAAAATTCATATTTATTCATATGAATTAAAATTAAGTTAAAAATTCATAAATATTCATACTTCAAGGTGCCACACAAGCAGGCCCAAGGGCCACCTGCAAAAATGGACAACAGTCTTTTCCAGTAGTTCCCAGGACCAAAGACTGGATTTGGGAGTTTAGTTCCTTCTTAATACTAATGATTTTAATTTCTATTTATGAATTCTAAAGGCAACCACGGGGGAAAAAAAAAAATTCTTCTACAAATGCCAGCAGCCATTCCTGATCCAGACAGGTTAGAACACTGAAACATGGGGATGGACTTCAGAGTGAGGGAAGATCTCCCTTCACCATTGCCAAAGACTTTCCATAAAAGATTGAGGAGAAAAAATGAAATGCAGACATTTTTTACTATGCATTTAAGACCTCCTGGTCTTTCCAAGTTAAGTGGAGTTTAATATTTTCTCTGGACTGCCAAGTAACTCGTGTGAGAAAACCACATGCACTTCGACATAACAAGCAGCCTCTGCTCGAGGTCTGTGCTCCAAGAAAGAATTACACACCTCACCCACGGGCAGGGTGGTCTGTCACATTAATGCTGAAGCCTTTTTGGCAGGGCAGGGAGCATGGAGCAGTGCCTGGCGCACAGATAAAAATAAGTCAAAATAAAAAGAATTCTGCAGCACTTCCAGCACTCCATAGCCTAAGGCTAAAAACATTAAAAAGCTCCTCCCAAAAAAACCCAAACCCTCATCTCTTCTGTCTGCAAATCCCCCTCTCGCCCTATTGAGCGTCTCAGAAATGAAACATCTTTAAGATGCTACATAAACCTGAACAAATGCTGAGCCCTGCCCACTGCACTGCTGTCCTGCAGCTCTGCCAGCCCCATGGGCAGGCCAAATTCAGCTCCACAAATCTACCTTTTCCTCTGAAATAAACTGATACCAGATAATGCTCAACTACTTCGCTTAAAAAAAAAAAAAAAAATCTTGGTTTCTTAAAGATAAAATTAACACAAAATTTATCAATCATAAGCGATAGCATGATTGAGGATACAGGGGCTTGGATCAGGCTGCTCCAGAGTGAAACTGCTGTTTACAGGCTCTCGATGATAAGTTGTGCAATTTGGATTTAAGTCTGTCTCAACCAAAGTGGGGTTGTTTGTGTGTCTGTATGCCACCAGAGAAACTGCTGAACTCATCCAGTCCTCGGCAGCAAATGACCACCATGTCAATTCCCCACATGGCACAAGAGCAAAAGTTCTGCTGTAAAAAAAGGCTGTTTTTAAATAAAACACTATTTCCAGTTCCTGTCCCCACACTGCCCAGGGAAGGGGAGACATGGGCAATGAGAGAAGGCTGGAGAACAGGTTATTGCATAACAGAAAACTAAAATATTGTGGTCTGGCTGAGCAACCAGGGCTACATGAGTTCAACAGCTATTCACACTCAACACCTCAACAGCAGAGGGTTCAAGATCAGAACATCTATCCTAAAGTCTGTGGAATGATCAAAGGAAAACTACAAGGAGAAAGAGAAGAGAATTTCAAAGCACACAGAAGGGAGCACACTTGAACACCAGTGCTTTGGGAGCTGCAGCTACACCAGCTCTGCCAAACATTCCTTTTCTCCATCATCTCGTGGTGCCCAACCTCTCGCAATTTTACCTTGCTCTGAGCAGCCACATTTCCAGCCCCCTGCCTTGGATTTAGAGGGATGCAGCAGTCTACAGCTTTACCTGAATGATGAGAAAGTTCCTCACAAAAAACGGGATCTTTTTACATTTTTACACTTCCAGGGAGCCAAATCAGAAACTTTGAGCATTTTCCAGTCATTTACATGTCTTCACCCAGACTCAACACTTCTTGCATTTTTCAGTCAAGAGCATATAAAATTACATATTCTAATGCATCATTCACGAGTGCTGTTTGGAGGAAGAAGCAGCAGGCAATTGCTTTCTGGGATACAAATACAGTTACACTTTTGCAAGCACCAATGGTTGTTCACTGGCATTTTTACAAGTAATGGAAATCCACATAACATTTCAATTAATCACATTCTTCTTACAGTTAAGACGAAAGCACATTCTACCCTACTTCACAGAAACTTCTAGGATTTCCTAAAATATCCTGCAATACTACAGCAGTAACTTCTTTCAGCCTTGTGGCCTTTATTGATAAATAACAAAGTTGTACTTTCCATTCCAAATGTTCCACCACAATTATTAAATTCTGATATCAATCCTTGCTTATATATATATGCAATTAAGATTAATGGAATTATATTATTATTAAATTCATATGGCCTTACACAATAATAACAGGACTGGGAAAAAGGAAATTACAGCCTTTATCATTCTGTCTCATAAGTGTGTTAAGCATCTCATGGAAATCTCCACAGTTTGTAAAATCCTAATGAGCACTGAAATTCCCTCAAATACTCCAGGAAATAAGCAGTCCAAGCCAGTCCTCCACACTACCTCATCAGAAAAAAAAAATTTCACAGTAAGACTTCCTCCCTTAATATATTTTTCCTACTCATTCTGTTCAAACCCCAATACCAAGAAGAGATCAGAAGAGAAAGCTGTATAAGCTTTGTTACAATTTTATCAACTTCTGGGCCACACAAATATTCTCATCCGTGCAAAGACAAAGCTTGTTGCTCAATTAAATTCTTGGATATTCTACATTTAACTTTTTCTGGCAGGGAGCCTCTGCCATGGCCACAAGCTATGAAAACAAGCAGAGCTGCAAAGCCAACAGGCAGGTGTGTTTCAGCTGCTGTAAACACACACAGCTCACAGCTGCTTTCGTGTTCATCACACTTGGGGCATCTCTTACCAATGATCAACGTCCTCCAAGAGACACAGACATTTCAGCTGCTTCTCCTCACACTCCTGGGACATTGCACTCTCGCCACTCATTCCAAATGCCAGTGCTAATATTTCATTTTTCTATTCTTCTATTTCCGCATGAGAGCTCTATAGAAATGCCTGACCACATGAACCTGCTCCATGAAAACAGCATTTATGCCACAGAATCTTTTCTACTGTCTGTTTTTACTAATATTGATGCACTGAATCAGATCAACTCACTGTGTTTACAACACTACCAGTGCATTCTGCCTTTCTCCAAGTGCATGAGTGCAGAGGGATGGAGTATCCCTGCCTAACCCAAACACGGGACACAGCAGCAGAGATTCTGCACTCACTTAATTCTCACCATATTTCACTGCATCTAATTTTAGAAAAGAAAACCCTTCTCCTAGTGTGTGAATACTGGTTTTAAAATCCGTTCCTTCTTCTTTTGTGCTTCTAAGAAAACGTCTTCAGATTTAGTTTATGCAATTTCTAAAAATAGGGCAATTGTAACTTTCTGCAATAGGAACAATAATACAATTATTCTGCAAAGAGATGAATTATTTGCTCTGCCTAGAATTCCTCCACAGAGACTAAGAATATTATGTTCCTGGTTCACCAGAGAAAATGACAATAAAATATCCTGAAATCATCTGAAATCATTTATGAGAACGGTTTGCTGAAGCCCCTGTAAAGACAGCAGACATGAAAATGAAATAAATCAGAAGCAAGGAAGCCTCCTTTTTAAAATACAGTTTATGAAATAACAACAACAGCGTGTATCCAAATTCCAGGCTGGGGACACAGGCAGGAATAAAATCAAGTTGTTTCAAGCTGGCCTCTGGCAGTGGCAGTGTAGGATCAGTGCTGCTGAGAACCCTCAGTACTCATTGATGTCAACAGGCATTAGCAGCTCTCAGGGCAGGATTTAGTGCTTTCCCCTGTGGCCTCTGCCAGCCAAACACCAGTGCAGGGTGTTAGAGCCTCAGTGCCTGCTGCACCTGCAGAAATAACACTCAGCACAGCACAGCTCTCATCTTCAGCACTACAAAGCTTGGCTCTTTGGGAAAAAAAACCAACAAAAAACAAAGCCCTCTGATGCAGAAATTTGGGCTGTGCACTGTCCTGCCCCAGCTCTGACAGTGCTAAAGCAGTGGGAGAAAAACCTCCACAGCATAAGGATGGACTGAAAACCTTTCCTCAGTGGGGAGGAAAATAAAAGCTAAGAAGAACTGGGTAGGATTTCCCAGCTTAAAACACAGTTGTTTCCCAGATTCTGGTGCTCTAAAAGTGCCAGTCAGAGCTTCAAAATATCCCAAGCTCTGTGTCTGGGGCCTTTGTGAGACCTTGCCTAGATCACCAGTACCAAATTTCTTGGCGTAACAGAGATCAAAGTGCTTTATAACATCTGCTTATGCTCTCTTTGTGCTCCAATGATTTAAAGATGGAAGTCTTAACTGCTCTCAAAAAATCCATGGAGTTTAGGGCAACTTTAGAGTCTATGCAAGTAAGAAAAATCCCTAAAAAATATTTAAAATCTTGTCTGAAGAGTCTGTAACATAAAAAGAAAAAAAAGTCCAGAAATAAAAAGGAAAAAAAAATAAACCAATCAACCCTTGGCTGAAGATCTAAGGGAGGCAATAGTTTTTAATTATGCAAGGGAAAACAAATTTCTTTTTTTTATGGAAAGTACAACTTGAGTCAACTAAAAAGTGTGAAATCAAATGTCAATCAAGCAAAAGTGAATGCAGTGCAATGACTTCACTCCTCATTTCATAAAGAAAATGCAAATATAGAGCATTTAATTTCTCAATAGAAAAATATTCTTTTTATTCAAATGGGATTTTCTGTATAAGCAGGGATTAAAGATACAAAAGGTTATAAATCAATCCTTGGTGATGTTTGGTTTTCTTGAAACATCATGGGATATTTTGGCATGAGCAGTTTTTTCTTGGTTACTTCCCCAACATCAGGTTCCTTTAATTACACACAGTCTTTGTCACTCAAAATAAATTCAGTGTATTACTGTCTTTTAAATGCTACTTGAAGCCAAATTAAGCAATACTCAGAAATAGCCAAAATTGCAACTTTGACTTGCTAAAGAACCTTTTCACACCAGACTGCCACACACTCTAAGGCCCAAGATGGATATCTCAGTCCAAGCAGTCTTGGCACTGCTTATTTTTCATTCTTTGAGATCTACTGAGAGGATGATGAAGCAAAGTTATCCCCACTGCAACACAAATACAAGAGCTGTTTCTGTGACACCCAGAGCACCCAGGCAGGATTTAATGTCTGCACTGAGTGTGTGCTGCTCACACCCAAACCCCAGTGCTGACAAGAACAGCATCCTCCCAAAAATGTCATCAGTCCTCTACACCAGAGAAGTTCAGGACCTTCAGTGTCATCTTACAAAGAGCTGTCAGCATCTCCTCTGAGCAGACACCCTGAGGAGCACCAGGAGCTGCCTGCTCAGAGGGGTGTGTTTGTCAGGTGGGTGGTGAAGGGACACCCTAGATCCCTCAGGCAGCTCCCCAGCAGCACCTTTCAGGAGACACAGAGCACAGCACTGATCCCAGAGGGACTTCACCCACACCAGGCAGGCACGGGGCTTCTCTGAGAACACTGAAGCCCCTCCCGGATGAGCCCCTGGCAGATTTGGGGCAGGCAGGAGAGGGACAGAGCTGTGCCAGGAGCCAGCGTGGAGTCCCAGCCTGCTGCATCCCCACAGCTCCCCGCAAAAATATCTTCTGTGACCTCGACTATTGTAGTGGCTAATATCAAATAAATCTCCTGTAAGATCCCAGCAGAGGACTGGAGCTGGTTAGCAGAGCAGGCTGCTGCCCGCTGGCTCCGCAGTCACGCTGCATTGTTTGCAGATGCTTTTCTCCGAAAATAAATCTTGAACCACACTAACAGTGAAAATGTTCAACAGCAAATTGGTGTCCCAGCTGAATCATTATGAACACAATTTTGTGATCAGGAGTCAGATGGTTCTCAAGAGTTAAATGGTTTTATTATTCCACTCTATAGAGCAAAAAAGGGGAGACAGCAAAGAGAATAGTGGAATAGTTGGTTAATCTGAGTAAAACCTCAGTAAGGAGCTGGAAAATCCATACATCCTGCAATGTGTACAGAGCAAACAAGAAATAGATTACAATGGTTCCCTGACAGCGTTTCTATCGGACACAGACAGCCAGGAGGAAAAGCAAAGGCCCATCTGCCTCAGTAACGTGTCTCCTCGAGAGGCCAGCAGCACTTGCCTCAGGTACTGTCCTGCAAGTAAGAAAAATATGGAACTTTCCTGTCTCTGTGTTAAAGGTTGGAGATAAACTACTGTGATTAATAGCCCCTGGCAAAGAGAACAGAATCACCAAGCAAACATTTAGAAGGTAATAAATAGACACAAAGACCTAGAAATACTTGAACAGCACATGACCTATTACATCACCTATCAAAGACAGGCAACTAAATATCCAAAGAGAACAGGGAGGTCAACTCAGACACATTTCAGGTTTTGAAAACACAAAGCAGTCCTTTGGCTGCAAGCACAGTCCTAATACACTAATCTAGGGGCAATATTAAAAATCATCTCCAGATTTACTAGCCATGGTTTGTGAAGTGCTGCAAATTATAGACAAAGCTGACACCAAAACAGATAAGGGGTAACACACAATATTTTAAAGATGACAACCCTATTTTCATTTTTGCAAAGCAAGCCAAAGCCTTCAGCACAAATGATTGCACAATTTCCCAGAAGGCTTTTAGAGGGAACAAGTTTGCCCATAAAATACATTTTTCTGCAACTCTGTGACCTGAACCAGCTGGACCTGTGCAGCCAAAAGCCTCATGCTCCTCCAGCAGCACCTGCACCACACATCAGTCCCTAACAGTGCACACATCCTGGATCCCTCACCCCAGCCAAGCTCATCCTCACCCTGGAATTCAGAGCATAAAACCAGAGAATCCCCACCTCAGCACCATCTTTTCTCTTTGCCTCGAAGCTCAGCTGAGCCTCTAAAGGATCTCATCATGCACATGCTCACACATCTGCTGCGAGTTTGTCTGAGAAATGTTCTAGGGCTCTTTGCACTGGGCAGTTTCTAGGCAAAGGCTGGAAAAATATCGATGGTTTCTCCCACGACTGGTGTTTAGCTACCAAGACTCTGCTGTCCCCCTGCTCACCCTGCCAGTGCCTGGACACAGGTGACAGTGGCAAAAAGGGAACTCACTCAGATGCCCTTATTCCTGTGAGGTCACCTCTCTTGTAGTTTGCAACTGTGTCAGATTCAAAAGAAATGTACAGAACCCAATGCCTGGTTTTGAGAAAGTTTCTGCATTTTGGCAGAAATATTCAAACCTGCCTTTCTGCGTATGTGACAGAGTTTCCTAACTAGGCCATTCATTTTAAAATGTTTTCACATAACTAACACTAACCAGAAATTATGTAAAGCTCAGCTCTTCTGAATGCGTGTAACATCAAAAAATGTGTCAGGTATCTCAACAACAATCTGTTAGGAATAGCAGAATCTATATATAGTTTAATATCTCCTGAGCTCAGATGCATATTAGCAGCCTGTTTTAGCTGTAACTACCACAGGATTTATCATACTGTCATCAAAGTTTGCCCACTCTTTACATATTTGGAATTGTGTCTGTTATCTGATCTGATATTTAGGGAACACTGGATTTTATACACAGTGTACATTTCATCGCATTCAACGATTAATACAAGCTGCCGTGGTATTCCCTATCTCAAAGCTAAAACTCCAAAGAGTAAAATGTTGCACTCAGAAATGAATACTGACTTGACTTGGACTGTTTTCACAGGACAACACTGAATAAATCTTGGAGCTGATTTACAGAGACATCCCTTCCACACAGCCCCCATCAAAAACAAGCAAAACATAAGCCTGGTTTGGTCCACGCTGTTTATATTAATTTCCAGTTTGCATCACAAAAATAGATGATCTGTAATCATGGGCTGTCAGCTTGGTTCAACAAAATGAGTATTTCTTTTAGCTTGTGTATACCTCCACCATCTCTGTATATTGGTTTAATAAAACAGTAGTTAATCTAAATAAGAATGTTAGCCTTCTGTCTCAAAATAATACACCCCAGTTTCAGTAATGCTTAATTTTAGTATCTATATGGATGATGAATGACTCAAACATTTACAAGTTTCAAAATAAATTCAATGGGAAAAAAAGAAAAATACTTTGTCTGATGCTGCTGACACTGCTACAGCCTGTGTTTCTGCAGACACACTTTGTGTCCCAGCAAACCTCCCTTCCCTTGGCACTGTCATTTCCTGCACACCGAGACAGAAGATGGATGTTTAGTGCAGAGCAAGACTGGCACTGAGCTCCCAGTGCATTCTTCATCTGTGGTTCAGCTGGACCTCCACTGCTCCTCCCTCTCCCAGGGAAGATGTCTCTAAGGGATGCATAGAGCTTAGGGAAAGGTGTTGGATTAAAAACCTCAAAAGACCCTCCAGAACTTATGATCTCAATATGTTATCTCTTGTTAAGGGATAAAAAGTGGGAAGTGTGATGGCTCTGCCCAACTTCAGGAATTATCTTAGAGAAAAATACATTAAAAGGGAATTGTGACTTTTACCTGTTTGTTGTGTTTTGATATTTAATTAATAGTTGAAAGAACTCTTTCTCTGAACCTTAGGAAACAGTAAAAATCTGTTTTGATAAAGATGAAAACAAATACCTACATTTTTAGCATCTCTCACTAAAATCCTCCGAAACAGGCACATCCCTCATGCAAAACTCAGCAGAAACACAGCAAAGCACAAAGAAGTTGTTTCCTTTTATGCCAGGATTTACCCTCCCACACCCTAAACTAACTTTTGCAAACAACTAATACAACCCAACCCCCTCACGTACCATCACAGGCAACAGTGAGTTTGTGCATCTAACTTTGCTTCAACCTTCAAATTCAACTTCTGAATTTAAAAGTTAGAATGCAGTTAGATGTACACACTAAGCTCTGTTAAAGAAAAGTAAATCTGTAGTCTGCAGCTCAACATATTTCGCTTCCACACTACCAGAATGTCTTTCACAGAAATGAAAGATTTCCTTCAGCTGAAATTCACTCATACAACCACTCCTACACCACAGTGTAATCACTAGAATAAGATTATGCTGAGAAGTTTCCCTTCAGGTCTAGCTTCCATCTGGGACTTTTGTTTTACATTTTCCAGTTGTCTGCAGAAGGAATATCTGTTATAGACACAGAAGAACTACATCTAGCAACATCCACTTATTCAACTAACAGACTTCTGCTTTGCAGGGAAGGAGGTTAGTGCTAATCTAGATAGCATTTATTTTCTGGCTGGCTACAATATGTTCTATGCAGAACACAGACTATCAGACACACATTCCTATTCCCCAATTAAGCTCCATGAACTACCTACTCCTTTAAAAAACAAGCAACTTAGAATTTTTACCCATCCAGTCTTGATTCTCCCTCCCCCTCACTCCTTCTCTGTCGCTAGTATCTGTTAAAGCTGTCAAATATTCCCTTTCCTGATGCTTCCTAACTTCACAAACTCCTACTGCCTCTAATCTCCAGCCATTCTCCTTACTGTCACAGACATGCATTGCTGTACACAGTTTTTAAGCTCTCAATTTCTGGCTCTGCAATTCACCAGCTGGAAGTTTTCTTCCTTACAAAAGTACCCAAAGCTGCAGTCCAGCAACACTGCAGCTCAACCTAAATGCAGGGATGGAGGCTGGGGCAGCCCAAATCCCATTCCACAGCAGGGAATGTCCTATTTAATAAGCCACATCAAAAAACTTTCTCCTTTAATTAATGCATGAGAGACAGCCAGATCACCAAATCCCAGTGTTTCCAGCAATACAGTGTAACGTGCAGCAGGAGAAAATCACTCTGCTAGAATGCAGCTGACTTTTCAAAAATACTATTTCCTATGAAGTTCCCCTCTCTTTTTTCACACTGTCTTGTGTGGTTGCATAAAATCTTTCTGTGAAACTGAATCTAACACCCCTTCCATCCGCCCGTTAATTAAGGAAAAACAGAAAATGTGGAAAGATTGCTTTATGTTAAAGCAGAATGTACCAGTTGTATAAGAGCCTTTGGAGAATTTCCAACTCTATTGAAACTTCCCTCTTCAGAGGAAGGGGGGAAAAAGGGGGTCAGAAAAGGCCTAAATTACCTTTCTGATTATGGAAAGGCTTTACACAATTCACATCACACATTGAAAAAAAAAATCCTCAGAAGCTGAGCAAGGTTTCACAGCAGCCTGAAGCACTGTGAATTCATGAAAAATGAATTTAATCGTCAAAG
Source organism: Entomyzon cyanotis (assembly GCA_024500445.1). NCBI lineage: Eukaryota > Metazoa > Chordata > Aves > Passeriformes > Meliphagidae > Entomyzon > Entomyzon cyanotis. The sequence goes on from JAKEPQ010000668.1 coordinate 1,796,558, forward strand.
CTGGGACCAGGAAGAACTGTTCTACATAACAAAAAAGTTCTCAGCTACATTATTAAAATCATTGCTTAAAAGATCAATTTATTTCAAAGGGTTGACTGCCTGCATTAGAAGTTATCAAAGACACATGATCTAAAAGGAGTCTATATCAAGCACAGTGCCTGCCTGCTGTAGCTGCAACTGTGGTACAAGTGCAATGCTTACAAACATTAGATGTATTTGTGGTCTTATTTTTACCTAAATGTAGATATAAGGTGGCTGCAAAGTCTGTCATAGACAGAAAATTGCAGGATTGATAACACTGACAAATGACTTTTCTATTATAATATTGATATTTCTTTAAACTTCTGATATAAAGGATTGGATTCCATGTAGTCCCCCTTCTAAGCCAAAAACTGTAACCTGAAGCATGCAAAATAAACTTCACATAGCCAAGGGCTTTAATCAAAATACACTCTTCAAAGGTTTCCAGTGTGTTCAGAAGAGCAACACCAAACAGGGAGGCAGGGCTGGAAGGGAGGAATCACTCTGCCCTTACAGCAACAACTTCTCCCCCACGGGGAAGGAAGCCAGTGCTGCATTTATCAGAGCTTCTGCATGATGCTCGGGTAGGACTGACAGGAATTCAGGACTCAAGCTGATTCCTACCCCTGTTCTCAGAAAGCACCTAGAAAAGCAAAGAATCAGAAGGTGCAAGAGATTTGTTTCTCAGTGCCACACTTCTCCCCACTGCCAACCCATCCACTCCTCATGTTCTCCTGACAATGGGTCAAATTTAAAAAAGAGCCAAATTTAAACAATTATACCCAACTGGAGGAAGAAATAAAGGAGACACACAAGGAAAGATTATTTCCTCCTCCTCTTCCCTGACTGCACAATATAAGATTAATGTAGACATTTGGCCTATGGTTGCTGTTTATATGTAATCTACATGACCAGGAAATGCAACTTTAATTTATAAGACCATACTGCCTCCCAGTATCTACCATGTTTCTGACTCAGCTTAAAAAGACATCACTCAATCTGATTTATGTCTCTCCAGTACTCTCCATCCTTCTGAAAGCACGTCTTGTCATGAAGGCACTCTGCAATGGACATCCCACCACCTGTATGTGCCTCTGCTCAGGAGATGTAATTTTGAGAGACTATTTGTGAAACACTCTGATATAAATCTTTATTATGAGGTTTTGGATTTATAAATAGCACAGGACCCCCCCTTGGTGCTTTGCTAACGGTGCTATTGCTTCCCAGTAACCATGGGAAACCAGATAAAATCTGAACCCATTCATCAAAATAGAAAATACTCCTCCTGTCAGTTCAGGAGGTTGTGCTTGTAGTCTCTAAGTCGGTGAACAGAAGGTCATTTCCTCCTGTTCCAATGTTAGATCATTTATTACATCTGCCGATAGTAAGCCAAAAACAAGCAGAGAAGAAAAAACATCAGCCATCCAAAATAACAGTGATCATAAAAAATAAATCTCCTTCCATTTAGGGAACACTGGCATTTCTGAAACAGAATCACAAGTGTTTGTCATGACAAGCCCTTCACTATTTGCTGTCTAACAGGCAGTAACTGTTAAGATGAAGTTTCCAATACAATGTGCAATAGTCTGTTTTTAAAACAGAGCAGGAATATACTCACAATGGCAGCTCTAGCGTGACAAATTTGGGCTTAGTAATTTGGAGATGTGTGCACAAACCTGTTTAATTTGGTGATTCAATTTCCTAATAATCAGCTACAAGGGAAATGCCTGGAATGCAGCACTGACAGGAGACTGCAGAGCTTTAACAAAAGGTGGGTTTAATTGCAATATAAACCCTCAATTCAGTATACAAAGACCTGGACATGAAGACTGTGTTACCATCTACCTATTTATAAAGAAGTTTTCTTCTAAGTTTGTGCTAAACATCAGCTCCTTCTCCAAATATCAGCAGCCTGTTTCTCCTGGTTCTCTCGTAGCTACTCTCCAAATTGGAAAGCTCCAATAAAGGCTGCCTTTATTTTAACATCTGCTATCAGAGTTTGCTAGCCATAACAATTGCAGTCATGCTCCAAGAGTAACAAGGAAAGGCAAAAGTAAAGGCTGACTCCCCATCCTCAGTTTGCCACCACTGAGGAATACATTGCTTGGATAAGCTACTGCAGACAGAGCAGTGCGTGCTGTTGTGACATAGCTGGAAACTAAAATAAACAGGGGAACTTATAAAAATTTCCAGTTAAACATACAAAGTGCTGGAATGCTTCAAGATCCATACCTTCACTGCTCAGTGGCTGAGGGTAACCAGGGATATTTGCTGCAGGATTGGCTTTCAGTATCCAGGTATTGAGTTATATTTTCAGGAAGAAGGAAAACCTTTAATCTCCCATCACAATGTTTAATTCACAAATGCTGATGTAACAACCATTCAATGTTACGCATAAATCTTGTTTTGAGAAAAATTATGTCTTTGTTCAATGTAAGTCCAGTTTTTAACTGGAAAAAACAAAACTTAAAATTCATGCAAGACCACACTTAGTCCAAGTAAACAATTCATCTTGAATTAACCAGCTCTTGAATCACAAGAAACCATTCCACAGCCTACCTTCTGCAAGTTTTCACACGGAATTGAAGACAAATGTGCTTGTAAGTAATAAATCTTTCATAGTTTATATCAAGTTTTTTTAAAAACCAGGAGACAGAGCAGAGGAATTAGTTAGCAAGACTCAGTTGGGCGGCTGGTTGTGTGATGTGGCCCTAATAATATTTATGCAAAAGTTCGTATTTTCGTAATAGTTTATTGTATACCTGTTACACACACTAAATCTGGTCAAGCAGAAAAATAAGCCAAGTAAAATTACTGTGCTCGTTAGTGTTATGAATGTCCTGATGTGATAGGAAGACAACACCATACCAGTCACAGTCAAAATGCACAAAACCACGCCAAGATATCTGGGCCATTAGGACATGCTGGATTTTTCTCTCTCATGGTGCCTTTTGGCTCAAGATTTATCAAAATGCTTAAGGTAAACAGTAAAAAAATCCACTTGAAAGCAGCATTTTCAGTGACAGATGAGATCCTACAGTAGCAAGCATCATTCCTACATGAGTACGCTGGAGCTATGCAGTTAGAAAAACAAACAGTGCAGAGCTGGAGTTTATACAGAGAGCTGAGCTTTCTAAGTGTTTAACTAGGAAATTATTAAAACCCAGCAATTTTTTCCTCCAGAGGGGAGTATCAGCCTTATCTGCGGGCTCAGCAGTGTTTTCTCTTTATTTGCTTCTTGTCACAGTTACAAACTTTCAGCAGGAACTGGACCAGTCCGGGTAATTTAGTAGGAGATACAGATCTGTGAAGCCAGATGGTAGCTCACATTCTAACAGCTACAAATTGCTAAATTGGCACAGGAATACCAGATAGTTATCAATTCACTATGATTATTCCAGGTCTCCCATTCCTTCTCTGCTTGTATCTTAACTCTTTAAGCCAACCCAGACAGACACTTCAGCCCACAGTTGGTAGTTTCCACCCTCCAGGCAGGGCCAAGGGCAGTGATTAAGGAGGGATGGCTGTTGCAGCCCATCTGAACATTTGCTGCTGCTGCCTGGTTGGTGCTCAGTGGGGTATTCAGTCCTTTCAGCTACAGTCACCACCTTCAGTCTATAAACATTTTATTCATCATAAATATTAACGACTTTAGAAAGTCCCTTCTTCAGTAACCTTTATTTTTCTACTACCCCAAAAATGCCCAGGTTCCGAAAACTGTTCATGTTTCACATCCAAAGCACAAATATAAAAATTGATGCCACCACCACTAACAAAACCTGCCATTGTTTCATCTGAGTTACTGCTTAGCTGAAAAACATATTTGCTGAAATTTGACCAAGTTTGATGACCTTTTCCAGCAATCAATAATCAAGATAGAAGGAAATGGTGGTTTGCTTGACCTTTCAAAAGTGTATCAACTTCATTTGGCCAGGACACCTTTTAAAAAGCTAATTTTAGTTTCCAAGGCTCAGACTTGCTGCCCAGACTGGACCCTTCTGTGGAGTGTCTGCATTAGGCTCTTTAAATGCTCAACTGCACAGGACAAGCTCAGAGGAGGAAATGAATTCACAACAGGAGATCCTCTGGTTGATTAACTTCTCCCTCAGTGGTGGATGTCAGTCATGTTAATTGGAATCAATACACAGCAGTTAAGGGGGCACAGGGATAATCAGGCAGGGCAGGGACAGACCCATCAGTTCTTAAAATAAGCGATCTGTTAACAACTTACAGTGGCATGTGACAAACCTTCCCTGCAAAGGAATGCAAAGCATCTCTAAAATTCCAATTTAACACACAAATAAAGTTAATTTGGCAACACTTATCTTTCAATCTAGCAATAAAGGAAGCAGTCATTACAAATTAAATCAATGCTAAACTGATCAAAGTAGTAAAATGAGAAATTAGGCTTCCAGAAAAGGTTATAGGAAATCCTCGATCCAAGTTGTACACAGAATGAAAAGAGAACCTAAGGTCTTAAAATCCTACCACAGACAATTTTAATTATGCCCTGCTGAATTTTATTGTGCACCTAAGGCTGAAATTCAATGCACAGTTTCAAAAGTAGTAATATGTCAGAAAGGAATGAAAAAGGATGCAAAAAGGAATAAAATCCTACAGTTTGCTATTCTTTAGATGAGAAATCACTCAAGACACCCATTAGAACAGTCACATGCTAAGCATCTCTGTCTTGTATCTGCAGTCCAGCACCAGGCTTTCCTGGTCTGCAAGGGCAGGATGTGCCTGTCTGACACACAGGGGGCTGCAATCAGACACATCTCTGCGCTGTGCCATTCCTAAAAGCCTCTGGGATGGATCCCACCAAAAATTCCTGTAGAAAAACTCAGTCCTGTCCATCACACCATTCATCACCCTTCCTGAAAACCTGGCCTGGGCATGCAGGTGTGACACACCTGGTGTGAGAAACACCTGATGTCAGTGCCTGCTGCATAACCTCACACAGGGAGTGGGGAGGCAGTTTCACTACAACAGTAAGACAAATAACATGCAAATACAACGCAAAGAGGAGCAAATTAACCTTTGTTCAAAGGCCTCTGTATCTTTACTCCTTTAGGGAGTGAAATGAATGCCAGATGTTTTATTGCAACATCTTCATGCTCTCAACTACAGAAAATATCCCCAAGATGAGATCAGGGTATTTTACAAGTTGTTACAAAGGCATCAAATCATATTTAACAGATTTATGAATTCTGGAGCCATCTACACACTATCATTCTCCCCATTAAACTTGCCCCAGCCTAACCAATTAAGTGCTCAGATTAAGATCACAGGTCTTTCCTCCTCAGACCTACACATGGACTTTGTGGAATCTTTTAAGCCCTTCAAGGTGGGAGGTTTTCCCTTGCCCTCCTTAGTCATTAGAAAGTATAACAAAAAGAAAGCAAACAAGGACATCCTATATTTTATTGTCACTACCAAGTGGTCATCCCCTCTGCAAATACAGACATTTTACTGAGTTCAGTTGTCAATGGAGAGCTTGAGTGACCAACAAGCAATGATTTCCCCTTCAAAATCACAGTTGTGCCTCCTGATTTTCTATTATCTTTTCAGCCAGTGCTGAAACACCAACTGCTCATCAAGCAGGTCAGTCCTGCTGTTGCAGATGACAGTGTCACTCCATCCACCATGAGCTCCCTTGGATCTGATGGGAGAGAGAGACACTCAGTCTGCTAAGGCAGAGAAAGGGGATTGTTCAAGCTACCAAGCTCAAGGGTGTGTGCACAGTGCAGTAAAACCTTGTTTTAAGGTAATTACAAAGAAAGAGGACTGAGAACTCTGAAATCATAGCCCACTGGGGTTACACATCACGGTGTCATCTGTTCGTCTGAAACCAAGTGTCAGACCAGCAGCTTTATGAGATAAACCCAGAGCATGGGGAAGGCATTCCAACCAAATATTGCACTATTTAGGGTTATCAAGGCATTTCTTAGGATGTGATCTTTTATCACCAACTGATGCAAAGCTGCTGCTTTTGTCTGCTGCTGCTGCGGTGTCGAGGTTTTTATTTAATCGTGCTATTTGTCTAATTTAAGGTGCCAGAGTGGTTTTCTGAAGTTGCTTCTGTCTTGAGTAAAATAGCATGCATGAGGTGTGGTAGAGCTCACACAGACCCAAACCCAGCAGCAGTTACACCACATCTTCCTCAGAGGGAAGTTCTCAGGCCTCACGTGTAGCTGCTGAGTCTCTGGCCAGAATAACCCACTCCATGACCCAGTGAAAGTCCAGGCTAGCTCCTGACTTTCAGTTTCTTCGTGTATAAAAACACTAAAATTACCACACACAACCAAATACATTTTGAAGTCAATGATCTTCAAAAGAAATGTTGTGCTTAATAGATATCTTACAAAAAAAGGCTCTGTCCACACAACAGCCATATCTGATTGTAAACCAGCCATGACAGCTTTGTGATTCTTTGGGCAGTTAGCTTAATTTTATCCACATTCCCACATCAACTATCTCAACAACAGACAGGATCATCACTTGCCAAGGGAAGACTCAGATGTCAAACCAAGAGGCTTGCCCACACAGGCTATTTAATAGCATTGAATGCGCAGGGTATGATATAACAAAGCTAACTGGATTTCATCACCTCACTACAGTCCTAAACTCCCAGCAAACAAAGCAGATAGTTGGGCATTTCTCACGATTACTCTTAAGCATTGGCACACCTGGTATGATATCTTCCCTGGTTAATGAAGTATAAATGAAGATGCATTGGCTTCAACAAATACTTTGCTTTCAGACAAAATTCATATGTGAGAGTCTCAATACTCACACAACTTAAGCTACGCTTTTATTTAATAACTGTTTTTATCAACTAATGGAAGAGATCTGGCAAGGTAAAGCAGCTGGGCTGATACTTTTAACACTCTGGTAGAAAAGAGCAGCAAAGCTATCCTTTCCTCATGTAGAAATCCAATTTATTCTGCTGTGTTTGCCCAACTAAGTTGAAATCTTCAGGCATTTCACTCTAACAGGGCTACATGTGAAACACAACACTACCCCCTACACCCTCCTTTATCCCAGGGATAAGCAAAGCAAAGCAGACAATCAAGCCCAGCATGGAATCGCCAATAGATGCTCTCTGCTGAGTTTGCCCAAATCCCTGCAGCAGCTGCAGGATCCTGGATGCAAATGGTGCTCTCCATGCTGGGAAGAGTCAAACGCCTTCACTTGAAAACATCTGCCAGCCCCTCGGCTCACTGCTGGCCACACTTCCCTCTTCCAGCTGCAGAAGCCCTGAATTCCCATTTGGATTCCTGATGGATCCAAATGCAGCCCTCCTGCCCACCCCATGCTATTTCCTGATTAATACTGGCTGGTGCTCACTCACTTCCTAAGGGCAGCCACTGCAAATACAAGGCAATCCAACTAAATATCAACTGGGAAAGCCAACGATATCTGCATGATTCTCAGTTAAATCTCCAGGGCAGTCTTAGACCTGCAGCAATTCAAGCATCAACCTAAACAAAGAAATATAGAAAAGATTCTTTTTTCAATGGTTTTATGTATTAGTTCCAAACAATATCAGTGCAACTAGAAATAAAGAAACCAAGGAAGTAATCTTGACAGAGCACAGCAGTACAGAAGAGCTGAATGTCAAATTTAATAGCCTCAGAAATAACAAGCTAGAGGTGTGATGGAATTCCAGCTAGCTTCTGAAGCAATGAACTTCTCTTCTAAACGAAATCAAGACTAGGAAAATATTCTGGAACTTTAGTCCTCACCTTGGAATATTTTCTTAAAAGTACACTTGGATTAAGCCAAAAATGAAACATAACATCTGTACAAGATACTTCTTCTATTATTATTTTTAACTTGAGCAATTTAGAAACTACTGCAATTAATTTCTAAAAGAAATACTTGAATTGCAAGGATATTTGTCAGCTTACAGAAAATGGCAAGGATTTTTGTTCCACCATCCCAAACTGTTTCAATCAGAACTCGTGTCTTGTTTGACAGCACCATTTTATATCAGCTGCATCACACCTAAACTTTTATATCTAGATCTTAGAGCTACTTCTATGGCTGGTTTCATCAACTGGAAAGGATTAATACAAAGCTTTTTGCTATTCCTGCAGGTCCAAGTATGAATGTTTTGTGCACACTGAGGATCAGCAGCCTCTAACTGAACAGTGGAACTGCACAGAAATACCGTGGCATGGGACTGAGCCTGCCTGGGTCAGCACCCCAGCCCTGACCACCTGCAGGGATGTGAGATTCAGGGGAAGCAGGACCAGGGCTCCTTCGGACTGCAAGGGTGAGAATTAGCTGTCATTACTGGCTGAAAACATTTAAATTACCTTGGGAACGGTTAAATGCCTCTATAATTGATGGATGAAACCTGTTTCTCCCAAGGCAAGGGGCATTTGCACCTCTGGCCTGTAATTGCATTGATGTTTCATTCTGGAGGAACTGAGCCTCTTACAGGAATCACACAAAAGCAGTTAACTGAGGAATTCCTGAAGTCAAAAAGAAAAAAAAGCTTGAAAAGCACCTGATTAGATGAGACACGTTTCCTATTAAGTGAATCCACACAGTATGAGCAGTCACGAAGGTAAAGTAAATTAAGTAACGTAAAGTAAAACATTTAAACATTTAGTTAAAAATTGGTCAAAGTTATTCTAAGCCATCTCACAAAAGACTGCAATCTTGACCAAGGGCAGACTCTCCTAGCATACCTGAACGTGGTATTTCCTGGAATAACTTTAGAGAGGACTGGTCCCAGCACCACGTGAGCAAACTGCAAATGCGACTCAGCCCAAGTGTGGCTGCTGTTAAACACTCAGTGCTGCTTCTTCAGGTGCTCCACCTTACTGAAGATCACATTTAATTCAAACGGAGCAATTTGAAAAAGGTAGCCTAATGATTCTTCATCAGTAAAATAAACACAGGATTGACGTATGAAGCTGAAAGCAACAAGAGCCTTCTCTACAAAGCAGTTGAGTCAGGGCTTACTGGAGAACTTTGGGGTCTTTTCCCAATTTACTTCCTTTAAACACAAACCATATTTTTATTGAACACATGTGGTACTCCATTCTTCACTGGAGTCTCTAAATATTATCTTAATAAAAGCAATACAAATAAACCCAAATCTGATTTTTGTAATTCTTCTGAAACATATGACAAATCAGCTGAAGTATGACGAGCTGCAAATTACAGGATTATCTGGGATTTAAGTGTATACAATTTACATTCTGACAGATTACAGAGAATCAGCATTATGAAGATCATGTCCGAAATTGGTTTTTCAAACATTTCTTTAATCTCAGCATTAGCATGTCAGCTATATGTTTTAGAAACAAAGTTAATCAATCAACAGTTAAATATTGTCGGGATTTCGGGGCTTGTCTGTTGCCTGTTCATTAAATCACATCCTTTGTTCTTCTCTGGGGATTACAAAGCTTCTCTGAATTATTTGTGCCCCACCCCATGCCGACTGAAACTAACCAGAAACAACATTAAGTGACAGTGCAGATACAACAGGCTCAGCCATGCTCCACCAGGATCAGGCTTCCTACAGCCCCTGCTCTCTGTCAGATTGCAAACCAAGCTTTACAGAAAGGCAAGTGCAGGGGACAGTGGCCTAAAGAGAAAAAAGCCATTGAGAAATGCCCTCTGTCAGGTGGGTAAGGGGAGTTAAACAGAGAAGTCTTCAGGGGAGGATAAAGTACCTCTGCAAGTAAAAGTCAAAGACATTGCTCTTACAGGGAGTCCAGCCGGAAGGAATGAGGAGGAGCAGCAATATTCTGCATGGTAACATCAGATGGTGGCTGGTCACCTCTCCTGGTCTCCTGGTCACCTCTCTGCACCCCTGGGAACTCCAGGCTGGTTTCTCTGTGCACAGCCAGGCTCCAGCACACCCACCAAGCCCTCAGATCCCACCAGGACACCAGGAAGGGATCGGATCAGCCATCCCACAGCACATTCAGAGATGTTCCTGCAGACACTGAGAGGGCTGGGGGGTGTCACTCAATACCTGGAATGAGGGAGAGAAGCCAACTGGCTGGAAACACAGACTGGAGAACTGTCAGGCAAAAGATAATCATGTGTATGTGGCAAATCCAGCTCCTACATGCTTTTGGTCTAACAAATCCTAGCTTAGACACTGTTTTATCTCCTGTGGATTAGTAAATCAGACAAATGTTTGCCCTGTGACAATGAGATCTAGTTTTGTTATCTCTCAATATTCTCCAGCCAGCCTGAAATAACACACAGGGGTTGTGTCCCCTTTAACATGCACTTTTACTCTATGAAAGATGGATTGATGGCAAAAACTGATCTAGAGCATCCTAGGAATACTTCTGCAAAGTGTTTAACTCCAATGCCAGGATTAGGATATCCCTCAGAGCCAGGGCATGAATGTCATGTAGAAGCTGCCTGGCCCAAACCACAATAATTACACTTTGTGCTTAAAGGAGGAACTAAAAGAGAAGAATGGTGCTATCAGGTGACTGAGACACTCATCATCCAGTCAAAAGCAGATGTTACCTTCTTTCCTAGATGCAAAGGCCTGAAAGAAGGTTAAAAAATAAAAATATTTTTCCATGTGGGTCTAGTAGTTACAGAACTCCTGCATGCACATCGTGATTTTATTAGCTACAGCTCAACCGCAACATCAACCATTCATGTCTCTACCTGGTTCTCCATGACAATGTGGAACTAAATACCAGATTTTACTTACTGTCTATTTCCATGTTCGTACTCTTCTCCTACCAATTCAACACGTTAAAGAGCAAGACAGAGCAGGCTGAGCTGGTCACAAAACAACAATGCTCTGAAACCGTAACAGAGGAAAATGTCTAAACTAGACAAAGATAAGTGTCATTAAAGCAGCACAAAGAGCAGTTTTATTTCTTTGAGTCAGCCTGTGACTCTTAAAGCACAGACATTTCTCTGACAAATATAGAATACATACACCCTATCAAATGACTAGCTAATTTGACCAACTCAATAGAGATAACACTCAACAGCTGAATTCATACACATCCCAAATGGCTGAACTCTTCTAAGAGTGGCAGTCACTGCAGAGGTGGCTGTGCACTGGAAAAAACATTAAACCACTGTCAAACCTAAGAGCCCATTGACAAAGGGCTTGTGAACTCCAGTGCTTTGAGGCTTCACAGAATTTTTTTATCAAACTGGAATATTTTAAATCAATCAAGTGTTGGGGTTTCTTCATGGAGAGGTAGGTACTTTTTTGGGGTTTTTTTAATTGGTTTTTCAGTCAGCCTACAATTTATTTCTATGCAAGTACTTAATATATTTCTTATTCTTTAAAGGTAAAACTACTTATATTCCCAGCATATTTGCTTTAGAGTAACAAGCACTTGATTTTGGAGAGATCACCAGTGTCAACTGCAAAGATGAGGAGACAATGAAATTTGGAAGGGGCTCAGCCTTACTACTACTTGGAGTTCTTGAAATAGTTTTTCTTGTTCCTACAACCACTTTCCTGGGGCAAGCAGGGGGTGGAATTTCTCATGCTATTGAAGTCTTTCATTATTGATAACTTTAGGGGAACGGTTCCTTTCCGCTCCATTTGATGCCCAACCCTATTTCCCAGCTCCTCAGCCTCGCACAGCACAATGCCCTCGCTGGATACACAGAGCGTGCAGGAACTGGTTAGGGCAGGGCACTGCAAGTTCTGGGGGATGTCTTGCCCTGTAAATCTGAATCCCTGTCAGGGTTTAAACCTGTGAAATGCACTGGGAATTTAAACAATTATTTGGTTATGGGAGCAGGTGCTTGTTCAACTTGCTGAATGTTCATCCTGCTGTTAACAGCTTACACATTTATACTACAGTGCATGAAACAGTAAAGTCCTAGAAAGAGTATAAGGTGTTAACAACCACTACAAAATATTTCTGTAAGGGTACATTTCCTCCATTTCCCATCAACATAAATTCTGACAACAAAACCCAATATTAATCCATGCATTCATTCATCTTCAGCATCTGCTTTTCATTTACACGTTAATAGAAGGCTACATTTCATTATTAAGTTTTTCTTATTAGTGATTGAACCAATATTTCTGCCCCTTTGGTAGTGTCAGCTCATTAGTTTCCTGAAGCTGATTAAGTTCATTCTGCTATTTCAAAGGGAGCCCATATTCTATTTACACAAACAAACAACACAGAACACACTGCTTCACAGACACTTCGTGGCACATCTGCATCTCCTTAAGTGGAACCACTTCTTCATTAGCAGCAGAGCCTGCAGTTCCCCTTTCCCAGGCTGAGCCAAGGCTAATCCACAAGGAATCACACCAGCCTGGTGGGCACTCAGCACACTCATGGAACCAAAGACCTTTGAATTAATTGGCAAAACCACACAGTGCCCATGGCAATGCAATGGTTCATATCCTGTCACCCCAAACGACTTTTTCTACCCTTTACTGAAATGAACTCTACACTTCTGACTATTGGTGCAAATCCTTCATAGTTACAAAGTCTTTGGTAATACCAAACACCACAAACTGGAGAAAATCCCTGAGAGCAGCACTTAACAGTATTGTCAAAAACCAGTGCAGACACATTTCTGCAGCCACAAAGCAGCTCCTCACTTAGGGGAACACAGAGCTGTGCTGACATGTTTCATGGACCAAGGAAATTTTTAGGCTACCCCTAAATTCCTCTGCAGTTCCAGGAGTTAGGAAAGAAGCTGAAATGCAAACTCATGATGATGGGAACAGTTGAGTACCTGATCCCTCTGGAAATTATTTGCAGCGCTTAGATATACTGTCCTTTTCCCCTGCCAGAGATGAGAGCTCTGACAGCAAAAATTATCATGTGAGCACTCCATAATCCCTTCCACTGCACAGACACTGGGTTTGGCCCAGTCCTCTTTACTGGCTGACTTTTCACAGCAGGGAACACACACACACACACAAAGTTCTGCCTCTGCCCAGCCTGGCATGGAAAGCTGAAACTGAAATATCTTAATCAGGATTACTAAATTTTGTGCGGGAAAAACTGTATCAGAAGGGCAGGACGAGCTGTTGGCATGCAGCCTTCCTCTCCTTTCATCACAAGGACTGCTATCAGCACTTCCCAAAGAAAGCCATCAGAGGCACACTGCAATGCATTTGGGAACACAGATACCACACAGTATTACACTGTGATTATTCACTCATCTCTTGGCAGACAAATTCTCACCTGGCATTCCACAGTCAGGATTTCTGAGAGTTTGGTTTGGTGGTTTTTGGTTTTGGTTTTTTTCTTTGTTGTTTGTGGTTTTGTGTTTTGGGGTTTTTTTAAAGGATGTTCATAGATCTCTAAATGAAAGTTTAGCTGAATTAATGCATTTATCAACCAAATAGTAAAAAATGTAAGTGATGAACAATATTCTTTAGTAACTCTGAAAACCGAGAAATATGTGAAAGGCAGTTTATACAAACAACAGCTTCTGTAGCTGCATAAAGGGAGGCAAACAGCTGACAAAAACACATCACTTCTGTGCTTTGAAATAATCTGTTTTGACAGTGTCACAGCAGAGCAGAGCACATACATTAGTGATTTCTCATTTGTATCAGCCTCACTGGTGGAGAATCCGAGTTAATTTCCCAAGTAAAGCAAACCACATGTGTGTTTTACCACTTCCTGGCTTTTGGAAAAGCCCAAGTCCACCTATGATTCCCAGCTTATGAACCAGCTTCACTGCTTCCTTTGGAAGATGACAGGAATCCACTAATGATGTTAATGACTACAAAGTTTTAAAAATTGAGACAATTACTTCTTTCAGTCTCTAAACAGGTAATCAGTTGTGACCAACTTTTCTCAATTTGCTAACAATCAGTAAGTCTTAACTAAACATTTAAAAGCATAAGGACTTCATTTAAAAGTTTAAGTAGAATCAGTATAAAACTTAAATGACACCATCTGTTCTTAGCAGACCACATTCTTTAAGTGTTGGAAGTAGAACAGGGCCGTATAGCTCATCAAAAAATAGAAAACTGCATGCTAAAATTAAGACATATCCTTGAGATTCAACTCCAGAAATATTCTGAAGCACCTTCTTAATTATTATCTACTAGCAAAGGGCAACATGTTCATTCATTTAGTGCTTATTGCATAAGCCACGGAAGGGCATGGGAAAAAATCCCACTGGGATTATAGAGTGAGAAAAAGAACTATAAAAACGATGTACAGTAATAAGAAAACATGCTTTAATTTGTTCTGTAAAATCAGAAAATGTGTACAAGGATTTAAGTGTATGAAAATATAGACAGTGTTTTAATAAGCTACAGTGAAAAGAAGCATTAAAACTAAATTTTACTCTGAAAGTCAGCACTATTAAATTGGTAACTTGAACATAATGTACCCAAGTTGTAGAAAAAATAAACATTTTTTTAAAAATATTGAACAGCTGACATTATCCTTCATGTTGCTGCGACAAGGGGCAAAGGAGTTTTTCACAAAATGGAGGCACATTACAGCATCAACCATGGGAACATGGATACACTAAAAATGAAAGTTGGGCACGTCTGCAGTACAATTGCAATACAAAAACATGTGGCGTGTTCTATAACATTACAAGTTGGTGTTTTGAAAAATAGCCCTGTATAAACCACAGTGCAAATAAAGTGCAGCACATGTCCCACATGAAGAGTCAGGAACTTGCATTCCCCCTCGGTGATGAGGAAGCTCAGGGGCACACACCACAAACCATTCTGCTTCTACTCACTAAGACTTCACTCCAATGGAGATGGAAGTTGAAGTTCTAACACCAGCTGTGGCCTTGTTCGCCTCTCCAGTCAGACCAACTCTTCCACTCTCCAGAGCACTTGCAGTAGAACACCTGAATTCCTTTTCCCTGAAGTATTTGTATTCTTATTTACCAACTTTATTAGAGCATGGTTTGGGGGGGGGCAGGGGTGGAAATCCCAAGCATTCTCTGCTAGAGGTTTATTAGAAAGGCTGCCAAGACCTCCTCGCTCACCTGAAACCATCCCAGGCAATGCCTGAGCTCAGGGAGAGCATGCAGCCCAGAGAGCAGGCAGGGTCTGTCTCAAAACACAACCCCTGTGCTGTGCTCTCGATGCTTTAGTGAGATTTTCTGAGCAAAGTAAACCCTGTAAATCACAATTTAGAAGGCAGGGGTGAGCAGGGTGAAGGTCCAACACTCCCACTGGAGCACCAAAGCATTCCAGGGTAGTCTGGGGTGACAGCACGGGCAAAGGGCTGCAGGTGCAGCCCAGTTCTGGCAGCTCAGGAGAAAAGTCACTTTATAAACTTTTGCTCCTGCTGTCATCTGTACAATTTGTGCAAAAGCCTGAGTGATTTCCAGTACAGTGGAAGGATCCACACCACATCCCACTTAGAGCAACTGTTCTTTCTGCACAAATGGCAAATGATCTGCAGACACATTATTTGCAGCCTAGAAGTGGCTTGGTTTAGATTTATGAACCTGCCTTACCCCACTCCAAAGCATTATTGCATTCACACATGTCAAGTTTTCCATGAGCACAAAGACACAAACTAAATTAGCAATACAAATATTTGTGCTATAAATGTGCATTTAACATTACAGTTCTGATACACACTCAGCCACATCAGAGTTTGCAAAGTTTGGGTTTTTCCAAGTTAAGCCTTCTGAGTTTTCACTATACACTCATGTTGGAAAACCTCCCATCCCAAAATTACGGAGAACACAAAACAGACTTGTGTCTATTTTAAATCACTGTCACATAAAGGACGTCACAGTTCATAAAGGACTAGACAGTTTAAATGCATCAAACCCAGCTCTCAATATCCTAATATCCTTGATATCCTAATGGCCAGCACTCCACATCCACCTAACAGCACTACCTTGAGGCACATCAGGGAAGCTGGAATAGGGACAACAAGCAATAAGTCCCTATCTAGATCCTGAAACTCCAAAATCTCAGGAGGAAAATACTCTCAGAAAAGCTGCAGACTCTGAGAAAGGAGTAGTCAAATAGAAAACCCAAATCTATTTGCACTTCAACCATTCTTGTTTCTTTGAGCTTTTAGCCCTTCCACCAGCACGGCGCCCGTCACTTCTGGCCTTGTGGATTCCCTTAATCTTATCAAGATAAAAGGGGCAAAAGGAATCCTTTTGCCATTGAGCACAAGAAATCGCTAATAATATTAATGACTTATGAGAAGTAATTTGTATAACCACTCCTATCCTGGGCAATATAATGAATATTCATGAATTTTACCTATAGCACTGTGTCTTTGGGGTACTGAGGTGTGTGTTTGGTGGAAACAATTCCCACATATCCGGTGCACCGAATAAAGCAAATACCCACTTCTCTGACTTGGTCTCTGAAGTGTCTCTGAGCTCGAGTGGGGTGAATCAACTCCACAAACTCAGCCCCAATGTGCTCGAGAGCTCAGCCTCAACCCTCAGGCAGCAGGGCTGTGTTTGCACACACATGGAAAAGAACAGGAGCAGTCGGGCAGGGAAGCTCCGGGAACAGCTCCTCCATCACTGAGATCACCCCCTTTTCCTGCTGTCTCAACTCATCTATGAGGCATCAGTTTACTCCCCACACCAACAAATACCTTCCTTGCAACCTCAGACTTGTCTTTTCCACTGGACTGGAAAGGAGTCCCTGCTCAGTTACTCTGTTTTCTACGCAACAGGATAGTCTGTTATTAGCTCTTAGTAACCATCACACCAAGGAAAAACATTATCTCTTCTACTTTTGAAATAATTTTGATTTATCTATAGTCCATTATGTGAAAATAGAGACATTTAACCTCTGCCTTGATTTATCAGTCCATACCCTACAACAGGCTTTGGGACTGAAATTCTACCAAGCAGTTTTGTTTGATGGTTTTCATTCCAGTAAATCTGAAGATACCAACTGCTATTGAAAAGTATTATATTCTCATTCAGAAGTGGACAAGAATAATTTCATACTCGTTATATAATTTTCAATGCTGGTACATGTACATTCTTTATAGATGACATTATTGATTTTCCCTTTTGTTTTATAGAAACAAAGACATTTATATTACCATAATTTCATTTGTAAAAAGGCTATAAATGAGACACAAGTGAGATGCATTGCCTGGAAATTGCTAGTATGAGAATCAAAACATGTTGAAATACCTGAATACAATTATTTAGCTATGATTGTAATTAGCTGCATTTAAATCATAGTAATGAACTAATGGAGCAGTTCTCATGCAGAGGAAGTCAATGGAAATCCATTACAAAGCTAATTAAATGACAGTCTTTAAAAAGAGTAATGGTTTTTCTCCCTATTAGGTCACACAAAGTAGTGAACTGTGTGCTTGGAACATTTCTGCCAGCAAGGCAGGGAAGCACCATTCCCCTGTGCCTCTAAATCCACAATAAATTTTGCTTTAAGAGAACCTTTTACTTCAACAAGGGACAGGAAAAGATTCTGTTCTATTTTATGGGTGGATAGAATAAAAATAGGAGAGAGAGGTGTAATTCTCATGAAGACAAAGCCCGAAGCACTGGGTCAGTCAGAGAGGAGGCAGCCCTGTCCCTGCTCCTGTGGGCTGCTCTTACCCTGGGCAGCCCCAGTGGCCCCTCAAAGCACTGCCAGCCCCAAGGAAAACTTCAGGAAAGAAAACAACCTACAGTTGCTCATAATTTAACAATATTAACTTTACTGGAGCCTATAATGAATTATTTCAGTAATGACTTGTAATTGACCCAACAGATAAAGATTTATGGAAGATTCAACAAGGGAAGCAGAAGCAAATATCTGAGCAAAATTCCATTGCCATTTTTTGGATGGGGGTGGGGGAAAGAAGAAGAAAAAAAAAGGAAAAGATGCCTAGAAGGAAAACACAGCTACTCACACATTGGTTACAGCAAGGAGCAGGATGATGAATGACTGTGCTGTGCTGAAAGGGCACATGACAAGAATATATTGTTCTCACCTGTGGACCTCTACTTTTCTCGGATTTTAATGAATCATAGTCCTTTCAGTTCACTTGCAAGTCTCAGCTCTTTACTCTCTGCACAAGACTAACATTTCTGTTCCCAGCATTTGCAGAGCTGCTGTTGACTGAAGAATTTATGACTCAGTCCAGCTGACAGTATGCTGGGAACAGAAGAGATTTAGTCTGTCTTTCTCTACATTCCCAACAACATCTCATTTTGACTCAGGAAATATTCATCATTTTGTAAAATGTTCCCCCTGTTCCTTTAGCTGCAGCATGGCCAAGGAGTCAAAGAATAAAAGTGTGCTCCACATATAAAAACACACACTTACTGAGAGGTCTTATTTAAAACTTTTATTATAACCATAGTCACAGCGTGAAAAGTAAGTTCAGTACATCACTAACAGAAAAATTCAATTTCAGGGTGCAATAAACACTTTACATGTCTCTCCTTTAAACTGAGTTTAACAGACACATCTTTTCTGCATCTATCTAAGTCCAGACATCTAATGGGGATTGTTAATGTTTCACCATCCCATTGCACTTGATAAATAAGCAACTATCAACCCAAAAAACTATCCAGAGGTGTTTAGCCACCCTCCAATGTTAATTAAAGACAAAGATTAAAGGGTGTAAAGCAAAAGTTGGGGATTTTTTAAGCTTTTCCTTAGTTTCTAATAAAAGAATTGAGCAACTACTCTATCTTGATGCAACAAAAACATCAAGTTTTTATTTTAAAAACTCTGTGCAGAGGAGTACAGTCAACTCTGTGCTTTTCCCAGAAGCCAATCCTTGCTTCCAGGTAAATCCCTAAATCCCAGCAGAAAAGCTGCAGCTTTGCAGCAACTTGAAGCATTTCAGACTGGGAATTTGTTGTTGCCAGTGGTCACCATTTTCACTATACCAAGAGCAGAGAGATTGCAGGTGAGATTGGTGTGAGCCAAAGAGATGCACTACACTGAGCTGTTGATGGAAGAAAAGCAAATAATGACACAGAAACAATTATCAGTAACAGATTTCTGCCCATGACCACACAGTTAAAGAGCAGCAAATCTGTGACAATCCATGCTTTCTGAATCCCATTGCAGAGCGTTGTATTGATTAAAGTGGCTTCCTTCTTTCTGTTTTAACTCATGACTAAAATAATACCTCTTCCATTGATAATGGAAGGTGTAAGTACAGTTTCTGGTGGATGCCTGGCATTCTCCATGATAAAGCACTGCACTGCTTTTATAAGGTTACAACTTCCTTAAACCTGAAGGTTTAGGTTGCAACTCTAGAAATTAATCTTTAGAAAAAAAAAAATCAGACTGGAAAATTTTAGTTTGAGAACAGACACAGTACATCCAATTATGATGCAGGTGCTCACGTGCAACTTGAGGTAATTCTTAGAATGTAGTTTTTACTTTTTGAATACAAAATAGAGATTAAGTCACCAAATGAGTCATCTTTCCTCTCATCTGGAAACAACCCAGTCACTTAATTAGAAGTGTGTGTGGTGGTGGGGGGTCTCCAACCATCATACTCCGAGTTTTATGGGTTTATATTTTAAAGCTAAAGCCGTTTGTTGAATTCTAACTGAAGCTTTTGGGGGCAGGGAGGTGGGGGATGCAGTAGAAAGGCCAAGTTCTCAGTAATGGTAATGTTAAAATACTGCCATCACTTAGAAAAGTAGATTTCCAAAAACTAGGATTACAGTTTCTACAGAATTACAGTTCTACAGACAACCGGAATTCCTGACAGTCTGAACTCCTCCTGGGGACAACCTACGTGGAGCAGCTTTCAAGTCACAGCCACTCATACAAATGGATGTGCTCATTTGGATTCTCAGGAGATAACAATGATCAAGATTAGATCATTCTTCCAAATAAATACTGTTGATTTTCTACTTTATTTTTACACCCCAGAGTCCTAACTCAGCATTACAGAGGGCAGCAATGCTAACAGCCTTACATCTGACAGTATTAAAATTGGACAAAAAATCCTAGAGCAAAGGCAAGTGAAAGAAAATCTTTGGCTAAACATACCTGGAAAGAAAAGGAAATGTGGTGGTGAAAAACCTTTTCCACAAAGGCTCAGCAGCTGCTTGCACTGCAGTCATGGCCTAGTTTCCTATCAATCATCCTATAACTCATGTTTGACTTTCTCTTGAACCATAAATCCAGAATGGTTCTAAGGTTCCAAATCCTCTAACGAAATCTGACAATCCTCCTTTCTGATTTTTCATTTTTAAATAATATTTACAAACTCTTCTACCTGCCTTAGCTTAAAAACTGATGGATTTTGAATCCAAACCATACTAAATATTTGCCCATCACCAAAATAATGCCACTCAAAGACTTTATATGTCAGTTCACACATTAAACGTGTAATGTAGTTTTATGCTGCTACTGACCCCTTAAATCAATAATCTGAATTTAAGTCGACTGGAATCACTGCTTTGTCTGTTTGACACTTCTGGCATCTGGAATAGCTTTAGCAATTGCAAAATAAACCACAGGACAAAAACTATCAGAAGCAAGACCATGCTCAAGATGAATATATCACTTAAACACATTTAAAGGCAGGATCAGGTATCAGATTTTTTCTTAACCAAGATTTATCTCCCTTTTTATTTCCAGCATACTTGCAGCAGCACATAAGACAACTTTGATTCAAATCAGACAGTCTGGTAATTCCAAGGCAATGTTTTTAATTCCTCTTACATAATTAAATTCCAAAAACTGAAATGGAATTATATATTCCATTTTCTATGTCCTAGAATTTCTTAGCACTGCTATGTACCAAAAGGAAATGTGACAGGGTATCATTCACTACTTCCACTGAAAAATTTCTTAGAGAATGAGGAAACTCAAAATTCTGTGTTCTTAATTAATCTTAAGATTGGATGAGATTGCAGAATTAGAAGTTACATTTTGAAAATTCTGATCTCATCTCTGAAATAAAGCTTTTATGATCACATAGCCACCTACAATAGCCATCATATTTCCAATTTATAAAATGCTTTTAAATATAGAAAACCTTTTCCCATTTTGACCAACCAGCACCTCAATCCTGTACAGTAACTCAATTCTCTCAGCAGCCTAAATCCTCTACAACATCTCTCAAATTGGCCTGTGCTGTAGTCAAATTACTGTCACCAGTGAAGCTAATGAAGCTGTTGATACCAGCAATCCCAAGCAAGCCTTGTGCACAGCCAAGGAACTTACCCATGCATGCCTTATTTTTCCTGATACAAAGCCATTCCAGAGCCTTTCAGCAGTTTCAGAGATTTAATCACTGAAGCAACTGACTGCACTTTTATTGCAGAACAGCGCTATTTAAGAAAAAAAAAAAAAAAGAATAAAAAAAGAATAAAAAAAGAATAAAAAATAAAAAAGTTACATCTATCTATCAATCTAGTATTTCAAGTGAATTTTTTTGAGAACAGTCTCAAAAGTAATTATATATGCCTTCCTAGCATAACTTGGAAACACTTCTTTATACTCAACCTCACAAAACTCTTTTCATGTTACTAATCCTGAATAACTGCTCTGTTCTAAACCACAAGGTTACAGCTCACTACAAAGCATTTCAGAAAACTAATGATTTGAACTTTAAAATATCCTGACCTTTGTATTCTGTTGAGTTGAAAAATCAGTGCTTTTCTTTGGGACCTCTCCATGTTGTACAGTGTGCTGGAAAGGCCAGTGCTTTGGTCTGCTGGATCAAAAGGTGAGCAGTGCCTTAGCTGGGACTGAAATCTTTCCTTGTCCCACCAAGCCAAAGGCTCCCAAATGCATTCCCACCTCCACCATGTGCAAATGCAGGATTATTGCTCTGCCTTCCCCACATGTGCATGACAAGGGCTATGCCCTGGTGTTTATTTCCCAATGGGTGGGTTTTTTGTCAAGTGGAGAGGGGAGAACTGGGATCAGCCAGCAGAAAACAGCATCTCTTGTGTCCCTGATGTTGGCAGGTTCTGCTTCAGCTGGAACCTTGTGGGGAAAGCACTGAGCCTTCAGCAGGCAGAGGTGGCACAGTGTTCCATCTGAATCTGGACACAACAGAGATGAAGAATCCCAGGAAGGGCCATCTAAATCCTTCCCAAAAACCCTGCTGTAAAGTGAAAATCTATTAGAGCTGAGGAACAAGAAAGTTCTAAGGACAAGAACAAGCTACATGGCATTTGTGGAAAGGCCAGAGGTTACTGACACAACTGCTGAAGGAAAAGATGCATTCAGACAGGAATGAGTAGTGATAGGGGGAAAATGCCTTGGTCTCAAAGTTAAATGGAAATCTGGAAATAAGATTCCAAGGTGTATTACTGGTTGTGTCAGTGAATTTTTGTGTGACCTTTATGACATTTAAGTCCAAGTATTCAGTTCTCCTGATGGATTGCCAGTACTGGAAAGAGGAGAGGGTCACACAGTGGATATGGAATCTGGGCTGAGCTTTCTTCACTCCTATAAACTGAAGGACATTCTCCTCAAATATTTCCTGCCTTTCATTCTTGGAAACACCACTGCAGTAAAGGAGAACTTGTTATGTTTGCTACAACTACTTAGATGTCTCAATAAAGTTACTAAACACACTCCTTGAATATCAAAAGTGACCATGAATTGAAACAAAATTTTAAAAGTCTGCTTTTAGCAATGAACCTGGATAACATTTGCTCTGCTCAGATTCAGAGGGAGGCTCGTGTGCAGTGAAGCATTGGTGATATTTGCCACAATGCCATCCTTGCTAACCTGGGACACAAAACAGAAGGGTTCCAAATTTGGGTGCCAGGACAGGGACCCCAGCAGGGCACAGCACCCCAGGATGGCAGTGGGGCATCACCCCAGCCCAGGCCAGCAGGGACACCAGGGCTACCAGCCCCTCGGCAGGAAAAACACGCCGAGTTTTACAGGCTGCAAGAGCAAGTTATGGATAGGCTGCACATTGTAAATTCTTTTACCCTTATGGAAATTCCTAATGCTGTGTGGCCCACAGAACGAATATGATCCCCTTGCAAAGGCCCTTCTTCAGAGTTTCCAGCTCTGGCTTTTTCCTACCATCTTCCCCTGCTTTTCTGAGCAGACCTTTGCAGAGCTGCAGGACCCGAGGATGGGCTGGGGGTAAAAAGGGAAGGAGCTCTCCCAGAGCAGTGCATTCCATACATTGCTTGGGTAATGGTGCTGGAGTTTGTGTTTGGCTTTAATTCCCTTCCGCCTCATTTAAAATATCAATTCTTAGCTATATTCCTGCCGAAAACTTGCAATGTTTCATTGTCAATTCCCTCAACTCCCATTTCTCTGAGCACCAAAGGGAAAAACCCTAACAGACTGGGTTTAGTCACAGCTTTAGCGTTTTGTGAATTCCTTCAGCTGTGTAATGCAAACCTAATATTTTATAAATAGCTTGGGAGAGGGTTTTAGGTAGTAAAAACCACTGAGTGAATTTGGATTTCTTTCTGCCCTCCCACCACCATTTTCTTCTTGTTCTCTCTGTTAGGAAGGTCATTAGTCATTTATAAGACCTGTTGGTCCATTATTACCTTCAGACCCCATTTGTGCAGCAGAGATGATGCCAAAGTTCTCTAAAGAACAAAACCCCAGAGCAGAGGAGCTGCACTGAGCTCACCCTCAGATGGAGGCCCCAGTTTTGTGTCCTACAAACCCTGATTTCAACCTGTTCAACAGCTGATATTTTGAAAACTAAGATGTTGCTTCACTTAATCTCTATGTTTTGAATATTTTTTTTTTTTTTCCCTTCTAAGACAATCTTCTTATGCCCAAAGCAAGTTAGAGGATGTTGTATTAGTTCCTCTGAAGACTTAGTAACAGGCTTTGCAAAGCTTGGGTGTTGAAAATTGATTCACTTTTGTGGGGTTTGTGACCCCTGGTAAGTAACAGCATTTCTGTCCTCCATTCAAATAAATAAAAGTCAGATTGCACTACCAAACTTCCTCTGTAACACTGCAAAGGAATTGTCTCAGAAATCATGTACTAACCAAACAAAAACCTAAATAACCTGGAACTTTCATCTGCTGTCCATCACCATCTCAAGAGAGTAAAATTGTATTAAAAACCTCCAAAAAGTTCAAGCATTCAAAACAGCACTGGTCTATTAAAGGAGTTTTCTTACTTAGATCTTTGAAAATATTAATTTTAAATTAGGTCCGCTGATTTCTTTTTTCTAGTGGTATTTTCAAATGCCACAGATGATACCTCTGCAGTGTTATTAATTTGACCCATATACTAAGATACAATAAAACGCAAGGATGTATTTCCCTTCAGGTTAATTACTATTTGCCACTAAATTGCTTTTCAGCTGAAAAAGTGCTCAGAGGTTAAAAAGGCATTAGAAGGTCACACTTTGCCTTGAAGTTAAGAAGAAAAAAAACAAAAATAACCCCACTCATTGTGCTACGAAATGCTCTCACTCCACCCCAGACACAGGACAGTTATCTCCACCAGGCTGTGAGAAAATGGATATTTTCTGCTGGCTCCAGGTGCAGCGTGGCACAAGACATCTCACAGGGTACAACCTTCAGGCTGTTCATGCTCTCTCATCTGCTGGATGCAGCCTGTCTGCTCCCTTCTTACAGGGAAAATGGGAGGATATTTGCAGCCACCAACACCCACTTGCTCCTTTTCTGAAACAAAAAGTCTCCAGCTCCGTGCTGACTTGCTAATTGCCAGAGGGCAATGGCAGGCAAAGGTTTTACACTCGAACCACAAAGAATTTCAGGCCACATTCAAACAACAAAGGGTCAGCCAGGTGCTGTCCCATACAAGAAAACAATTTTCTGGTTCTGAACTTTACCTTCCACTCTCAAGTCCTCCCCAGGGATATTGTTTCTTTTTGACTCATTAAAATAAACACCAATGGAAGGCAGAAAAAAGAATACAAGCCAATAGGGCTGTGTTAAAACAATGAGATTATTCTTATCAATACACAATAAATGCAAACCAGGAAACTATAAATTCTTAATAGAAGTTTACTAGGTACCCTCAAATTCCTTTACAAAGTCAGCAAGAAACATGTATTAATCTATAAAGCTATTTTTTCCCTGCAAAATATTTATAAGGTAGGTAAAATTTTTCTGACGGGTTTGTTATTTGGAGAACAAGCTTCCTAACAGTGAACAATACATATAAGCTCAAAGCTGACAATAGTAAACAAATATTCTCCACTCGGATCCAAAAAGAATTTAAAGTTCATTTGCACAGGGCAGACTGACCTTCAGTACTATTTGCAGTTAGGAGTTGTTACAAAGCCTGTGTTATAGGTGTAATTCTGTGCATAGCCTGTATGGATGTTTGAGTGAATTTCAGGCTGTACAGTCACTCCTGTTAGCAGGACAGGATTAGAGAAATACTGGAGGTGATGAGGTTTGAATGGCAGAGGCTCCTCTGACAGAGCCCATGGTGCTCTCCCTGCTGAGGGACTGTCAGGCAGTGCTTTCCTATGCACAGCTTCATTTGGAGGATATTAAAGCAGTTACATCAGTATCAAAAGGTAAGACTGAATTCAAGTATTTTTAGACTGATTTGCTCCCAGTTTTGCCTGAAGATAAAATATTGAAAGGGTGGAGGTTCTTCTAACCAGATGAATTTAATAATGATGTAATAGGGGCAAATTTCATTATGGAATCATTGCTAAAACAGAAACCAAAGGGCTTTGGAAGAGGAAACAGATTCCACTGCAGTACAAATCAGCCCATTCAATTTAGGAGAAGCCCTTAATGAGTTTGCAGCTCCAGAGGGATGAAGCCACTGTGCCATATTTGCTCAGGCAGCTGCTGGTGCCAGGAGGGGCTGAGCTCACATGAAGCTGCATTTGAGGCAGAGCAACCAGCAGGAAATTGTTCTTGTGATCTGCTGCTCTTCAAAGCACCTCAACTCTGTTTGCTGGTTCAGAGTTTAATCCCCCACTGCCATGCCCTCCACCCGCGCACAGCAGGGAAGACAAAACACTGTCAGGATGGCACAGAAATGTCACAGGCTGCTGCAGAACCCAGCACTGCCCCGTGGAGCATCCTCCCTCCCTCCCTCCCTCCCTCCCGGCAGGACCACATTCCTCAGCTGCTCCACGGATCCTGGGGACTCCAACCACAGCTTAAATCCACTCAAATTACAATGCCAACTGATTATGTAACAACGTCATGCCAATAAGAGAAATCGCGAGCTTAAAATAATTGTGTTGGACCAGCGTAAAAAATGTACAGATGAATTTGGTGATGACAACAATAACAGCACAAATGTTTTTTAATGCATAAAAATAGATAAAACCATTGGAGAAAAAAGCCCAAGTACAGTCCTAAAAGATTTTTCAAGGTCTGTGAAAGTCGTGTAATTGAACTGTGTGCCACAGATGAGAAATGTGTTCAAATCTACTGAGAAATTAAAAAGTAGCAGTAAAAGTATTAAATTTACTAAAACTTTTAAAAGATATTTCCTGTATGAAAATGGTGAAGGTGGAAGAAGAAAGAAACCTACAGATTCAGGCTCCATAAAATTAGTCCATGGAAATGTAATTACTAATTTGATGGCGTCACCTCAGATTAATAAAAAATGAAGAGCATGTCCCATATCTTATCAGCTGCTATTTTTAGGATTTTGATCGATCTGCAGACAATTACCCGGAGCAGAGATAATGACAACTGCAAACCAAGCCCATATTTATGTAGCAATAAACCCAAATTTCCAGGTCAAGACTGACAGAATTATTGCTGCGAGTTTATTCACTGTAAAACTGTGTAAGGGACACCAAGGCTGCTAGAGCAGCTTCTCTGCAGAGATGTTTCCCTCTCCTCCACTCATCATCTGTCTTTGAGAAAAAGCACTTGTAGATGACTACAAAAATAATTTGCAGAGCTAGGTGTGTAATGGGAGAGTTCAATTTAGTACTGAGCCTCACTACAGAGAGGAAAGCAATTGCTGTCTAGTTGATCTAGTCAAGAGAGGAAACGAAAGCAATTAAATGCAGATCTCTCACAGGCATGGATACAGCCTCTGGCATAACCAGATCCCACCTACAGAGCACTTATGCACATCATCCTGCATGAAAAAATGGGGTTTTTTTCAAAAACCTACTTGAAGTCTAACTTGAAGTCTAAAAGGTGACCTAAGTCACCTATTCTGGGAGCTAAGTCAATTCTTTGCAGAAATAACAAAAATAAAATGAGTAGAGAAGGAAAATTCCTTACTCAACTGCCTGTGTACTGCCTGTGTAAGACTAAAGACTGTTTGAATATTTTACTTTGGGTTTTAATTTAAACAGAAGTGATTTCTGATTAGCCAGCACCATTCCCATTAAATAAAAACATATAAAAAGCACAAACCTCATTTTTAACAGTTTATAGATGGCATTTGAGGGTTTACCAACTACATTTTTCTCTCAGAAGTAATAGAAAAAAAAATCCAAATTGAGAAAACTCATCCTTTTGAATGCAAAGGGAGGAAAGCAGGAGTTTTACAAACGGATATCCCAGAAGAGGTGCATTCCTGCCCTACAGAGCACACCTGTGCTACTGCTCTGCTGTACAAGAGCAACTTGCTGTAGAAAAGGTCAAGAGGCAAGCTTGATGAGCATGCAAACACTGGAGGTAAAGCAGAAAGCAATTTGCCACCTCTCCAGGGCTGTAGATGTTCCAAATTCATAGCATACTTTGTCATCAATACAGCCTGGAATAAAGACCAGACACCAGAGTGAGTCAGTGCAGAGAACATTCTTTCCTTACACATTTCTAATTTATAAACTAGACTTGGCACCTTAGGATAAAAACTGCTACTGCCCAGGGAAAGCAGAAAGAGATTGAAAGATATTATGAAGCATAACTTATGATTTCACTTAATCACCACTAAATTTAAACTTGCCAATGTCTGAGTACATTTACATATTTTTAAGTAACATGTTCTAAAGATTAACTGCTTTGCAAAAGAACTGCCATTCAATTTCTGGCTACCTTCTCATTGCTGTTTTGGAAGGAGAGAAGTATTTTACAGCCCCACTTTATTTAGTCCAGCTATCAAAAACTGCTACAGCAGTCCTACAATTTAAAACTTGCCAAGCTGAAGCACAACCCTAGTATGATTTCAAGAAGCTTAAGAAATTGTGAAATTACAAAAGGAGCATCTGCATTACAGAGCAGTTTTTAAAAAGAAACAAATTTTAAGCAGCAAAAATTCTCTAAAAGAATCAGTCATCTCAATTAATAATTGAATAAACCTACCAACTTATTGATAGGACAGGAAAACATCAGGGTTATAAAGGGACCAACAGAAGTACCACTTGGGCATGGAACCAGCCACCTGCACTGTGCACACCACAGCACCAGCCTTAAATGCAATCCTGGGCTCCACTTCCTACCAGCAGAGTTCTGTTTTGTTCCAATATAAAACCACAGACTTCTGATGGCAGGAAGTTCAGAATCCTTACTTAGGAATCCCATAGAAACCAGGGAGCCTCACAGCCCACAGGCTGTGCCCACTCTCAAGCTCCTGGTTCATTACTGAAGAGCACATTGCCAAAGAACTGTTAATTTTTAAGGCTACTACTCCCCAGTTTTGTAGCAAATAAATCTGCCTAGATTCCACAGCTGTGAAGATAAAAATATATAAATACATCTGATATATGAATGAAATTTCTGGAAGTGTCATTCCTCTCCCACTATCCCACCTACCAAAAAACAGAGAGGAAGATTTCTGTGATGTAATCCATGGTTTGGAACTGTTTTCCAAGTCTATTTTTCCAGGCAGAAAACCCACCATAGCCATCTCACTTCTAACAACACTTCTTTCCAAGTCTTGGAAGCAGTTTGGACAGGGCAGAGTGGCTGCTGGATTTTGCTTTCTCCAGCTGTGACTCTCAGTAGCCAACTGTGCCCTCTGAGGACACCACCCTCCCCTCCTGCAGGAGACACAACTCCAGGTTTATTCCAGAGGGGAGAGCTCAGTTACACCAATCAAAAACATTCCAGATCTATTTTTCTGAACCAGTTTAGCTCTGACGAGTGTAAACAGCAGAAGAAAGATGAGGGAGAAGGCAAAGCTGTGCTGAGAGCCCCTGAGCTCAGCCCTGGGACACAAACCAGCACCTCAGGGTTCTGTGGCATTCTGGGGTCTCAGCTGAATTAGGACATGACAGACTTGCAGAACTTGTCACATATCCTCCAAGATACTCTCCAAAAATAACACCAGTCTTACTATATAACCCTGCATGGTTATATATATACACCATGCTTAATTCAGTTATTATGCATGATGCCTTGAATTCCCACCATTCATTTTGCAGTCTTTAATATCCAATTTGTTAAATGACTGTTCTGTACAGAAGAGTTTTGCTGCAGCATTAGACACACTATGAGGCAAAAAATACACAATAGATAAGAGGTTTATGTAATTATTTTCATTTCCAAGGAAACTCAGATAAAGAAATAATTCAATATATTCATATTAACTTTAAAACTTAAACTTTATTATTAGCCTATTAACTTCAAAAATAAATACTGCTAACTAATATTCATTTATTCATTCATCCTTCAAATCAAGGCCAAGTTGAATGGGCCCCTGAGCAACCTGTTCTAGTGAGTTCCATCCCTGTCCCTAGCAAGGAGGTTGGAACTGGAATACCTTTAAGGTCCCTTCGAACCCAAACTGCTCTATGACTCACGTAACTTTTCCTTTCTCTCTTTTTTTTTTTTTTAAATCTTTTTAAAAGCTGTATAGAACTATGCTGTCATTAATCTTCAAGATTTATTAAGTCAATTAATTTTGCACTAAGAATAGCTTGTGTCAAGATTTCATGTCCACAGATAAATACAAACATCTGTTTCCATTGTAATTACTTCATTTAAAAGAGACAGAATTTGTACTAAACTGTATTTCATAATAAAGTTGCCAAAAAGTCTGGTCTAAAAACTTTGGGCTGTCCTAAATAAACCAGCAATTAAGCAATTAAGCAAGCAAACTGCTGTCTGCAACAACAAACAGCTACAGTAGGTGTTTCATAAATGAAGTTGCCCAGGGAGGTGATGGAGCTCCATCCTTGGAGATGCTCAAAATCCATTTGGACACAACCTCAGGCAGGTTGGATTGGATCTCCCTGCCAACATCAGCTAGTCTGTAATTCTCAGCTTCTGGGTTTCCTCAGATGCTATTTGCCTTCCCATTCTTCCACACAACAGTATCATTTTTGCCCCCTGAAAAAACATTGAGAACATGGAGGAAAAACACTTTCTTTTCCCTAATTTTATACTCAATTAAAAATAGCAGTTTTGAAAAGTCATTTCTTTCATTGTACTTGCAATCTGCAAAGGGAAAATGAAGAGAACATCAGGAAAAAGCAGGAAGGAGATAGAATGAGCAGAGAAATACTCTGCAAACACCCCCCCCACAAAACCCATTCCAGCTGCTATGAAACATGACATTTATCAGAAAATTGTGCTAGCACGTGGCTCAGAGATGTGCTTCTCTCAAGCATTCCTCTTCTGTTCCTTCTGGAGAAGCTCCCTGGACTACCATGGGCAATATGACCCTGAGAAAATGGAGAGTTTTTAGTCAGTAGAACCACATTGAATGTTTGCAAATAATGGGTTTCTCCCTTCCACAAAGCACAGATGCTCCCAAGAAAGGCTCCAGTAGTACACGTGGGAAACACTTTGTCTTCTTTGCTAGCTCTTAGCATATCAAGGGAACTTAAGGCTAGAAGAAGCTAATATGCAATCCTCGTTGGTTTGATTAAAAATAAAAACATGCAAAAAAACCCAAACAAAAACCCAAAACCAACTTAGAAACCATACAACTGCGAATTCCCTCCAGAGAGGATTGGGAATGAAGCTCAGAATCTTGGTCCTGACTAATGCAGTGTATCTCCAAAGTCCCAACATAATCCAAACTGAAGATTGGAGAGTCAACACCTTCACCACTGCAGCACCTGGAACACTGCAACACCTCTGGGAACTGGGGAAGAGAACAGGATCCCTGACCATGGAATAGCCTTGGAACTGCAGCCACTGTTGAATGCAATGCACTCTATAAGTAACATAAAGGTTTGCTGTTTAAAATATCCCTTGCAGACACCTGTGCTGCACTGTTTGAAGACATGTTGGCAAATCCACAACTCAAAGTCTGATCTCTGTTTTCTCAATAGAAAAGTGAAGATATGCATTGGGAAAGATCTTAACGATTGGCAGTTCAGATAAGATTTGCCCTGTAATTTATTCCAGTAAAGGTCTTGACATGACTAAGAATTAAAAAAGAAAATCCCTGATTTAATTTATTTCAGAAGTTTGGCCCTTCAACTTCATTTCAGAACCTATGAGCCAAGAAACTCTTCCTTCATTCCAAGAGGATTTAGGTCCAAATCTTTCTTAAATTTCCTTTCAAAAGGAGTATCTCAGCATAGGAAATTCTGTAACTGAATTCTCAGCCGAAGGCAACACTTCAGGAGGCAAAATGGAGAGCTGAATGCTGGGCTGCACAACTCAGGCTCCAGAGTTGTGTGAAGCAAAAGAGAGTAAATGGAAAAAGAACACACCTCTCCATACCTTGAAATGCTGTGTTCTCGTGAGGAGTTTGGGGTTTTTCCTCAGTAATATATGGGATCTTTCATCTTCTTTACTCCCTGCAAGTTACCTTAAGCATCACTGCCTTAAATGTTTGCTACAGCACAAAGCACAAAATGAAGTGATTACAGATAATTTCTTTTTTGCCTTAGTAGCAAGAAAGATGTCAGGAATCTTTCACTGGAAGATATTTTTCACTTCCTACTCTGTACATTTGCTTGCTAAGAAGTTTTTGGGAGGAAATCCGAGTGTTACCACATCCGGGGATGCATATGTATCTGATGTTGTTCAGAAGGATATAGTATTCATCTCCTGCCAGAGCTAAAGATCTCATGTCATATTTAAGGGAAACGTCAAATTGCATTTAAAAAATGGCTAGAACATACAGCAAAAGTTTATTCCTCCAAATTATACCCTTGTTATGCCAGAAATAGTCTTCTCCTCTAACTGCCCTTGCTTGGTGAGTGAGAAGCCAGGGAACAAACGCTCGATGTTTGCAGCCCTTTGTGCGCGTGTGGTTTCTGATCACAGGGCGCTGGTTCCCTGCCTGACCACCTGGAACAGGCACTGAAAACACACCAATGTCTCCCAGATGTACAGAGATGAAAAGCTCTGATTAAGGCACTGACATGATGGCTGGCTCCTGGCACTCTTGAATAGAGCAATATGGCAATTCTACAGCCAAACTCTTCCAACTGAGCCGTTAGGGGAACTCCATCTACCCCAAAATACCACTGCTAAAACAGGCAGAGAGATTATTTCACTAGACCAGGAGGCATCTTTGTCCTGTCCAGAGCATTTCTAACAGTCCCAAGCACACATTTAAGAGCTCACAGTGTGACAGGAATGATGATGGAGGAACAGGAGGCCTATAACAGCACATTGGGAGTGCACTGCAAATACCCTCACCGTTCTCTCAGGGATATTGATGCCAAATACTAAAACAGTCATTTAGGGAAATCAATAATTTATTTTCTTCCTAAACACAGCTGCATAATTTATCCTCCTTCATTTGTGCAACTTGAGATTCACCATTCCCACATTTCCTATGACAATACAACCAACAGGGGTGCAAGGTATGCAGGGAGTAATTAATATCCAACAGCATATCCAAAGTTCAAAATCCTTCAGGATGTTTCTCAGCATTCCCTATAGATGCTCCTAACAGCACTGTGCTAATGGCCAAGCATGGCTGCAGCAATCAGATAATTGCTTTATTTTCTCAATGAAGATTCCATACAACTGGTGAAATAACCAGAGCACCAAGCTATGAACAGCACAACTGGTCATGGATTACAGCACCAAGTAACAAACTTTCTGTTTTTATGTTACAAAGCACTGGGAAAAAAGAAAATCTTACAAAAAACATCTGTCTCCTTCCTTACAATAAACAAAACCCATTTACAAAAGCCTGGGTTGCACAATGATTACACAAACCAAGGAATCATTTTATCAAAAGCAGAACAACGAAATCCTCAAGGAATCTTCTCTTGGAGGAAAACAAGCACAGAGATTCCAAATTTTTTACATACCCTGCACAAGAGTTTTCCTTAAGCCAACACTGACCTGAGCAGTGCTCAGCACAGTGAAGCTGCACTCCATGGGGTCTGTCCCCTCCTGTCATCCCACCATGGCATTTCCAAAGAAAGCCATTCTTAAAGAGACCTTGGAACCAGAGCAACCTGGAATCCCTAACACTGGAGTTGACAGTGCCAGGGCTGAGTCATGGCAGGAGACAGAATCTCCAATTTCCAGCATCAGAGCAAAGGACAGAGGTGGATTAAGCAGAAACAAAGAAAAAGCATTCAAGAGACTTTTGCTGGACCACTTTCTTTTCCTCCTAGAGTTGCAGAACCCCCAATTCACCCATTTTTTAAAAAGCTATTCTTTTAATAAACCACAGATATCAGAGTGCCACATTCCTGTTCACCTCTTGCTGCATTCTGCCAAAAATGATTTTATGCAAGTAAAATGCAACATCTACATTGCTTACTATAGGATTAAGTCATTGTCTCCCCTTTTCTTTTTTTAAATATATTTTCACTGGGGACTGAAGAACTAGCCAGTCTACCAGCATGGATTTGAAGTTGAAGCTTTTGGGGGTTTTTTTGGTTAGACTTTTTGGTGGGGTTTTGTTTGTTCATTTCAACAGGATTCAATGCATTTTGAGCAAGATTTCCCTGTACTTGCAATATTGAATTTCCAAATTATTTGATTTACAAGTTTCAGGCTCCAATGAGTCTTAATAATTGTCCTTTCTGTGGCGCGGCTGAATTGTTGGAGGACTTAACCAGCCTTCACACATTCCATTGGGTAAGTCTGATATTCAGCACCAGCAGAGATAAAACTCAGGCACTAATGTGTTTCACAGCTACTCTCCCCTATCACACCATGCTGTCACCTCACAAAACATGGGATAAGTATAGAGGCAATGTCCACTCTTCCCAAAGGCAAAAACTCTCGAGCACACAGCTAAGAGAGAAATGGTGTTTGCACCTGAACTTAAAATGGAAAAAAAGGTGAAAATTATACCCTAAAATTATCCTGCATCTCACAGAAATTTCTGCTTCTACGAACGTTTGCTCTTTCCACAAAATTTGTTAATTTAACAGATTCTTTTCATCATACACAGCAGTTTTTGTATGTAGATTGCACATATTCATTCTTGTGTAGCAACCTAAAAGGCTTGTGAAGCAACTCAGCAAGAATGTGCATCAGAATAGCAGTTTATATGTAAATATCTAAACTGGAAAGACATAAATTGTGTTTAGAAAGTGAAAGAATAGAAAATATTTTCTTCAGGGATCACCCCTGCAGCCATACATGTCAGAAGTCCTAATTAACAGCTGGGCACAGACACCAGAACACCACAGAACAGCACAAATTAAATTAAATAACAGTTGTGAAATAAACAGAATGTTTATTTCGTAGCCTCTTCAATATCAGATTCATATTTGGCATCCACAAAGTCTTTGTGTGCTTTCACACATAAAACTGGAGCAGGTATTTGGGACTCCATCCTGTGAGCTGCAGAGCTCAACTCGAGGGGATCTTTCCCTTTCCAAAAAACTTGGCAAACGTGAAACTAAAATATGCTTATTTGATAAAAGGTACTACACTCTGAGGAGTTCACATGTGTGAAATCCAGACTGGAGCTGGCTTAACCACAACATGCACTGATGAACCTCCTGCCAAATTTTATTTACCAAGAGCACTGCTTGTTAGATTGCCTTGGCAATGACATTTGGCTACAGAGGACCCTGACATTAAGGGCCAAATTTGACAGCCCTTAAATTGCAAAACAAATCAGCTAATAGAAATCAGATAGGATTAGATTTATCCCAGAGACACTTTTACAAACATTTCATTTCAGTTAGAGATACGTTGGTTTACTCCAGTTAAGACATAAATCTCATGCCATTTACATAAATTTTCTTCTGAAAAAACAGATCTGTCTCTTATGCATCGAAGTTGAAAAGATGCCTTCAACAAGTGGGGGATTTTTTGGCACAGGTCTCTGCTGAAAACACATTGGTAGAATTTTCTACTGACTAATTAGTGGCATATCCTATTTGCCTATTGATTTATGGCTTCTGATTAGGCTGGCTGGGGAATGCATTACAGAACAGCATCCTCTCTGAAGTTGTGTTATTTTGGGCTAGCCTGTAACTCATTTTCAGATACAGAGGTCCTCTTCAACAGAACACAAAATGAAGGCTGTCAAAAGTATAAATTTGTGTACAATCGAGTTCTATTACACGCTTTGATTACAGAAATGGAGGTCTTACCCCACAATTTTCCCTGCTCAACTCAGACTGCCTATTTCGTGCTCCTGACGTGGTTATTATTGCAACCACTGAAATTAAAACAAGACTGCCTTACATTCAGGGCAGTATTTTTGGGAGCTTCTTTTCTTCACGCACAAACCCATCCTCCTTTCTTTGATAAGTAATCTTTGCAAAATGGCCCAACCTGGGTAATGCTCTACTGTCCACTTTTGCAAATAAACCAGGGCTCCCAGAGATTCCCCTCAAATTCTGGTTATTCTAGTCAGATCTTGTCTATCCTCAGATCTTGGGATGAACAAGACAAATCTCAGAGGAATTCAAAGCTGTGAGAATTTACACAAACATGCCATTAACACAAGCCAGGAGCATCAGGCATCAAGTGCCACTGAATATATTAATATCTGCAAGCAAACAACTTCTCCCACTATCAATCATAAAGCCAAAAGAGAAGTGCAGAAACATTTAAAAAAGAAAAAAGCATCCTCTGACTGTATAATCCTCATGAGGTTTCCAGGCCACAGAATGCAGGATAACAGCATTCCTCCCATACCAATCCCTTGCTTGAAGAAATCAGGCCTGGAATCAGTTTCTGAAACTCATTTAACAGACCTGTTTTTCCCGAAGTTGAGAGAATAGACTAAAATTCAAAGAAATCTGCACATGTGAAAAACAATGGATGCTCCTAATTAATCAATCACTCCCCCAAAAAAGTTTTAACATCTCCCTATTTCAGAAGTAATTTTTAAGCTTTTGTAAATGTTAAAATATGGTAATTTCCAATGCATAATACTAAAGGAACTAAGAAGTAATTAACTGTTAAAAGGTTCATAGCAGTTTAGCTGAAAAAGAATTAATGTGCACAAATAAAAAATTAATATGCATCTCAGAAATTTCAATTTTGGAACATTACATTTTGCCCAAATCCATGCAATATGATGCTGTCAGTCACAGAGGAAAAGCATGGTGGCTACCCATATTGTACAGGGAAAGATACATTGTACAATTTTATGTCAGAAGAAAATTTAGAAAAGGACTTAAATATCAAAATGAAATTCTGTTTGAACGTAAACAAAACCTGTATATTTTGAGAACCTCCAAAATCCCTACAAACCAAAAAATTCAAATACTAGTACATGTAGATGAGAAAAACCTCCAAAAAGCAACACCATTTGAAAGCAAACAACCCTGCAAATAGCACACAGCTGATAGGAATGTCAAAACATGGGCAAGTGGCGATACTGCAGCGTCTATCAACATTCCTTCCTGGAGCAAGAAATGTTGGTGAAATAAAGCCCATTTCACAGGGTGCATTTTGCCAAATCTGACAAAAGTGGTCTCTCAATGCTCATCCATCCATTCATAGCAGTCATTTACAGAACTATCTGTAATCTGAGCTGCATTGTTCTCCAGGTCACTAAATATTCTCTGCTGAAAAAAAAAATATAATTTATAAAAATCCAAAGCGGCTCATCCTGTTTGGGAACAGTTCAGGTGTGCATGTGCAGGGCCTGGTGCTGTAAGTGAGCATTCCAGGAGGCTGCAGCTCCTACCTGACTGCAGGTGCAATCATGCAGCATTGCATGCTGGAGCTGCAGACGCACAAACCAACACTTCACTCCTCTGGGGTTAAATCTGGAAATGAGCAATGCATTGGTCACCCTGAGCCTCTCCTGATAACTCTGTATTTAATGCTGCTTGCCATTGGGAGGGTACAGAGTCACCTCAGGAGAATGAGCTTCAATATGCCTGAGAGATGAGAGATTTGTTAACTGTGCTTTATCTCAAACTGACATAAATCATGTTTGCTCCTACAGAGTTATCCACATATTCTTTTCAATCCCAATTGTTCATTGCTGATGTTCTTGCTTCCCTTTGGTTTAGGGCTGACCCTTCCATGAAGCTTAGCTAATAGCATTTGCACCTTTGTGCATCTTTAAGTCAGTATATTGATGTTTTTTCCATTCAAAATGTGCAGTTTAAAGCTTCAGAGAACAGAGTAATCTGATTTTATACATAAATATATTAATTCAAATAGACAATACGTCGAGTCGCTTTCCTAAACATTTTTTAATCTCCCTATGATTTCATTCCTTAAAATCTACTTTACTCAGCTGGTAAGAATTGCTGTAAGCAGTGACTCTGAGAAGCTGTTGCTCCTATTTCTATTTCTGCTGTCCTCTCTCACCACACCTGGGAGCCACTCTCTCCCTGCACCATGCTCAGCTACTCTCACAGACGGAGCCAAAGTCTCAGGGAGCTGCATCCTTTGGCACAAGTTGATCAGTCATCAAATAAACCTGCAGGAAACTTTTCTCCTGCTGCTCAAAGAATGACCTAAAATTTCAAGGATCTAATCTCTGAGCTTCCCTTCTCTGGCGCACAGATTTCCATCTGTGCCGTGCACAGGATGACTCCACAAGTGTTTCACGCACAAATAAACCAGAGCTATGTTTTGGAGGCAGTTTTACATTACCAGGTGTCAAACTCCCTGGAAGAAAAGGTTGTGTAACCATGTGAACCCACAGGCCCTTGTATTTTCCTTGAAATGTAAAAAACATTTGCCAGGGGATGCTGTTTTGTTGCAGAGATTGTGATGCAAGCAAAAAGAAACAAGAGAGAATGATATTCAGTGTAACTTGTCAAATCACACAGAACATATGGACCTGTGAGCACAGAGCCAAGGCTGGATCCACTCAGGCCACCACCGCCAAGGCTTTAAGGTGGCAATCCCAGCAAGGAGAAAGCCACGTGCCCCAGACCAGAGCAAACTTTTCACACAGGGATCCATGAAGAGCCCAAATGAAGAACTAATACCAATCAGGGGCCAACTTCCTGGGGTTTAGCATAAAACACTTGATTCTTACACAGCCATTGTAAAACACTGATTTTCTGTAACACAGCATCATTTTACCTAACACGACAGAAACACCAAAATTCATTTTTCTGCCTCAGTCCCTGTGCTAATGACACATTTATCCTAATCAGGAACTAAACCACCCTTTTCTGTTGGCCTGGCTTTATAAAACAAGGCAGTCACATCACACCTCAGCAGATCTGAGCTTTCCCACTGCCCCATCACTGATGACATCCACAATGGTGCCTCTCACCACGGCATCTGTGAATACCTTAAATATATCACTAGCAGATCCAAGGAAAGGTGTAATATCTGCAAAAGCAGATGGTGCAATAGGCCTGGCCAGTTGGATAAAAGCCCAGGTTTTCATACCTTAAAATCAACTGAAAGCTTGAGCAAAATGAATCCAACAGCTCTCTGAATACGTCCAGATTTGTACTTCAGCATAGTTTTTGCATGAGCAACCTCTCTTTAAAGAGTCTGGAACAGTGCTTACCGAGATAAATGGGGAAAGCATGTTGCCATGTAATGAAAGTAAAACCAGAATCTAGAATACAATCTGATGACTGGTATATAGCACATAAAAATAATGAGAAATTGAAATTAAGAGAGGGACAATGAGGCTAACAGCGTCAAAGGGTAAAATATTCCCCCAAAATGTCACAGTTACAGAGAGCATTAATCGAAGGAACTTTCCCACAGCATCCTATTTTGTCCTCCTACAACCTGAAATTTGGATTTGTATGTTTTTTTCCACCATGTCACACTCAAAAGCCTCAAAGGAGCATCCAAAATAAACAGACCACATGAGAAAACCCTTGTGACCCTAAATGTTATAATGGACTTTAATGTTCACCTTCGGAGCTGTAAGCCTACAGCAGGGGTCCTTAGGGTATATCAGTGCACCAATATTTCCAGCAGGAAGAGCCTCTCAAAAGCATGAAAGAACTTAACACAGAAACTGAATTTTTTAAATGATTTTCCTTAACATTTGCAGTGGGACTGCTATCCACAGTTAGCTATTTCAACAAAAACACCTGCTTGCTCAAGAAAAAAGGCACTCTGAGATGTGTTGATATAAAGGGATTAAACCAAAGAGGATTTCTTTATATCCTTGATTTCTTCAACCACAGAAATCAACAAATTCTTCCATTTGATCAAAAAGAGAAAAATGTAAATCTTGTATAGTAAAAATTGCTACAGAATATACACAGGAACAGAAATTTGTAGCACCCACAGGCAAACATTTAACGTATAACAGTTGGATGGGGAAGTACAATATAATTAAACCTTCAATATTTCAGCTCACAACGCTTATTTACCTACTCTCACACAATGGCTAAAACCAATCCCATGCCCTGAGGCTTCACTCGGTCATGTGCGAGAGAAGTGAGACCTTTTTCCTCCTTTTGAACCCCAGCCAGATCTAACTTTAAAAAAAAAAAATCTTTCTTATTAGTTTAGCTTAATATGATGATTTTCAATTAATATTATTTCTTCTGAATTCTTACAGGTTAGCCACACCAAGTGGCAGGGTAAGGGAGAGTACAGATCACTGCTTTGAGGTCGCTGGTGGGACAATGTTGTTTTCCCTCACAGTAACCTTAGTCCATCAAGAGAATGGGTGTTGTTTCTGAGTAATTTTTTGTGCTGTAAAACAGAAACTGGACTTTTCACTCTAATTCTTTCTGTAACTGAAGACACATCCAGCTCGAGGATGATGCAGAGTGTTCTGGACAAGTCTCTCAGGTCTCACAAACTGGTCCTGCCTGTGGGCTTCAGCTCCCCTGTGATGATCAATAAACACTGAGCTGTAGCAGCTTTGGGTTTAGTGAAGTGAGATCCAGGGGAGTTGGAGAGCTTGGAATATCCAGAAATTGAAATAAAGGTGGTTAAACAGCACCTCAGGGGCTCAGGCACCATAAAACTACAAAGCATTCAGCCATTGAATGATGTCCCTTGGGAGATGATATTTCTTACACAAGACTAGATTTATTCCAATTTTTTATCTCTTGGAATCCTCTATCTGAGCTTTTAAAAAGTCAGCCTGAAACATGCATTCTCGTCTGCACAGAAAGATGTCCCCTGAATCCTGTTCCCACATTTTGATACTCCCTTCAGTTATCAAATACTTCAAACGTTTGCAAGCTAAAATCTTGATATTTTTAAATAGCACAGTTTTATCCAT
Source organism: Entomyzon cyanotis (assembly GCA_024500445.1). Lineage (NCBI taxonomy): Eukaryota > Metazoa > Chordata > Aves > Passeriformes > Meliphagidae > Entomyzon > Entomyzon cyanotis. The sequence continues at coordinate 1,836,858 of JAKEPQ010000668.1, forward strand.
GTAAAGTAAAAACTGCTTGAGCAAAAAGCATCACTGCTTGGTTTTGCAGCTAACATTTCTTTATAACATCATTTAAACTTAGATTTCTTTATTCAGTGCAGTATTCTTAAATTTCTGAAACTTAAGGAACCATAAAAATGTATAATAGGAAGAAAAATATATGTTGCACTCAACAAAAATACTTTGGAAATTGGATATTTGAAAGATACCAAATTAAATTAGTTGATGGTCTCAGTGCTCTAAAGTAAAAGCAAGAGACTTCTTGGAGTGGTGGCAAAAAAGGAGATAGAGAGCCCTGCAATCCATTCTCTTAACCAATTTGATATAGATTCACATGCAATTTACAAACCCAAATAACAAAAAAATCCCACATTATTTGGTTCACACAAATTATTTCCTAACAAAACCAACAAAAAAAGATGACATATTACATTGCAAATCTCTGAGCTAATTTAGAATTTAAAAATGGAAGCAAAAACTCAGCTCTGGCAGGACCCCTCTCTCAATGGCTCTGTCACTTCCCTCCCACGTTCCTGCACACCTGGGAATTTCTCTCTCCACTCAATTTGCACTTGGGCATCCTTTGCCTTTTCTGGTCTCCTGACCAAGCTCTCTCTGGACTCTAGGATTAATAATTTTGTGCCTGCACTCCCTGCACTCCCTGCCCTGCCCCTGCCACTCAGGGTACCACTGGATATTTACACCTACATCATACCGAGCACCTTTAAATCAGAGCTCCAAGTCAGACTCTAGAGCTAAAATGTCTCACCTACAAATTCTTGATGTTATAATAACATATATTAAGTACTTCCTTGAAGTCCTTCTGCCCAAAGGCAGTATTTTTTTCAGTCAAGCCAACTATAGTTGGGATTTTTACCTACTGTTGAAATTATTTTAAGATTTCTATCTATTTGAAGCTACCTAAATAACATGACTGTTTTAAAATTAAAGAAGCATCACTGCTAAAGCATTATCTATATTTTTTTCATATTTTTATTTTAAAATTTTCATATTTTTTATCCATTGAAAAAATTGTCACAAAGAGAATAAACCTATGCACTTCAAAAATTTTCTTTCTTTTTAAATCACTGGAAATGTTTAAAATATGACTTTCTGGCAGAACCTTATTTCGACATTAACTTCGGAATTGGGCTATTCTGTGCGCAGATGTCCTACATTACATTAATCACACAAACCTCCTGTGCTGTGTCAACTAAGGCAGTGCTCTGCCATAATGTCATTATCTCTCTTGAGTACCACAGCACCATGGTGAGAGGCTTTAGCATCTTTCATTCATTCTCATACCATTAATTGACATTTCTGACATAGAAAGGGTATGATCCCTTCAAATCAAACTAAGATTTTACAACTGTGGGGGTACTTCTTCCATAGAAACAACAAAGTATAACCACTGTATCTCTACACTAGACTTAATTCTCTGCCTGTCCCCTGAAGGCACTGAATTGCTGCGTTTTCAAGATACTGATTTTCAAGAGTCCTTCCCACTCTACACCAACCTCTGCATCAAGTGCAGGCAGCAGCTCCAGGAAATGTAATTACTGAACAGCCTTGTATATTTTGTAACTTGAACTGGAGGGCTTTAGTCATCTAAATTCCCCCTAATCAATCTTTAGCACAAGAAAACCTTCTAATTGGAGCCACCAAAAAAAAAAAAAAGTGACTTGTTAAAAGACCACACAACAGAAAAGAAAGAGGACGTAAGTTTTGGGTTTGTTTATTTTAAATAGACTGCAGGAATTTGTAATCCCTTCAAGGACATTCAAAGCAGTTTGGTAAATTTACGCCACTTCTCTTCTAGTCAATACTTCTGTCATCATTTACTAGTTGATTTAATTTAAAAAGATAGTCCATACTTTGTTCCCCAAGCAAGAGGCACACAGGAGCAAGAAAATAAACTGAAGACACTATGACTGTCTTCCCAGCCATGTGACCCCAAAAGATATCAAACTTCAGATTAAATATGTGGATTTTTTCCTAAGAAAGGATTAACCCAGCTGGCCCATAGTGCTGGTATAGAGCATTATGAAGGCACAGGTATTGCAGATGTACTTGTAGGCACTCGGTATTGCCCCAATTTAAACAAATCCATTGCAGTAGTTGTACACTCAGTGCAAAACTCAGGTCAACAAATTAAAACCTGCCTGAAAATGACCACATAAATTTAAACCTCTTCCTTGGTCTTAGCACATTTTTCTGTGGAATTTCAGCAGCCACAGGAAACAAGACTCCATAACATCAGAAGGGGAGCTTTGCAATCAGGTTTCACACCTGCAAGCACCTCAGTGACCTCACAAATTCATCAATACCCAAACATGTTCTGTCCATAAAATTACAGTTCCATTTACAGTCCAGCTCTTCAGGAACACACACTGCCACCCTCCCTTTCCAGCTTTTCCCACAATTTAACCCCATCCATGTACAAAGCTATGCAAGCACCACTCTCCCAGCTCTGAAAGCACCAAGTCACCCTGCTGGCCATGCTGCTCTCAGAGCTCCCTGTGCCACAGCCACCTCTCAGCACAGTCAGTGCATCAGGCAAACACACCCAGCACCTCTGGACACCTCATTCCTCACCTCCAGCACCTCTTGAGGCTTTGTGTTCCACAGTGAGTTAATGTCAAATGAATTTAATGAGCAAAGGAAAAAAGGCTGGGTGGTCTCCTAGCCCTGTGTCAGCCATGGGAGGGAGCAGGTCACTGTGACCCACTGAGGTGTGGCAATCAGTGCACGGTACAATTAAACTGCCATGGCCAGAATTCCTTGGCTCTGGTTCTGCTGCCCCTCCACATTTCAGCTTATTCCCTAACTCACTAAAGCCTAATGACAACAGACAACAGACTTAAACAGACTTTTAATGACAACAGCACTTTAGACTCAAGTGCTTTCCAGGCTTCTCACTTTTGAAAGTGCAACAGTCCTTCCAAAAGGTAAAAGATCTTGAATCTACCAAAAAAAAAAAAAAAAAAAAAGCTTGAAGAACGCTGTATTTTATACACTCCAATACACTCCAAAGAGCAACATTTGGACATAATATGGTACAGTCTTTCAAAATTACATTTGGACAAAGTATTCAGTGACATGACACAGATTTTTTTTTTTTTTTTTAATAGGCAATATGTTAGATCCCAGAACACTTCATTTTCTTTGACGTTCACAGAGGAAAGAGGAAAAGCTGTTAATTCTACAGCAGCATTAAAAAAACCAAACCCCTAAAAACCAAAAAAAAACCTCTGGTGTTTGGTCTCAGATGACCATAATTAGAATGATTTTGAACAGTAAAGATTGTGTGTTGGCTTCTCTGAAGCAAAAGGACACTAAAGAGAAATTAAAACGCTATTTTATTTGCTCTCCAAATTGCAGGTACTGTTTTAATTTCTTTGCAACCCGCTGCTAATATTCTCCAGCAGCTATAGCTCTGCTTTGGAGCATAACTAACAGTGTGTGGACTGACAACCAAATAATGATTCTGTAAATGAAGCAATCAAATTGTCACAAACTAACAGATTGGTGGATTAGACCAACAGCTCAGTCCTCCTTCATGTCTTTCACTCTGAAATGACACCTTGGGAAAATACCTGTTCATCTCCCTGCAGCTCCAAGAGCAGAAACCTGAGCAGAGCTATTTTCTCATGAACATCAGCTTTACAATTCCCTGGACGTTGCTCCAAAAAACCGAGAGGGTAGTTTAAAGCCTGCAGAAGAGGCTGAGACATCTCAAAAGCACAAAACATTGCCCCAAAAAACAAAGATACCTAAATATGAGGTTAGAAAAAACTTGTCTGACAAGGTCATGATTGTATTTTAAAATGACTCCAGGTAGAACCAGAGGACATGCCGTGTCACAGGCATCTCCAGATACATTTCACAGACTTGTTCTAGCTCCAATATTTAATCAGAAAATTTATACTGCAAATGAAAATGCAACATAATAACACACATGAAGTTTTAATTTTGAGAGGTTTTTCAGCCCAGAGATTACCACAGGATAAAACTGAACACCACATGTAATGTTATAAATGCTTAAACTTGTCTTCTGATGATCTACTTGTATTTTAACATATTTATAAACTATTTCTTTTTTTTTTTTTTCCCTATGTTATGAGACAAAACAAGTGCATTTGATACAGTTGTGCCCTGTCCTAATTCCACTGCAGGGGCACCCTGGAATATTCCTCCTCCCCTTGCAGGGGCAAATCCAGGTTTTCCAACAGGAGCAATCCTTTGGGAACTGCTCCATTTTGCCATTCCAGCCCACCTGCTCTGTAGTGGTTTCAGCTGATATATTCACCATTTCATCTAATGTTTCATCCGAATTTTCATACCTGAAAATGCAATTTAGAATAAACAGTGTTCTTCAGTGGGGGAAGGGAGTGTTTGTGTGGAATTATTCTCCTTTAATATCTGCCTATGGATGCAGATACATCAGAAAAGCTGCTGGAGAACAGTAGCATTAATAAAAGGTTGGTTTCCATGGAGAACAAAAAAGGTCAAATCATAATTTATTGAAAAGAATTCAACTCCATCAGTTAAGACTGATACACACTTTGGAAAGTAATTAAAAAATGGCACCTATGCCAATTGCTTACATGGCTTATGATCTGCAACTTGAAGGCAACATCTCAGGTAACAGCTCTCATGGAAATACATTTTTATTGCAAATAAGAAGTTGATGGGAAGATAAAGTGGGTGAAAGAGCTACAGGAAAGAGCTGCATGTCATGCACTCGTGGGGTGAGGTGTTCACAGAGAATTTAGTTTCTGTAATTAAATGTCAGGCTACATAAAGCAAGAATATAATTAGTTCAGCATAATTTAGTGCCATTCAGATGGAACTGGAGCCTTGTGTACTCACCAAACAATTTGTACTAAAACAACACAAGCTGTTCAAACAAATTGACATTTTTAATTCCTACTCGTAACAGACCTTTATTATCAGTTTCTGAGATAAGATGTTTATTACGAATACAGAATCTTCCAAAATACTTTGGAAGGATGAGAGTAGAAAATGCCAAAGCCATCTATCACAAAATAATCAAGTCAAGAAAACACTGCAACAGTGTGCACTCCCTTATTAGGATCACCTAAAGTGAGGTAACACAGAAAATAAAGGCAAATAAAATCCTAAACTTTAAAAATTAGTAATTTAATTGGGTCACCCAAAACCCTCTGCACTGTGAAGAGATCTGGGTACTTAAAAGGAGGTGAAAATATAATGGAAATCTGCTGGTCTTTATACATTTTGAGATATCCCCCTTCTTGTATTATTAAAACACTCCAAGCCACTCAAGAAGTGGACTATTTTAATGTCCACGATGAAAGTATTTCATACCAACACCCTTAATTAATAGGAAATACTTCTGTAAAGACCCTTAGACTCAGAGAAGTTGCAGTAAGTACTAAGGGTCTTGAATTTAATCCATATCTGATATTCTTACCCAAGGGAAAAAAAAAAAAATCAAGAGATAAAAATTCAGACAAGGAAAAAACCAAAACCAACCCCACCGCTACAGAAATGAAAGCTTTGTTAACTAATGCAAAATGCAATCCAGTTAGCAATTTCCTGGTTTTAACTTTACTCAGGGCACTACTGGATCAGCTTATGTTCCAAAGTTTGCAATGATACTGCTTTCCAAAATAAAAAACTAAAAAAACAACCCCATCAATAAAAAACCCATCATCTTGATCACAGTCAAAGCAAGTAATCTTGCATTTCATGCATTTATTGCTAATTATATTTGGAATGTGAATCATGATGCTCCCTAGCCTTAATCTCATTTAAGAAAAGATTAACCTTTCTTGACTTTTCACCACAGAATCAGCTCTTGAGAATGACATGAGAATGGACACAGGACACTCACACATCCCCTTAAAGGTTACAGCACATTTCCAATTACTCTAACATTGCTGTATCAGAGTACATAAACTATTTACAAGGGAGAATTTCTGCATTTCATTAAATCCTAATTAGAAAATACTGAAGGCTATGTCAAAACAGTCCGTTTCTGTGCGAGACAGAAAATGTTTGGCTTGCTGAACACAAATTACTTCAGCTTTACAGTATCGGAAGCTGCATAAAGACTCTCGTAGCTGAACAGCTAAGGTAAAAAAAAAAAAAGAAAAATTAAAATAACCTGAAACAAACATTAAAATAACCTGAAATACATCTCTAGCAAATGAGCAATGCTGACAGTGAACATGACTTAGCTGAATCAAGCAGAGCACTGTTCCCCTCCAGAACGATATTCCCAAAGGAGTCATTTGAAATTAGGCTTCCTATCTGACCAATACTTAGCCCCATATATATTCTTGTATTTTGAATAACCCACAAAGGTTTTTATGCTTCCCACTTCAAGACTGAGTTCATTTTTATTTTTAAATATCTGCATGGGGGAAGGGTGTGAAGGAGTGTTGATAGCTTAAAACTGGTTACACAAGCATACTAATAAAAGGGGAGGAATTCTTCCAGCAAACAGTTCACACACAGATGCCGTAGCCTTGAATTGACAGGAAACCCACAAGCATCAAAGGGGAGTGTTGCAGAGAGCCAGAATGTGAGCTGGTGCACCACCAGTGACACACTGGCTCAGGCATTCTGTATTTGAGGAAGGAACTGGTAAACCATGGGCTGTGAGATTGCTGCCAGCCGCTTCCTCCTCAGCCAGACAGGACTGAGCTCTGCCTTCCACCTGTGTCTGACACAGCCACCAACACCAGGGCTGTGCAAAAATCATTGTTAACCAAGCTCCTCTTTAGAGCTCAGCTAAGCCTGGCAGGGGGAAGGGATTAAGATGTATCCTCTTGCTCCAAAGTGGCTTTGTGACAAGCAGGGAAAGGCGCCTGAGCAGAACACACAGTGTAAGGTAACCAGTTGTGTTTTGGGCTCTCTCTCTGCCAAATACTTTCTTAAGCTAATATTGATACTTTAACCACAGCTCAAATTCTCTGACTGAAGTAAATATGCCTTTATAGTGGATTGCTTTTTCTGGACATTTGCCACTCCAGACATTATCCTTCGTTAATGACAGAAATGGGACTAGCCCTTGTCAAGGCCCTGCTTAAGAACACACATTCTGCTTTTTCTTCTTGTGAGCACAGAATATGGAAAGCATTAACTTACTGAACTATACACAGCAAATACCCCTTTAAAAATTAAACATTTTAGCTTCTTTTGGTACATTTAATTCTCATCTCCAGGTATTTTCTGAAGTATTATTCTCACATGCCCTTGAGTTTAGAGCTCATTTCATCTCTGCAGAGCTCCCAAGAAGCAGATCTTGTCAGACAGTTATTTGATTCGTCACACTCCAGTGGGTGAGATGGATTGTGCCCCTGATCTTACAGCAGTGAGCGAAACGACACGTTTCCTGCAGATTATGGAACTATACATCAACACTGAGTACAGCTCTGGGGTGCCTCCACAAACAGCCCACAGGATTCCTTCAGCCTCTTACTCCTCAACTTGAGCATCTCCCTTAAAAATTATTACAAATAAAACCTGATTAGTCTAACTATAAATATAATATAAAGCTTCACTGGTTTGGTTTTGTTGCTGGGGTATTTTTATTTAACTATGGCTCTTTTTCCATTAACAAGAGTCTGTCAGCTCTGCTAACTGGATGCAAGCTGAGATGCAATCATTTAATCTCCAATAATTCAGACTAAGAAAACATGCAGTTACAATCACTGTTCCTCTGAGGTGACATCATAACAATGCATCAGCAAAGCAAGTCAGAAATCATGGCTACAAGCAAGTCATGGTGATGCCAAGAGCATCACCACAGCTGTCAGTGGAACCTCACAGCACCATTTGTCTTCAGTAGCTGTTATTACATATTAACATTAAAAAGCCTGAAAGGGAACAACCACATTTCCTTCAGAGAACAGCATAAAATACCTGATTCTTAAATTTCTTAAGGAGTTGGAAGTTAAGGAGTCCACTGCTATTTTGTTAAAGACAATTTGTTCTATCATGTTTCCAAAATTCTCCTGATCTGTTTTTATTATTAAATTTAATAATAATGCCTGAATATCAGAATATACACAGAGATCACTGGTTACTGAATACCAGAGTAGTTCCTATGAAAGTCACCACAAATGAGCAGAGCCTTGAAGAGCAGACACTAAATCTGCATGGGAGATGAGCTCTTCTTCCAATTCAGCAATGTCTCCAGGACACACAGACAACACTGCTCATTTTAATCCCCCAATGTTTGTATTTTCTGCGCTGGACAGTGCCTTTCTATGAGTGTGTGACACCCAGCAAGAAAATAAGCCATGTACAACAAATGCAGAGTTTTGGAGAGAGCAGGGGAGATCTCCCCCCTTCAGCAGTTTGCTGTCACTGTGTTTGACTAGTTTTGCACAGCTTTAGGCAGTTTAGTTCAGGTTCATGGCTGAAGGGGAATTGCAGTTGCCAATATCCACATGCACAAGTTTCAGTGTTCTCAAGACTTAGAGATAGTCACAAACACTGAATTTCCACTCATTTTAAAACGCCATCGACATTCAGAATCCTCATGGGGATAATTACGAGACTCTTCCAGAAGAGAGGAGAATAAAGACAAACTTTGGAATCCATATACACTCTTCTCACAGTTCATAGCTCATTTCCCAAATTTTCAATTGGATATTTAAATGACCAACCAATGCAAACATTCCTAAAAGTGTTCTTCAACTGCAGCATCCAGAACTATAATAGGGAAGATTAAAAAGTCACAAACCATTAGGAAGATGCATGCAGAAAGTGACTTCATTAAAAGAGAGTCATGCAGAGATGATTTTCTCTTCTGGGATGTGGGTTTTGTGGGAGGTTGTTTTGATTTGTGCTGTTTTTCTATTTTTTATTTATTTGAATCAAAGGTTGCAAACACAATATTAGATAATACAAGTCACCAGCCCCTGCTGCTCCCATTGCATTATTTCTGATGACTAAGAATAGCCTTTTGCAAATTACTGTAATTTTGAAAAGGATAGGAATGAAACAAAACATTTCATCCATGCATCTCTCCTCCCATGCCTTTCATTGCCTTCTACCTTTCCACACATAACCTGAAGTGAAAAAAAAAAAAATCAAAGTGTGTTTTTGTTCATTCAAGTAGAATTTAAATTTCAAAGACAGCAAATGACAGCACTACATTCACAGTCTTCTGAGGGAAAAAAATGCAGTTATTGAAGCTACTCATACAGAGCATACAGAATATCACTTCTCTCAGCAAGCAGCCAAGCAATAGCTAAAAACACAGCAATTTCTTAAATTCAACTCCTGTCCTGCACATCAGGTGTCAGAATTTCCACTACAGGGAAGAAGTGTCATTATCCAACCTGCTGTTGTAAGAAAGCACCACCTTCTGTGTATCCAAACTTACAAAACCCTTATGATGGATTTCTAGTTCTCACTACTTGAAAAAGGTTGGTCTTCACCTAAAGACCTAAAATATTTAATTGAATGATCATTAATATCATAGGAAGAAAAAATATGGTTAGCCCATAAGAGGAACCAAAACCAAATTCTTCATTTTCTGAAAAGTTTAAATAAGGATTCTATAAAAGAACAAAGTACAATCAAAGTGTTATCAAATGGTTCTATGTGTGAAAAACAAAAAAAAAAAAAAAACCCAAACAAAAAAAAAAAAACCCACCCAACAATTCATCTTCAATGGAATTACAAGTGTATTTACAAACAAGTGCTGAATTCAGATAATGGCCTGTTAAGCAGCCTGACCTATTTCATAAATGCAATACTTAACTCTGCATTTAAAGCCAGATGCTCAATAGGTCATTTCCAAGGCAACTTTCACTCACCTCTAACCTACACCGTAGTTTATCTTTGAATTACTGCCAGATTTTGAATTTCACTAATAGCTTATACAAAAGGAAGATTTTTCATTTCAGTTGAACTGACTCTGCAAAATCTTTTGGTATACCTGAGAACAACTACTCCTGATTAACCTGAATGCTATAACAATTGTATCTATAGATACAAAGACAGGTAGCTTCACATAAATGTTGATAAATATTTAGAAATGAAAACATTTGTTCTGTGCTATTTGTGACACATCTCTGGCTTTACAATTCAGATCTGACAAATGTCACAGACATGGCTTTGAAAATATTCCCAACGCCCCAACCAAGCAAAAATGTCAATAAATTCAGCCTCAGTAAATGAATAAATAAAAAGACAAAATTGCCTGATAACAGTAAATAAAATTTGCTGGAGCAGTCAAATTATTGTTCCTTGTGCTTTACCCAAGGAGGTTTTTCACATCAATGCTTCAGGTGTCATATCACCCAACAGCAAATGTAAATTGAATTCAATCAGCTGAAGTGGCTGGTTTCCATTTCAGCTTGTGTAAGGTTATACAGAAAGGCCCCAATCTTCTTAATGGAGCTTGCAGAGCTCTGGGTGTCACATCAGGACTGCAAACAGAAAAGGGAATTTTGGTTGCCAAAAAAAGGCAAATAATAGAAACAGGAAGAAATAAAAGCCCAGAGGAACCAGCTGCTTCATTACAGCAAATTCTGTAATGAATGGTGATGTCCCAAATACTGTTTATACTGAAAAATTCACTGATAAAACTGTGCTTGCCTGAACACCTCCAGCTACTGCAAGTTTTAAAGATTCAACAGAACCTCCACAGCTACAGCAGTTACACACACATTTATAACTCTGCTGCTGGGAAACAAAGCAGCCCAGCACCATTTCCTCTTGCTGTGCTCCATCCTCTCCATGCAGGCAGTTTGTGCAGGGATCTGTAATTTCCTCACAGCTCCAGGCACTCAGTTCCTGCTCAGGGAGTGTGAACTGATGATGTCCTCACTCCTGGGCATCCCCTGGGTACCAAAGGTGCAGCAGGAACATCCCATGGCACAGAGAGGTGTAACCATGCAAACGACAGCATCTCCTGCTGACAAGCCAAACTGCTGTTTATTTGGAGAAACTACCCAGACTGAAACCAAGAAGCTTCTATTTAGCCTAACAAGTATTATTTCACAAACTCCTTTCAACTGCTTTTCCATTCACCTAATAAATCTTTGGGAGCTCAGATCTGTTGCATCCACAGTGTATCTGTTCAATGCTCTGTTACTTCCCCTATCTGCAGAAGGATTTCTGATGAGCCTGTGCTCTGGTGCTCATTCCTCTCTGTGTTTCTGGCCACGTCACACGCTGGTTATGCCCCGTGGGATCAAACAGGTCACTGCAGTTATTACCTGAGCTTAGGCAGCCAAAAGTAACAGCTTTGACTCGGTGGCTTCAGCCTCCCCTTTTGAGCAGTTCTGTTCAGACTGAAACCCTGTGATGACTTCTCAAAAGCCAAAGACAGGCTTCAGGAGTTCTTTTCCCCTTCCCCTCCTAAAGTCGAGGAGGAGGCACAAACACATCCTGTCCTTAGGCACAAAAATAAACATTTACCTTCCAAATAAACACTGCTACTTTATTTGGGAAACTTCTATGAAGTCAAATGGTGACAGAAGTAGCAGCTTTTTTACAGGAAAGGAAGATGCCCCAAATGAAAAGCTTTGAAAAATTATTTCAGCAAAATAGATTGGCTTTTATTCCTATTCTATAATCAGCAAAAGTTTGTGAATCTTCATACACAAAATAATTACAATTAATCAGACCCTTTTGTCCAAAGGTTACAATCATCATTCATTTGCTGTGAGCTGCTAAATTAATCAACCTGAAATGAGGCAGCTTTTCAAAAAGAAATTGCTGATCTGTAGACAAAAGCAAGGTGAACGTTTACAGGGAAGGTTTTTAATGTACTTTGTACTTCAAGAGAATGAAAACTAAATAGAATTTTTATTCTTCTAAATTCTCAGATAGTTAATATGGACAAATTGAGCAGCTGGCTTCCTGCCTAAATAAATACAAGAAAACTGTTTGGCTTATTTGGCTAACTGGATTTTAAAAAGCCCAGAAGAAAAACATACGTAGGCTTCCAAAAGCAACTATTCCGAATATTTACATTACAAGGCTCTGTGTCCCTGCTCACCTCTGAGGAATGGTCATTAACTTACCACCCTTCCCTGCTATTTCCCAGCCCCTCGCAGGGCTGTGCTGCCTTTGGACAGCAGCTGCCTTTCTGTACAACTGGGTTTGTTCCTCACTGCACAGGACAGGCTCATCCAGCTGCCCTGCTCGGCTGGCAGGAGCAGCACAGATGAGATTTCCCTGCCTCAGGCACCTGCAGAAGTGTTCTGTGACTGCACTTAACTCGTCCCGTTTGTCCCAACACTTCCCATTGGAATTGCAGCAGGAAAAGCTCTGACAGCTCTTTACAGAGGGCACATCAGCTGAGGGAGGGTCACTGATAAGGGGCACAGACAAAATCCATCCTTATCTGTCCCTCTGATAATCCTGCAAACAAGGGAGAAGCTGCAGAACTCGGCTTTAAAGTCTGTCTGCCTTTTTAGGATGAGAAAAAACCCCAAACAGCTGTACACTCTTTTCTATTTAAAGACTGACTGAAGCTTTCTGCATCACAAGCTCACTAATAGCAGAAACCCATTCTGAAGTGAAGCTGATGAGCAGGCCTCCTCCTAAAATGCCTAAGCATAAGTCAGAGATGCAATCTCATCTCCTTTTTAAGTTTATATTTACTTTTCTATTTCTCTGCATAATCTCCTTCTGCAGCAAGCTAAGAGGGTTATTTTTAACATACAGACTGTAGCTAAAAATGCAGTGATTACCTTCCATCAGATGAAATTACAAGTTAAAAATAAATGGAGAAAAAACCAGACAAATCTGGTAATACTTGTATATAGTATCTGTTTGATACAGATCTATAAATAGTCTGTAAAATCCAAAGAATAGACACATGAAAATAATTTTATATTAAGGTATGCAAAGGAAAATATTACATTTATCTGCCTTATTTACAAATTAAGCAGCAAAGTAAAAGTTGCACATGCCCTAACCCAGAAGAGAGATGCCATGGCAACTATACCTTTGATTTTGCATTTTTGTGGTACAGCCAATGAACACTTTATATTGAGAGTCCAAACTAATGTCAGAAAAAAATAGTAAATTACAATCAAATCAAAGTTAGGTTAAACAACACTCACAATGGAAATAGCAGAGATAAAACATACACCCAATTGAGAGAATAGATATATTTCTCATTTCAATAGATATATCTTCTCATTGAAAGACAAAGCTTCATGACTTACACCTTAACAGGCAGGATAGGCTCTGTGGGAGAACAGCACTTTTATCACCTATGTATTTTCCCATTTTCACATTTATATTGCAAACATTTCTAAAAGCAGGTTAGATTTAAGCCATTAATCAATATTCTAGCATTTCTAACACTATAGAAGTAATTTTCCATTTTAGTGTTGCAGTTTTAAAAAAATGCTAAAGTTAGTTTAAATATCTAAAGCTATAGAGGTTAATGCTTTAACCAGCCTGTTAAAACAAATCCATATCCAACTGTTTATGATTTTGAAAAGATCAATGTTTAATGTTCTTTCAAGACTCCAGGAATACTTCCACCTCCAGGAATGCTGACACCTTGAGTTATTCTCCACTGACAAGTCACCACCTCAGTCCATGCTCAGGTTGTGGAGCTGAAGGAACACCCTGTACCATTTCAGACTAAAATCCTACCCCCTAAAGCTTCAAGCACAGACAGGAATCATAACTGAGATGGAAATGCTCCACAGGAACTCCTAATCCCCTGCATGGAGTCAGCCCCAAAGCCACCCCAGGCAAGGGAGGTGCTACACAAAATCCGCCTCTCTCCCTCCCTGTCACTCACCTCCAAACTCCTGATGTGTTCCCAAAGACTTTTCCCCACACTTAACCAATATTTCCAGTAAACATATGTCTAAATTTTACATCTACTGACAAATATTTTCTCATCTGCCGCAACAGTTCTGCTTCACAAGATTTTCCCAGTGCAGACTGATGAACAGCATCACATGGCTCATTCCCATTACCCAAACACATTGGAATGGACAAAGAAAACTATGAGCTTACAAAACTCTAATTTCACACAACATTTACTGAAACACAGGACATAGGCTTGTGAGACAATCTTTGCTAGCAAGAAGTCAAGTGAGAAAAAAAACAAAGTGACAAGGAATTGACAAACTCAATCATTTTATTCAGAGGTAGCCAAAAGATTTCCAAGGCTTGAAAGGAGGATCTTGACTCATCTCAGCTTCTCTCAGGAAAAGCAGAGACTGGCAAAGCTGTGGAGTACATTTTTTGTTTGTCTGAACAGAAAACTAAACCCACTAGTTTTACCCTTCACCACTAGGCACAGCCTATGCTCTACATCGAAGGAAAAATCAAATTTACTCCTCAGAAAGTGTCTACCTGGGTTGGTACAGTCTGCTTCTCTTCCTGTGGCCCAAATACGACTCAGAAAACATTCTTGTGAATTGAATACTATGTTCAATTATATCTCATTACTATAGAAGCAGCAGACTTTTCTCTGAATCCAACATTCACAGTCTTTACTCTCAGGAGATTTTTTTTAATCACCAGGGAGAGAAAATTCTGCTCAGAATTTCCCGGGACAGCTTACAGCCATGTGAATGCTAAATTCTCCTCCTGATTTGTCTGTCAAAGCCATCCCCAGAATTTTTATGAAACACCTTAGTAACGCTCCATCTGTTTTGTGGCAAAACAGCAGAACTTCACCAGAAGCACTGTAGCTAAGACTCTAAATCTGCATGTCTACCAGCTCACCTTAACTCAGAATAAAGTCACTGCAAATGCACACAACTGACTTGCAGCTCAGGATAAAGTGTAGGCAAATGCTTTTAGATACAACCCACACACACAGCCCAGTTTGTCCACAATCACCATCTCTCCCCCCAGTGCTGGTTTTTACTTGGAGAGCAGCTCTGTCCTGGCACCCTCAGGGACAATACGGAAAACCTACACAGCAATCCAAACAAGGATGTGAGGAGCAAAGCAAAACCCAGCAGCAAATCAGCCTCAGAGAAATCAAGGCAAGGTTAGAAAACAAGTATTAAAATAAATGAGTGTCCAAAAAGTAAATCTAGTGCATCCTGATTACGAAAACACAATTCCCTGACTAAGGAGTTCATTTGCCCCATGCAAACCACACACCTTCACAATTACTGAGCTTTTCCCCATGGTCACTCAACAGCCCTGCTCCACCAGCCTCAGAAAAGAGGCTGACTACGGCCTGTCTTTTAAAGGTCTTTCTTTCCATCTTTATCTCTGTTATCCAGCAGAAGGGAGGAATCTCTTTCATTGTGCCATACATTGCTTCTGTGCCCAGAGAATATCCTCAAAGCCACACAAACAAAATCGTTCCCAGGATTTGCAGCAACTGCTATGGAAAATTAATTACCTTTATCAAGTTTGATATGGAAGTAGGTCATGAACTGCATATGTTCCTGGAATTGATTAAAAATGTGAATATTTGGAATCTCTGTGCCATAAAACAGCAGGGCTTGCAGGAGGAGTCTGGAGGACAGTGACAGCTCCCAGCTGAGCTATGGGGAGGTACTGCAGGGTGCAACTACAAATACAGCAAGGTGGCTACAGCAAAGAAAGACTGTATTTAAACAGAAGCACATTTTTCTTACTTTTAAGAGGCACACTGTCTGTTTTGTACGGGCTTAGTTCTGAGCCCAGAATGGAGTTTCATTAAAGGTACAATTTATAGTCTCTCTCTGAACTCCAGTTACTCCTTCCCATTCTCCCTTTAGAAACTTTTCATGACTTTCACGCCATATATTTTCACATCAAATATTTCCTTGAGCACACCTTTCCCTGCAGCAACTGAACCTCAGTGCTCTCAGTACTTGGAAGGCACATTAGTCTGGAAACTTAGCCTCACTCGAATGAGGCAGCCAATAAGAGAAAGATGGATGGTTTGCCATCAGAACAACACGATCTGATCTCCGACAACACGAGCCTTGCCCATCAGGAGCTCAGACAGCTCTTTACAGATAACTTTCTGGAACATTAACTTCCACACTTGCAGTGTGTTGACTGCCAGGAGCCAGACCACACAGATCACAGTTGGACAGAGCTTTCTGACTGTGCTCAGTTTTGACAGAGACAATAACTTATCATATTTATGCATTTGTGATTTGTTTTCTGCTGTTAAACTGTTGCCAAACACAAGCCTGCTACATACATTCCTCCTTAATACCTTCAGGAATCCCAAGAACAAAGTCATCTTCAAAACATGCATGAATACCTCACATATGGAGATCTTCAAAGACAGAAGATTCCTCACCAGATTCTTTGCACAACTTTCAGCAGTTGTACATTTCCTTTTCGCATCTTGAGTCGATGACAGGGAACAAGATGCCAGTTTTTCCAGGCACAGAAACACACTGCAAAGCACTCTCACACCATTCATGCGGTTGTTACAGACCTAACTCTTCTTCCTATGTGAGATCAAAACATTTCACACACAGCACTACATGAAAACAACGGAATTAAAAACGTACTTCAAAGTCACCAAGTGTGTCAGTCTTTATGGTATTTATGCATTTACACTGCAAATCTCTTCAACACATCTGGGCATTTTTAGGCTTTCATCTGGCTTTAAGAATGCTGAAAACTTCAAGAAATTCCTGTATGTTTCCAGGTAGCTCTGTTATCTCTCCATTCTTTGAAGAGTGTCCCAAAATTCATACCTGCTCCTCCTTCCACTTCATCCCAGAAGTTGCCAAAAGCAGCAGTATATTTTGTCACTGGTTGCACTGAACACACCCAGCACTGCAGCACAGCACTGACTCCAGGATCATGTGCCCAGAAATTCTTGTGGTGACCTCTTAATCCCTCAGCTAAGAGGTTATGATTTCCTCAGAACAACCTTCCAGACCCTGCATATCACTCTGTGCAAACAGAGTCCTCAATGGAGGGCACTGGGGACAACATAAACCAGAGATGTACTTTGTGCTTCTCAATTCCATTTATCCTTTAAGAATGAAATGTGCCTAAAATCCAAAGTCTCAGATCAAACCAGACTCAGATGTCACCTCAAGTGAACAGCTTTATTTCAGGGCAACTCCTGCCTATTACCTCCATATCTGGTTTAGCTACTTCTTAGTGAACAAATTCTCACTTAGGAAATTGGTGCTTTTAAAGAGACAACCCATGAATCTCGAGCACTAACAAGAGCCTACTTGACTGCTTACATTCAACCTAACCTTGCAAAGAAATATATCAAAATCAACACAGATTCACTCTGAATACTATTGATACACTACTTACACCTTCCTAGGTTTAGTTTTTCAGCCAACCCAAATGCATCAGTGTTACCCCTGTGACTTACAGTGCTGCTCTCCAGCCAAATGCTTTACGTAAGCTCTTCACTGGTCAGCAAATAGTCCCACATTTACAGCTGGGGCTGCTGCAGACACAATTCCCAGCTTCCACAGCACCTAATAAGCTCTGTGCCATGAGTCATGGACGATGCCTCTGCTTCCCACTGTTGCAGGGAGTGGCGGAAGGACAGCTCTGTGTGGGAAAGAACTCTCCATCTAGACAGCGTTTGGTATAGAAGACTGCAAAGCTCTGCTCACTTGCAGTATTATTCTTGAAACACTAACCTGTAAGTGCTCTGCATTTACTAAAGAAAGAGGTTGAATGGATTAATTCAAACAATCAGATTCATACAGCAAAATATAATTACTGACATGTAAATTGCAGGGACTCTCTTTTAGGGTAAGTTTTCTGTAACTTACACATGAGTAAAGAATGTGGAATTGTATTTACTGAAAGGTGAAACGTATAAGGAAATGAAAAATCAGAAAGATCAACTGGAAATGCCATTAGTATCGTGAGGGAACAAGAAATAAATAAAAGTCCAATGATCAGAAAATAAATCAGAGCACTACATAAGGCCTGACACATGGGCTCTCTGGAAAGGGCTTGATCAGCATTTCCAGGTCTGGCATCACCAGCTTTGACCCCTTAAACTGTCCCTGCCCCGGCTGGCAGCCTGAAGTCCTACACATTTTATTGGGAAACAAGGCTGGAGAACTTCAGCCTTAACCCAGGGAAAAGGACTTGGGGAATTTTTCCACCACCCCAGTGGATTCTTCCTCCCTGTGCTAAACATCCAAAGGAGCAAGTCCCACAGCCAGCCATGGGCATCCTGACTCCCCAGAGCCACTGCCACCAGCAAAGCATCAGGGCAGCATCACTTCATGCAGACAGAGGATCCCCACAGGAGGAATCCTATCAGCCTGGAGCCCTGGCGCCCCTCAGGGGTGCTCTGCAGCAAGGATCCACACATTGCAGGGTTATCCAGGGCAGGGATCCAGAGAGACCCAGCCTTGCTCCACGGGCTGTGGGTGCCCATGAGCCAGGCTGGCACAATCAGTCCTGCAGTGAGTCAGGAGAGCTGCAGAAATGGGAGAATGAATGGTTTTGAGTGTGGTCAGCCTCCGCCTGTCTCAGGGCTGAGTGGCACAACCTCACACCAGAGGAGCTGCTCCAGGAGCCATGGCACTGTGGTTTGGGAAGCAACCACAGAAGGGCAAAGCAAAACACCTCTGTTTACTTACCTGAGGTGAATGAGTAAAGAGGTTTGACCTGGAAAGTTGTAATGTCGCAGAACCAGGAAACTCCTCCTCGAGTGCTCTCACAAATCACACTCAGCAGGTCTGACCAATACTGCAGGTATTTACAACAGCTTGCCTCACACCAGAAACATTCAATGAATTTTAGTGTACTGAGAGTAGTTTCAGTTCTCTACTTTGTTTTGGGCTCTAATTAGTGTCCTTGCAGAATATACTTTTGTTGTTTGTTCAAAAAAAAAAACAGTAAAAACCCTTTTTCATGTTCCCTCAATATGCCTCATGATTTCTTTCTATTTCAGATACTGAAAAATCAGTTTAAACCCCTTCTGGGATCAGTAATACATAAAAACTACCCTCAATATAGGTAGATTTTTTAAGAAAAAAAAAGAAATCAGTGCAAGTTACAAGACAATTCTTTTAATCCAAAGAAAAAAACCCAAACAACTGAGTAGCTATTAACTCTTCAGATTTCCTCCATACCTTCATTTAAATGCACTTGTTCCAGCCCTTCTCTGTTCTCATGCATTGCGCAGGATGTGCATGCCAGCAACATTAAAATGATGGCACATTTGACACCTAAAAAAGTCATCTGCTTCTTTGTTAGGTTTTCCCCCACCACCACTTATACTTCCCTATTTCCCACCCACCCCCCTTTCTTTTTTAAACAAAATATGGCAACAATTTGATAGCCCAGCAGCGTTTTGCCCTCCTGAACCCTGGCAATGACCCAGAGGATTTGCTCTCTCCTGCTAATCACAAGTCTGGCTGTGGCCATTTCCCATGACATAGCTGGAATTCTCCAAAACTTGCCCTCTCAACGTCCCCAGCCAGCCCATACTGAACCCATTTGCTGTCTCCTTGCTGCCATTCCCTGGGCAGCCTCTGGCCATTCCAGGGGTTCCAGAGCTGCCCCAGCCCCAGAGCAGAGCTCCCTGCAGGAAGCAGCTCCTCCTGCCAGCAGCAGGAGCAGGTGCTCTTATCTGACACATCCTTTAAAAGGAAACCAAACTTCAGCGTGAAAAATATACTCTGCACATACTGAAACAGCATTTTAAAATATTTATCTCTGGCTAATAAACTGAAGGCCTGTTTCTATTCCAGCCTGGCTGCTGTTCCAGGCTCACCATCACACATTCTCTTCAGTGGTGCATAAAAACTGCTCCAATTTATTTTATTCCTTTCTGTTAATATCAGGCACCACTGGGAAGACACAACCCAATTTCTGATGTGTCCAAATCCTTCTATTATGCCACAAAAGTTGGGCAATATAAGTGTTGAAGAAACTTGCAACAAAAATAATTAAATTGCTCACTCGGATTTCATCATTTCAAGTTCATTGTGTTTAACCAAAAATTTCCGTGACTTTTCAAAGCAAATCACAGCTAAACCCTTTGTGTTCTGTCTCTACACCAAGAGACTGTTGAAGCACTGATTTACAACTGCTAGAAAAACATCTGTACTTCAGGAACAGGAATGATCACAGTGCAGTCTTTTTAGAATTTACTTATGCTGTAATAACTTAAGACAATTCAAGTAGTGTCTGATTTTCCCAATATTCCCATTAAAACTCAAGCAAAGCCATTTTCGATTCTACAAAAGCTTTCATTCAAAAATTCCCAAGTATCTCACCAGCTGGCTATTTATATAATCTGCCAATAATACATCAATCTGAAGGCAAAGAGCAGCATTACTGTAACACTTTTATGAAATCTGTAACAGTGTGCACATTGGGAATGCATTTGGGCTGTTGCATTGCACACTGTTTTTATTAAGCACTGCATTTTCTTGAAAACAGTCCCAATGTCCATACTCAGAAATGGTTTCCAAGAGCAACTCAGCATCAGCACAACATATGCAAGATCAGTGATGGAAAAAAGTACCTCCAAGAGGGTCAGTAGAATGTGTGTGTATGTGGAACAACCACCACACAGGGATGTTTGGCTGCCTACAATGAAATAAATCACCAGCTCTTAACACCAGTGCTGACTAACAGTAAACTAACCCACACAAAGTTGCTTAATTCAAAATGCCATCCAATCCTTTTGAGTCCAAGCTGTTTAAATAATACACTTAATTCAACAACTGAAAATTGCCATCAGGACACTGAGCATTGCCCACCACATTCCAAAATTCCTTGCCCTTACCAGGTAATTTTTTTCTTTATTATCTAATAATTAGTATTTCCCAACATGACTTTAAAAAATCAGTCCAAGTACTCAACTTAGAGCTACTGAAGAAATGTTTCTCCATGCAGGGTTATTGCTTCCCCAAGCTATTCCCTGGCACAGTTTGAAATGCTGAGCAGAACAATGTCAGATTTCCAGGAGATGGACTCTGCACACACCTGAACAAGTGAAAATCCACCTCTGGACAACTGCAGCATTTAAGGGTCAGCAGCTCTCCTGACTCTCTGTAACTTGGTATATTTAGAACATGGACTGCTGGGCAAAGGCAACAACATCAGACAGTGCTTTATTTGTTTTTTAATTGTTTGACTTTAGGTTTTTTGGTTGGGTGGGGTTTGTTTCAGCAGTCAGCAGAAGTTCAGAAGCACTGCAAGCCTTTCCCAGGGGTTGATAATGATAGCCTGTGTTGCCAGTGTTGATTTCAGGCAGTTAGGCAATGTCTGCTCTCAGAGTTTCCAGCGCCATGGAGCTGCAGGAGATGGGCAGGGCTGTCCCAGCCCAGGGACAATTCCCACTGGCACTGCAGGAACCCTCTAGATCAGGAATCCTGCTGGCCCTCCCCAGCTCCTGTGGTCATGATTTAGCCTGGAGAAACCCAAACTGCCACAGCAGTTAAAACAATTGCCACAAAATCCTCTTCCATGCTGGCAGATCCCACTTCTGGCTCCTCTTCTCAGTACATAGATCACTCTCTTGTCCTCTAATTACACTCAGGCACAAGTGAAATAAAAGCTGCCAATTTTTTCACACCTGCATGAAATTCTGCAAAACAGCCACAATTCCCTTAAGAAGTCTCTAAACATGTGTTTTAGCAAGGGAAGGTAGCTGGCAATAAGCAAAAAAGACTTTACCCATCCTTTCATTCAAAGACTCAGGTGCCTTGGGGTAGTTCAAAGGAATAAGAGCACTGCACATCAGCTGTAATTTCTGCATTTTCTCTTATGAATTATAAATTGTATAACCCTATGAAATGTTAATCAAGACTGTAATGTACTACTTTCAATAGGCATCATCACTACAAGGTAACAAGTGAGATGCATGGATTCAGGAGAAGTTACTTGGCAAAGTGTGAACTCAATTATTTGCAATCCCTTCAAAATAACAAAGTAAAGAATAATTTAATAATTAAGTAATTAAAGATAATTACGCTATCTGGAATTATTTAAGATAGAAGGCTATGAGGTGATGTCTATCTTCAGTCTGTGGAAATATAAAATGAGGAACCACTAAATAGTATTGTATGGTTTTAATCAACTCACAGAATGAATTTGTCTTTTATTACAAAAAAAAGTTAAAACAGACAAACATTTCAAACATCTCATTTTTTCTTCAAAAAATTGAAGTACTTGTCTAATTCACATAGTTAACAGTTACTTCACATATTACCTGTCCCTGACACACCAGTTTCCACAGCATAAATCACTTCTTTGGCTGACTAGCTGAGAACTCTAAACTAATTAATCTGCATAACATGAATGTTAGATTTTAGAAATTTTTTAAAAATATTTTGTATACAGATGGCAGCCAGAAAAACTCACAAAAAGTTTTTTGGGAAAAACAGCCACTACTTGAAAAAAATTCTTTTGACTTACACATTTAAGTAAAAGTTTCTAATTCCCTAACTTGAGTGACTCACGTTTAGCCTTTCTGAAGACACTGTTAAGAAGTATCAGTATCAGAGAAGTGTCACCAGTATCATCATGCAATAAATGCTGTTATATTTTCCTTAGCTGAAGCTTTACCACAAGTTTCAAAATCATGAAATGATTGCTTGGGCCTACTTGAATCTTCACACACCAACCATTTGTGACATGAGCAGAACGCTGTAGCAGCTTAAAACATGCCTGAAATTCAGCATAACCCAGTGGACATTAAGACAACATTTCCTTTTAACCACTTTTTTTTAAAAATAGTTGGGATTTTTCTGTAATTTAAATAGATTGCTGACATTGTAGTAACATTACCTTAGAGACTGTTTGGAAATAAATTTGAAAATTAAATCAAGATCATCTGATTAAGATCAGAAAGAGAACAAACCTTTTTCTGTAGCTGCAACCTGAACCTAAGTTAATAACATTGAAATTCAAAAGCTATGTTCTGAGATAATGGGAGGTTGAGCCCAGTGTTGCCTTCTTTCAGATTTTACCCTTGGATATAAACCCAGAGCAGGACAGATGGAGCAGAGTGAGCTCTGGGAGCTCTGCACAGCCAGCAGTGCCCAGGGATGGAAGGGGCTGGGAGCCAACTCAGAGCTCCCATCCTGACCACAGAGCCACGGCAGAGGCACCAACCCCAAACATCACCTCTGGGACCTCGGGACTCCTCCTGCAGGCAGGAAAACATGGATCCTCCAAAGAAAAAAAAACCAAACAGCTGAAAATGCTGCTGCTGTAGGAGCACCTCAATCCTCCATCCATTAAACAGGATCTTGAGAAGGAAAACCCTGAGAACAGGAGCCATCTATACTATACTCCCTTTTTTCTTTTCCTTTTTTACATTATTTTCAAAGAAAACCTGGGAAGCACCTCTTTGTCTGTGTTACACAACGACCTGACCACAGCCTCCTGGATCAGCCACTCTGTAACCAACTTAAAAGTTGGTTTTAAGCAAAGCAGAATCAAGACATTCAAGAAAGAGATAAAGCAAATAAGTTCCTCCCACAATAAGATGCAAGATGATAAAATGTAAAAACACTGAATACTAAGGCACATCCTACCTCTGAAAAGGATACCAAAGTCAACAAGTGGATTCAAACAGCACAATTTAGGGTAGGAGACAGCTAAAATTTACTTTTCTCAGCAACAGTTCATCAGTTTGGCTCCTGATGACTTTGCAGGGTTGTGGGAATTGAAAACCAACATTTCAGGATCTATGAAGGTCCTGATGATGAGCACAGCCTTGCATCTCTTAGGCACAGGACCATCCAGCACCCACAAAAATCCTGACTACTACCTTTAATCTTCCATTCTGAGTAGAAGAAGAAAAAAAAAACCAAAAAACCAGAAACAAACAACTCCGCAGTCCAGTATCCCATCCACAGTATCTGCCAAACCAGCTAAAAGCTTCCAAGCCCTAGCATTAAATACTGTAAATAACATATTTAACCACAGAATATTTCAGGCTGTAGGAGACCTCTGAGGTCATGTGGTTCAACTTCCCACTCAAAACACAGCCAGTTAAGTGCTGATGAGGCTAATATGCTCCATTCTTTCTTACATTGTATTGTATATATATTCTTATATTTCTGGCAAGAAAACCAGAAAAACCTCCTTCTACAGGAGGAAGAAACAAATGGGTTGGCTAACACAGTACTAAATACGAAAACCTGAAAAAAATGCACATTAGTAGGGAAAAACCTCCTAACAACCTAGTGACTGCTGATCCAAGACAAGCCACTGACTATTTCTACAACCAATCCCCCAGCCTGTGCAGATGAAGTCAATTGTGGAGAGTGACTTAAGAAAAAACCTCAGTGAGGTATCTAAGTGTTGCATAATTTAAAAAGTGCAGTTTAAAGTTACACAGCAGCATTGTCACAGGTCATTCACCACAGCAGCATCCCCAGCAGTCCTCTAGCTCCTGAACACTCACGGGT
Source organism: Entomyzon cyanotis (assembly GCA_024500445.1). Taxonomy (NCBI): domain Eukaryota; kingdom Metazoa; phylum Chordata; class Aves; order Passeriformes; family Meliphagidae; genus Entomyzon; species Entomyzon cyanotis. The sequence continues at coordinate 1,861,187 of JAKEPQ010000668.1, forward strand.
AACTGCTAGAGCTTGTTTCTTTATAAATATCTGAAATTTAATAGAAACAAAATAAAAATAAAACCAATAGAAATTTCTTCCCCTCAGTTTTCACCTGTGCTATCCTTTCAGGTCACTGTGCATAAGGGAGATGCCAGGCTGAAAGCCCAAAGAAGAGCTCCCTCTGCCACTCTGACACTCACACACTGCTGTACACACACAAAATGCCTCAGAAAGCCTCTGTTAGCTCAATTTCATCCTCATTTTCAAGGCAAGGCTATAGAGTCAAGCCAAAGTGGTAAGTCCTCACTTTTCCGTGCATTATGGTACACTCAACATGCCCTAAAGGAAGCGGGAAACCCTTTTCATTTCACTCTTTTGAAAGGAAAGACTCCATGAAGCGAATTAAGAGATAAAAAAACAGGCTGGCAATAAATAAGTCTCAACTTTTAAAGGCATATCATTAACACTTTCCATAAAATTGTATTTATTTACAAACCTTAACTACAAAGTGAAAAACAATCTAGCTCCTATTTTTGCCAAGTTTGACACCCGACACATGGCCTGTTGTAAGCCACAGTTATCCACAGGCCAACCCAGCAACTGGTCCTTTGTTCATGTGCTTATTCAAACACAATGAAATGGGTTTACCCCATTAAAGAGGAGCTGGAATAAGCTCCAGATGCAAGAGAGTGAGGTGGTCCTCATTTTTAAAAACCAGCAATGCCATTTGGGGAAAAAAAGAGTAACAAGCAGCGAAGAAAAATAATTCCCTTCAAGCAATTGAAATACCAGTTTTGAAGATAAAATAGTGCAAAACCCGAGGCCAGTAAAAGGAAACATTGTTTTGCTTTGAAGTTCACCACCAACTGGGGCAAGTGGCATGTTGCATTCCCCAGGCTTATGGGAAATTTGTTTCCTGTCATGTCAGGAAAAAAATACCATGGTCCCTCTGGAGCCTGCAATTACTGATGCATGTAAATTACACTTTATCAAAATATTTGACGAATGCTGCCTTGAGAGTCAAAGCTGAGCAGCCCACCTGAGCAATGTCAGAGTAACTCTGCTCTGTCAGGGGAAGGGCTGCTGGGAAGGGACACTCCAAACCAGAGTTTTGCATTTCCAGTCATGGCAAATCCCAACTCACTCAAACAGCCTCACTGAGACTCCTGGAGCTCAGCCGGTGCCCTCTGGGGTGACACAGGATGTGCCATTGTGTCCTCCCAACAAACCCTGCAAAGGACACAGATTTAGGGGTTTTATTGCCACCAGTCCAACATCCAGGATGGTGTTTCCAGTGCAACCCTTGGCAGCCACACAAGCACTTCATACCGCAGGAGGAATGGGAGGACTCTGGAGCCAAGCAAGGGAAGTTGTTTAAGTGAAATACCTCCTATGGAGCAGCAAGTTCCCGGATCAAATAACACCAAGACACTGCAAAGGCTGCTGCTTCTGCAGAAAAAGTTCTAGTAAAAAGCCTAGCCCAACATGCCATCAGATCTGCTGCCAACATGGGAGTATAAGGTATGGGGGTAATCGAGCAATTATTGGGAAAAAGTAGAACAGGATGGTATGAATATAAGTTACTAAACTCAGGGTGAAGAGAGCAAAACCCCCTTCTGAGTGCTTCTGAAGATCCAGTCACTTTGGGCACACGCTGGCTGTAAAGGAATCAGTTCAGGGCTCGGAGATGGAAAGTTCCAGAGCACTCAGCAACCCTCCTCATCCCAGAAAGGACAGCGAGGCAGGGCTGACCTGGGGGTGATCACCAGCACTTACAGGGACTTCTGTTCCTGTGACTGTGTAGCAGGATAGATTATTCTCTCAATAGAAGAAACTAACTGTATAAGCATAATATTTGGGTTCATATCGGATGCCTTTCTTGTCAGCATTTTTCCCCTCACAGTTCACCGAGCACTGGTGTTGTACTGTGCACGGAAACCATTCAAAACATTAAATTTAACATTCCTTCAGAGATCAATAGGAATGGAGTAAATTCATGTCAGCTGTTTCCTGAAGAAAATATCTCATACATGTCTTTAGTAACAGCCCATCAGGGAGTTTAACAGAGCAAAGCAAATGGCAGGTACTTAATTTCAAATCTGCTTTAGTCAATTTTCTCAATAGTATTTGCATTTTCATTGTAGAAAATCTCAATATTCAACACTAGCAATTACTCTGTATTTGAATAATCTCACTAAGTTCCAAAGTATTATATAAGGGAAACGTTAAAAGTCAACTCATGGACTTTGTGTGACACAAGGTGCCATAACCTTTTGTTTTCAGCATGTTACACTGAGTGAAGAAATCAAAGCAGCTCCAAGGCACACCTTGTACAACATCCTTGCCTTAGTCATGAGAGCAAACCGATAACAAACCGCCCTTGCCAATCTATTCTCGTAGCACCGTCACATTTAATGACTTGCATGGGTTATTTTAGTTTTGTTTCATGGATAGTTCCCACTCTTGTAAGTTTTCCAGAGCAGTTTGCAGTTGGGACATGGAGCTGCGTCAGGCTCCAGATAAATCCCCAGTTGAGCATGGCCCTGACCCTTCTGACAGGCACACACTGCCTCAGGCTATGATCCCACGGTTCCCTCAACTCAGGGATTGGATTCATAATGAAATCCTGGATCATTTATGACTGTATTTCAAAAGCAAACGTGGTGCATTTAAAAGTAATAGCAGCATTCATTTTGGCGACCTTTAAGTGTCTGAAATACTTTAAACAGGCATGGCCTATTACCCCTGTGAAACACATGGAAAAGCTCCAGAAAGCCTCACTTAAGCTTCCCATTGTACACAGATTTCAAGAAGAAAACCAAATGATAATTAAAACAAGGAAGTATATGGCCTTGCATTGTTTTACCACCAAATCCTTAACTCGTGGTGCACTGTGACTGCACAATAAATCTCTGCAGGTAAAGCAGGGCTCTGCTGCCATGAAGTAACCAGCAGAGAGCTGGAAGCTAGAAAACTGGTGATGGGAAATGGCCTTTTCTTTTTGAAGACACTGATGCAGATCAAGACTTCATGTGTAGTACTTGTAATTTAAACCTCATTAGTATCTCTACACCAATGATCACATCCCCTATTTCTACTATCCACACACACTAAAAGAAATTCTCATTATCTGCATATTCTCAATATCATTATTTCCAAAGTATTTGAAAGGACTTTCACAAGACAATGAATGTAAATTCATCTTTGGCCTCAGGATGACAGTATATTATGGAAAGCAGCAGAAATATTTACATTATCATTATGATATTTTTCCTGTTGTGCAGATGAGATGTCTGCACTTCAGGTCATCAGTTCAATCTGTTCCTACACTCACTTTGCGTGAGGAAACTGCCTCAGTGTGAAAACAATGCCGAATGCATCCTCATCTCCTGCTCACCAGAAGAGAAAAGACAGTTATAGTCATTCTGCATTGTCTCCTAGTTGCAGTAATGACAATTTACAAGTGAATTTCCCACTGCTCATTCTCTTCATGGACAAGACTCCCACAGCTCCGAAGCACTGAACACTCAGGAAAACACTTCTCAGCTCCTTTCAGCACACAGCCGAAGGGGAAAGGCAGAAAATATTCACATATGAGCCAAGCGATTAAAAGGAAGTTTTCAAACAAGAAAAGCAATATCCATACAGCAATACACTGTGTGCAAGCACACCATGATGTGCTGACATTTGCTGACTGGCTCTAAGGGCAAGGCCAAAAAGCCACAATACCAAAGCAAATGCAGTAAATCTGACCCTGACAAACTCCGAGCTGCACAGACTAACAGGGTTATCCAGTTTCCGGAAAAGAAACTGCCTATAAACCATCAGGTCAGAATCCCCCAGTAATCATATACCTGTGATATAACCTAATTAATCTCCAGCTGCAACCTCCACAGCCACTCAATCCTCTGTCAAGATGAAAAGCAGCCCATGAGTGCCCCAGACCAATGCAGAGGCTCCCCAGCCCTGCCACCACCACAAATCCAGCGCCAGGAACCAGAACAGAGCCCTGCAGGGAGCTACAGCACTGGGGCTGCTGCTCACAGCAGCAAAGCCCAAATTCTGAAGATGAATCTAGCAAACAGCAAGGAAATAATGCCCACCCACCATGACTGTGTTTGAGCCCTCTGTAACACTGAGTCATGTGAAAGCCATCAGAACGTGCAGCTGAGTTCCTGTGCATTCCCCCACTGAAAGCTGTCCCTCTGGACACAAAGCTGAAGGCAGTTCATCAGGACACATCTCAGAGCTGGCAGAGCACACACAGCCACCCTCAGAACCCATGAGTGCAGCTCTGCAGGTGATGGCCATGGAGTCCCCATCCAGCCAACCTTGCTGGGACTCAAAGCAGGAGAAGAGTCTGTGGAAGTCCAGAAACACCTAATTTTGCCAAGCACCTCCAGGATGTTCTGAAATGTCCCAGCTGGGGAGAAAAGAATGAACTCTGATGGGAGCTAATGTCTAATTGTGAGTACCTACTGAATCAATATTCCTTGTTTGATACTAAGAATAAGGCAAAATTTAAGAAGCATCAGAAACTATTTACAAAATGCAAAATCACAGACTGGACTTAGTAAGTTTACAAGACTACTGTTGGAGTTAGCATTTTCCAGTTCAGGATTGCTTTGAGCAGCCAGTAACAGTATATTAACAGTATTTTTCACATGCTATTTCCAAGCCACGTGATTTGAAACTACAATATATCTGAGGGTGCTTTAAAAACCCCAACATTCAGAAATGGACACCCAGCAATATGGTTAAGGCTACCAAATAATTATCAAATAATTAAATGGTAAATTAACCCCACAAATTTGGAGCCTCCTGGCTTCTTGAACTGAGTATCAATGAAAAGAGCATGTCACCCTTCAAACAGCAAAGGAGAAACCCTGAAAATGCAAGGCAGTTGTTACTCAGCTAACAGAGTAAAACAACTTATTCCAAAGCAGACTTGTGCCTAATCTGCATGTGTGGCATTTCCTATGGAAATGTATAATCCTTTGCCACAAACTCCCTTAAATAGCTTTGTAATAAGATGACCTGATCCCAGAAGTTGGCAATAGAAACCTCCTCAGAAGGGAGACAGCACTAAAACGCAGCAGTGATTTTCACAAAAAACACCCTTTCTTCCCCAGTCGTGTCCATTTCCCCTAAGAGGGGAAACAAGACATCTGCACACTATCATTTCAAATAACCAATTTCACACAGGGGAAAAAGCAGGTCTGAGGAGGAAGCCTCCTGGCTTTTCAACGTTTTCCTTTGTTTTCCACTCTCACAGTTATAATAATTTTTAAAAATCTTTTATTGTATTTTTAATTATTCTTTTGCACTACTTTAGACAGAAAAAAAATCCTTAGACATTTCAAATAAAATTGGTGTGTGCTTGTATTAAAAAACCAAATGGCTACATACATTATTTACAAGCAAAGCCCAAAAGAAGATCTAGAATGACTTCAGCTTGATAAATGGTGTAAATGTCATCCAGCTATCTGCAGCACAAGCCTCTGACCTAATGCACATCTTTCTCAAGCCAGAAGTGCACCCCAGAGACCAGCAAACACTTACTGTAATTATTTACTGTCTTCTGAAAAGACCTGCTGTGATCTATACACAGTAAAACTACAATTATTGGATGTGGATAAAACCACAAAAACACCCTGCTACAAGCCCATGCTCTTTTGTCATGGCAACACCGTAACTCAAACTCCTGCAACAATTGAATTGTCAGGATCCTGCTTTAATGGGAAATGATAATGGAGCTCCAAGGCAGCAATCTGGGAGAGTTTTCTTTCTAGAAAGGGAACAAACAGAGAAATAAAGAGGACACTGAGAAAATTTACGATTTGATTGCTTTTCCAAGCACAGCTTCTAATGACATCCACAAGATAAAAGAGTCTGAGTTTGACCAGGAGTCATGGTTTGATACCTCAAGCTTGCTGAGGATGGGGCTGGGAAGGAAGGTTTACAAGCAACACTTCCAGGAAGGCTTTTCAGCAGCAAATCCTGGGCAAATCACAGCCATGTGCAGCAACCCGCTGGCCCCAATAAACATCTGAGCTGTGAAGGCACAGAGCAAAGCAGACACTGGTAAAACCTAATGCACACTGCACTTGTCCAGTCCCAGCCAGGAGACACACCTGAGCCAACACCTGCCTGCAGCACAGCAGTGGCACACAGGGAAGCTGAGAACACCTTGTATTTCTGTTTAATAAGGGCAGCTTCTTAAGTAAAGCACTAACTGAACAGCTCCAAGTGCTCCTAGCAGGAATTATCTAAAGAAACTACTTACACAAAATCAAACACACACACTGCACACACACACTGATATCATAAAAAAGTGGACAAGTCAAGAAAAGAGATGGCAAGCAGTAATTTGGAAACATAAAGCATTGCCCTACTGTGATTTAGTTGTCAATAAAGTTAATATCCTTGAGTCAGGTCTGTTTTGCCCCTGACAGTCACTGGTGAGGAATCTCCCCTACCCTTATCCCACCCCACAGCCTTTCATTCTATCTTCTCTCCATGCCCAGCTGAGAAGAGCAGCAACAGAGCAGCTTTGGGCAGCAGCGTCCAGCCAGGATCAGCCCAGCACACACCTCAGCCATTCTGTGATTCTGCTCAAACTCAATATTGCCTCTTTTTAAGGCTACTCACGGAATTTGCATTGTGTTCTGCAAGTACTTACTCACTATTTTACCCATCTATCAATCAACTTTCAAAATATTCCTCTATACAGGAAATAACCATCCCACTAATCCAGCTTTGATAAATCTCATAGTGCTACAAATTCTTACACCATGTTAACAACAAGCAGCTTGTTATACAATGGCTGTTCCTGATACCAGGAGGAAATGCCTTTTTATTAAGACAAATAAATATGTCTACAAGATCTCCATTCTGCTGATTGTGGAACTTCAGCCTACTTTAAAATAACTATATATGAATATGATAAAACATTAGGACATCATGACTACAAAATGTAAACACAAAGATATTATATATGCACAGCCATGGACCCATATTGTCCCAGTTCAGGCTCACAGGGCTCTGCTCCCTCACTAAGACACTCAGTTTTGGAACAAAATCTAGATTCTGGTCCTACTCAAAAAAGTAAAAAAAATTCATTTCAGAGTCTAATGGATGTTTCCACTACCCTGATATTTTGGTATCAGAATTCAGTAGCTAAGTTTCCAGAGCCTGGTTTGCTCAGTCAAGTGACAACTGAGACAGTTCATTAAAAGTAAATAAACCAAACAAATGGTCCATGGCTATAAATTTGGTAAAAGTATGAATTATCACTGCAAGACTTGAGTTTAGAGCACTTCTAAGAGATTTTTTTTCACACACACAAAGGAGCTTTACCATGACTACTTAGCAGCTGGCCTGGGGTATAGAGACTTCAACAATGCAACAAATATATCCTTACATGACAGGGTGTTTGTGGGGGAATGGGCTTGTTTTCCCTTTTGTTTTGCAAGACAAGTAAGTATCTCATGGACCACTAGTATAGTTGTTTTTTAGTGAAAAGCAGATGTATTACAATCATTTTATACACCAGGTTTGCACACAAAGCAAATTCAGGATTCTAGCAGGCACCAATCTTTGCTTACAAACTTGACCAGTGATTTTCATAAGTTGTATTGGATATTAGAAAATAATTACCTTAGAATCAAAACCTAGTTTTATAGCTGTTAAATTACATGTTTCATTTTATTACACTTTTTCTGCGTGTTTCATCACTTCTATTAAAAATATCTGTTCCTTTGTGGATAGATATTAGTAAATATCTGAAACTATAAAAAAATATCTTTCATGCCTTTATTTCTAAATTAATTAAAAATACCTTTTTCTTGTTTCAGTTTCTCATTAAAAGTGCCTGCATTTTGAATTATTAGATAACTATCCCAGTTCAAACAGTTCAGAAGCTTTAAAACCTAGGCAGTGAAGGCAAGAGAGCAATGAGAAACATTTCCACCAGAGAATCCAATCAAGGGTTCATTCACCATCCGACTTAAACTTAAAACCCTTATCTAAACCAAAGCAAACAAAATCCATGAGTCTCAAAGCCACTGTTTCTAGAAGAAAAGGCTCAAAGCCTTATGAGAAACTCGTTTTGTGGGACGCCTCACATTCCATTTAAGGTTTATTTCACGATATATATTCCTGCTTGTAATATCAACCAGATGTGACAACGAAGTCTAACCAGCCCTGTAAAAGATGCAAGGATGTCCTGAAGCCCAGAATTTAGGAGAGGAGTGGAGAAAAAAGGCCAAGGTAGCTGGAGTTGAAGGGAAGGCTGAGGATGCAGTTATAACCTGAGAAGCATTCTAAATTCAATTTCATTAGTGATCAGAAAGACAGGATTTCAGTGGAAATGCACTGTGCACAACCTGGTGACACACAAGGAACCACAGCCCTGCTGTCGCAAACCATGCAAACCATGTGCACATGGAACAGCAGGAGAGCCCAGGGGTTTATTCTGCAGCTTCTCAAGCACACCACAAACAACAAACAATGTCCTACATTCTAATTTCCAGCAGCAACAGGGCTGGAGAGATTCTGCTGCTATCAGTCTGCAGAAACAAAGTTGGCTCCTCCAGTAAAGTCCCAGGTTTCAGCCTGGCTAGCAGAACACTGAGAAAAGCCTTCAGTTTCTCTTTCAGCCTTTAGCCATTCCTGAAACATTAACAGGTCTTCCCTGAAACTCTCCAGCACACCATACTCCTGCATGTTTAAGCAAGTCAGTCACTCCATCTCCACCAAATTCTGTTCATGATAATAAACATGCTCAACTTTCATACTCTCATCAAGCTACCCAGCTTAGAATGTGATCTATTTATCTTTATCTTCAAAGAAAAAACCAAAAAGTCGAGTTTGTACCTTCATCAACAAAGCCATGGATTGTTACAGTCACTGCTCGCCTGCTTAAGAGGACAGCTGTGAGAATCACAGAATTCATCTGTATTTTCTACATGGATGAGACTATGAGCTCTTGGTTCCAATAAATAAACCCAAAGCATACCATTTGGACATAATGCACAGAGATATTTAGTTCTTTAAAATTTTGGATTGTTAGAGCTGCAGCAAGCTTACACAATTATAATACTCAATTTTGGACTTTCTACTTTATGAGGGTTATAACTGTTAAGAAGAAAATAATGGAGTAACATCTGAGTAACTCAGAGTCAAGAGCTGGAAAATATGGCAGCAGAAATAACATAGCTATACCATGGAAAACTACAATTAAAACCAGCATTATCTACACTTTTTAACATTCATTTTAATTCACTTGTCATAAATTCCACAGAATCTACCTCACCCCTGCATCAGCCTGTCTTACTGAGTTTTTTTTGACTACTTTGATGTCCTTTCGTCACTTTCTCAGCTCTGCTTCCTTCTGGAGAGGCTGGGGCAGAGCAGCTGCAGGGAGGAATGCAGGCACCACTGCCCTGCTGCTCGAGCATCTGAGCCTGGTGAGAGCAGAGGGCACTGATGGATTTCAGACAAGCCAGAACAGAAGCAAGAGAACAGCTCTGGATCTACCAGCACTGGGACCAACACAGAAACATGAAACAATAGAGAGCAACCATATATATGTGTGTGTTTTCTTACAAATTCGAGTAGGAAGCAAATTTTTCATTCTTATCCCATGACTGGAAAACACACAACCAAACTACACTTGGAACTGTAACAGTTCACTTGAGCAAAGATTTATTTGCTTATAATACACACTCTATTTATATAACACTTGTATCTTCTAAAGAAAAAGCAAGTTTCTTCTGACAAACAGTGTTAAAGTGATCTATCTAATGCACTGCTATACAGTAAGCAAGATTTTGAACGAATGTCAGTGAATAAAGACAAATGTCCCGACAGCATCCGTGGGGAGGCATTACAGAACAGCATTCAGATTAATCATCCCATTCTATGGAACTTTATTACAATCTTTATATTCTAAAAGCAAAATTATTGCCCTGACTGTTAAGGGCTATAATGCATCATGATTATATGACCTACTGAAAAATACCCTCTGTGGTACTGAAAAGCCTCAGCACTCTCCCTTCATTTCTTTGTGTGAGGTTCCTGAGGACAGATGCACACACAATGTTCCACTGGAACCACAAATTACCAGAGAGTTCTTGTCATGATATCCAGGTACAATGAGACCACTCACCGAGCAATTTTCAACATATTAAACTGGCATTTGCAGAGATAGAGGTGAACTCTATAAAAACTTTTCTCTTGAACGCATCATCATATCCTTAACCATCCAACCCATATGAAGCAACTCCTCTCAGAAATAAGTACAACTGGCACCTTCCAGAGACCTGATAAAGGTATCTGCAAGGATGTGCCAGCTCACACTTTATACTCCAGAGGAGTTTCAAGATGCAAAATTTCAAAACCATGCAAAGAACATTGGGAAATACAACCAAATTGCTCAGCTCAAGCAAATCCACTGAGCAAGTAAATCTTAGTGGATCCAAAAGTCATGACAAAGCTTGCAAAACAAGTCCAACAAGGATTTTTCTAAGTATATTTTAGGACTAAAAGACAGCTATAGCTTACCATTTTTTAATATTTTTTAAATCTGCAGAATAATGGCATTGGCTTACTTGTACAGTTTTTCATGAGTAAGCTGGGACAACACCAAAAGTTCATTACAGAATTTCCCCAAACTGCATCAATGTCACTTGCTGCACAACACTGTTCAACTTGCCTCTTTCAAACATAAACCAAGATCCTACTTCTTAGTAGTCTTGTGATTCCAAAATTAATCTGCACTATCACCATGTGGTTTGTATTTCCACAGGAAGAAAAATTTAGTACACTGCCTGAATGTTTCTTTTTGGTTGCACATAGATGTATTAAAACAATTATAAAAATTCCACATGAATGGAGAACTTTTTCAGCCACCCTGCAGTAGCTTTACAGGTTCACTAACCAAATCACAAGTCTTAGTATCTGATGTTCCATAAACAAGCTCAAGCATTAAAAGAACAGTTTTACCAAATTTCAAAAAGCAAGTCTGGATCACAAATTTAATTTTGGCAAGATCCAGAAAATTATTTCAAACAGCTTTTGACTACTCCTTTAAAAAGGCAGGTGACTCTTTTCTTGATAGTAACTGTGCAGGCACCTGCTCATCCATTTTATTTTTATACACTTTTTAAAAAAATACATGTTTTGTAAATCATCCAGTCATTGTTCTAACATCACCCTCTCCCTCTTCCCACCAGAAAGAAATAATGCCAACTTCATGTTAGCATTCTCTTACTGTTGAAATGGGCCTTGATGCCATCTAAGCATTTTATAACACAGCTTTTACACTTCAAGGAAAAACAATTGCTTACCTCTTCATATTTCCTCATCTTCCTGCCTGATGAGGCAGCAGCCATAACTTTGCTGGTCTATCTGCCAGTGCCTTGCCTTAGTTAAAAAGATAATTTTCTAAACTAAAGAAGCTATAACTACCTCCATTATTTTAAAATAAGTATATGCAACCTCTCTTTGTGGACATTTAGACTGAATCAGATAGGTGAACCTGACACCTCCCATGGTTTCTGGAGCTCTACACAGAGTTCAAAATAAGTCACCTTGACGTCATCCTGGTGAATATATGAGGAACAGAAAAATTTTGTGGTTTCTCTTCCCTCTGATATTTATGCTCTCCAAATTACAACTACACACAAGAAAACACAACACATCCCCAAAAAAACCCTTACAAACTAGCAGTTTAATATCACAAAAAATTAAACCTCTCACCGCAGTCAAAACACAAACATGTGAATCTGCACAGTAAGGAACATAAAATAGAAACATACCACAGAAAAATAAATCAGAATATACTTACAGTCTTGTTAACTTCTGTGTGTTCTGAAAAAGCAGCTCTGGAAGAACTTGCAATTTATTCTTGTTCAGACGCCTAAACAGTTACAATTAGAATTAAAAAAAAAAAAAAAAAAAACCAGATTAGACTATCTTTCAATTTAAGAAGTTTATTCTATTATGCATAAACACATGAAGCTCCCATTGGACTAAATCTCATGCAATGAACTCTTTGTGGGATGCCTTGTGGCACTTTATTCATTCAGAAGCCAAACCGTGTCATTTGTAGAGCCCCTGCCTACACCCACGAGGTGGGGAGTCAGGGGACAGTCACCACCAAGTTTTAACATTCATGAGTACACAAATACAATTTTTAAATTTTCCTCTGGATGTCTCCTGACAGAGAATCATACACTCGGTTCACACTGCTTTAGGAACAGCTACTGGCAGGAATCTGGACTTTCATTCTCCTTCAAAAAATGTAGGCACAGTAAATTCAGTAACTTGACCAACCAAGATTACTCCCAGATTAGCTATTACTTCTGTAGTATACATAATTTCTTTTTTTAAAGAATTTTCTTGAAACTTCACTTGGAAAACCTGAGCACTGTTGTAGAAAACATGAACATATGGGCAACCAGATGACTATATGGTGATTTGAAATAGAATATTAATCCTGAAGATTCTTCCAGGAACATTTTAGAGAACAGATTAGTGTTTATACATTAGTCCCTTCTACTCACTCACTCACTAAGTTTTACTCTGATGACAACTTGCCAGTTTTTAGGAAACAACCATTCCAAGCTATTCCAGTAACTATAAAAAGCATGAGCCTCCTCTCCATAAAACGTGTGACAGCTCTGCACAACCTAAAAGCAGTTTACTTGTAAGACACAGTCTTGTTCTTCAATCCTTTTTCTGTTGTCTTACTGACAATAAAAACAGTCCCTTGCTCTCTCAGTCCTAATGAATGCTATTTGCATAATGAGTTGACCTGAACTAATTACATACAACCCCACTGTCACAGAGGGGAAGCTGACTTGTCCTGTAAGCTCATACATGAGCCTCTCTTTGAGCTCCTTTGCTCCCCATCCACCTTCCAGGTTAACTTCGATAGCAGATCTATTTTTGCCGAAGTTTTGATCTCCAAAGGCACCTGGAACTTTTATAAACCTACTGCTACTCAGCAGCCCATATCTGCTTTCCCGTTTTCTTGCACACTGAGTAATTTCACTATCAGAATTCAAGAATTTTTGGAATTGAAAGGCCTTCCTGAGCTCAAACTAACATTGTGGGGTTTGATACGGCAGAGCTTCCACATGGCCACCATATGAACATGTCTTGCAAGATAAAGGGGTGATGGAGGAGTGGGGAATATTAACTTCTCTTTCTGACACCTAGAACAGATCAAAGGCTGCATCTGCAAGCTCAGAGCCTGAGCACTGCATTACACACACCACATGATCACCAATACTTGTATCTGCTGAAGTTATTTCCTACAGTTTTTACCAACTACTCAATGACATTTTTGAGATAAATGAACAAAGCAGCAAATGAAACTTTGAAGAATATGAGAAATACTAGTTTTGCATTTGAGAAAATACATGGGAAGATTTGAAACCAGATTCCCTTACACCCATGTGACACTTCATAATTTTCTACCTAAGTAAACTTAATCTTGTGTAATTCAAGGTTGATAGCAATGTGCTACCTAACCCTCATCAAATTCATTACTTCAGTTAAGCATGTTTATCTTTCAGAATAACAGGATAAAATATAGTGAGAAAACATAACTCATACAGGGCTTTGCACTCCTCAGCTCCATCCTCATTCACCAGGACTAGCACTACTCAATGAGAAACACTGAATAAAATCAACTTATTTATTGTTAAAAATGAAAGAGTGACGATGAAATGCATCTATTACATATGGCATCAAATGTTTATTCCTGTGTCTGATTATCATTTCAGATTTCAGAATGTACATATAATTACCCACTGTCATCCCAAAGTCATCTGACTTATCTCAAAGCAACATGCCAGGCTTTAGGAATATTCTCTACTTGCAAGGATTTCACAAATGCTGAGCTTATACTTACTGTTTTAAGCCAAAGAAACTAAGCAAAATCAGATGAAGTTTCTAGTACAGGAGGTTTCACACCAACAAGAAGACAAGAAAATGTATGTAGTGACAATAAATTATATTTCCAGTTTAGCAAACTTACAACCAGAGAAGTCAAACATTTACAACTTGCATTGACACAAATAACTCAGACAGTGAAAAGAAACTCATAACATCAAGGTTTTTTCTCTAGCTTACTATCAAATTAATCCATAAGATTAAACATTTTAAATTATTTACAATTATTTCCCCTCTAAGAGCAGGTTACCTTACTAATTGATAATGAAGCAAATTAATCTAACAACACTTGAAGAGTCCATGGCTATCCATGTCTTGGTTCAAGCTATGGGACTCTCCAAACAACTTTCCACCACTTTCTGAGATTTATTTCAAATTGAAACTTCCGCCAGAAGTAATTTTATTCATAGTTTGACTCTCAAGGGAACTAAGGGAATGAAAAGGGGTTTGTTTCTATTGAACATCACCTACTGTATTATAACTTCTACTGCAATACTCACCGAAATATAAGACTAGATCACCTCATAGAAACTTAGACACACTTGATGTAGGATACATTGAACATGCTCGTATTTATTATGTGCCAGAAAGCCACCAATAGCCTAGGAAAAAATCCCAATTACACCTCTTATTTCTCTTCTTGGGCTTGAGAGAAAGGCCATTAAGAAAGTCCTCAATACAGAAGTATCAAAGTACCAGACAGGATGTTTTCAAATTCCAAAGAAGAAACAGAGACATGTTTAAAGATTATTTAATGAAAAGACCAAATGTTCTGAATGGTCATTTATAAGCACTGTTTCCTCTGGTTTGACAAAGAAGTGCCAAACACGGATGAAATGCAGTGGAACAGCTCCTAACACATCATCTGACAAGAACTGACATTTATCCTCACCTATCAAAGTCAGGTTTAGGACAGAAAGGGAAGCTTCCAGTGCAAGGTAAAGCAAACGTTAGGAATGCCAGCACAGGGATGGAGCAGCTCCTCAGGAGAGGTGTAAAGCCCAGGCTGGGCACACTGAGGGATCTGCTGGGACCGAATGATCCTAACAGGAACAGAAATGCCCCTGCTTGCCTAGACCTCTTACCATCCCATTACTACATAAATCTGAATCCTGTCAGCTGTCCAATTTCAATTACAGCAGTATTTCTGATTTCATAACAAACACCTCAGAAAAGGTGAAGCCATGTAACAGTGAAATAAAAATGGTCTGCAAAGAGTCCGTAAACAAAGTGAGCCAGTCTTGTAAAATGATTCCATGGACATTGTTCCTGGGACTGTACTTTATTAACAAATAAAGATAGTCTTGATTTTAAATTAGTGACTTAAAATAGAAGTAACATCAGGAAATATGTGGAACGTGAATTTAAACCCAAGCCACTTTTGCAACTGTAACTAGCTACATCATGAAGGAATGCCAGGTCAGCTTTGTGAATCTGAACAGTAGACTACAATTAAAAAAAAAAAACCAACCATCATTTACATTTTCCCGTGAGCAAATCATTCCAATTTTGATTATTAGACTGTGAATGGCACCTGGGATGCAGCACAAAAGGAAACCCTTGGAACTGGCCTCTTCCCTGGTGCTACAAACACATCAGCCCTGCAGGCAGGACGTGAGAGCACACACAGCACCATCCACCACCCAGCACCAGGGAGGAATCCGGGGCTCAGAGCCAGGCAAGATCTGCTCCACATTATCCGACCTGGGACTGCTGGATGGGAATGCAGCTGCTCAATGTATTTCCAACTGGATGCTTTACAGCTAATAAGACCTGCAAAGTATTCCGGGAATTCGGAGCGCTGGGCAGAATGATGCATAATCATCTAATGCCACGGAACAGATTAGCTCCAGTGCTGGATCAGAGGCAGCTCTGGATGTGCACAGCATGGAGTCCAGACTAATAAAGCCTCCTGGAAGCTGAAGAACTGTGCAGAGAGGCTCTCCAGGAGTCATATCAGCTCTGGCAATACCTGCACTGAGTCAAATTTATTAACTCTGATTAGACACATGCTGGCTGCACAGTCACCAATCTCCATACACTGTGACTCCCTCCACCTTCCAGACTGCCTTAACCACTGCTATGCACAGGAAATACAACGTGGCATATTCTGCTTTGTTAGCCTGCTCCTCAGGTCCCCATAAGTGACCCAAATGAGCTGACCAGGCACCAGCTGCACAGAGTCCTTGATTTATAAGCAGTGTGTCTCCAGGAGTCCATCCATCACCTCCAAGGCAAGGAGACCACCACAGCAGGACACTATTCTCTCACCAGGCTCAGATTCACCCTGGTTCTGCTGGAAGATGGTCAGGGAGCTGTAAAGAATAAAAGTCCATACTTCTGTCTGCAGGAATTCAGTGCAGAAGTCAAATGCTGCTACTCCTGAAATGATTATAAATCACTGGCACATTCATAATAATGAATGCTTACTGATTCTTCATACTGGATGTTGACTCCTATTCCCATATAAAATCAGTACATAAATGTCTGTACTTCACAGCTTTACCATGTTACAAACTGCATTTTCTTTCTTTATTAGTCAAATGGCCTAAAATGCAGACATAAAGAATTTATGACCTTCAGAAGTCATACATGTAATGCTGCCCTCTGGTTTATGCTTGTTTTCTTTAGAGCAGCCCCATACAGCATCAAACTGTTCCAACACAGGACAAACACGTCCCCTCACCTCCCAAAAATATTTTGCTCCTATCTATATAAACAAGTGCCAGCTTCTCCCCTTCCTCCCTCAGCCTGCTGCCCGACTGGGGGTTCCTATGTCCTGAAGGCAAAGGGATAGAGGGAAACAACCTCTGTGTCAATCACAGAATATCAAGGGCCCTTAAAAAAACAATAGAGAAGTTATTAACTGTGAAATTCCTACCTTCCTGGCTCCAACCAGGCTAATCATATTCCTTCCTCTGTTTGAAGCTGGGATAGGAGAGAAACTTAACTATTAAGATCCCCCTGATTAATAAAACACAGTAAAAAGCAACCACTGAAGCCTGGAAAGAAACAATGCTGCCAGACTAGAGGAAGTCTGAAGATGTTTATCAGGATCATTCTCTGAAACAAATGGAAGAAAACACCTACACTTGTACAAGGGTTGTTTTAATATGA
The DNA here is from genome assembly GCA_024500445.1 of Entomyzon cyanotis. Classification (NCBI taxonomy): domain Eukaryota; kingdom Metazoa; phylum Chordata; class Aves; order Passeriformes; family Meliphagidae; genus Entomyzon; species Entomyzon cyanotis. The sequence goes on from JAKEPQ010000668.1 coordinate 1,878,251, forward strand.
ATTATATTTTTGCTTTATTCCTTTTCTTGTCCTCTGGACAACTTCTGGGTAAGTAAAAACAGCTCAATATTGGTAGGAAAATTTTCAATTTGTTCTTAAGCCAGAGGTTATGTTTTCCTGGAGGAGAAATTTCCTGTGGGTACTGATTTCAGCTGCATCCCTCATGTTCACAGCATTGGAAGGGTCACATCCAGTTCTCGTTCTGTTGTCTCATGGAGCTCCAATCACAATAATAGCAAAGAGCAGCTAAATTTAATCTATACTAAAGGCATGATCAGCATAGATAGAAAAGAACAAAATGGAAGCAGAAGTAGAACTGGAACATTGCTCAACTTGCAGCTATTTTAATCTTTTTTCAAGAAGAATCTAAAGCAGATTCTTTGCTAGTGCAAATTGAAGGAGAACACATTCAAGCAAGCCTGCAGTGTAACACCCCTCATGCAGAACATCCCTTCCTTCTCAGGGCTAAGATCACCAGGGCAAGGCTTCAGCAGTCAAATAAACAGGTAAAAGAACATTTAAAATATCAGACTTATGCATTCCTTATACAATTAATTTGAAAATCTGAAAAAGCTTCAGTGCAGTCACCATCCTTGACTTCTCATTCATTTACATCCAAGGAGTGGGTCTGAGGAGCAACATTAACAGATTACACCAAATAGAATTGTGTCCAGTATTTTGAGACAGAGCATTTTCAGCTTGATGCTTTGTTCTCATAGCTGCAGGACACTTTTACTTTGAGTAAGAAACAAATCAGAGAAAACTCAAACCCCTTTTTCTGCAGAGCTACAGTGAGCAGATGCCTGCTCACTCCTTGAGAAATTTCCTCCCTCAAAGTCCCAGAGACATTCACCTGCTTCCCATGGACTATGGAATCCATAGAAAAGCCCAATGTAAAAGCAGTGCAAATATTATTTATTCCAACTTGGCAAACTCTGCAATTTTCCAGTGCAGTTTGATTTCTCATTATGCCACTGACTCAGTTTGAAAATTTTGAATAACGTAACATCAGTTACTTCAGGCAAACTGCAAATATTCAAGGCCTGAGCAGAAATCACTGAATTTACATGGATATGGAGGAAAAAAGCAAAGTACCCTGCTCTGCTAGACAATCTCACAGCAAAAATCTCTTCTGCACATCTTTGTTTTTCATTTAAAATGTCTTGCAGTACTATACTAATACTACTGAACACATTCCACCCAGAAATCACAGGCTCTGACTTAAATGGTCAGTTTTATTATTGTCTCCAAACAGAGCAATTACCTGGTTTTAAGCCCATGAATGTGTGTGATACCCCATCAGCCTCCAAATCCTGCGTCTGCCTTTCTACTGAGCATTGACAGCTCTTCTACCAAATCAAAGTACTTCTTATTTGTCATTAAATAAGTAGTACTCAGTTCCTTTCCACAAAAGTTCAACAACTTTCAAGTTTGATTTAATATCTATATTCACATTGCTGGCAATCACACATGTCGTTCACCAACAGACAAATCAAAATTACAGGGCTTTTAAATTTTTTAAGTGGGTATCTTTACAGCAGCAGCCCTGCTACTTCAGCCTTTAATATCCAGAAATTATCCAAGTAACTTTGAGTTCACTCCCCAATTTGTCCATTTATTTTATTTCACAATCAAAATATTTGGGTCTCATTTTTGGCACTAGGCAAGGTCCTTTTTCTCCTTTGTTGTTAAGAGCTCTATGGCATCCTCCTTGGAGAAGAGCCTCGGGGAACATGATGCAGTGGAAGGAGTTCCTACAAGTTCCTTTAAGGAAGAAGTGGTTACATCACAAGCTTGGGCAGAACCAATAAGCAATAAAAATGACTTAATGCATAAAAAACTCAGAAAGACAAGAGTTACTGAACTCCGAGGAGTAACTAAGTTTCTCTTTGGAAGCAGTAACAGGAGCACAGCCAATTGCCTGCAAAGGTTTCACCAGAAAATCCTATTAGCATCAAGAAATACGTTGTGATCGTTAATGGAACTTCCCCTTTGCTTCGTATCACTTCCTTTTTGTAAGGAAAAACAGTCAAGATGCAGCACCCAGTAAAAAAAGTCAACCTTATCCATTACTTTCTGTCATCACCTCTTTATATTACTACCCTAGGAAATAAAGCCAGACGATATATAATGGAATTTCAATAAGGGCACTAGGAGGAAGCCCAGGACAACCATATTACAGGATTATGGTGTGGGATAAATGAACTTCTTTATCCACGTGATGTGTTATTTCAGAAGCTTTTCCAAAAAACTGGGAGAGATACCACTGTAAGTTGCTAAGGGACCATTTTTTGAAGGAAAACTGTTTATAATAGTTATAACTTTGAGATCCCTTGTTGAGAACTTTGCAGACTGGGTGGTCCTGGTTCACATTTTCAAAGCTGTCAGAAGTAATAACCTTTATTACCAAGTTCTCATTAGACTGAGAAAGATTATCTACCCTCTCTCAGAAGTACAGAGCAAATGTCTGTGCACTTCAGCAGCACAGGAACTGTGGCTCTGTAACACTTTATAGCTTTCAATGTAAGAATTCATCTTTTTTTTCCCTAAGTATCTTCTCATATGAAAAACTCTGACATTAGGATGGAGGACAGAACCACTAAGTAAGCCTTATCCACAGATAGTCTCTGGCTAGGAACAAACCAGTAACACTGGCAAGAGAAGCAGGAAGAACAAGTTTCCATTTCAACATTTTCCCCAAAGCCACCACAAAGAAACAAAAACATCCTAATAACATTCACATGATCATTAAAAACTGCAATCAGTGCCCTAAGTGATACAGAAATGGACAGAAACATTAGCACCAACCAAAGTGAAGATGAGAAGAGAGACTCTTAAGTGCCAGAGTGTTTATTAATGACAGTATCAACAGCAAGAAAATCCTTTAAATCCAGAAGAGGCAAGCAGAGGTGTATGCCCAGCCTCTAACTCAGTAGCAAGTTTACAGAACTGCTGAGTTACACACAACAGTAGCTTAAACCTGCCTTCAGAAGACTTTAATGTACAAGAACTTCTTTTAACTGTTACCCTTGAATTTCATTCAAAAATGCTTGATCAATAAACCCTCAAACAGAGATGGTGTCTGCTGAAGCTGCTTCTCAGTTTCTACAAAGCTTTTAGAAATTTCTCCTATTTTCAATCTGAAGAAGTTAGGAATTCACACAAAATCACCCAATATTTGTAATTTAAAAACTCTAATACAGAATGAGAAAAAACAAGGTTACTTTCTCAATACTCCACTGACTATTGTGAAAAGAACAGGACTTTAGCCAAGGAACACAATCTACTGGAGTGCCCCTAAATGTCCATCACTTTTAGTATTTCATCCTTTTTTGTAAAGACAGTAAAATAGACATGGTTAAACCATTTTTCTTTTACACCAGTGAGTAATCTCTCCAGGTCAGGGCTGAAAGCCTATGAAGAATGGAAAAAGTAAATTTTAGCATGCACATCTCCAAGCCATACTGCTCCTGTTGACAAGCCTTAAAAATTTATATTAATCAAACTGTTTCCAGAAGTCAGAAATTGCTGTAAACAATCAGGAAGAAAACTTGCAAGTGCAACTATTATTGCATTTTTTAGCAGAAGAAACAGAACCCTGATCCTGTTAGATCTGTTTGAATAAGGCAATTTCAGCCCTGCTCCCCACACCATCCATATATAGTAAGGAATGCTCTGGGCACTGTGGTGCTGCTTCTCCCAGGGATCTGTGCCAAGCAGAACCAGTGAAAGAGGAAGACTTGCAGGATCATCTCCTGCCTGAAATCAAACTGGGTGCTTGAAAAAGGGTCCATCCTCCACAGCCAATGGAGTGACTACAAGGAAACAATGAAGTGGCTTAAAGTGCACACTTGAGTCCAATTTGACACCCAAAAAGCAGCTCTGGACTGCTCTGTCAGCAATGGGAATTGTGGGAATTACCCATCACAGCCCAGCCAAAGGTCATCTTCATCTCCTGAGGGAGCCACAAGGGTAACCAGCAACAAAATCCATCTTGTCTAAAAGCTCAGAGCACCCAATTTCTGTGACAATTGCTCTGATCCACTTCACTTTCCCAGAAGCTTTTCAACTGCAGGGTTGAGCTATTCTGAAGTGTTTCAGTACCCAGAAGTTCCCACTTCTCTCTTGTATTGCTCATACACCACAGAACATCTATCCCACTCAGAGTTACCACATATAAAAATACACATGGAGTGTCCATAACTTCTACCTGAACCCAAAAACCCTCTCTTATTTTGGGACTCATACTAGAACACCTTGACACAAGCAGAAAGATCTAGAGAAGAGATAATCTCCAAGGAGCTGAGAAGATAACACTAATGGGAAGTTAACTCGAAGCCAACATGAACTGGTTTGTTCTGTCCCATGTGGAAGGAAGGTACAGCTTCAGGGGAGCTCCAGTTCAATATATAAACACAGCAAAAATGGAGCTGAGCCAGAGGAAAAGGAAAGTCAAGACTGTCTTGATCCAATCAATGACAGAGAGGCTTCAAGACCTACATATTCAAATATTGTCCAAGAACAAAAGGAGGTTAAGTACTTTGAATTCATCATCGTTTCACTCAGGAGCAGGATTATTTAAGGATTGCTGTGCTCAACAGCATGAAATTCAGCCAACAGTTATGGTATTTCTGGGATGGCAAGCAGCATAATCCTTCTAATATGAGGAAGCTCAAAGAAGCAAAACCCTTTTGATGAAATTACTTAAGCTAAATAAAGTTCACCCAAATAATTCCAGACCACTGATGCAGCAGTTCTTACCCAACAGTAACACAGACACTTAAGCATTTCCTACAGATCTGGAAGAAATGACTGCTAAATCCTGAAGTGTTTTGCTTAAGCAAATACCCTCATAAATCTTCATCAAGTATAAAAAAAAACCTGCTAAAATCAAACAAACAAGCCACAGAAAAGAATAATGTTTAAAAGCTCTGATGTAATGTCCAGTGCTGATCAGCTACTCCAGCTGAATTATGGCTACACTGCACTGGAAGTGTCCTTATTGCACTTGCTTTGAAACCACTGCTTCCAGAAGCTCAAGAATCCTGTGGTTACAGAACCTCCTGTCTACATAAATGAGACCCAAATTTGTTTTTCCATGAGTTCTTGTGGGTCAGTGACCTATTACAAAAACGTTTTTGATGCAATCAGGTTGGTTTATTTTCATGTTGTTAAAATAAACCTCTTTGTTTGGTGGCCCTGGTCAGAAGCACTAATGCAAACCAAACCCTCTCACTGAAGCATTGCAATCCTGCTTTTTGCTGCTGCCCTCAGCCTCTGCTGCACTTTTCCTGTGTTTGGACTCCTCCTGTGCTGGCCTATTGACAGAGCTGCTAATGGCTTCCCTTGGAAAAGAGGGGCCAATTTTTTAATTTCTTGGGTTTTTTTAGAATGTTTGCAGAAGAAATAAAAGGCTCACTCTTGGACCAGCAATAACCAAGAGCTTGGCTGTCCAGCAATGGCTGAGTAATGTATAACTCTATAATTATGTGCTGCAGACAGAGCAAGCTATGAAATTTGAGGGCATTAGTGCCCTCTAGGAGTCCACAGTACATAAACACAGTAATTAGGAACTATCATTTTCCCAAATGCACATACCCAATTAGAAAATATCACCTCTACACATCTTCAAAGAGTAAGTGGTTTCTTACAACTATTTCATTCATTGAATAGTCCCCAACGGATAAGAAAGTGACAGCTATCATATAATTTTAAAATCTTTTTCAACAAGAGTCCCAGAAATTTCAAACACAGAAATACAGTTCTTGGACAAGACTGATGGATGAGAAACAGTGAGAAGGATTCATCTTTGAACTAATGTATCATTAATACAGGCTTAGTTTTTCTCCTTTTCTTTTTCCCCCTAAAAAAGATGGTCCAGTAGAAACCCAAAGCAGCAGGTGGTGCAGGGGACTCACAAGCCATCAGCTGAGCAAGGTTCCCTTGCTCTCTCTTTCCTTTTTACCTGTTTTTTCCATTTTATCTCCAGAACTAGTGGACAAGACTTACCCCTTGCATGGTACTCATCAACAGCAGAAAGATGAAATTTCTATTATTTATGTTTGTTCCCCTTCAAACACAAGGGGAAGCACAATTCCAATGAAAGTGTCAGTGTGTAGGAACACACATTATCAAACCTACAGCTGACACACATGGAGCAACTTTTGCCAGGCTGACTGGGGATTTATTTCCTCCATTCATCTGCACCTACTTTTCCATTCCCGAAACATCAGGTACAGCAAATGCAGAATTTTCCAGCAAACTGACAGCTTGCTATAATTTCAATAGGATCATAGGAAAAGGACAGGGCAAATTTTAGGTTTTTCTGAAATGATGATAAGAAATATCACCTATTTCCAAGCACAGAACCTGTACTCACATCCCAGCAGCTCATCTGTGCACATATAACAATGCTTGCAATAATGCCTGACTAATTTCAATAAAAACTAAAATTATGAACTTTAATATAAGGAGAAAAACCCCAACATCAAGATCCAAGCCACAGCTGCCTCTCCTGTGAGGTAACGCCCTTAGCAGAGCACATGACACAGCTGAGCACTGCTCTTTCTCAAGCACCCTGTGCCCACAGAATGACAAATTCTGCCTCCAAAAGAAGCCCCAAATATATTTTTTTCATGTTAAAGCTTTTTCTTAAGCTTCTGTAAGTCATGTTCCCAGTGATGCTTCTAAAAATTAACTGACCTTTTCACAATGTGGTTTAAACTACTGAAATACTGGGAATAGAACCACAGACAGTTTTATTAAGACATTAAACAGGAGAGTGACTTTCTGTATGAGCAAAACACCAACTGAGCACACCTCAAAATGACCCAGGTTTTGCTTCTAGAGGCTGTTTCAAGCTTTTTGTTGTTGTTTCACCACAGCCTTACTGCACTAGTGATCTATACTTACACTTGAACCACTGTGTCTCTCAGAGAAATAAACAAGTTCTACCTGCAAGCCCCTATTGACAGGAGAAGGTAAACACTAATTAATCTTGAGATACTGAGGCACAGACATTACAGAAGTGTCTCTGTGTGTATTTACTGCTTGGTTCTTACGTCGCACATTTATATTACACAATGTTAAGTTCCAAACATTAAAATTCCATATTATTAGAATTTTAGTTTAAAAAACCCATTTGTTATTTCGCTCTTCTGAAAAATAACATTAATTCTTTAGTTTCAAGGTTATAATGACCTCAGCCCTGTGGTACATGCGTTGAAGAAAATTAAATGAGTTGCTATGAATAGTTCCTGACTAAACTGGTGGCTACAGATATGAAATCAAGAGAATTCAAATGGAAATCCAGGTATTTTGGACTATAAAAATGTTAAGACAGTCTTAAAGCTTTAAGTATGCTTCATTTTGGGATAAGCATTTATTGTTCACTGTACATATGGAAAATTATTTATACTGCCTGGATATTACCACTGTACTATAGCCATAATAAAGGAACATTTTTTTTCTGAAAAATTCATTATAATAACTGAAAATGTTATTTTACTGTGTGAACTGGGTATCTGCATGAACTAGGCCTTACTTGAGTATTTTCTCCCATCCGTAACTGCTGTGAGAATCTTGACTCTATATGGAAATGTATGTCCTGGACATCTTGCAACATTCCTTTCCAGAAAGAATGACTTTTTGGACTAATAGCTGCAAATTCCCCTCCTCTCCCACTTTTATATTGACTGGATATCTGAATTGTGGGAACAGCAACAAGAGAGCTCTTTTAAATAAAAAAGAAAAATAATCATTCCTGACCATATCTGATACATCACTCACACAAAGGACTAACATTTCCCTAAGTTACTGGCAGTTAAGTGGTGCAAGAAAAACACATCTCAGTGAAATCTTCCAGGGCAGCCAGTGCACAGCATTGACAGATAAGTGAAGCATGTTAGCCATATCCTGGGAACATTTATTTTGGCTGTTTGAGCCCAGAGCAGCACATAATGCTGAATCAAAAGCAATACAACATTAATGAGCTTCCTTTTTCCTTCCACAAATTAACAAAGGTGAGCTGTCAGCTTGAGCCAAGATGAGATTCAGTACAATGTGCTACTTGCATTCCTCCCCAATAATTGACTGAAGTGCACTAGTCACACTCAACCTGCCAATATCTATTTTACTATTTTCTCCTTTTATTTGTAGGCGCACACACCCCACCCATGTAGATACACCAAAAGCTACTCTGTCCTTGCTGCTGGTTTTGCTCTCTGGGATTCCAAATCTAAAATATCAACCACACAGATCAGCAATCCACCATTTGCATCTTGCCTAGCAGTTTCCATCGTATCTCATGAATAAAACTTGTATTTATTATTTTATCTTCTTGTTGTAATTCACATTCCTCAGGACAGCTACTGATTTTGCCTGGGTTTTGTTAAACAAGTCTTATAGGAATGAGGAATTCCTTACTGCTAACTTGACAGGTCTCCGCTAAAGTCAGATATTCAGTGTGAGCTCCTGCAGGGGGTGGAGGGCAGCTGGAGGCCCATTAAATACCTCTGCTCCAGGCATGAAAGAACATTGCCAAAGCATCTCAGCCCTCTCCATGAAAAGGACAGCATATCCCATACATAAGTGGTGGTCAGCTCTGTCAGCAGGGGCAGAATTAGAGCAGGAAAAGATAAGCAATTCTGTTTCTTGCAACAGGTGAAAATCAGAAACTTTCCCTTTCTGGGACTGACTTACAGCCCAACCAGCTCCACACTCTATTTCCAGCAGTGCCAATATGCAGCTGGACACAGGGCAAGGATGTATCCTCCTGCTCTAGAGCTTTGCCAGCTTTCCACCTTTTCCACCCGGATTTCTCAGCTGGAGGAGGGTTTGGTGCATTTAACAGCCCTCAGTGGAGATGCCTTTGATCAGTATGATTTGTGCAGCTGTAGGAAAGGTAAGTGAATATCCTCCAGGGTACAACTGAGAGGAGATGGAGCCTTCCCTGCACACTCCTGGTCCTGAGCCAGCAGCAGGATCCCACCGGGGAACTCTCTGCAGTATTAGCAGGAAGGAACTTGTGAACATGGAAAGTTGCTACATAGGGTGTTGCTGCTACTCTGTTGCTATCAGGGTCAGAAACCCAAGCAGATGAAGTAGTGATGATAACATGGTCCACCCTGAAGAAGTAAAAACTGCATTACAGACCCTGGAAACTGCAGACCCACACTCCAGAACAACACAATTCTTCAGCAGAGTAGTCAGACTGTACCCATGCAAGTTAAAACAATTAGTCCCCCCAAATAAATTCAGAATTTTGCCATGTGTTTTTCAGGGACACTGTCTGAAAGGGAAGCCTTGGATAAACCCCAGACTGGAGAATAAAATGGAATGGAAGTGACTCAAATAATACTACAAAAATTCTGCAGCACCCAGTGCTTCATTCTCCATGACTGTCCCATCAGCATCCAGGAATAAAACCAATAACACCCTGTCAGATCCTCCCACCCAAAACATTCTGGCTCGTCATGTTGAACTTCTCACAATGTAAACACTCACACAGACACTCATTTGAAAAGCAATGCTACATTTTCTTGAAAATGCAAGGTAAGAGAGACTGCTTTGTCAGATATTGGTTACAGGATTCCTTTTTTTTTAATGACTGGCATGATTTCTCAGAAGAAATGGGACCAAAATTATTAACAATATTAATTAAATATTACTTAAACTTGCAGGCATCAACCAGTGCAACAAGAGCTTCATATTGCTTAGCTCACAGAAGCAGGCAGCACAAGAACTAAATACTAATCTATCCTCCTAACCAGGAGACCAAGCACACCCCTCCCAGTGTCACAAACTGGATTTCAGATTTGTTTATTCGTTGCCAGCTTCCACAAAGAGGGGTTAAGTTTACAACTGGTCTTTGATGGGAACTGTTTTCCCCCATTTAGTAAAGATGGCACTACTGACACCCAGACTGTGACCTGGGGTTAGACACCACACATTTGTTTTCCCCTAATGAAGATGGGATGCTGAAGCAGCAATTCTGCCCAGCAGGCAAGTGTAGCTCAGGTTTTGACATATCCTACACACAGCTCCTCAGGAGTCAGGGGGATGCTGCTGTCTTTGGGGGGAACGCAGAGGAAATCCATCAAAGAGAATCCTCCAGCAGCCCCTGGACAGTCTGGCTCCAAAGCTGGTGCTACACCAACTCACCTGGGGTAGCTGGAGCAGGAAAAGGGAAAGACACAACTGATAAATTGGTTCAATATCTAGTCACAGCTCTAAACCCATTTTACCGTGTCTTTGTTCTCCTGCATTTCCAGATAAGCACTTCATGAGCACAATTTCCAGCTGGATGTGATACCCACCATGTCACAGGAAAATGGGGACAGAAAGCAATAAGGCTTCTTCTGAAAGGTTACATTCAAACTGTCTGATATCTTCACAGATCCACATGGCTTCTGAAGTGTGTAGTGCATGCAGCTCCAGAAAAAAGCCCCAAACTGCACACACTGCAGACCTTGTGTGAACACCATGGATTGGTCCTTGCTGCCAAAGATTGGCTTTTGCTTACGGCAGCCAAGAACTGCCCAAAGCTTTCATTACTTTCCCAGCTCCTCCGAAGCACTCACCAATCTCCCCACTCAGCAAGGTAATTATGGAAGATGCTTTTTGTACTTCATGATTTATTTAAAGCCTGTTCAATCTCCATTTATGAAATCCAGATTCTGAAGCACCACATAACAATTCATTATTTTCCTTAGCACCTCTGGTCACTAACAGCAATTTTACAGTACACTGTGCCAAATAAATATACTGTAATACCTTAATCAAGCATTTGGGAAGCTGCTTACAAGGACTCAATGCACAGTAGCATCTCTGCAGTTAAAAGTCAAAAAATTCCCATTTGACCTCTGTCTTCAAACACACAAAACCAAAAGCATACATATATATGCAGTTAAAAATCTGGATTCTAGCTTTTTGCTATTTTCTTAGAGCTAATTATTTTTCCCAACTTTAGGAAGATTTGATTTGGCCATGCTTATACATTTCTCCCCTTCCCCTAAACAACAAAAACAGAGCTTTAGTGTTTTCAGATGTTGAAATCTTTTATGCTTACTAAAGTCACTAATTTGAGTAGAAAGAACCAGCCATCAGCCAAAGTCCAGTCTTTTGAAGATTATACAGCTACGTGACAATTTCTGGCAGTTGGCTGTGGAAAAGTCAGGATCTGTTGGTGTCTTATATCCTGCCTCATTTTTCACAGAAATGTGTGACATACATCTGGCTCTGGGAGAAATGTCAGTTCATCTTCTAGACCCACCAATTTGCCTCTTGTCTCTTGATCCTCTTGGCACAGGAAATTTCATAATCATTTTATCTTAAGGATCAAGCTCAGTGTTAATAGTAAAGCATAAAACTGGAATGCTAAAATACAAAACGGGTCAGCTACCTCACCAATAATCTTTATGTGCTGAAATAAAACTATACAACCTTGCTGCAATCAAAACACTGCAAACATTTTGGCTTTTCCACCATGGTGAGTACCACAGGTCATTGTCAGGGTTCTGCATCTCAGGATTCAGCAGAACAACTTACACTGAAAACACTGAATTTTTTTAAGACACAATGGTTTAGATTCCTGTGTTTTTCAAATGTGGAGTACAAACACTAAAATAAGAAGTGGTTTCTACCTTCCACGACACATCTTCTCTCAGCTGTGTGCTGTCGTTCTAACATACCTTGCAGATGTGCTTTCCAGTGATATGGCCAAACTTCATTGAGCAAATATACAATTCTGACAATATCCTCCTTTATTAGCATTGTGAGCATTAATGTCCCACCAAAAAAAACAAAAAATCAAAGTAAAATCCAAATAACTGGAAGGCCATCCCCACGGTGTATTTGGCAGCAGTGAGCATCAGCTCTGAAGACATGATATTTCAACTTTACTTAATTATACAGGACATGTCAAACAAAATTTTGCTCATTTGCTCAGATAATAATGATGGGAGTGCTTCAATATCCAGACAACTGAAAATAAAATGAGCTACAACATTCACCTGAGCTTAATTCCTTTGAATGCTTACCATGAGGAGAGGAGTGGAACAACATACTTCCCCTGTTACTTTGAACGAAAAACCTTTATAATGTGCTATTTTGCCAGGAACAGAAATTACTCCTGTTCTTTAAAGTCTGACCCAATGCAGCTGCTTTGTTTAAAAATAAGTTAATGATTACTTTTGCATCCACTTCAATAGATCAAAAAAGAACATTATTCCAAAAATCGAAGCAATATAAGTGACTTTTATTTGTTATTTGAAAGAAATTAAATGGAAAAAGGCCAGATTTTTTTAAATGCAACCAACATACTTTCTTCATTAACATTTTGCAATATTTGACAATACTTAATAAAATAGCTTTAATATTACCTAAAATGTTGCAATTTAGCCTTTATAAGTTACGCCAAACTTTCCACAGTCCATTCTCCAAAGCCTACTGACTCATAGCAAAAAAGCCAGATTTATAGTTTTGTCCTAAAAATGATTTAAGCAAAAATACCAAAAAGTTGCAAGTTTCCAGGCCTCCCTTTCATACTACATTAATTTAGGAAATATTTTAATGACAGGCAATCCTAAAAGAGAAGCAGAGATGCAGTATGGTTAACAGGCCAAGCTAAGAGTTTGTACAGGAAGAAAAAAAAAAAAGTTGAACCTTTCAAACATCACAGACTTAAAGAGACACTATTAAAGGTATTGAATTTCCTGACTTCTGCTCTCACAATATAGATTGGTTTCATTTGCTGGCAGAGCAGCTCTACAGAAACACAACACACACATGACACTTGAGTTTTGTTTCTGGCTAGCAATAGCCAGCCCTTCTCCTGGCATTTTTTCAAAATTCTTTCAAACTTTAACTACATGAATCTTTATCTAAATATAGATATGAGAAAGACTTACTTTTATATATACATATATGCACATGTATATAAAATGAGCTTAAAACTAGGACTTGGTAGTTAGGATACTGACTCTTCAAGATGAGGTATATTGGGAAAAAACTGTTTTGTACCATGTACAGCTATGTTTAATTTTAGAAAATTAAGTTTTTTTTGGTTTTGTTTTGCTTCGATAAATCAGCTATGGCAAAACTCTGTACCTGAAAGTACTTTCTAATTGAATATAGGTGAAAATCTGTTATAGTCAGAATTTAAACCTCATCTCCCTTATTGCCATAGATGGAGCTTTCAGATTCATGACAAAAGTACTGAGCAAATTAATTGGAAATGTTTGGTGCACTCATTAAACTACTCAAATGCAAATCTAATTCTGAGATCATCTGAAACAGCTTTAGTACAGCATTAGCTCAATACTCCAGACTTCTCTCAAACAATTGCTAGTGGGCACTTAACTCTTGAAAGCTGCTTTAGAAAATATCAATGGGAAAATAACAAGTCCTACAAGAAATGCCTTGCAGATAACAGTTACCAATCAAGCATAAAAAGCCTGCATACCAAACCAGCTTGTGATATTGTTCTAGTCACCCACCTCTAACAAAGAATAATTCCCCAAGGTATTTCAGTTTTACAGAGATTTTGTTCTGCTCCCACCGTAAGCAGACAGAATTAATGATAATGCCAAGGAGCACACCCAGCTAAGAGCAGCAATTAGATGTAGAATTAACTTTGTTCTTTAATATTTAAGTTTATACTCCTGCAGGGTCAGGAGTTTTCTATAAACTGCTTCCAGATTAAGAGACATCCTATATTTACCCTCTCCAAAAAAGAAAAGAAATTAACTTAATTTCTGTGAAAAGCAAAAGAAATCTACCATCTGTCTTCCACTAAGTATTCCATGATACCCTGGAATCCACTGCTATCACTGGCATTGGGCTACTTTAGGGGAAATGAAGTTAACCAGAAAACTAAGTATAAAGGCAGTTTTAGAAATACTGTGGCTCTCAAAGGAGACAATTTCAATTTCCATCAGTATAGACATATAAAATACAAAAATATATAATACAAAATTATTATAATTTTTTTTTTACCTACGTATCAATTTTAAGACTTACCTAGATAATGTCCTTTTGATAATGTTATTGAGACTCTGGTTTCACTGCCAGTTCTACTTTCTTGGCAGCTACTCCACATTTTATTTCAAGTATTAGCTATCATGTAATATAAATTCAGCTGCATTTAAGAGCATACTTTAATTTAGGCAGGTAGTCATCTCTATCTCTTTCTTAAAGGAAGTTAATTTTATTCTCATTATATATTGTGGATGACCATTAACAGTGAGGGTGAAAATGTGTGGCTTTTCCATAGGTATAAATAGAGATACTTACAGCCGTTCAAGTTGTTTCAGATCCTGAAAAGCTCCACGTTCTATCACACTGATCTGATTTTCTTCCAAGTGTCTGCAATTCCAGAAACACCAGTTAATTTTAACACAATACAAGAGCATCCCCACTTCTCTTCACATATTACCGAAACGCTTTTCACCTAAGTATCAGTAACAGTTATAATTAGAGATTATTAAAAAAATCTGGACAGAGCAATACAGTTTCTCTTGGCCACTAAGAGGAAACCGACTCCAAATTTGCCTCCTCATCCCCACAGTTGGTTAATATTTTTGTTCCTACACTTCTGTAACCACAACCACATTGCTCAGAAAGGTATTGGTCTGGAGGCTGTTACATCCTTGGTACATTCCTAATCCTTCTAGGATATTTATTTAACATCACAGAGATAACTACAGTCCATAACAGGAATCCACTCAGTGGCAACAATTTTTTTGTGCAGACTCCGTTCTGCACAGATTTCAGGCTCGTTCTGGAGCAAACCCTCTGTCAGTAACCCAAAGGGGTTGCATCCCCCAGGAATGGCAGCTGTGTGACACAACAGTCCCACCGTACAACAGGGTGCAAAAACACAGGGGAAAGCTCCCAGCTTCCCACTGGGGCTGATCCTGCTTCTCTCCTCTCCTGAGGCTGAGATAAGTTACAAGCATGGGAGACTGACTTCTCCCTGATTTACAGTGCGCAGAGATGACTGTCGTTTCCCCAGCAGAAATGCTCTTGAGAGGTGAAGTGGAAGCCAAGGAACAGAGACCCAACAGTTCCATTTGAGGTGACCTTTTCCCTCCCTCAGCTCTGCCTTCCAGCACATCCCCATTCCTGTTTCTGTATGAGCACACAGATGCAGGGACTGAACACCTCTGAACACTCTTGGTGTCTTCAGATAAACGACACAGAGAACAACTCAGCACACAGTGAGTCTGGGCTCAGTGCAGACCAAGGAAAAGCACTGTTCCTGCCTGTTCCCAACAGCCACTCCTCTGCCCTCCATCCTCTGAGGATGCTCACAGCTGCTCGACTGGACAGGAGCTGAGAGCACAGGCACCAAGAGAGTATTCCACATGTAAGACCAAGGAGATAAAAATATAAAGTTAAAAAAATCAAACATGTGAACTACAAAGTCATGTTGCTTAAAGGACAGCGAGGAAACACTGCATGAGGAAAGAAAAAAGGATGTAGCTGTAAAGGATAAAAGGAAAAGGTGCACAAAGGAGTTCTTTGCATGTGTGGTGTTTGCTTGAGACTGGAAGGTTTTTTCCTGCTGTATAGCTCTACAAGTTTCCAGGTCCCCTGTTTCTAGT
Source organism: Entomyzon cyanotis (assembly GCA_024500445.1). NCBI lineage: Eukaryota > Metazoa > Chordata > Aves > Passeriformes > Meliphagidae > Entomyzon > Entomyzon cyanotis. The sequence continues at coordinate 1,893,856 of JAKEPQ010000668.1, forward strand.
CCTTGTTCTAAAGTGTGCAAACAGGACTAGGCTCCCTTTCTAGGAGTACTGGACAGACTGCAGATTTCTGCCTTCTCACCATAACCCCCAGCAAACAGGACAGGGAGGAAAAGAGCAAAAAGAGGGGTTTAGTAAGAGAAATATGAAGAGACCAAAAGAGAAACCAAAGAAAAATTAAGGAAGATCTGAAGAAGGTTTTATTCCAATAGCAGACACCACACGACTCAACGTCTAAACAAATGAGTTACATAAACCTGGAATGAATACAGGACAAAAGCTCCACGTGAAGATGGCAGTTGTACGTATTGGTTATTCCTAAAGGCATGAAAGACTGCAGCAGCATTACACAATGTCTGACACTATAAAAACCCAACCAAACTGAAACAACTACTGACATTAATATAGTATAGAACATGTATTTTAATAGACTCTCAAAACGGTATTGACAGTTGGGATGGGAGCCAAGGAAATCTAAACAAATCCTCTGCTAGAGATGAGAGAAACACCACAGGAACAAAAAGTCTTCCCCTAGATTTGAAGTGTTTCCTTAGTATATGACAACTTGCTCACAAGTGTTAAGGCAGCAAGAGAAAACACTCACTTTTTCCTTAGCAGGACTTGAATAATTACTTGAATTATTACTAAGTAACGGTAACAGTTCACCAGTTGCAGCTTTAAGGGCTTGTTTTAGAAAGATACTCAGAGGAGAATTTTCATCACTAAGTTAGTGGTGCTGTTTGAGGTTCATGTAGACAAAACAGCAAATCAGGAATGACATAGTCTGTAGACCGATTTTCTATTTAGAGGTATGGGTAAGCTCTTGACAAATACTCTGAGATCATGAGACAGCACCACCTGAAATCTTGGTATTTATTACTGCTAACTAGACTAAAAAAACTCACAGGTTTCCTTCTGTATGAGTTATGCACCTATTCCTGATCAACTTCTGCTTAATCTTAGGTAAAATGCTATTAATGGGACTGTACCTTAAAGTGACCAAAATCTGAAAGTCTATTTTTGCTGGTGTTTCAATACAATTGATATGCATAAGTGATTGTAAAGCAGACCAAAGTCTGCCACAGGACTTATTCAAGGGTAGTAAGAAACAGTTAAATAGCTCTGAAACTGCAGTCACTTTAGTGTAGAGCTAGAATTCACTGTTTCACATGACAAACTGCACCAGCTGCATGGTTTAAAAAGAATATCAACAACTGAACAATGTGCCAAAATTACTAGAATTTCATCTCTGTAATTATGGACATTCTAAGTAGGAGCACCCTAAAACAGTCATGTAAAAAAACAGACAAGCTTTGTGTTATACTCACAAGACACGAAGATTCTTCAGCCCCGTGAAGTCCGTCTTGGTGATTCTTGTGATGTTATTTTTCTCTAGATCCCTGCAGAGGAAAGAGAAAGCAGCATTCAGACACTATAACTGACACGCAAAATTCCATCAGCAGAAAGTATCTGCATCGCTGGAGCATCCACCAGCTGCTCAAACTGCACAAACATTTCCATTAAAATCTCTAAAAACAAGTCACTGATCCTGATGCATTTTGCCTCCTCCTCTGTGTTGTTTGCATAGATGAAGTTTCTCCCATTTTTGTTTCTAGTATCATTGCTCACTACATTCTTCTTTCTCCCTCCAAGACTCCAATTCTGTAAGAGGCTGTATATATCCAAGACCCAATTGGTACAAAACAGCTGAAACAAGAGTACTGAGCCCCAAAATTAATATTCTAGACCCAAGAGAGTCCAACCTGCTGCAGAAGCTTTGGCCACACAGAGCCTGAAGGGAGGACAGCTTAGTTCAGTGCCTCCTAAGTGTGGTGCTACCCAGAGGAGTGGAACATCTCCTGGTGCCGTAGGACCTGGCTTGTCATTTTCTCCCCTCTAGACCTGCCTTTGCTAAGCACCCCTAGAGTTCTGCCAGTTGAGCACATCCTGTTTTTTGGCCTTAGGTATTTCACGGTTTTCAATCCTGTTCACACTGGACCTGACCTAGGGCTATCCAACAGGGACGAGACAAACAAGCTGGTCTTTCTTTCTGTTCTTCATGCCATCAAAAATACGGCATGGAGACACAGAATGTAAAATATTTTTGGCATAATTTTTTCAAACATTTGACATCAGTCTTTCAATAAGTCTAAGATGCAAGCAAGACCTTAACTGGATTGAAGCAGTATGTGATGCTCTAAAGAACTGAAATAAATGTTTAAGAATATTGGAATCTACTTCTAATGGTTATTGACAGACATCAAAATAATGCTAATAAAATCCTGAAGTCATAAAATGGATTATAAACAGATTTTACAAACTGTAAGAGTTAGTTCATGCATCTTAGCACGAGACATTCATATAATACAAGAAACATTCTCCTGTCAAGAAATCACAGATGGAAAATAAGGATGAAGAGAAGGAAATGTGGGGGGAAAAAGTCCCTATGTTTCAGCTATATGAACAAGACAGCCAGTATCCCTACTTGACTTATATCAGCTATATTTTAAAAGGTTCACTGCAGAAATGAACCCACAAAACCTCTACAGGGCAGTTTCATCCCCTGCACCAACTATTCTGTTATATTTATCTTTATCCCTTCGATTGACTCACGCTTTTCCCCAAGAATACCTTTGAATCACTGCCTACATTTTTCAGATTTTCCAGCCCAATTTCCTCTTCTATTCTCAGTTCAGTTCTACCCTGGTGCATCAATAACTACTCACTGGTGTGCCAGCGAGCTGATTGCAAGAAACATTGGAAAGAATTACGTCTGGAGTAAGCAACGCGTAAATAGCTCGTGTTTGACTTGCTTGTTGCTCCCCATCTGCTTTTCATGGCATTCCATCACTAATTTTCCCTTTATCTCAGAGAAGCTCTAGAAAAACACAGCATTAAGCTGGCTGGAATTCCCCAAGGCAGAGAGGAGGCAGCCAAGGGACATGGAGCAACACAGTGTCCGTGGCCCCAGGTCTGTGTATTTTGGTAAGACTTGATCCCAGCAGAGCTTTACTTGGCTTGGACAAGGGCATGCAGAACCACCATGGCTGCATCCACACAGCAACCTCCCCACCACACCCAGTCCAGGACACCAATCCCACACAGCAGCACAATTCCTCTCTGCCTGCAGCTCCAGGAACACTCAACATTCTTCCCCTGGGGAAATCTGCAGCTCTCTGTTCTGGAAGACTAACATTCCTTGATCAACACATATCTTGAGATTGCTGTTTCCTCTCCTCCTGCAGATTGGCACAGCCTATCCTGTATACACAATATCAATCATTCTATTAATCACTTGCAAAGTTTAGTGTCTAAATGAAAGGTTTCCATTTCTGTTATTCTAATTCCTTGCACAATGCCCTAACCTTAAGAGAAACATTCTTCATGAAGTTCACTTTCCTCAAACCATAGCTGCAGCCTCTGTCTGTTTTAAAAAACAGTGTTTACCTTCTGAACATTTGCCTCTTCCAGCAGGCTCTGCCTCAAGCCTTATCTGCCATTTGAAGAAAAACAGACTAAAACTGTGATGAACTACTTAAAATTTCCTCCTCCCGTTCACAGTAGGTCTAACACTGCTGCAAAGCACCAGATTGCCACAGGTTACCCCATTAGTCAATTAAACTTTGTGACTGAAGTTACTGAACTAATGCAGACATTAGTGGTTTACAGCTGGTATTTGTGGGCAACATAATATTTTATGTTTCCTTTATAAAGTTTGGCAGCTGATTATGGGCTCACTAGTGGGTTTCAACTACAAAGAGCTAAACCTTAACATGTAATCTTGGTTGGATTTCAAACACATCAGTGCAAAAGTACTCTTGGAACCAAAGAGATTTCTTGGAAAGGAAATCATATAGGTCTAAGACACAAGGAAAATAATATGATAAAGGCAAATTCAATTTATATTTGACTTCAACACATATCTATATCCAGATGAAATAATTATACATAATATTCTTATTGTGCAGAATTCCTGTATTTTGGGTAATATGTGTGACCAAGCAGATCTTGAATCCTACTCAACACATCTATCTCACCCACAGGACCAGCTACTACTCTTGGTCATTTCACATTCAACTAAGATTGTCTCATCAACTAAAAACATCTAAGAAAACTACATTAAGGAACACAGGTCTCTTCTGGAGTGTCGGTAGCAAAGTTAATTATCACTCCATTAAAAAGAAATCAGAAATGACATCTACACCAGCTTTGGTAAGGCTCTTAGCGTTAGGTCTCTATTGTCAATTTTTAATTTTTTTTTAGGATAATTTGTAGGCTAAAGTATGCTAAGGACAATGCAGCTACATGGGTAGCTTTAAGAAAACAGACATGGAAGGAATGATTTCAGTGAGAATAAAAACATGAATTGGACTAGAACAGTGTAAGACATCATGAAAGTGAGTTCAGATGAGCTATTAAGGGAGCTTTACTCATAAACATGTCCTGCTATGTCCTAATAACAATTTAATTCAACACATATTTTGTAGATGCTGAAGACTGAGTCACACAATGTACACACTTATTACAAACAGGGATGCTTGGAGCAACTGGAGCAAATCCTGCTTCATTGCAATAATTCCTCTGAATTGCTTCATCTTTCATTCTTCTCTAAAGACAATCAAGTGAATTTAAGACAGACATTTCAATGTTTTAAAGCACCAACATTCCCTGGAGCACGCCAGGAGTGCATAGATTTCCTCTGCTACATTACTTCAATTTCAGCTGATAATTATTCTCTTCAGCCACTCAACTCTTCCAAAACATCCGGACACTGTTCTCAGCCCCCACCCTCCTCCTTGGACTGGATCAAGTTTATGTCTCGAGAAGTAAATCCACTTGTCTCTTCACACTTTGTGCTTCAGCCTTCTGGGCTCTGAAGCCTTGGCAAACACAGCCCTCACTCACCCTGGGCGGCTCTGAGCCTCTCCTCTCTGATACACAAGATCGAGTCTGACACCCCCACAATGAGCAGCACAGCTCTTACAGAAGAGCCAACAGCAACAGCAATCAGATGTGCTGAAGTCTTGCACAATCTTCAGCTCGATAATTCAGTAGTTATGCCTAAATAGAATACCATATCCAACATTTAAATCCTTTCATATACAAAGATGCGAAAATTCAAAGCAATACTGCTAGATTATAACAAGGTCCTATTACAGTCACTGGTTATTTTGCTACCATCTGAATCCTCTCTGTATTATAATACCCAAGACAATCTGGATAATCAAGTTTGGGCCCTTGCCATAGTCACGAATCTTATATCCAGGTCAATCCCTAACTTAATTCCTCAACATTTCCAAGACTACAGGTTTGGGGTCTGTAAATCAGCTGCCCATCTTAGAGCTCTGGTTTCCCAGTTATGCTTCTCCAGGCACACAAAAGCCAAATTCTTACTGAAGTCTTACTAAAACACATTGACCAGTTTTCTCTCTGTCCAACTCTGTAATGGTTTGGTTTTGAAGCCTCTGCTATATGGGCACTGTATAAGTTCATGGGCACACAAGATACTCTCACTCTGATGTTCTTACTGTAAGTGCTGTATTTGCTGTAATACAAGCTTCTATTTCGTGCTTTAAAAAAAAAACAAACTTTTTTTTCTGATCTGAGAAACTACCAGACTTCTTGCCTTAACTTGAGTTCCCTAAGTGCTCAAAAGCAACAAATTTTCCTGTTACAGAGAACTCTCAGGTGCCAATCTGGCAAACACAGTGACATTAATAACAACAAAACCGAAGATTTCTGATACCCAGTAATTTTATGGCAGTAGCTGATTTTGCATTTCAATGACAAACACAAGTTCTAGATGGGCAGCATTTTGGAAAATATTTATTAATTGTCCAATTAATATTATTTATCTTTAGCCTAAGATAACATTACAGAAAATGAAAATTCATGGAAAGGAGAAGGAGCACTGGACTTCATTGCAGTCTTCATATATTTAATTTATATTAATAAAGAATTCAATGAGAGCAGTAGAGAAACTCATCTCAATAAGAGCAGCAGGGAAACTGTATTTAAGGAAAAACTAACTGCCATACACTTCAACAAACAGCTCTTACCCAAGTTAAACAGCACTAGGATTCTTTCCTGTCCAGCTGCTTCCTAAGTAAGGTAAATACTCATTTCTAGTCATAGAACCTCAAACACAAAGTTCAGTTTCTGTTCCTGTTACATTTCCAAAGTGCTTACCACACACCAGTTCAAAGCTACACACATTTGTGTCACATAAGGGAGAAAAAAAATCAGTCCAGAACCTAACACTCTGAAAGGAATCTTGATTCAACCAACACCCCACAATCTACAGGGAAGATGCATTTCTCTTCATCTCATTTTTGGTATTTTCCAAGAAGGAATGCATAAAATTTCTAAGTCACACAGAACAGAGCACTCAGGAACTAATAAAAGTCTCTCTTGTTCCCTCTAAAAACAGATCAGGATTCAACAGACCAGCTAGAATTCCCATCAAAACACAGCTCACCTGGGACACAAGTCATGGAACTTTCAAAAGTTCATGAAGAACAGAAGAAAAATAATTTTCCAAGAACTACAAGAGCACCTGTTTGGAAGTGACAGCACACATCGTTTGCTATGATTAATTTGCACTACATTCCAAAGGATTTATTTTAAATTGTAAATCAACATCGAAAATATGGCAGCTAAAATTCAAGTGATAATGAATGAATCCAGATTTCTGGATCTAAGGATGTTTTTCATTAGCCCAATTCCTCCAAATAACTAAAGCGGCACTCATTGTTGAGAAACAAGGCTTTTACTTTGCCACTGCACTGCTGAAGAGCTTCATCAGCCCAAATCAAGCAGTCACAGCTTGGTCATCCCTTGGAAATGTTTCTGTGTGCTTTGTGTTCCCCATTCCCAGGCACCACCCCAGCTAACCATGAACCCAAACACCAGCACCTGAGCTGGAAGAATCCCGCATTTCCCACAGGAATGCATTTTTTCACCATTGACCTGGCTACCTCTTGCACTCCAGAAACTCAGAGCCATGACAAAAACCTTCTCGGTTTTTAGGAAAGCTCGCTGCAGGGCTGGAGGGAAAAAGGGGTTCAGTAAAGCCTCCCCTCTTAACGAGTGCTTGTGCTCTTGGTTTGGGAACAAGCTAAAACCAGAAGTGGTGAAGGGACAAAAATCCACTCCCATGTGGGAATATACCCACACAGCAGATTCTGGCTGCCCTTTGCAGTCTTCACACACCCAGTATCTGTTTTATTATTTTAACCATTTTCCAGGATTTCTGCTGTGCAGCTAATTTTCTTTAATGGGTATGAACTGCCACTAGCCTCTTAACCTTAAATGACCATAATTCCCAACAGAAAGCACTTGGCAATTCTCTCTTTTGCCTTCAGTCCAAGAACTTCAAAGTTACTGTGATAAACTACTCAATTATAACACTATCCTGAAGCCCTCTGGCAGCACAATCTGCATATCTTCAGATTGAACGTATTTTCATCTCAAGTTTTGCAATGCAGGAAATGAATTCCTGGGACTGGATTTTATGAAATACACAAATTCCACTAGTTTCCAAATCACATGGGCAAGTAGGAACATCACTTGTAAAGAAAGACAAACTTCAAAATCATATTCAGCTGAGGTAATTTTATTTTCTTTTTTAAAAATAGTGCATTTCATCCCTATAAGATTCAAGTTATTTTTTCTTCTACACACCTGACTTTGCAACGGAGCATGAGAATTTATTTTTATTTCTATTGAGCTCTAGAAAGACTCACACTCTCTGAACATTTCACGTAATTTAGTTCAATAGAAGAAAAGCATTCAAAGCCCTCCATCTAAGAGGAAATAAGTCCATACAACAGCCACAGGTGGGGCACTGCAGGAGCAGAAGATGCTTTGCAGCAAAGTCTCTTGGAGCCCCACTGTGCCACAAAACACCAGCAGTGTCCCCTGAAGTAGCAAAGGCCACCTCCACCACACTGTGCCAGCACAGCCACAGGGGTTTGAGAATTTGAAAGAATTCACTGCTGCCTCATCCTCTGGATTTTTGGCACTCCATCTGCAATCCTGGAGCAGTGCAGGCTCTCCAGACAGCAAAGAGACCATGAGAAAGCCGTATCATGGCACAGGAACAGAGGCTGAGCCACCTGGGTTTGTTGAACTTAAACAAAAGGTTAAGGGGAGATGTTACTGCAAAAACCATAACCAGCAGTTTGGACACCACAGACCCCCTTGCCTGGTGAGCAGTAAGAAAGTTACAGGTGGAACAATATTAGTAGATAAAAAATAAGCCCTGCCACAACCACCAGTCCTTTCTAAATACTCTGCATAGCTTCAGCAACAAGAACTGCACAGTGTATCCACACAGTTATATAGGGATCTGGGAATTTGGGTATCTCATACAAGAGTAACAATCAACCTACAATTCAACATTTCACCATTTTTGCTGTAGGTGTTGGATATCACATGTGTGACACTGGATAGTTTCAGTCTCCAGGAAAATTTAAATCATAATTAAACAGCCACACAATAGCTGGAGTGTGCAAATCCCATGCTGCAGTCCGTCATATTTTAGTAACACACCTACACGACAGCTTTTAACTCAAAAAACGTTAGATCCTTTGTTCTGATTGCAGAATGCTTTCAGGTATGAGTCAGACTGTTTTCTTTCTGTCTGAACGATGAGAAAAATGGACCTTGGAGGTTAAGTGCCCTAATTTTGTGAATAAGCTGTCCATTCTTAAGCCCATTATAGCAGTGCTTGGTTAATAACACATATGAAATGTCCAAAATGATCTGGAACTGCTTGCATGCAACACACTTCTGTCCTCATCCTTATAAAAATAAGGAAAAAATTATTTGGCAAACTACAAATGTTAGGAAGCATCCAGAAAAAAATCCCTTAACTTTTTGCAACTTGTGCAGTGGCTAATTCCCCACAGCTGACTGCAGTGGAAGTCATACCCAAGGCCCACAGACAGCAGAATAATGGATTAAGTCATTCAAGCATTCTGCTTCTTCCAAGGAAACACATGTTTGCCTCAGCCTGCAGGAATTCCTGTCTAATTATTATAGTTTACAGGTTTTATTAGACACATCAAGGAGTTGTTATGCTGACAGCATAATGTTTAGCAGTACATTTTACACTCCTGTGCCCTTCACCTCTGTCCCCAGAGTTCTGCACTTGCTCTTGATGTCTTCCAGATCTCATCTGACAGTGTCACCTGTGCCCTGGTGACAGATAAAGACATCCTGCAGGAAGAATGAAAGGGGTGGAGGTTGTCCTGGCAGGACCTCGTGTAAAGAGGCACCTGGTGACACAATTCCAGCACAGGAGAGAGGGGACAAACAGCACCCAGTGGTGCAGGAACACTGCCCCAGCCTGCAGGGATGGCATGGGCAAAGGCACAGCCCAGCTGGGGCTCAGGCTGGCAAGGCTCATCAAGAAAAACTCCTAGCAGTGCATTAGCTGTAAAATAATAACCAAGATATGAGGGTTCAGTGACAGACAGAGGTGCTCAAAGCCTTCACCCACTCACTCCCCCATGCTCTCATGCTCAAGGAGGACAGAACAAGCAGGAGTGGCAGGGGATCAAGTCCAACATCACTACAGAACTCCTGACCTGGACAAGGCTGCAGGAAGACAGGAACATCTGCTGGGGCAGAGACCTGGCTGATCCAGCCCAGTGTCACCCTGACACCTCCAACACAGGCAAGGATCACCTCTGCCTTGAAACAGTTTAAAAGCACAGTATGGCAAAGGGCAGGCTGGACAGCAGCAGCCTCAGTTCAGTCCTAGAAAAGTCACTGCAAGTACTACAGGAGGCAATTTCTGGTCTTCAAGACCCAACCAGACACTTGCCTGTCCGAATTCCCTGTTCTGCTTTGAGCAGAGGCTGAACCAGGAGACATCCTGAAGTGCCTTCCAACCTTACAAATTCTGTAACTGTACACTTCCTGCAAAGGAAAGGGTAAAACACGTATTTGCTGTCTTTTGTTTTGGGAGAAGTCAGGAATAGTAGAAAACTTTAAATATGAAGCATAAAAAAAATAGAAAATACTTTAAAATACAGTTGCTACAGAAACGTAGTTTAATACGAAGAAGCCAGGACACGCACATCATAAAGAGAACATACAGTTCTGTGTTACACTGGCTCAAGCATCATTTTAATTCATATTAAGAAAAAAAGAAACCCAAGGTTAACAACTGCACATACAAAAATGTCACTTTTTTTTACTTATTTCTTTTCAATTCTCCATCTTGTTTAGCCATTCCTACTTAGCTCCTACAAGTGTAGCTCTTCTTTCGTACCCAGCATGACCAGCTGCTTCCATGGACTTCAGCTGGTGAGATCAGCCCAGTGCAATTCCAAAGCTCAAACACTCACAACAGCTGAAATCAGACAATATCAAGGATTCTTTAGGCCATATTTTCACTCAACTACCAAATCTCATCAGGATATTAATGGATATGTGCCTTGGCTTCAGTGCTGATCACTTCTGGGCTCATCTGGGGAAAAAAGTATTGCTGCAAACTTCAGCAAAACATACATTGCTTTAATTCTGCGTTTCACTTAAAAATGTGGTCTGTGACTGAATAGATCAGTGAAGAAACTGCTGTGTTTGGTGCTCTTCACTAATACAGACAACTTGGTATTTTGGACTCGCAGTATTTCACACCTGCTTCTGACTGCTGTAAAGTCTTGCTAATTTGGAAAGACATTCTATGAACAAACAAATTATTTTAGTGAAGCCCAGTGTGAAAATGGAGCCATGATTTCATCACCCTGCTCACTTTCAGACATGCACAGACAAGAAACCCTTCCCAGATCTTTTCCTGGAAAGGTAAGAGAGATCTCTGTTTATGTTTGGGGTTCCTTTTGTTGCTCTTCAGGGTTTTGTTTTTTTAATTTAAAAAGCATCTAATTTCACCAACTTTATTCATTCCTAGCACCACCACAGTGAGTGTAACACGTCTACAGAGGCCACTAAGGAGCAGAGGAAGCCAAGAAGTTGCAGTAAAATATGTAGGGCAGTTTTAATATGTAAAATTAATTGTGAAGGAAGGGCTGTATTGACTTGAAGTTAGCAACCAGATGTTACAACCAATTTACAAGCAATTTTTTCACTCTCAAGTAGATTCCCACCTTCCTCATCCCCCTATCCTCATCCCACTTTTGGTTTTTTACTTGCTGCAGCAGAGCTGAATTGATTTCACAATGTTTGCTAAATGAACACAAAAACTCAAGTTCTCCTAAAGATTTTGCACAGAAATCTGATGTTTCAACTCATGAAACTCCACATGCTTATAAAAACCCCTTTGCACTAACCCTGCTGCATGCATGAGGGCTATGGAAGAACAACCCTGGAAATTATCTATTCCATAAAATGAAGTTAACATCAACTGGGAATAATCCATTTTCATCTCCTAAAAAACTTCATAAGCAATTAGCTAAAGAACTTTCCAGAGGGGAAAAAAAAACCAGAAAACCAAAACCAATGCCAAAGAAACCCCCAAAAAATCCATAAAACACTTCTGATTGCTCCTTATCTTCTGCTGCCTTTTCATATGTTATCTATTAAAACTCAAAACTCCAAAGGATCATTGGGCTGTTTCCTACACTTTCACATTCTTATCTGAGAAACTTATATCCAGATGTGTGTTTTCATCTCTCTGAAGAACCAGCCTTTCCCTTAGGGCTTTATTTCTCAGTATCTATTTCCACTTCTGGAAAACAAGCTCTCTTTGCTCAAGAATTTCACTTCAGTCTTTTTTTTTTTTTTTCACCACTTTATTCTGGTCTCCAGCTAACCTCGCTGCTGCACTTATTAAGGCATTTCAGAAATGCCCAACTGCTTCCCTGTGCCATTCCCTCACAAGGAATTCTCTTTTTGCTGCTCAGCTGTATTCTCAGAACAACATCTCTGACCAGCTCTACCACTTCAAGAGGATGAGATTTCAGTGCCTCTTCTCACCACTCTACAGCTATTTCACACCAGCTTGTGACCCAGAGGCTCCCACATTGCTCGGGGATGCTGTAACCACTGCTGCCCTCCCCAGACAAAGAGGTTTCATCCAGGTTTGGCCAAAATCAGCATTTCAAAAACTGTTCCTAATATAATGCCTGCCCAGTCTAAACAAAACCATCACACAGACAAAAGACAAACTGGAGAAAATCTATAAGTTAAGTTCCCACTTAAGTCCAGGCAAAACATGCTTTAGGACAAGCAGGAAGGCATGAGACATGTACACTGCTTTCTGGATGCATCTTTTCCTTGCTGAAAGTTCTCAGAGTCATTCAAACAACACAACTGTTTTAATTAAACATTGGTGTCTCCATAGCTGTGGACAAGCAGTGCACACATACATATGCAGGATTACTTTAATGGGCTGCGTGTCCTGTGATCACATCTGTTATATGAACTTTATATGCTACACACTATATCCTGTGCCAGAGAGAATGGGCAAACTGCTCTTTGCTATTTCCTTACTGGAAGAGCAGAAAAATCATTAATGTAAAGCTAAATTGTATTCCTACACAGGGAATATGTAACAATGCAGAATTTCTTCTTTCATTCATCTTGGATAATACAGCAAGGAACACAATACAAAATTCTAGGGAAGTGTCTTCCATTTTTGGATGAGCTGTTTGTTGTCTTCAAAGGAAAACTAAAGTTTGGAATCGGAGTATTTTCTACTTTGGGACAAACTGTTTGCGGAAAAAACTATTCCAAGTCAAACTTTTGTATTAGGTCAGCATCTTGTAACATATGACACTGCATTTAATGCTAATACAGAAAACCGTTTTAGGCAGACAGACAACCAAGTACTACTTCAAATGAAAAAGCTGCTAAAATATTTGAAGAAGTGCTTAATATTGCTCAGTGCATACCCAGGGAAAATGTCAGAGATTACAATCCAGTAGGACAGTTTTGTTAAACTGCCTTAATATACTTGGTTTTACTCTGATCTGAGAAAGTGAGGAAGGTTCACAACTCATGGCATCTTTTGAAACCTTCATGATTATTTATTAGGTCCCATAACATACACCTCACAGTCTACTAACATTTCTATTTTGTACCAGTTAATTATCACATTCCATACCTGCCACAGGAGTAAAGGAAAAAGACCAACTGCAAAAAAAGCCCAAGGATTCAAGAACAGTCCCCAACTATTAGCATGCACAAGCATGCACAGTGAGGGCTGCTATCAAAACGTTATTTTCTTAATAGTTAAATGCTTATCTTTGGACACATTTCATGAGAAAGTTGATTCCCATACTCTTTCCCTCCACTCAGTGCCTCTCTCCCCTCACAGCAAAGTAGCCAACCTTGACAGAACCCAGCTCTTGAAAAAAAGTTTTGAGACAGATATTAAAAGCTGCATTTGCTAGTGCTGTGATTTTGGAGATCAGAACCTCAGCATCACTAATATGAAATTTATTATCATTTCTATTATCATGCCCAGAAGCACCTCTATGATAGTTTAAGATTTCTTCACGTTGAGCACTGTGCAAACAAAGATTTCCCAAAGGACTTTCTGCAAAGAAAAAAGAGCAAAGGGATGAAGGCAAGCAGATGAAACAGAGTTGCTCATACAGCAGGCACTGTCCTCAACTCCAACACAGCCTAACTTGCACTCCATATTTTTTACTAAGTATAAGTAAGATTACAGTAAATTTTAAGCTTTGGATAACAAACTGGGTTTTGGGGTTTTTTTTAACAAGGACAGTTCCTCTCAAGAAACAGCACCAAAATGGAAGGAAACAAAAGAATAAATCTCTCTGAAATAAAGTCCATCACCATCCACCCCACACTTACTACAAGTATATTGACAGGCTGTTAAAAATGGGCTCCTGGTCTCCAAATCATTAACCTCCAGAGTAGTTTATCCTCCCCCTCCATAGGGTCCTGGCTGAAACAGAATCACCAATCCTGTGTCTCTCTAGACTCAAACAACTGCAAAGGTGCAGGGAAAACATCCTGAAAAATTGCAGGGAGCTGTGGGTGAGTGGCTGAATGCAGAGCCACAGCACAGTGTCACCAGCACTGTGTCCCCACACCACAGCAGAGGGTCAAAGTCTCTCCAATAAAGTCCTAAACATAACAGAGCTGCTAAAAGCCTTCTGACCCAAACCAGACTGACCATTTAAAAGTGAACCAGTGGGCAACACCAATTCCAGAATCAGTTTCGAAGTCAATTTCAGATTTTGCAGACTGATCAATGGGAAGTCAAGGCAAGACCAGCTTTAAAGCACTGAGTTTTCTACCTCATCTTAACTGCACTCATGTTTGCTGAAAATCGTCCCTTCACCAGTGACAGCAAAGAAGATTTGAACCAATGGCTGAATTCTCATTTCTACCTGAGAGACAAAATCAGGGTCTTAGAAAAAAGAAACAAATCACAAATAGAAAGGTAAGAATCTAATTAAAAGCTCCAGAAATCTATCAATCATAAGATAAAAAACATACATTGCAGCCAAACAGATGGTGTAAAAGTGAAATACAAAAATTTATTCTGACAGAGACAACTGACAGACCAGATTCAGTTGCAGGGAAAAAAAAAAAAAAAGAAAAATGCTGAAAGTAACTGGCAGAGGCAACAATCAACCTCTTACATTCTCTTTTCTATGGAGATGGCCTTCAACTCAATCTAAAATTCACTGATTGAGTGAATTTTAGCACAGACCTGTCCCCCTTATCTTTGATGTATTTAATACCATTAGACAAACTGTCAGTAGCTTACAAGGCCATTTGCTAATGGGGAAGAAGCAGTTCTTGCTATTGATGAGATCCATTCAAGACCTTAAATGATGATATATCTGACTGGAAAACACTGAAAACAGATCTGAAAATAAGGCTTTACAGATCTTTGGAGAAAAGACTTGAAAAACACTGAAAACAGAGCAGTTTGGGCCATATTGCAAACCAAATATGACTGGAACTCAGCCTTTTCTTATCCTGGAAATGGCTTAAACAACAACAAAAGAGTAGAATTGACGTAGCGTTACACTGGCAAACAAAAGCTGTTAATGAAGAGAAAAGGGGTGAAAGCCACAACAGTAGACCTAGATCAAAATCCAGATCATGTTATGCTAAAGCACTTGAATCAATGAGAACTTAGAGAAGCTTCCTGAGAGCTCAGCAGCAGAAAGGGGCTCAGGGCAGGATGCACATTCCCACCAGACCTCACAGGAGGATGGGAATAAAATTCACCTCTGTTACGATAACATTTTCTGAACACCACTGCTCCCCTCCCCATCCCTGTAACAGCAATGTATGGACAGACAATCACCCGAAGAAAACTTTACCACATGTCACTTCTGGTCAGTCATTTCAAACATCATTTTTCTTGAAAAAGCTTTGCCATTTGAGGTTCAGTTCAGCTTTGCTCCCCAAACTTATCTCAATTCCTTCCTTCCTCACCTGAGGTGAGAAACTTGCTGTGTGTCCCCCGTGAGGAGGACAAACATCCCTGTTTTGTCTTGCAGGAGTGGAAAATAAGCTGAGTAGGAAAGGAGAAGCCCCTTGAGAGAGCTGTGGAGCCAGCAGATGGGTGTGTGTGTGGCATCCCTGCAGGTGCTCCCAGCCACACTGGGGCAGATCAAGCACAAGGGGCACTACACAAACTGTAACAAGGGTTCTGGAAAAACTGAACTTCAAGTCCTTTGAGCTATTAGTTCGTGGGAGGGAGCACATCCTGATTTTAATCTTCTGAGTAGGCTCTGCAGTAAACAAGCTAATTTCTTTACATGCTGTCACTAAAAACACTCACTGAATATCCCTATTAGAGCAAAGTTCTTTTCTCCTATTATCCTTATCCCCAAGCATCTTGTGAGATTTCTGTGAGAAAACCATTTTTCTCTGCTCTGTAGAAGTTAAGGAATAAACCTAAATACTCCTGAAACACAGAAAACAAGGAATATCAGAAGTCAGTGTCCACAGAGGACAAGTTACTTCTGTTTTAAACACAACTGGAAGTGGTTGTACACTGATATTTCAAAAGATTACAAGTGGTTCTCACAATAAAGGTCAAATGACAGTGTACAACACAAGGGGTTTTATACAACTATTATACCAATAAAAGAATACTAAGATTTATTTACTTTTGGCCTCACATCCCTACAGGTAAGCTACACCTGTGTTCTTTGCTACCTGCTTCCCCAAACCCAGACAATGCACGGGTTCCAGGGATGTGAAAACAATACTCATCACCTGTATTTTAGGACTTCCAAAAAGACAACAACTGCTCTTTAGAGGGGCAATTTCCCTTTAGCCTAATTCTTTTGCATGAATCAATACTCAACTGCAGAAATAAGAACATGAATAAAAGCAAATAGTCTCAGAGAAGCTCATTAGAAAGTTCTGCAGGAAGTAGTCTGGTCTCTGTCATCTCAAAATTTAATCCAAATTTGTGCAAATAAATACAGACAATAGCCACTGCTTGCTTCTGTAGCTACCAATTTAGAACAGCTAATTCCATCCTCCTTCCTGCTCCCATCACTTCAAAACCGTGTAACAAATTCAATAGTCCCAGACTGATCCTACACAAGTTCATGCCAATGTCCAGTCAGGCACAACTAGTCAGAGTTACGTTAGTAAAGGGAAGAATCTCCATTAAATTAAGGAACTCAGACAAGTTTTCCCAGGACCAGTCCCTCCAAGAGCAAGCTTTTCCAAGCCAAAGCCATGTACATCCACTTACTGACACATGACCTAGGGAGAAAAATATCTGAGAAATGCTCCATGCAAGGTTTTGGAGACTATTACTACAAACAAATGAGTGGTAATCCCGAGTGGGAAGAACTCTAGAAAGGCAGAATGGCAATGTAAGACTCATATAATTATATTTGCATGTGTTTAACATCACCTTCTGCAGGAATATGGAAGCATTCAAGACAAGAGCTTAGACTTTATTTGGAGACAGAATTGAGGAAGTTGAAGACTTATTACAAGCCAGTGCAACTTCAGCAGCTCCATGCACCTAGGCCAAAACCACCATAATAACATATTTGTGTAACAGAAACCCCAGACCACATGAAAACTCAGGAGTAAGCAGATGACTAAGCTCCTAAATTGCACCTAAATGTGGACACACTCAATTTAGCTGCTCAGACAAAGCACAGAACAGATTAGTCTTGCAAGCTTTATCAATTTAGCAAGGTAAAGAATCCTTCAAATGAAAGGTAAAACAAAGTAATGACTAACACAGGAGAGCTATCAATTAAACAAGAATCTAAGCCACCAAACAAACTCATCAAGAGCTCAAACACGGTTAAATTCTCCAAAGAAACTTTTATACATATATAATGTGCTGCTAACAGACAGTGAGATAACCAGGCATGAATGGGAGGAACAACACAAAGGCTCCTGCTTCCCATTCAAACAGAAAGCAGACACTGACCCAAAAGACTCCTGAGCAGTTTCTCCATATCACTTGTTCCTTTCAGAGCTGAAGAACACAACTGTCAGGCAGGTGGCTTTGATCTGCTCTCTGCATTTATGCATAATCTCAAACTAAACGTGACTATCAGTATTATTATGTGTTATAAAGAGCCACATGCATAATATTTTCCATCTACAGAAAACATTTCCACTGAAGAAAATTATGTAAATAATCACATCCAAGAACTGAAATGCAGCTAAGCAAACTCAGATTAGGAGACTTCAACAAAGCAATCCTAAGGAACACTTCAGAAAGGTAAAATACTTAGGATTCTCATTGATCTATTTACACATCCTTAAATTTGCTTCCTTTATTAGCACAAAGTATCTTGTCAGTTACACAGCTAAAATAACAGAATCACTGTGCCCATCCCAGAAGTTAACTAATAAATTGCTAGCTTTCTCCAGAACACAAAAATTCTATTTTTGGTAAGGTGCTAAGTTGCTTCACAAGTGTGGAATAGATCAGTAAATACTAACAACAACCACAAGGTCAGCTCTACCACCCCACTCAAGGCTTCTGTGGAGCATCACATTTCACAATTCGAGGGAAAGTCTTAGACCTATTTTCGTGTCTCTCCTCCTGTGAGAGAGCATGGCTGTCCCTGAGGGCTTCTTCTCCAGAACAAAGATAATTGGAAGTTACTCCTGGAAGTGACAAGGATTTGCTTCACCACTTATTTTTTCCAGACTGAATAATTTCATTGTGCAGCAGTACAGAGTTTTCACCTCTTTTCAGCCCTTCATGAAAGCCGAGCCAAAGCTTCTATCTCTACCACACAATTAGGAGACTCTCATAGAATGTAATAACAAGGTAAACTGCAACACAAACGTAACACAGCTTGTTATATTTGGGAAGCTACTATTAAAGATGAATCTGTGTTAAAAAAAATATGGGATTGTTTTATAACTCTATTTCGGTGATCAGTGGTTAATCTGTGGATTTCCTTCAAGGCAGAAATCACAGGTAAAATTCCTTACAAACCTGCACCTTCAAAGTCTTCAAGGAAAAAAAAAAGAAAGCATGCATCTCATTTCTCACAAAGAATCAGTAATCAAAGCTAGCTTATTTAATAGAGCTTCTCAATAAGAAATTCTTTTCCCCCAAAGATACTTCCCATTGTTTCCTTAATGTTATATTTTCAGTTTTCCTGGGTTTCATATTAACACAAATTTGAATAATATTTAACTTGGCTCCACTAGCCCAAACAATCTGTAACATTTGTCCAAACATAACTCTAAAAGCTCGGTGGCAAAATATTTTAAGTGGTGCCATTAGATCTCTTATTAATTAAAGCAAAAAGTTTCCGACTTGAACAGGTATGCGGAATT
Source organism: Entomyzon cyanotis (assembly GCA_024500445.1). Lineage (NCBI taxonomy): Eukaryota > Metazoa > Chordata > Aves > Passeriformes > Meliphagidae > Entomyzon > Entomyzon cyanotis. The sequence goes on from JAKEPQ010000668.1 coordinate 1,912,600, forward strand.
TTTAGCTCAGGAGAATGCAGAGAGAAATAAATACCTTTGCAGAGCATAACAACTTAAAAAGGCACTTCGTGTGTGGCCATCAAGAAACTTGTTAAAATTATTCTCCCAACATATAAACACTTCTCTGAGATTAAAAACAGTTTTGTCAATTTTCAGATACAATCAATTTGGTCTTATTTACAAGCTAAACATACTAGTAGAAGATTACACATCAACCTACTGTTATGTCAGAAATAGTTACAGGTTGCTGTGGACCACAGGGAAAAATCAGATACTCTGATATATCCTGTGGCTGACTGATGTTTCACCTATAAGCAGAGTTTAGACTCAGGGGAATGGAATCTTTTTCTCTCTACTGCTTACATTAGAAAAGTCAAGTTAGTGCAATTAGTAAAAATCTAGATTTGAAAGAACTAATACAAGGTTTAAGACATAGTTGTAATGATGATGTTGGTGAACCCTATAAAAACAGCAACTGACAGAATAGACTGACAACAGTATTTAAAATGTGGATTAATGTGTTACTACATGACCTTCTGTATCCTATTTCCACAAGGTTTCAGCCACTGAATGATCTGATCTAACACTATTTATATATGTAAAGAAAAAAAACCCAAACAAACCATCCAACACAGCTACATTTCATATTTATCAGTGGTGGTATCTCTGAGGTTAAATGTTCAAACTGAATATTGTGAAATCGCTACTATTGTTCTTTTTGCACCCATTAATCTAAAATTTAAATCTGTAAATAACACCAAAAAGAACAAGACCAAGACAGTGATTACTCTCTCCTTCATTCTTTTTAACACTTATCATGCCAAGGCCAAGAGCCTTCTTCATCTGGCTCAGCTTCCTGCAGGAGGCAAGCTAAGTTCACATCTCTGATGTTCATTCTCGCCAATAAAACCCACTAACAACATGAATTCATTCCCCCTAAAACTTCAGCTATAACAAATTACCATTTTGAAATGATTCTCAGACGGCCAACTAACCTTGTGCTTGTGAATCATTTTAACCTGTAATTTAAAAGTTTAATTCTAGACTTTAACCCTTAAAGCCATCCAAACACCTGACCAGTAAGGCACACAAACCATCCGTGTTATCACACATACTCTGACTGGCATGGCATGCTCCTCTGCTACTGGTTTCTTGTGGGGTTTGTTGTTTCAGGCTTAGGGTTTTTTTGGGCTCTAAAATGCCAGGTTGCTACCCATCAATTTTAGAGCACACAGTCTCAGGCACAGAAGTTAAGGTTTCTACAGCATTGACATCTGAAAGCTATTGCTCACACAGCTGAGGTTAAAAGGAGGGCTGATATGGCCACAACACATTAAAGGTTGTAGAAGAGTGTAGTAAGAAAGCTGCATATTGCTATCATTTAAGAGCTCTCAGCGCTATAAAACGCATTTAGAAACAGCCAAGGATTCTATAAAAATTCATTCTGGGACAGAACTTAGCCTTTAGGAGTGCTCTTTGCACAGAAACTTTGTTTGCTTAGTAACCTCATCCAGCTTTCTTCCTCGCAGCAAAAACTGCCTGAGAATTTGAAGTTTCCCCAACTCTATGACCCAGAAGGAAATAAAACAGGAAGTCAGGCCATACAATCTACAGCATTTGCTTACAAGTTCAAAACCATTTTAAGTTATCAGCTAATGCACACGAGGCAGAGCTGCCTGCACTCTCCTGGGGTCATCCCCGGAGCGCCGTGCGGAGCCCGGCGGCAGCTCTGTTTAACATTCCTCCCCGGACGTGTCCCTATCTAGCACCGGGCATTCTCTGAGATGTGCCATCTGCTATGCATTAACACACGTCACAGACGCCGTCCCCTGCACCGGGCGAGTGCCAGAACTCTATCAGAAAACTCAAGTTTGCTTTCAGCTTTCTCCCTAGGAATTCACTGAGCAAGTAAAAGCAGTCAGCTAAAAAACTCACTAGAACTTGCAATACAGAGCATTTGCTATGAACGCATTCATTATTCTCCGTGCTCCCCACAGCGTTACATTGCTATCATAAACCCTGGAGCAGATTAAAAATTGAATAACCAGCTTCCCCGCAGCAGTTTAAAACAGAAATTAGAGGCTGTTTAATGGGACTGCTCCATTTGAATTAGTTTATGGAAGCAGTCGGTTTTCCTTGGTGATGAAATCACCATGCTGAGAAAGTAAGAGAAACTGCTACCAGCCGCCAGGTGAAAACATCCAGGTTTCTAATTGCATATTAAATTGGTGTTTGCATTGACAGTGATTACAGCCGGGAGCACTCCAGGTACAGCTCCGAACTCCATTTCAAGCAAGTCCCTGCAAAACCCGATCAGGCGGCAGCTGAAACTTAACGTGAAACTCTGAAACTGATCGTTTGTACAAAGGCACAGCGGCAGGATCGCTGAACTCCCGAAAAGCTCCTCCCCTTCCCTCCTGAAAACATTAATCCGTGTTGGATTGCTGAAACTCCTGTTCCCAAGTACTCTGCACTGATAGGCAGGTGTTGGGGAACTCGTCCCAGGTGTTCCTACAAGTACTCGAGAAGCCCTTAACGGTTCGTACTTACAGTCTCTCGGCATTCCTGGGAATATCCCTCGGTACGGTTTTGAGTCCCAGTCCATGACAATCCACGTTGGAAGCGATACACGTACATTTATGCGGGCATCCTCCAACAGGCAGCCAACTCACGGAGCTCCAAAAGCTCAGGAGCATTGCAAGGTACAGAAACGCACTTCTTCCACCACACAACATGGTTCTTGATCGCTTCAGTGGGTATAAAAGTGAGGGCGAGCAGCCGGCCCTTAAAGATGAAATGCCTCTAAGAAGAAAGAGAAAAGAAAACAAGAGGCTCTTAGTACAGCCCAAGGGAACCCACCACTGCCATCATCGCCGGAGCACCAGCAGAGCTTCAAAGCGCCCGAGAAGGTCACGTTAGGTGGAAGAAGGTGGGGAATTGCCTTTCGGGCTCAGGTTTCTTTCTGTTATCTACGAACGGTACCAGAAGGCAGATAGTTTAACAGAGCACGAGCCAGATGCGTCCTCAGATGAAAGAGAACCCGGGAGCGGAGGCAAACACACACAAAACATCCATCAGAAGCGGCGGCAACCTCCAAAACAGCCTCCTCCGCTCTGCACCGCCCCACCTGGGCCGGGCAGGTAACCCGCGGAGGGGACGGCCGGGGCTTCGCAGCGACCCCTCGGCCGCGGGCCCGCCCCCGGCGCGGGCTGTGTCGGGGCCGTGCGGGGCTGCGGCGGAGCCGTGCCGGGCTGTAGCGGAGCTGTACCGGAGCCGTGCCGGAGCAGCGCTGCCGCCGCTGCCGAGCCGAGCGGGGATGGAGCGGGCGCGCCCCCCCGCAGCGCCATTGGCCGCCGCGCCTGACGTCACCGCCCGCTCAGAGCGGGTCGCTAGAGCGCTTAGCGCCGCGAGTTCGGGACCGCGGGGCGCCGGGACGGGACGGAGCGCGATAGACACCGGGACAGTGCAGCGGGCCGCCCGGGGGCAGCGCGGAGGGCGCTCGGCAGCGCCTCGCAGTCCCTTCCTCCCTTGCCCGCCTGGCGCTGTGCCGGGGGACGCGGCTCCCGGAGCAGGGGCGAGCCCGCCCCCGGTTCGGGTTTCGGCAAGGAATGTGCGGCTGCAGCACGGGAAGGAGTGCGCAGCGGCCCCGCGCTGCCCTGCGGCCGGGGGGCTCCAATGCCTTTTGTTCCCCGCGTTCGCTCTCCCCGAGTACCCCCTGGCGGCGGCTGCTCCGCCGGTGCCACCCGGGCTGCTCCCGGGGCTCCCCCGCATACCGCCACGCTCCTTCTGCAGCCCCAGCGCCTCTCGCCCCGCGACTCCGCTGGGACCGCTGCTGGGTTTCGAGCGCTCAAGTTCAGCACCAAGTTGAACCTGAACAAAATTTTGCTAAATAAGACATAGCAGGCTCCCTGAGCATGGCAATTCTGGTCCGATTTGGTGCGGTTTAGGGGTCAGAATATTTCACCTAAAGAGGGCCAAAAAAGGCAGCGCACCCCAAAAATCCTAGAGCACTGTTAAAATGGCAAGTCCTGCCACAAGGCATTTAAGGTAAGTCTTGGCCCCTTAGCAGAAAGGGTGTCCCTGTAGTACACCATACACGCAGAGACCTCCTGACCCAAAATAGAGCTGGTGTATGCACATAATGAAAATCTGCCTGTTTCAATAAACCTCGTTCCTTATTTTCCAGACTTAAAAATAGTTCAAAAGGCAAGTTTATGACTAACTTACTTGGGAACACAGATAATCTGTTCTTTATCTACATCACAAACTTGTGGTCCATGACTATGGAGTCCAGGCTCTGATCGTGTGGGTAGGGAAGTTTTTAACAAGGATCGTGGCCAGCATTACCACAAACCCCCCCAACAAGTGCTCTGAAGTTTTGACAAGGCTGAGTTACATTAGGACTTAGGTTCTCAGGTTGTGCCCAGAATGTGCTCTGTTTTTTTCTAGAAATGGCCATGTATTTTAAGTGAAAGGCTTGTAGGAAAAACACCACTGTAAGTTGTTCACTGCAAGCTACAGACACAACATTCCAGTGTGCAGGGGCACATCCTAAATACCTGTTCCTTTCTGTCTTGAAGCTTGGAATTACGTGAGGCATTCCTGCCAACCTGGATAGCTACTTTTGCCCAGACCAGTGAAGTGTCCTCCTTCACAGCCAGCAAAGCAGGTACTTGTCTACTGCCTTCTCTAACAAGCAAAGACTCGACACTTGAGTGTTTCCTGTGAAGGCAAATTTGTCAAAGAGTGCAAGCAAGTTAACCTTCAGTTCTCCTGGTCTCTGTCTGAAAAAGCGAGAAAGATGGTTTTATCATTTAATAGTGAATTATTTACATGACAAATTGTATTTGTCTATAGAAACCATCTTGATCGAGCCTCGAGACTGAGCCCATTACATGAGAACTCAAAGCTCAGTGAAGTGGCCCTTGTATAATAATATCCAACCCAAGAAGGCTCAGTGACACAAGGTTTGAAAATGCCCGGAGGGACTCAGCTGTCACCCCTTCAAGTGGCTGCTTTAGAAAAGATTAGAAAACATTATCCCCCTCCCACTTTGCCCAAATCCACAGAAACCAAAATCTTGGGAAGGCGCGCATCACTCTGCCTGAGTTCCCATATTAACCTCTCCTTTCCTGGCTCCAAAGGCAGAGGAGAATGACTTTGACCACCAGCATAAACAGAAGGAGGGGCAAAGCCCCAGAGCCCTCTGCAGCCTTACGGTACCCAAAGCAGCAGTGATAACCAGAGGGGCCTGAGCCATGTCCCTCTCCTCTCCCTCCTGAGAGGCCAAAAGCACAGCCAGCTCCAGACATGTCACTGACACTCAGCACTATCTATTCTGAGGGAAGCACCCTCTGTCAAGTGTGAGCCTACAAGAGATCAGCTCTTGAACAAGGAACAGCTGGTTCAGACCAGGCAAGACAGAAATTATACTGCTTAGGAAGACAAAGTACTCGGAAAGCTCTGAAGTCTCCTCCACACAGACCGATGGTGTACGCCCTTAGCTCATTCTGACAGTGAAAATACTTTTGTTGGAACCTAACTTCTCCTTGGCAGCCAGGCAACATCATTCCAAAGAAAGGCTCTTTTCCTGTTCTAGTTCACTAGCAATCATCTTCCCAGCTCTGAAGAGGGCCCCAAGGAGAGGCACACACCCTTTGCCTCAGGATGGGGGTACAGAAGCAGTTGGATGCTCAGTAAAGAAGATTAGAGGTAATGCAGGCATCATAGACTGATGGAATTCTTCCATAACTGTTTATCTGTGATGAATTCCACATTCTAAGAAACAATAAAAAATAAAGCCCCTAAAACCTCTTCAACGCTGTCATTCAAGGCAGTTGACATATTCTATGCCTCAGTGGTAATCCCTCACAACAAAATTTCCCTGAAAGACAAGTGAACCCAATTAAAGGGCAGATTGGGTCATTTAATGATGAGCCAAAAGCCAAGCCTATCCTTGAAATAGATTTCATTTTAATCAAAACTAGGAGGCACATTTTCCTGCATTCTAGTTAACACAGCTCTTAAAGGGAGCTTTAGGCCACAATCAAGACACACCAGAGTGAAGCAGGGTGAACTCTGCTGGTTTTCCTTCACACACATCTGATGACTTCTGGCTCATGGCAATTGCTACAAGCTGGCACACGAGTCACCCTTCATTCTCTCTAGGGCACTGGCAGAGGTCAGCACAGCATATGTTACACAGAATTGAACAAAACTACAAATTATTGGATAATTTGAATATGTAAAGCATTTCTTCCTGGTATAAATACAAATTCAGGCAAGTTATTTTTAGGAGCCATCTAAAGCTGGACAGCTTTTATCTACACCATTTCCTCAAGTATTAGACACTACTAACATTTCCATATATGTAAAACTCCTTACAAACAAGATTACTATCAAAGGTGTGCTGTCTACTCAGCAGGGATTTAAATCCTGCCTGCTGCTCCTACAATAAGAAATCTAGTACAAAGAAATATAGTTTCTCTTAATAAATTAGAACTTAAAACATCATTGTGTCATTTTGGAAACTGACTAATACATAAATATTTTATTTAGCCTATTTGTTTTCCACTAAGAAAAAAAAAAAAAGAAAAAAAAAGGAGTTTTGCTTTTCATCGTAGCATGGGAGGACATCTACCATGCTGATGTTCAGAGCATATCTACATTTAACCAGTGCTGCCACCTAAGTACTTCTGTAGCTGCCTTCTCTCGAGAGCCCCCCACTGACATCACCAGTACCTCCACCTTGCAATAGCAGCCTCAATACCACTTACAGCCTAGGAAAGCTGAGTTCTGGGAGCAGGGTGAACCAGACCATCCCAGCAGCTGCCCAGGGAGGGGTAAGTGGAGAGAAAAAAAAAGTCCCTTCTCCAGACAATTTGGAACTTCCAACATGTTCTTCATGAAACATGCAAGCACAAGTGTTTACAGTTAATTTCAAGATAAATTCCATGGTGTGTCATGCATAACGTCACCATGTTCCTTGTTGGGGACTTCCTGGGCAGTTGTGCACAGCCACACACTGTGCAGCAAGTGGAACATGTCTGAGAAGCACAGGGCTTGCTGCACTGGTGCTGTGCATGTGGCCTGCACATGTGCAGCACAGCTGATGACTCCCAAATGCTCATACTTTTTGCATGCACAATAGTGAGTTGTCTAGAGGCCTTATGGGAACTGGTCAGCTGGATGAAGTCCTGAAATCTCAAAGTTTATGGGCGAAAAATAAGACCCATTAAAAGAATTCAGGCATGTGGGGCTCTGGTTGAAGATAAGACCATCGCAGAAGCCCATGCTGCAGGACTACCTGCACAACAGAGCAGAGCCTCCACCATCGCAGCAGTAACGTGGAGGGTGGAGAGGAAATAACTGATTTTGGTCACTTCAAAGGAATCAAGCCTTGAATCTTATCATAAGTCACAAGGCTCTCTGAACAGCTTAAAGAGGAGCTCTCAAGCACATCAGACACATCCCTTTATGCTTCGTCACGTGATCAAGCTGATGGGCACATTTCAAACGTGCTCAGTTCAAACCCCGCCTAATTTTAAAGCCACTGATGCAACCGTCGGGGAAGCAATGACATACCCCGAGTTCAACCAAGTCTCCGAGTACATTGCCTAAAAAGGCCATGAAGCGAACACTCGGGAACCCTGTCAAGGCCGAGGAATCCGAAGTTGATTATTGCTAGAAGCTGGCAATAGGCGCGTTCCGTTCGGTGTGACAGATGTCCCTCGCGGGGCTGTGCGGCCGCTCGGGACGCGGCGCGGGGAGCGCAGCTGCTCGGGGTTCCGCTGCCCTCTCGCGGCCGCCGCTGCGCGGACCTGAGCGCATCCATCCATCCATCCATCCATCCATCCATCCATCGGCTGTGCAGAGCACTGCGAGCGCACCCCGGGCACGGGAAAGGGTAAGGACTCTTTGAACCCCTGGGGTTTTAAATTGCGTGTGCGGAACGACAGCTGATATACCCGACAGCAAGATGAGAGCGGCACAAAAAATATATTCACTTGATGCCAAATCACTGTTTTGCACAATTATCTGGGCTCACAGAGGTTGGATGACACAAATTTCATAAGTACACCAGTATTTTTACTCCCATTTCAACAGAAAAATTATCAATTACATACTGAATAGTATCTTTTTATAAATATATTTTGATGATCTTTCTCTTTGTCATTCAAGAAAACATCGTTTTGTTTTCTTTGTTAAGAATGTTTACTTACCTTAACTCAATGTTTGCACCTGTGCCTTTGTTTTTAAATATTGTGCCTATTGAAATGAGCATGTGTTGCTCTTAAAATACTCCAACCATAAAATGAAAACATCCATCAGATCCAAGACACTACTGAAGGTTATTCCTTCCTCTGAAATATCAAAGAGATTAGAAAGTCTAGCCAAGGAAAGAAGCATTATATGCTCCTCAAACAGGTTTATGCCACAAATATCAGCAACTTGTGCATCTTTGCTCATAAGTGCATTTATACTGTGAGGTGTGGTAAGAGGGGAGATGACTCCATGCCAGAAGGCTGCTGCTGCTTTGTCCCCTGGCACACTAAGATTCACCACGTAGTACCCAAAAAGTGTGGTAACTTTAAGCAACAAAGAATTAAAATGGGATTTCTTCTACTTAGAGCAGCACTCCCATGCACAGTAATTATGCAGGAGATCATGAATGAAACTTAAACCATCTATTTTCTCTCTTGCTTAGATTCAGAAAGTGAATTGCAATTGTCCTTGAAATTTGGAATTAGTTTATTCTGTCAGTTTAATTCTAATAATGGATGGTATTGAATTCACTTGCTCTTTATTCTAGCTCCTAATATGCTATTGCTCAAGTAGTCAAAGTGGGAAGTACCCAAAAGCCAACATTGAGATGGGATCATGCACCTTCACAGCTGCTGAAAGTGTTTCAAATGCGTTAAAGAACTTTAGATTACAGCTTATGAAGTACACAAAAACTAGTTCCACTAAAAGCTTAGTAAATTAAATTAGGCTTTTCTGTATTAGATTTGTATCCTATATCAGAAACAAGCCTTCCACATGATATCCCCTCTGCTACTTCCTCTGCCACATATTCCATCAACTACAGAGCATTAACTATTGAGGTACCTGTCTCACACGGTTCACATGCACACACAACTTGCTTTTTTTGCTTCATACTCAGGATTTTATTAAATGAATGACAAAAGGAAAAGGCAGAAAGTAAAGCTTACTATTAAATGCTTTTACCACAAAAAAAGCATCTTAATAGATGAGCATTTTGCACTTCAAGTCAATAAGAGCATGGTTTGCATATAGCAGGCAATAGTCAAGACATTTCATTCTATTTACAGGGCATAAAACAGTCCTGTGAAGAAGTACTGTATTAGTTGGAAAATCTAAATAATTTCAATTATTATGGAATATGTGAAAGGCCAAGGAGGTCACAGTGTGGCATCCTTTCAGGCTTGAGGGTGTTACTTTTATTGCAGGGCACAGCAGGTTTGACAATGGTTACAGGAGTGAGTCAAAGTATGTAATCCATGATCTTCATTGCTGTATGCTGTATTTCCTTAACTTTAGGTTGTTCTGTCCGAGGTAGAAATTGTCACTTAGCAATTTTTAGAGCCTCTGCATCAGAGGACATTTAGGGTTTGTTTTGTTGTTGGTTGTTTGTTTTGCTCTTCTAATTCAAGGCATAATAATTCATTATTCATGGCTGTCTACACCAGTTGTTAAAACCCTCAAGGAGTTAGAGGGGCACAAATCATGGCTAGAAAGTTAAATACAGGCTTTCTTGCTCCACCATTGAAGTGTATTAAATGTAGAAGTTTCCAGAGCTGTAGGCCCACAAGCGAACACTTCTCTTGGACAAGAGCTAGAACAACTCCATACTTTGAGACCAAGCAATCCTTTCCTTTAGATAGAGACCATCAGCTTTATAACCTAAATACTTAAAGCTTGCAATATTTGACTAGTTCCTCAGTTTGGAACCCAAATCAGAAAGATGGGGTAATATGCATCCCAAATAAAGCCTTTTCAGATGGAAAAAGTGTTTATTACCTTGGATTGTCTTGGAGGACAAAACTAATGTGCAAGTCTTGGCATCTTTGGAGAAAATTAAGCATTCAAAGCAGTTATAAATCATGTACATACTGTGATTGAATGTTATTAGCACTTGCACTTAGAGCAGTGCCACTGCCACAGTGTGAAACATTCCATTACCTCACCCTGGATGGTTCACATGATCAATGTGTCAAGCAGAACTGTCTGGTTTTGAAGCATAAGTGCCTTTCTAGAATTTTGGCTTCAAAAGGTGCAGCAAGGGAAGTTAAAATATCATTTAGCATGTGCTGGCATCAGAGGTTCAGGTCTTCACCTCCTCGCAACAGAGTGGTTTCCTAACATTGACTTGAAAAGTTCAGTAACATCAGAAGTTTAAAAATATGTTCAGTGCAAAGCTTAGGCAGCTAAATCCCCATTTTGCCAACACAGTCACATTAAAAAATTCTTCTGAGTACAGAGAGGAAATATCTAGTGCTTAAAGCAGGAACCAGAAAACCTGGATTTTGTTTTTGTGTTACTTCAGGGCTATGACCTTGGCAAGTCAGCCTTCTGGCCTCCATTTAGTAGTTTGTAAAGATTTATAATACACACCAGATTATAGAGGAGTCTGAGCTTTACAAAGCATGTTTCAAGAATTATTTTTTCTGTCTAAGTTAAAGTCAACATTAAATATAAAAGAACTAGAAGTATTTTGTAAATATGCAATCTTTTATTAATGTGAGCATTTTGTGGTCTTTGACAGTAGAAATTTTTTTTCCCTTATGGATGTCTTTAATGGATATGGTAATTGAAAGCAAAGTACTGCAGAAAATTCCAACTTTTCCCTGTAAGTGCTTACATATGTATGTACATTGATCCGGAAGGCTGTAGAACAGTATTTTTAACAGTACTCTTCAATGTCTGCTCTGCGTGTTGTATGAAAGGCATGGAAAACCAAAGAATGAAGGATCTGAGAGTGTTTTATGGATTTTTCCACTTCAAAAGTTTTGCATATCTAGTTAACACATTTTGTAGATTTCTGCATGTTTGGGCTTTCTAATTTCACATCCTCAACCCCTGGGGGGAAAAAAAAATTACAAGAAGTTTCCCAATGAAAGCATAACCATCAGGACAATACTGTGACCAGCCACACTGCAAAGAGCAAAAAGGATTTCTCTGGTCTCTGGGTTGCACAGGCTCCCCCACAAAATTTATTCCATGTCAATACTTGGAAGGAAAACTCCACAATAGTTAATTCCAAGGCTTTGGAATTGAAGGTTCTAAGCTTAATCTTGTGCTTGCTGTAGAAGGTTGGTAAAACCCATTGGAATGAGAGCAGTTTGTATCCAATATGGTTCCTAACCAGAAAACAAATGCTGTTAATTTATGAAGCTGATGGGCACAAAAGACTCAAGTGTTACTTCAAATCTTGTTTCTGCTTTCAGACACAAAAAGATCTGCTCAGACTTTTGAAGAATTAAGAGTTTAAACATTTTAAAAGTACAAATGAAAGCCTTAAATGTTAACTACATTGCTCGTTGTTAAAAAGATTGACAAATAATATGTTGAAATAACAAAACTTCCCTGTGATCGTGGTTGTCTTTTCTCAAGAGAAATTGTCTACAAGTGTTAGATTTTAAAGGGCAACTATGTTTTCTCTAATGAACATACACTATATGGAAACAAACAAAACTATAAAATAAAACTTCTCTTTCTGGTGGCAACTGGTAGGGCTGATTTCAAACACACTTTTATGACATCACTCACTGTCACTGTGCAAGAAATAGGAGAGAAATCCTGAAATTATGTAACTTTGAAGGTGAACTCTCAGGATTCTGTAATCTAACTGCTCTATCATTTTCTCTTTAAGAAGTACTGAAGCATTTTATGATTCACCCTCAACAACTCTCCTCACAAATATTAATGCAATTTACAAAAGAAAGAATGCAATTTACAAAAGAAAACTAACACCATAAACCTTTTTTTTCTTAAAAGAAAGTCTCTGAATGTTAAAATACCAATTTTCCCTACAGTGACTCTAAAACCTGGCTTCATAACTAGAGTGATTTCTAAACTTCAGGTTTTATGCCCTAAATATCCTCTCTACACCATTAAAATTATTCTAATGCTATTGTAGATTACTGTCTCATTATAAATAGACTAAAATATTTACTTTTATTAAAGTGTCTTTTACTGTAACTTGTACCTTCTTACCATCATATACAATCATCTACCTTTAAGCACAAAGAAAAGCAAAATCTGCATCACAGGTAGAATTCTTCTCCAATATGCTGTGCAGAAAAAAAAATGTATTTCAAGTTTCCATACGACTGCTAAATATCCAGAAACTGCCTCTTTCCTCCATAACCACTGTCAAACACAATTATTTATAACTTCCAATCATTATTTTCACTTGCACTGTTAGTCTGATTTTCAATTCCTCTTCTCTCGCACTTTAGCTTGGCCAGTGGAATTGTGGTCCCACTTAGCAGGATCCATTGCACATGCCTCCCACGCCATCCCCAACAGTTTTGAGTCTCAGGGAGCACAGCTCCCCACTGACAGACAGCCAGGCTGGGGTGGGACACAGCTCTGGGACTGGGGCTGTTTGTGCTGTGACAGCTTTGCCTTCGCTCTGCACCAGGTGGTGAGCACAAAATACCAGCTGGTCCCCTTGGGCTTGGTATTTAACTCTCTGGAAGTAGATGGAACAGGAGACTGTAATCAAGACAAGCAACTAAACAAGGATTAAGCAGTTGAAGATCTGAGGGGACAAAAAGGAAGCAATAGAGTTATTCTCTTACTGGACAGTACAATCAGCTAAGAAAGTAGAAAGTAATTGCTGTAGGAAGCCTGGATTCCTGCTCACTCTTGATCAGTTTGAGTTTACAATGAACATTTCTCCACCATTTTATTGTCATACAACAGCTTCCTTATGCCAAAATGTAAGAAGCAATTCCAGGAATTAGGACAGAATTTGTCTTTTGTAAACAGGCAACCTGGAACGGGTCCAAGTGCATCAAGTGCAAATTTGTCTGGTTAGTGGGAATTTTTCTGGCAATTTAATTACTGTAGTAGCTTCTTTAGAACATAAAACAGACAGGAGACAGATTTGGAAAATGCCAGATAAAGGCTTTAAAATTTCAATTGGAAGTCTAAACTCTTCACTTTTTCACTTCACACAAACAAGAAATCTTTTTGACCCAGCATTTTGGATTGGAAACATTTTCAATGCAATTAGGCAGAGTAAATATGCAGGGGCAAAGGCCAACTCATAAAACAGAAGAGAGTGTTTGGTTTGATTTGTTTTGGGATTTTTTTTTTTAAATCAGAACAACATATCCAGTGGAAATATAGTCAAGTATTTTGACTACAGCAATGAATAACATCACTGCTTACTGACACCTTAAGTCTATTTCTCAGGACATAAATTGCTACTGCCTGAGTATAAAAGGCCAAGAACTCTAGCTGCTTCCATGTTATGTTATTGATTTCCATTATCTAAACTCAACATCAGCTTCACTTTTCTCTCCCATGTCACTTTCCAACATTCAGCTAACATCAACTCCTAAAATTGGGCAAAATACATACTGAATTCAAAATTGCACTTTAGGCTGGACACATTCAAATGCCCATCCAGTCTGGCAGCAGCTTTCTCTGAAGGCAGCTTTTAGGCAAGCCAGCTTGAGCCATTACAATCAAACATTTCTGCAGGGCCTGGCATCATCAGACTTCAACACTGTCACCTTTTAGTGACATCAAATCTACCATATCCACATACAATGGCAGGAAATGTGCCTTTGGAGTTCTGTGTATTTTGAGACAGCACTCAGCCAAGTTGGACAGCAAGGTTTCCCTTCCAGGTGTTCACCTTTATCCTCACTGGTATTCCAAGGTCCTTATTTTGTTGTTATTTCAGAAGGACATTCCCAGCAATGCCAAAGCATCTCAGTGTCCTCACTCCCCAGCAACTTGGTCAATCTGCCTGCTGCAGCTGGGTCACCCTGGGCTGGCACTGCCACCACCAGCTCCATAAGTCGGGCATTTAAAGCAAGAGATTCAGCCCAGGTAGGCAGGGGCTCACATGCACTTCAGTTCTCCTTAGGTGACATTTATTAGTGCTTGACTAGAACAAGCTGGTCTTGAATTCTGGGCTGTTGCCAACGCATTGTTTCATCCTCTGTTTCTGTGATTTGATTGATGTGATGAAAAAAGCATTATGGGAGAGTGGACTGAGTGGGAAGAAAAAAGGCTTCTGGAAACTCAAATGAAAGGCACATTTAGCACCATTTTGTGAAGGTGTATGGTGATTATAATGCCCTACTCTACTTCATTTTTTCCTTAGAAAAGATTACATCTCTCCAAAAAAACAAAGTATTGCCATGCCAAAGTTACACAGAGGAACAGGTAGAGGGGAACACTCAGTGAAAAGGGCTTCCCCCACTGGTTCAACCCTCCACACATGAACTAAAACTACTGTACTTGAAATAAAATTTCAGGAAGTTACCCACGCTGATACCACACATTGCTGCCACAAAGCCATTCTGTCCCATCTGAGCATTAGATTTCCTAAGCTTTTCATCACGGTGCACTTGGGAGTTATTTTTATCTGACCTCCAGAACAGGCTTTAAGTGTTGTAACATCTGGCTCATTTTCACATCCACTGCAATCTAGACAGAATTCACTGAAAATGATGACCCGCAACATAAAAAAGGAGCCACAATGAATTCTCAGCATCAATAAGGGTTACAGCTCCAAACCACCCTGCAGTTTTTTCAATAGCTTCAGGACAGCCGTCTGGAGATGCTGCTGATCTCCAAGAGATAAGCAAGGTTAAATTCAATGGAATTAGAGTAGGAACTTTCACCTCTGAAATTAACTCCTGTGCCTTCTATGCTGCTGCAAAACTAAAAACCAAGTAGCTCATTGTCATCTGACTGCACAGAGCTTTTGTCAATATAAGAAAACATGGAAAACTCAGAAACATAAGTGAAAACTGAGCCATATCTTCTGTATATATGAATATTAAAGAGGAATCATTTATACAGTAAGTGCAATAGAGATCATGGCTAAGCTCAAGATGTACCACAGACTCAGTTTTCTTTTTACCATGCTGATCATCATCTCCCAAAGAAAAAAGGAACTGGAAGAATCCTCCCCTTAAATCTGGGCAACTGTACAAAGACTAAATTTAAACTCAATGTTTGGAGACATTGTTCAACTGTCTTATTGCTGCCTCAAAAAACTAAGTAGAAAGAGATCTTTAATTGTGCAAAATAAACTTTTGTAATCATTTATCTAAATAAATATGCATTAGAATTGGAAGGATTTTTCTTCCTCAGCCCCTAAGTTTCTGGTGTTATAATCAAGGAAAAGATTTGTTCTTCCTGCTGAAGTTTATTACACAAAATCTCATTTAAAACTCTCAATTACCCTGGCAATAATAGAACTATTCCAAGAAATGACAAAGAATGTTTTTTAGAGAGCAGCAGAGTTAGAAAATGCAGACTAAGACAAAATGCAACCATGATGAAATATGTTAAGCTGTATACTTTGGGTTTTACTTGTGTATACAGACACAGAAATACCCAGATTTTGTAGTAGGCCTCCCGACCCATTCCACAGAATTATTGCCAAAATCTCTTAAGTGTTCTGGATCTGCTTAATGCAAATATTTTGGTTGTAATTATTGATTACTTCACTCTTTTTCAGATCTTGGAGACATACTTTCCTTCAACTTGTTTAAAATTAAGAGCTCTAATCTCTAAGACTACCTTTATTTCTACTACAAATACTTTCAGGAACCAAAAAACCAGCTTTTTTAAAATCATGGGGAGGTTTGTGGCTTTCAGGAGCTTATTTTGGAGGCAGTTTTTTTGCTTCATTTTTTAACTATTAAAGTTGTGGTTTACTTTGTTAAAGTTCCATTATCCTGATTTTACTACCAGTTCAATGTTCATCTGTCAAATTAAGTGTATTCCTACAAATTGCTATTCAGATAAGGGATACCTAAAGCTTCCCTTGAACAAGATATTCAAAGTTCATTGCATCTTATTTATCTGCTTTGTAACTATTTCAACTTTGAAAATTTTACTCAAACTAACGAGTACCTGTGCATGCACTTTATTTTACTCTCAAAAAGAATGAATTTTGAACCATTGCTCATCTTAAAGCAGTTTGCAAAACTGGATCACAATCACTTAAGAGGCCCACTGACCTGCAGAGGAAGCTCAGCCCATTTAATGCACTAACCAATACAAGTCTGGAGAGCTGTTTCAGCACCCATCTGGGTTAGCTTTTGAAGCCTTCCCAGGTGAAAAATGTAACTTTCACTACCTATTGCTAAAGTACCTTTTAGATACTTATATTTTATATATTCCCTCTAAAAACCAAAGCCCTCAGGCTCATTGTAAAAATAAAAACAATGCATCACTTAAGGGAATAGAAAACAATATCTTAACTAGACCATTTTACACTTTCCACCAAGTTATTTTCATCCAATATGACAAGGGGGAAGCAAAGGCAGAAATATTAACTTGTTGCTGAATTTATGCACTCACTGCCCTACTAATGATCATTTTCATCTACTATATTGTGTTCAGTGCAGACTGTGCATGATCAGTACTCATCACAGTAATACAATATAAGAAATCTAAGATTATTTTTCTTTACCCAAAATAGTCAGGAAACTATATAGACTAAAATCACATGGTATTTAGCCTCTAAAGGCTTAGGGAAAGGAATGACAAGGTATTAATAGTGAACAATAACCACCTCTCTTCATAGAGAATTAGTAATCCAGCACAGGTAATCAACAATGTTCGCTGAACTTTAGAAAAGGATCATTTTTCAAAGTCCCTTTCAATTGCTTCCTCTGACAGCTACTCTCACCACCACAGAGGGCTCTCCTAGCTCAAGTTTATTCCCTTTGGAGCATTTTGATGAGCACAAAGTCCAGGAATGAACTGAGCATTATTTGATATGCTGCCAACAGCAGTTCTCTACCTACATTTGCTATTTTTTTAGTCTCATGTCACAGACCTTAAGACTCATTCACTATGACTGACTCTCCATTCTGAATTTAGAAATTCCAGGGTTGGGCACCACCCACAACGGCAGTGCTGTGAAGTTTCAGTCATTCTGACCCGTTCTGCAGCCTGGCTCTGTGTGAGCACACATCCATCTGTGTGAGCTGGGGAACCTCTGTGCCCCTGCAGCAACACCAACACACTTCAGACCCAAAGCACTTCAGCTGCACCTCATGAATTCAGATTTTACAAATCCTCTTCTGGAACAGGAAATTTCTAGGAATTAGCTGTAACAGCTCAATATGCCACAAGACAGGCAAAGTCCTCTCCAGATGGGACTCAGTATTTGCTATCTCAAGTGAAGAGGATGATTTGTGCTACTGGGTACATCCATCCCCTCTCTGGAGCCTGAGACTGCTCTCTGAACAAAGTCCCAGCTCCACCAGCACAAGCTGTTTGTTTGACTGATGTGTTCTTACATCAACCCAGCTTCTCCTTAAAGAGCAGCACAGAACTCTTATGTGCAGCCTTACAGGACTTCATTTCAGGGCCAGCTGGGATAGCAAGATGCTGATTCTAAAACACCTTCATGGTCTAGAATGCTGTTTAACTAAAATAATCTCTTCTGTTCAAAGCTGCATAACAGTCAGCTGCCTTTTCTCACCTGAGCAGGACAGCAGTAAGGTGAGACCTAGAAAGCAGAAATGCCTCAAGGTGAAGGAGCAGAAGAACAACATGCAGAATGACAAATCAGTTAACAGCAATGCAGAAGGACAAATTCAAGGAGCACACAGCAGGAGCTTTGCACATCGGTTCCCTGTTGCAACTCCCATGGAAAAAAAAATTGATCCTACAAGGAAAGACCCTCAGAACAGCATGAGTCTTACAGTGCAATCACAAAACAGCTACTGAAAGACTCAGCTTCAGCACTAAATTCTGCCCTGAGGTAAAAGGAATTAAATATATTACTAAAGGCCACATCTTCTCTAATAATAACAACACTACCAAAATCAAGTAATTGATAATGACATTCTGAATGAGAACCTATGTAAAGCTAAATAGTGCCATGAGGTAGCTGCTTTTGGTAAAAACCAAACAAACAATTATGGAAAGGTGTGTTCTTTCAAAATACCCAATTCAAACTAGATTAGATATATGCTCTGCATTGATTGTTCACACACGTCTTTCAGCTGATCAGATGTATTAACGCACCCCATAAGAAAAGCTTACCTGGAGAAGGAATGAGCCATTAGTAGACCTTCATTTAATGGCATTGAACTTAGCAGAAGAGGTGCTGGAAATTTCAAACTAAAACCAGCACTCTTCTCTTCTGATTTAGTCCATTTATTTTTCTTTCAAATTAAGACATTTCTAATTTGACTCTTAAACTGAAACAACTAATCAGAGTTGAAAGAATCCTGCTTCTCTGCTCTCCTGATGCACAGGGTTGTCCCATACTGATTTTGGCCACCAGAAACAGGACCTACTAGTTCCCTGTTATATTCCAGGATCTGGGCAAGGCCTGTCAGCCTTTCTTCATGGACTTCTTGACAACCATTACCTCCAATTTCAAATGTGAATGTCTTACAGTCGTAAACAAGTATTTGGCATAATAAAAGCATGATTTATTATAAGACTTCAGTACATAAATGAACTCTAAAACAATTACTACTAGCAAAGCACAAACATCACAAAGACAAGACTGGGAAACATTCCAGAAACACCCTCCATGGAGCAGACAGAAAATGTACACCAACAGGATGAACGAGGTTCACACACTTACTGCAGAGAGGACAGATTGTCAGAATATTTTGAGTTTCCTTTTGAAGACCGTTGTTAAGTCACTGAGGTATCCAACCTCACCCCCTAAACCAGCTAACTTCAAAACTAGTCAGCAAGAAGAATGTTTAAATAGGAACTGTGTTTTTGTTGTCTTCAGTTTTGTTGTTAAAAAGAATGAAGGATGGAAAATGTTGCTTATATTTCATATGTCTTAGCCTTAAACTACATCCACACATCACACTACCTCAAAAATAAATATTGTCATCATATCATTAAGAGGTAATCCAGAATTCTCTTTCTGGGGAAAAAGCCCTAACAAGAAAAACCCCCTCAACAATGTTCCCCCTATCCCCATTTTTTTTTTTTTAAAAAAAAAAATTTTTTTTTTTTTAAAAAAAAAAAAAAAAAGAAATTTGTGGGGGGTGTTGAAGAAAAAAAAGAGGAATGTTCCTTGAAAATACCTTTCCCTTCCTGCACTGAGAAACATACTTAGTGTACTTATAAATTTTAAGGCCAAAGTATGGCATTTTATGCAATCTAAATATTTAACAGGATTGTAGAATGCTGGTAAAGTCCATACTACCATATAACATTGCAGGATATGCACAAGCTTTTTATTAAAGTTTCAGTGTTTTAAGATTTGAAAATATTCTTATTAATTACTAGGATAAATATCTTGCCTTTTTTTAATGTCTGGTAACAACTAAACAAGCAATGAGTGATGGATGTTCCCATCAAAAATGTTTGTACAGTAGTCTGGGTATGAGAAATTATCCCAGAAGATTTTAGAGGAAAGTGACAGCAAGAACTATTGCTTCGAGTGTGTGGATCGTCATTCAGCTCCTTCAAGTGACATCATAAATCAGTGTCCCCAAGTATTCCATCTGAATAATGCTGCCCTAATCATGAAAGAAGCTCCAGGAATGCTGGGCCTAAATTTCCTTGGCTTCCACACCAGAGATGTTGGAACTGACACTGGGGAACTGCAGGTGGTGACAGTGTCCAAGACAAACCAACACCTCCAAATGGGATGTCCTGCACAAGGGGAGCACTGGTTTGTGTCTGTACCTGAGCTGGGGGGGTGACACTGCTCAGAATAAGCTCCCACTGTGTGCAGGGGGCTGCAACCTCTGCTTTGAGCAAGGAATGAAACTGGACTCTAACGCAGCAGGATCTGAACTGTCTGCTAACAAAACACATCCCTACAACCCACTGCACACCAAGCTGATTGCTGAGTGCCACAACCCCTCCACAGACAGGTCTGCCCTTGGCTCAAACCATTTTGTTTTCATACCCAGCTGGTGCAGCTGCCTGAGGAACAGACTCCCCTTGCTCCTCATCCCCTCTGACAGATCTACAGAAGGCTTGATCAGCAACTGCCCAGAGCCATGATCAGCCTTGCAGGATGGGTCCTGCTCCTTGTGCTGGATCAGCTCATTGCAGAGTGCAAGTCCCCTGATCTTTGCTGGGGAATAGGACCATACGTGGGGAGTGAGGAAGCATGAATTGGTAACAGATGGTCACAAATTCAGACACTATAGATGGCATCAGGTATCTGTAGCTCCTCCAAGCACATCCATTACCCTTACTCCACTCATTTGGTAACATTTTAGTCAATAAGCCAGAACAGTCAGACATGGACAGCTGAGCATCTCCTGCACAAAATGTTTATTGTGTGTAATTGGGAACTTTTCTTTTTAACTGTCTCAGCATTTACATTTCAATATAACTGGCCAATACACTCCTGCTTCCGTAACCAGAAAATAACTCTAAGATACCTCACATGCATGGCAGCTTCAGCAATCTGGGAAAGCAGCAAAGTTCTCAGATCATTACATTCCTCCAATTACTGATGGATGTGTTACTTGTACATCTTGAATAAAGAGGGAAAAAAAAAAAAAAAAAAAAAAAAGACATCATTTGTTTCTTTCAAGCTCCCTTTCCTTTCTGAGGAACGCCCAGAAGAGCCAGCTGGCACTCACAAACTCTCACTACTTATTGCAAGACAAATGTTTACTTCCTTTATGAAGTGCTAAAGTAGCACATCACTGACAGTTTAATACCAGGACCAAAAGCAATTTCCTGGAGAAATCAAAAAAGTAACCTTGATTAAAACAATCAAGAACCAATTTTGAGACACTGAGTTATCAGCTGAAACATGAAAGACTAAAATTGGGTTCAAATTTATTTCTTTTCTATGGTAGCATCCTAGATCTCACTGAACAGGAAAATAAAGTTTCTGTTAATTAACTGCTTGAGAGTTTAACTAGTGCACTGCTGCTAAATAACACTCAGTGCTGATGCAGAGGTCAGGGTGCTCAGTTTTTTTTAACATTATGTTGTGAACAATCAATCTACTTCACATTCTAATAGATGGACTTTTTTGTGTTTAAGTCATGAAAGATCATCACCTACTGCTGTAAAGCTTTCTATTGCCCTGCTGTTTACTGTAATTGTGAAACTCATTTGGAGAACACTCTCTTAGCCAGCTTTGAACTCATAAGCTGCTACACCAAGCCTGCTATAGAAAACGTCTGTTCCATGGGAATGGGAAAAAAAACCCACAGAAACAAAACCCAAACAAAATCCAACCATCCAACCAAAAAAGGACAGTGTTATTTAGTGTAGGACATGAACAAAGAATAGAGCTCTACCGAGGTATACCAGCTTATCCATGGTCTCTTAGAACTGATATGCACACACGACAGCCCATTTTTCCCAACTCTCTACTAGAAATAGAAGAAACTTTCATCCAAAGGTAGCTGTAAAACAGCACAGTTTGAAAATTTATTATCTTGGAATATGAAAAAAAAAAAAAAAAAAAATCAAAGTCAGCAAAGAAGAAAGCACCCCAAAATATTAAACCCTGAAAGTGTTCACACTCACTATTTCTTCTGTGGTTTTTTGACAGTTTAACAGTTTCTGAGAAACTTTGATCCCTTGCCAGTTGCTTCCTTTTCCCCTGATCCATGCCAGCTTGCTGCAACCATTTCCTTGGTCTCCCAACACCACCCCTTTTCCTAACTTCCTTTACCTTTTTAGTTGAAGCCTTGCCTTGGGATATGGAGACTCTATATCTACATATTTACACTTCTATTCTTGCTCTATAACAGAAGTATTTAGCCACTTTTTCAGCAGCAACTCCATTCTTTGATACATTTCACAATTTGAAACATGCTAATAAATCAAAGTTATCTGAAAATATTATTCCTTGTATTTGTTATTACCATGTTGCCACTGTAACTAAAATTCTAAAAATTTATATAAATTGATAGAAGCAAAACCAAGTAACAGATTCGAGGTGCTTGGTTCTTTGGGCTTTTTAAATAAACTGAAAGGATGCCCAGGGAGTTCAGGACAGTAAGGGCTACAGTAAACTTATTTTCTCAGTTGATCTTAATTCATTCATCTTTGGTTGACCCAAAAATAATTTTCTTCTACTAAATAGAAGCTCATGAGAATCAAGAATTTAGAGCTGACAGGATTATTTTCATGTTTAAACTTGTAGTCTATTTTAGATTATTGGAACGTTAGAGGAAAAATCCACCAGGGAGAGCTGAAGGCTTCAAATCAGTTTTTCTTTAAATGGTGGTTTACCTGTGTAGAGTAAATTATAGATTAAATCACAAATGTGGCCAAGGTTGCCAGCTGTGTCCCAACCAAAACCAGACAGTAACAGGGCTGGCAGCAGAGTTGAGGGTCAGTGGCTGACACATTGTGAGGGCTGACAGCATGGAAAACACAGCCTTTGAGGAACATAAAGGGGAGAAAACATGGTGGTCTAAACTGCAAATCTTGCCCAAAAATAAGGAAACATCCATTCTTTCTGAAGGCATCTTACCAGGATCACAAGTACAGGCGTGCTAGTCTCAGAACTCAGGAGGAAGAGAACTCACCTAAACCCACAAACAGCAACAACAAAATTGGAGGAAAAATTTGATAAAGGGTAACTTGCTAAGTAACTAACATGTGAATAGGTAAACTTTGCTTACACTTGAGGGTGTGGGCTAATCACCAACCAATAAATTGATTTTTAAGCACTTCTTCCTGTGGCCTCAGGACATGAACTAAACCAGGCTGAAAATAATTTTAAAGATCTAATTAAGTCATTAGCTTGAAGTAAAATAGAGTCTCTTCCTCATCACAAACAGCTGTACAAGCCACAACAAAGCAAGCAGGGCTGTTTCTCAGAGCTCTAGAAATCCTGTCAGCAGGATAAGCTGTCAGGGAACCAGCCTGTTAAACTCAGAAGCACATGTCACACTCAGAGCCCAGTGTCACACTTGATGGTGACAATTCACCCCTCAGGAATGGCAGCTAAATTACCGGACACTGGGGAACACCTACTCCACATCCTTTAGTAAGACTGTGTGGAACAGACCTTCAAAAACACAAAAACTCTGCAAACCGCAAGAGATTAGTTTTCTTGCAATACAATTTCATTCAGAGAGTATTTTTAGAGATAAAAAAGTTGTAAGAAGACTGGGGAGTATCTAGTAAGATTCAGTCTGGGCATCAGAGACTACAAACTACCAAGGCACAAAATATTCTTGAGAAACTCACCATGGATAGGAATTCCTACGGATTTCTTCATATAGCTTAAGGGGTTTAATTGCATATGGTCAAAAGAACAATCCCGAAAACTCACCTGGGTACCTATTGCTCAGCTAACACAATATTTTTCTTTTGGAGCTCCACAGAGTTCAAATATTATTCAAGGTAATAATAATTTTCATTTTCATTCAACCAATCAAACGTACTTCAAAAGCATGCTGCTGGCAGTATCTGGAATTAATGAAAAGAGCACTGGAGAACAATGCTAAAATGAAAATTAACCAGATAGCCTGGATGAATACTGTGGCTGTTAAGAAGTGAGTCCAGATTGCTGCAAACCATTAATCAGGAATTGAGGCAAAATACAGGAACAATAGTTAGGGGCAACAGTTGATCACAAACCCCAAGATAATACTCTTGAGAGAACAGTGGGGGAACCAGGATGGTGCTGGAATGCAGCCACCCACCCAAACCTCAGTATAGCCCCATCAGGCTCATGAGAGAAATGAGAAGCACTCCAGAGAGGGCAGGATGATGAGCACCAAAATATTACTTCAATAAGGCTCACTGAGTGGGAGTGTAGCCTAAGGGGAGGCAAACTTAAGTGCACAAAGAGGTAACAAAGATAAAAAGGTGTTTATTTCAGGATAAATCAGAAGAGTTCTTTCTTTTCCTGGTGGACAATTAGTGCTGGAGTTACTTCCTGCCACTCAAGTGACAGATTCTTGACTAATGCTAAGAAACATTTTCTAATATGGGCAGAGAAAAAGCATTTCCAGTAGTTGTTTGTCACTAGGGAACAGCATTTAGGCACACAGTAAGCACTTCTGGAAGGGTTCAGGAATAGAAAAATCAGAAAAAGGTATAAAGTAGTCTCATTTTATTATTAAAACTAGTATTAGTTTTAAGAACATGACAACATTCTGACTTGTAGCTATTAGATATATGCTATTACTACAAACTTCAGGGTTCTGGTTTGGACTTTATTTGTTTTGGGTTTTTTTGCTTTGGATGTTTAGTTGTTTTTAACAGCACAGCATAAGGGCAGACTCATTTAACTAAGATACTTTTACTAGATCATGTCAGTTTCAAAGGTAAAGACCACAAGCTTCAAGATTTCGCACTTACACCACTATGAATTTAGTAGAAATAGACTCAAACTGTTTTTATTTCAACCCTTTATTTAAAATACTGATGGGCCTCTTGATAACACATTTTTATTTATTATTCATAATAAAGTGTTCAATAATTCCTTCTTACTCTATTTGTATTCAACAGCCAGATTATACTATCAAAGAAAAATGATAAAAACGGGCCAGTATTTGAAGTGGCCATATATTTTTATGAAAAATTTTTGTGTTTGCATTGAAGGGTCAGAAAGACCTACCTAAACTCAGAGACAGAAAGTGGAAGCAGCCCTCCCAAGTGACACTGTACACTTTGAGCCCACTGGAAAAGGGGAATAGAAGTTGAATAAAATAAAGTCCAAAACCACAGCTGCCTTAAGTAGATTTTACCTATGTGTTATGCAAACTAATTTTGTATTTTCCTGGCCCAGTTTCAAGGTTATTCTTCATCTTTGGAGCACAAAACCTTAGACAAGTAGTTGGTTCCTCAACACTAAAGTTGTGGTAGATGAAAAAACATGTCCCTTGAGGAGAGCCAGGTTTTACCATCAGAAATGCTTGGGTTTGGTTATTCTTTAGGAAAGTTTGATGTTGCCATGCCCATCTCACTGAGTCTCCTAGTGACCACTGACATCTGTTATGATCTCAGTGAAGTCGGAGACAGAAGTTTGACATGGAATTGTGGCTCTCCATTTGTTTGAAGTTTTAAGGCTCAGGACTTGAGGGAATATTGCCACAAAGTTTTTTCACTGTCCAGAGCCAAGACCTCTCCAAAACAGAGAATGAGTAAAACCTTTGGGTAATAAACATAACAACATTGATGTATTTTTTAATAACCTAAACACTTCATTTAGCACTCTGCTGGGCCTGACAATGAAATTGCCAGCTACTTACTCACACAGTCCACCAAATCCCAAGATAAAGACTTTTGTTAATCTTGTGAAACTCCTTCTGTACTACATTTTATAATCCATTCACTACACTAATAACTAGCTTGCCAAATGGCAATAAACTTCCTGATTGAGTATTTATTTCTCTGCTAGAATCATACACTGCTCATCATGCATGTGAGGAGACTTATACATACCACAGCTATTCTAACAGGGCAGAATGAAACCATTACACCAGCCTTCAAAAAAACTGAATAATGTTCCATAATCATGGGGGGAAAAAAGCTGGAAAGTGATACATATCAGTCAAGACCTCAAGAAAACCCTGCCAAGCTCTATAAAATCATTTCAGCTCCATCATTTATAAAGCTTACATATTTAATATGAACAATGTATAACACCACAAAAAGCATGAAATTTAATTAACACACCTATTGGAACAAAACTGAAATGAATAATAATAATAGTGAAGCATTGCAAATTTGTCATTATTTCTCACATACCAGGCAGTATAAAGAACCCAAGAAGTTTTCTTCTCTGTCCCTGTAACTTGGCGCACACACACCAGTTAGAGCTGAGGATGGTTTCAAAGAAACACCTTAGCCTACAGTGCAGGTGAATACTCTGAGCTTGCAATTTGCATAGCAGCATTAGTACATCTGAAACAATGCAGTGTCAGGCATTCAACCTGTACAGAAAATGCTGAAAACTGGATCTGAAGCCACCTTCAGGACAGGCAGCACCTCCTGTGCAGCTGAGAGGGAGCAGTATTTGGCAGTCTTGCCTTACGGTATGGTTGGGAAGTCCAGTTTTTCTCCTTTGTTTTCCCTTTCCCAAGTTTGCATCTCCCAGCCAATGAGAAGTTTTCAGCTGTAACGTTTTCACTCATTTCAGTAGACCTGTGCATAGGAAAAGCACTGAAGGTTTATGTTAAATTAAATTTGATCAAGTGCTGCCTTAACTGTTTCACACTGTTTGACCTCAGTTGAGCCATGGAAGTTTGCCATAGTTCAGGGTCTTCCAATCATCACAACTAAGTCTCATAAAAGCATTTTTGCTTTCTATTTATCTTAAACTGATTATAAGACTGAATGGTGCAAGCACATATGCACTGAACTATTTGACTTAAGGATAATTTAAAAGCTAGAGATGAAAATTGGATAATGATGCTTTTTCTGTTGCACAATATAAGATTAAATGGTTTGTCACTTTCTACTTCAATAAAGTGAATGATTTAAAATAATGCTACCGACATCAATTCAGTGGACTACTAAATTGGCTTTTCAAAATATTGCTCACATATTTACAAAAACCATAAAAGCTCATAATTCTCCCTATTCTGTTTGCTGTTACATTCCATCCATTAAGTCACTGAGACTTCTATTCCACAGCAAAATAGAGTTGATGTCATTCACCAACAGCTATTTTTCCAAAATAAATTTAGCTCCTGCATAGCCAGTGTATCAGCTCTCACAAAAGGCAATTACACCAGAGGAATTGTCAGACACAGGGGTTTTTTCAGTTTTTTTTTTTTTTTTTTGAAAGCTACCAAGGATTTAAATTTCTATATAGGAAATTTTAATTAACTTTGAATACAGAAAGGCAACTCCCTCTCGACACCTTTATACCTTTGCTGATCTGTTTAGATGTTTGGAGTTGTTACCTGCAGCCACCACAGCTCCACCCAGGGATCATCAGTGTTGCTGGTTCAATTTATACCTGCTACATCACAATTTCTGACCCCCCCCCAAAGCAAACATTTTAGATTGTTCTTGACCTCCAGGTTATCTCAAAGTAATTTTCTAACCTACCTAGCATTATCTGTGGCATTTGAGTCAATCCATGTGCCTCTATTTACTGGCAATATTCTATCCTGAGGGGTAAAGGAAAGATGAACTCTAACCTCAGCATGCAGATCCACTGAGCCTTTAGCTTACTTTGTAACAGAACTGATACCAATTTAAATTGCTTAAAACATTTGTTCAGTTTATTCCTATTTTCCAAGATGGGTCAAACTTAAATTTAGTGTTCAAAGACGCTTTCACTTTGCTGATTTTTATAACAGTTAAAACTGCAAAGACACAGGTATGAGGAACTGCAACATGTACAGAGTTCAGTGAAATCTAAGATCTTCCCAACTTCCATAAATCTGATATTTTTGGTGTTTCACCTGCCTGGTGTTCTGGGAGTGTACCTGGTTACCTCTAATGAGAAAAAAATGTACCTGGTTACCTCTGTGTGACTGAGGTTTAAATACACTCAGAAACAACCAAAGAAAGTTCAGCTCTCAATGCCACTACCCAGTCCCTGGTAGTTGTTCAACTCACTGCTGGCAGTTGTGTTTGTTTTAGAATCTGCTCAAGTTCATTTTTCAACTTTTGCTGGGAAGTCTACCTACCTCTCTCATACTGTATTTTTCTTTCTGACATTTTTGTTATTTTATTAACTGCTATGTATTAAAGTGACAGACTGCAAGAAAACAAATGGACACTAAGATGAAGCACAGCCAAAATTCTGGAACACTGGCTAGATTGTGGCAGGTGATGAAGGAAGAGAGAATTGCAAATGATTCTTCTGCAGAGGAGCACAGCCAGAGCTCAGTGCTGGAATCCAAGGACACTGCCCAGAGCCATCAGCAGCACACTCCTTGGAGGATCATTTGATCAGATACTTCCATGGAATGGGAGCTGCCAGCACGGCAATCATCATTAGAGTGCATGTGGTCGACAGCTCCTAAATATTTTCTTCAAATTGACCTATGTATATTTTGGTCTGAGTGAGAAAGTTTCCGAAAAAAAAATCTGGGAAGTACATGAGGAAAATTTGTCATAGAATACATATTAAAATTCTCTTATATGTTACCCAATTGCTTGAGCTCTGAAGCTGTTGAGATTCAGTTTCTTGTTCCTTTCAATATGAAAACTAGGCTTAGTAACAGTTCATAAATTGTACTGTTAGTTACAGAGGAGAATTTCCTGTGATAGCATTTTTAAGCTCCAGATCACACCAACTAAACCTTAACAGCTTCTGAATCAACACCATTTTTCACAGAAATAAAAACCTATGAGGCTTTCTTTAGGCATGAAGACATTGCAAAAGCTAAAAAAAAGTCCACTGTTAAATGTTGTGTAGAAGTCTAAAAGCACAGGGAGCAGATGGAGCTGGTGGCCAGGCTGGGAGGGTGATCAGGGCAGGGACATCTGTCAGCACACCTGAGCAGATGACATATGAAAGAGCTAAAGTTTCTCCTGTCCCTCCCTAATGATGTTTCAGCTATATGAATACAATGGAAGCAGTCAACAAAGCTCCATATGATTTGCAGGTAACACAGAAATGAGCTACACTGTCATTATGCACATTAGCTCATTTGCAAACAATTAAAAAAGGTGCATCTCTGCATTGCAATGCAAAGCTTTCCACCTCAGGCAATGGCACACTTGGGGACATGAGGACATCTAGGAGCCTACTGAGTGCATGTGATAAGTCATGTAAATGTTTGGATTTTCCTGAGCAAATGAGTCGTTCCTCAACATGAGCTGCAACATTCAGCTACTATAAACAGCAGGAAAGGCTGATAACAAAGTGCCCAGAATTCACAGTACTGGGGCCAAATGGATCCATGTCTTTGTTTTCTTGGTTGGGTTTTTTTTTTTTTTTTGCATTAATAGGCATTTCTTTCATCAGAAGCATTCCAAGAACCACTGAAGAAATTTCTGATTTCTGAGAGTAAGGCTTCTTGTCAACTTTTCAGTGTTAAATTATTATAAGTGAATTATCTATATAGCTATGAATTAACTGCAAAAAGCACAGTGATCCAGTAATGCTATAAAATATAATGTCCTCAAGACTCAGTATTGAATTATTTATGGAGTCCTAAATAAAGGGGGAGAAGAGGAGGAGGACATTAAAATCAGTAAGCCCCATGGAGTTACTAGCAGCTCTGTTTTTTTCTGTCCATTTGACCTGACCTGTCCAAACTTCCTCAGTCTACACTCAAATTCCAGCAGTTAAATGCTCCATCTTGATTATTGTTAGAGAGTTTTACTGTAACATTAAAACCCTCCTCTGCTGCAGCATTCCTGACCAACAAGCTGTAAATGACTATGCTAAAGAGAATTTTAGCAGTTTATTCCC
Source organism: Entomyzon cyanotis (assembly GCA_024500445.1). Lineage (NCBI taxonomy): Eukaryota > Metazoa > Chordata > Aves > Passeriformes > Meliphagidae > Entomyzon > Entomyzon cyanotis. Next base: position 1,942,139 of record JAKEPQ010000668.1, read on the forward strand.
ATACTTGCAGTTCTTTGAAACTGGAAAGACTTGGAGTAACTTGGGGGGCATTAAGGGGACTAAAGGAAGACCCTGTGCCATAATCTATCCTGAGGTACACACTTGAGGTGTTTATGCACATTTTTATTCCCTTTGACTTCTGAGCTGAAAGAATGTGTCCCTCTTTCCCAAAGACTGAGCTTGGAAAAAAGCCACTCAAAATACATGTGACAATGCAACATATTTCCATTCCGACTCCCTGAAAGCTGCACACAACCTCTGAAACCAGTGTATCAAAGACAAAGAAAATAACCACTATCATTCTATTTATCTAAAATTTCTTCTAGAAAGCAATAAGCATTGATAATAACTGAAAAATAAACAAACTCTTCCTAGAGAACACATTGTTTTTGCATGAATTTTTTTCTGCACCACTGTTTTTCATCAACTTGTATTCTTATCTGCAGCATCTGTCCCAGGGTAACAGATGTTTGCAGGAAGAAAAGTCTATCAGTACTTGCACGGAGGTTCAATACGTACAAAATGTATCTTGGTAATAGCATAGAAAAGGAGAACATTTTGCTCAGTCAGTATCTTGTACAATAACTTGATAACAGGGGCCAAGCCCAGATTACAGAGCATCCAAACAAGATAGACAAAAACGAAGGACATTGGAGCCAGGGACTGTTTCCTAACACTTCAGCAAATGAATTCTCAACATTAATATTCTGGGAGTGTTGCAGTTGATGGATCCACACAAGAGATGACATTTTGGTATCTGCAAAACTCGTTTATAAGTGATAGATGGATATTTTACAGGGACTAGGGCCTCATAAGAAACAACTGTAAGTAATACTTGAAAAAAACATGGCATTTGTGCAGTTCTCTGACTCTGCATCACAGCTGGCAAAATTCCCATCCCATGTTAATGGCTAAAGAAGGGCTAATGGAACTGAAGTGTACAGGCACACAATGGGATTTCTTGGGGCTGTCCTGTGCAGGAGTTGGGATTGGATGACCCCAGTGGGTCCCTTCCAACTCAGGATATTCTGTGATTATAATATTCATTCAAGAGATACCATATTTTCCTACTGCAGTATGTACTTTCCTCAACTGCAGAACAGCAGCCACAACAATGTTTTAAGCCCATTGTGTCTATCTTGTATTTTTATATCAGTGCAAAGTGACAAAAGTAGTTGCAAAGGGCATTGCAAGAGATGACACTTTATTGCCCCTATGAGAGTAAGTAATTTTCCCTGCTCCTTTCCCACACATCATGTAATGCTTATCCCATTTCCACCACTAAAAGGTTTTTTTACCTTTTTTTGTCAGGGTTAGGCGGGACAGACTTCTCAAAGTACATTTTAACACTTTGAGATCTGTACAGGCTTGCTATGTATTTGATCTATATTAAACGCTTAGAGGTTAAAAAGGTGTGGATTTAAGAAGAAAAAAAAATCTCATGCTAAGATCAGTCAACAACCATCTCTCAGGAAGAAAGCACCTACCAGAGCCAATGTGGCAATTTCAGTTATCAAGCTACTCTGTGTGTGATATCATCTGTCTAGGTTTTATTGTGCTTAATACTTATGAAAAAAAATCATGTCTTCTAAACAATTACTCTTAAAGATGCTTATCAAACCTAGAGGTAGAAACCTCATAGCTCTCTTTCCATAGTCAAGCACTACCTTTATAGATGTAGGAATACAGCTCAGCACCAAGAACTTGCAATAGAGCAGCTTTAAAATAAAGAGGAAGAAGGCCTCTAACTTGTAATTAATTTTGTGACAGCAGCAATTCAAACCAAGTCTTCCATAATAAAACCTTATACCTCCCTCTACCACTATTGAATTCAGATTCATCAGAAACTGGTAACTCCCAAGAAATTAAGTCAACAACCAGCACATTGAAAAATTCAGTTATGGGACTATCCATTCAACCACAGCTGGTAAATGTGCCTGGTCAGTTGTTGACCATTTTTAGATCAGCTGCCATAAAAGCCACCACTCTAGTCATGAATCACACAGAGATTAAAGCAGAAGAAAACAAGTGTTTTATCAATTTCTCTCACTATCATCAGTGGATAAGTCTTTGGACTGCTATCAGTTACTGGAGTCTCATCATTACTGGAAGTGATCACCTTCCCTGAAAGCACAACCCAGCTTGTTGCATCTTGCAGTGGAGCTGACTAATCTTGCTCCTACTCAAGGAGAGTCAGTTACAGGAGTGGTAAATCAAGTATGTTTCTGTTTGCTTTTCATTAATTTTCAGAGATTTGCATTAATTAAGTTACTGATTATCAGAATGAACAAGACTCCTAAGGCTAAGATTTTACATGAGTCATCTCACTTTCAACTCAGTGAGCCAAAAACTGCAGTGCTTACATACTGTTCCAGCCAGCAAGATAATGGAATCTGGCATTTGATGCCACCCTTCTCTTTATAGTTACATCACACTATTGTATTTCCCTCAACACAGCAGAAATCAAAAAGGGCAATCTTTGTTTATAGTTCCAAGCCACTTCTAATAAAATCTTGAACCAGAAAGCTCTTTTATTTTTGGCAGTAAGAAGGGGTGGGAGGGTGGGGATGGAATGTCCCACTGGAAAGCTTTGCTCAAGGTACATTTACAGGTTGCTTGATCCATCCTTGGGGCCCTTTTCTGAGCAGTTCTTCCTGTTGATCTCAACTCTTAGGTGGATACAATACCACCCAGAAGGCAAAGCTCTCTTCCTCACATCCCTTGAGGGCTCTACTCTTGGAGTTATCCTAATTGGGCATTTCAATTCAGTTTACTTTAGGGAGAGAGGCACCCTAACTGTGCATTGTATATGAATGGGTCCAACACCAGGCAGGGTCACAGTTTCCCTCCTGTGCAGGAGAAAACAGCTCAGTTTAGTGGGGCTTTTTGGTACATACACAGGACTTTTTACAAAGATGAAGTTCCTGGTGTTGTAGTTTCTATCGTGTTGTACACATACCATGGAAAGCAAGACAATTTCACAAGTGTTCCCCAGGTAAGTTGCAGCTTTTGAAGAGAAGCAACCCAAGGAGCCATGCACCTAAATTAGCCAACCTGTTTCATTTCCTAAACCTGTAATTCCCCAAGCAATACAGGTGAGAACATCTTAAGACAGTTCTCTGAAGAGCATGAATGAGTGGTGGCTTAAATGCTATCTTGGTAACAGAAATGTAGGATAAAAGAAAAAACTCTTTCACTCCCCCAGTACTGCTGGCCCCAGGGGAAACAATCAATTCTGCAAATCCCTCAAACCAGCAAGGTGAAAAAGCCTTATTAGACACCTGCAGTCAGTAAAAAATGAACTGCAAGAGTCTCATGGATGATGGTCGTGGAGCAGTCACATGCTACTTACCAGCATCTAAAGAGGTTGACATGCTGCAGCCACACTTGTTGGAATATAAGCTAAGGAACAGTTCAAAGCATCTGAGAACTCTAAATGAACCCTTTGCATAAGGTTTCTTTAATTTCAGCGAACTAAATTCACATCAGTCATGTTATATTTTTGCACAAGGAATATTTTTGCAAAGAGAGGAACCAGGCTTCTGGGATTATTTTTTTCCTTCATATTTGCAATTAGCACTAAGATTCAATTCTTTTATCATCACTTGGTGTTCAAAATTTGGTAAGTCACTATCACTTGAACGACACATCCTGTAGAAAACAACAGGATAAATTCCATGTTATTCATTTGGCAGACCAAAGTTACTATATCTCTCTGGCACCAAGGGACAGTATTGCATCTTGCTAAGGAGAAAAGAGATCATCATAGGGAAATGGCTTATCTTCCCTTTGATTTGCTTTGCAAAGTTCTTGTGATTACCCATGTATCCATAGAACTTAAATTGGAGTTATTTCTGTGGTTTTCCCATTGTTTATATTAATGGGTAGTTCATTAGTAAGCACTTCAAGGACTAGAATGGGGATATAATTTAATTTACAACTCAAAGTGCAGACTTAGTTCACCTGCCCTGACACCTCAACATTCAGATCCTTATAAGCTGAGGTGAGTGATGGTAAAGTGGCACCACTTTCTGCTACAGCCTGGGCCAGATCAGGGCTCCAGAGCTCTGAAGAGAAGTCTCCCTAGACTTGAAAATCACAAAGCATAAAGCAGCCAAGCCCATTCAGACTGTGGTTCAGCCTGGTTTGCTGTCCCTGGGTAGGTGAACTGCTCACAGAGTCTCACATGACCCAAGACCTTTTCTTTCCTAGAAATCATTTCATTTCATAGGTCCCAACATTCCTACAAGATATATGTAAGTCTCTGGAAGCCACACACTCAACAGGCCACAAAGCCTGATTTGCAAGCAAATTAATGTGCTATAAAGTAACAAACCAATACCTATGTGCTCTATGTATTCAACAAATCAAAATGCTGTCTCATGGCTGGACAAGACAGAAAAAATATAATCACAGCCCAAATGAGAACCCTAAATTTGCCACTACAATGTGAGTAATTCACATATTAAAGTCTTTCAAGAATGCAAACTGGGAAGAAGAACAATCACCTCATCACTTCAATTTCATATCTTCTGTTTTATTTTAAGGCTTACTAATAAGGGCTTTCATGTATCTGGGGAACTTAATTTTGTTTAACTTTCCAGTCTTAATGTTTGTTTAATAGATACTATTTGTAAACTCATAGTGTTTCTAGATCCAAACTCTATTTGTATTTGTTTCTCCAGCATTTTTCCTCCCTCCTGTGTTTATTTCTCTACTGACACATCAAGGGAGGGCTTACTTTTGGCACACGATCTTGCCAAAGCAAATTGTTTTATTTCCTTTCATCAGAACTTCAACATATTAACAACTTATGATATTGCATATAAGTCTATATCAGGATTAAAAAAAAAAAGGGAGGAAGAACAGGACACATGTTGAGGCAAGAAAGATTAAAGGAAAACATTTCTCTGAATTAAAGTCCTCTTGACAGTGCAGTTGAAACTACGCCCTAAGTTTTGTTTTGTCATTAGACAAGTTCAGCCCTTGATTAAGTCACATTTACAAGAAATTTGGGATCAAGCTTCCTTTTCTGGAAACAATCAACAGGTTAAATTCAGAACACTTTCTCTTTTTGGTGGGGGAGTGAGACAGTAAGGTGGCAGCTAGGTAAAAGTGAAAGATAATAGAGTAAAACTAAAGTAATTAGCAATTAACTGTCTCAAGTTTGCCTATGAAATGGGAAGTAAAACTTACAGCAGTGTATTAGATAATGTTGTTCCAAGTCAAACCCTCCACAGAGATAGTTTAACATGTACATTAATTTCTATGATTTTCCAGATACAGATTTACAGATGTTGACTAGAAGAAAATAAGCATAGTAATTCACACTAATAATTGAGACCTAATATAGTACATTAAGTAATCTCCACTGTCCCATTTAGTCAGTACTTAGCAAAAACAGCTTTGACAAAGGGTAACTGTCAAACACATTTTCTTGTTGATCCTGATCTGAGACACTCCATGATTTATTCAAAATTCTGTTCATAGTGAACAAGTTCTGTAAAGATGACAAACTTTGTGTCACCTAGATTAATTTGAAAGATGTATTTCTTCATTAGCAATGCCATGTCAAATAAGCTGAGTCCCATGAGAAATCAGTACTGTCACAGAAGATTAACATATATTCACACAGGCAGAAACTACCCACAAAGTTACTCGCCGTCATCTCAAGTAATTCCAGAGGCATTCATTCCTTGGGCACTATCAAACAGCTGTGGAGCAGCAGGGAGTTTGTGTGTGACCAAGCAGCACAAGTACCCTGTGCTTTACTGACACTTTTAAAAGCATGAATTCTTGTATCACCAGAACAAGAAATTTTAGAGAAGTTACTTACCTAACAGCCTTAGCATTCCATAGGTGTGAGCTGAAGACATGTAGCAAATCTTTCATTGCCAAAGATGCAAACTTGGCAAAGCAGCACAAAGGAAGGGGACCGGGAAAGCAAGGCCATGACATTGCCAGCAAAGCTGACATTTAGGCTGCATAAACACAACTGAAAGGCTTGCTTTCCTTTTGGTCGGCAATGAATTTATGGATTGTAATTTTCAGATGAGTTAGTGGTGACGTGAGCTCTGTTTCTCCCCTTCATGTTTCTATCAGAACTTGTTAGGTAAAACGTGACCAAAGTTGTTTCAGGGCCTTGATACTGGACTCCAATGAAAAAACCCAACAAAACCAGACAACTGTCACATTATGTATTTATTTGCTTTTAAGGTCTCACTAAAGTGAGGGGAGTCAGTGATAGAAGTACCTGATGTTGAGAAGGGTGGTAAGTTAGATGTGATCAAGATTTAAGACTTTAAACTTACTTTACAGATTTTGAACAGGTGAAAAGAGGTTACAGTTTCTTCACAGGGTTCAATAGTTGCAAAAGAGCTGCAGGTTATCTACTGTATAACTTGGAACAGGGCAGTTGGGAAGAAGTCTTAGAGGTGCAATGTTGTCGTTTAAGTCTTGCTAAACCACCTATCTGTAAAGCTGATGGGAGCAAGACCTTCCAGACTTAAAGCAAATATAACACAATTATTCTCTCACCCAATTACCTATTTTTAAATACTTACTCCATGCACAAATCTAGTCCTGAAACATGCAATACAAATCAGAAAGCCTGCTGTGGACAAACATGATTAAAACCCACTCATTTTCATTATTTGGTTTGGATTTTATTTTTAAAGTCATTGCATTGTGGTACCTGCAGCATTTTTGACACTCTGTTATATTTGTCCAGTTTGGAGCAGAAACTGAAGAACTGATGATAAAATTTTAGTACAGCTCTAAAGTAACAACATGATGTTAACACAATTCATATTATCCTCTTCTATGATATTTTTTTTTTATCCTTATTTTTCTCCACCCTACTATTTCTAGTCTAGCTCTCCAAGCTCTGTACTCCTCCTCAAAACCTTTTTTATGAAACTGCCCTGCCCACAGCATTCATTTTGTGCATGGTCAAGGCTTCAGTCTCATGAAACATAGCTGGTATCTACCAGCTCTGATGAAAGGATCACTCCACAGACACACAAAGGCAAATGGCTTTGGACCCCCCACCAACATTAAAGAAAACTTGAAGGAAGGAAAATTCAGGAGTTGGCAGACCTAATTACATTTTCATAAGATGGATAAGATCTTAAAAATTCATAAGCATTGGAACACTTCTGTATTATGTGTTTGAGACCTCAGTCACACTTGCTATGATTAAAGAGTTCTGTGAAGAAAACAAAACAACAAAAAAAGAGACAAAACCCACTCAGCCCCCTAAAGGATCAGGAAACATCTACCAGTCAGGGCATCTGGCATGGAAAAAACATTTTCATCTTGCCCAGATTTTGATTAAGCAAGATAAAGCTTCAAAAGCAGAAGTAGTGCTATCTATTGGGCCTCGTCTCAAGACAAAGCTTTAGATGCAACCCTGTTGTCTCCAGATTGGCTTTTGCCTGCTACACAAGAATTGTTCCAGTCCCATGGGAGTTGACACCATTAAAAAATGACCAGAAAGCAAGAGCACACTCTGAAAAACACAACTTGAAAGGAGATGTTTAACATTTCTGGCAACAGTTACAGGTGCTTTAACTTCTTGATTTGGGGAACCAGCAAAAAGGCTTGTTACATATAAGAACAGCACAGTATCTGAGTTAGCAGTTATGTAGTTTTCCTTGAATTTCACCTCAATGAAAGCTGGTTACAAAATTTAGCATAGAACCACAGACTGTGGGCCAAACATAGGGATATTTGGTGGGGCATCACCACAAATTAGTTAAACAATATGAATGCATATCAAGAACACCTTTAAAACACAGCTGCTACTTTGCTATCCCACACAAATACACCAGAGGAACAGGCATAAGTAAGACAAGTACTACCTACATTTCTTCCCATTTGTCTGTTCTAAGCCCTTCTATGACCATACATGCTTGTAGACAAGCATGCTACAGATAGAACTGAACATTTTGACTTGGTTCACACTGCTTGATCAGACATTACACCTTAATTTTGCAAGGCCAGCTCTTCATTAACTTCGCAGGATGCTACTAAGCACTGCTTTCAGAAACTGGAGGAGGTAATTTTTGCTGGAGGATAGTACCATGACTTCACTGCTGGAAGAAAAGCTTTCATTGTTCAAGTTACTGGCAGAAATTCACAGAGGTGAAGGCAGAAGATAAGCTCTCAGCAGAATTTTCATTTAGGCACATATCCATACCTTTATCTGTCTTTGTCTTAGAAACTGCAGTTTGTCTGTGATTCACCTTTCAGCTCTTAAGAGTTTGGATTGCTTGAAAAGAATTCATCCCATTAAGGACTCAAATACTTGAAAGCTCCTATGTGAAAAGATTTCAACCCTTTACAATCAATACCAGATCCATATCAGACTGAAAGAATACTGGAAATAATGTGGTGAACTGCCAAGAACAGATAGCTAGTTGTCTTGGGTAAAAATCTGGATTGCTGTATCCTTAGAAAAAGTGTTTCATGATTCTAGAATGCAGATTTGCATGAACCAGCACATCTAAGTGGTGCAGGAACAAATGAGCAGAAAAACAACTCACGGCATCATTGTGCTCTGTCTGGCTATCTTGTGTGGCAGTACCAGGGCCAGCCTGGGTAGTGATCTTCTGATTTAAGTCAATTTGCTCTACTCCAAGAAATGAAACTGGTCCTGAACCAGTCACCAGTGCAGAAAGCAGAGTAAGCAGAACAATGTTGGGAGATTTAAGATGAACTTCGTGTCAGGAACTATAAAGGATCAAGGATTTTCCTTGAAGTCAGAAATTTTAATCCAGCAATAAAGAAGAAAATCAACACTTGAAAGTTTTATTCCAGTAACAAAAAGCAGTTGAGACACACTAGCTAAAGTCTGACACAGATACCATGGCAAACAATTCCCCCAAACTTTGAGTAGCTCTCAATTAACCAAATTCAACTACTTATTGAAATACACAACCTCAGCAGAAAAATCAGGCTGTAGAAAGAGGTTTGATCTTTTACCAGCAACATCCAAACTTCCAGAAGTAATGCAGGATTTAGTATTTACACACATTTAAATTATATTATCATTACAAAAGCATTATTCCAAACCAAATTTCAGACTAAATTTGACAGCAAAAATGTCTAGATTTCAAGTTTTTCAGGCTATCAAACATTAGTGAAATCCCTGTCTTGAAGTGTGTAGAAGGTGATAGAAGATACATAATTCTGAGTGAACTAGTTTCCTTAAGGGCAATTGATAATTTGATTGATTTAATAAAAATCTATCATCAGAACACAAAATACCAGGACAAAACCAAGCATGTAAAAAAAGTTCTTTTCCTCTGTTGATAATTCTCAGGTTCCTTTTAATTCTGCACAGACCACTGCTTGAGTCCGAGCCCCTGCCTCATGGACAACAGAGCACAAGTGAATTACTTGTGTGGGAGCCTTCCCTTTGCTCTTTCATTCTTATCCTTTCTTCCCACTAGATATTCATATCCCTTCCTTTTACCACTTATCCCAGGCATCTACCTAAAAGAGACTGCTTTTCTCTTTTGGGCTTCAACCAATCAAGGTCTTTTGACAACTGCTTACCAGCTCCCAAAAGAAAAATCAGACTCTGTTCTGTACACATTTAGTTTACTTCTCTTGCCTAGAATACATTCCTGGGGACTGCAAAAAAGTCACTCAAATTGGATGGCAGTGTGCACCAGCTTTGTTGAGCTCTCATATAAGCACAGCTAGCATGGCATTGACAGTATAATGCCTACTGGTACAGTTTTGGCTTTTATAAGGGTTCTTTGCATCTGGCTAGAAAAAACATTAAGCAACTTCAGAACATACAGACAAATTCTACACAAGTTCAAGATTTCCTCTTACTTTGCTTGCTTAACCCAATAAAACACAGGACGTTCCAAATCACCACAGATTTACAGACACAACCAGTTTTGTAGCTTCAAGCAGCATCACCCCAGAACAGGCCTTGAAAAACCAGACACAGTGACCCAAGGCACAAAACCCTCATAACAGGGTTCAAGCCTGATAATTCCTATAAACACATGCTGCAGCAATGAAGTCACTACCACAGCTGTCCAAAAAAAAAAAAAGTATCCTCCAGAAGGGAGCAGATGACAACATAAAGCTAAAGTAACCCTTAATTCTAAGCAGTAAAAACTCACAAATGTATAACAATAAAACTCACTTATTTTATCCAATCCCTAAATCTTTAGTTTCCAACCCTAGTCCAGGTGTTTTGCTTAGATAAATTCACGTAGTATTTCATTGCTTGACCTTGATCATTCAGAACCCTATTTGGCTGCCAATGATTTTGTACTCAGGAGCACATGCTGTGGAGATCAGGCCCTGGAATCCACTGCTTCTACATCCAGGATGTATTAAAGTTAACGAGCAGGTGCACCTCTTGCTCCAGGATCTCACTGCAGCCACACAGACAAGTTTTTTGTACAGACAAGTACACAGCAGCAGTGCCTTTCTATAGTAAAAATGAGTGTGTAGGTAGTGAGTACCATTTAATCACCAACACAAACTCTATAGTTTATAGCCCACAGGAGAGCCATTAATGGAAAAGGAATCATCACATTTCTTTTTGAGACTCTCCCCAGACACAGAGGTTAGAAAGTTGTAAAAAAGCCTAGAAGAGATTGGTCAATACCACAAGTGGCAAGCTGCTTGATATGTTTCTATTAATGCTAACTTTATTAGAACTCTTCCTCTCCAGCTTAATCATAGATATTGCTCCAGTAAACAATTGCAATTTAAGTTTTTACATGGCAAAATACATCTATACAAGTGATCAAAAAAGAAATGTGCCTTACCTATCCATTACAGAAGTTACCAGCACTATATGAAGTTCTGTATGCATCTGATTAACTGTATAATACTAAACCCCTTGGTGCTGTATCCATGTGGCAGTTGCTGCAAGTGATTAGATTTGAGCAATGTAAATTTGTGCAGGTACTAGCATTTACCTTCTAACAGTCTTGGTGGCTAATCTGATGATCCAATATAACCAACACAGGTCAAATCCTTTACACAAAAAGCTAAAATTAAAGCAACAGCTCTAGAAGAAGAGTCCAAAAGCTGCATTTGTTTTCCAAGATTTTTTCATCTGGCAAGAGGAGTTACCACAACCTTCTCAGGGTAATCACTGTATATTCTATGGGCATCAATACTGGCAGAGCAAAACAAGACATTCAAACCCTACTGTGATTTAGAAAGGAGAGATAGAAAATATTAAATGCTGTCAGAACTCAAAAAATTCCATCCACGTACATTAACAGACACTCAGTTAAGCAATTTTTACTGCTATTAACATTGACATTAAGAAAATTTAGGTTGTCAGTTCAGGATTTTGGGAAGGCCTGCTCCTCATGTACCACTTTAGTGGCACCTATACATCCTCTCTACTCTTGTAATCTTGGTTACAGGAGCCTCCTGCTTCCCTGAGGAAACTATGAATTTTTTCACAAAGGTGGCATTCTGCAATAAAAGCTCTTCCAAACACAGGACCTTTATCCCTAAGTTGACAGGTAAACTTCTGTTTTTATCAGGAACCTTAAGGCCTACATATTGACAGTCAAAATGGACTTACACACTAAAAAAATTAAAATCAAGCCTTATATGGCAAAATAAATAGAAATTGATCAGTGAATAACTTTAAATGGTTTGTGGCTAAAGTAACTCAACCGATTCTAGACTAAATTTCTGCTTTTTTGCTCCCATCCTGCTAAAATAAAGATCTCAGCCTAAGGATATATCCCAAGTCTTGTTGCAAAGTCATGCTTCACTTGCTAAGATTAATTATGTATATCCAAACAACAAATGATGAGTTAGACAACGTTCAGGAAGATTAATTAGTTACAAGCAGAACTTTTTACCTCCACAGAACTTAAAGAGCCATTGCTTGAGCTTTTTGCTGCCTGAACATGGCAGACAGTTTATTTCCTAAGTGAAAGAGTACTTTCAGCTGTTAGCAAAGTAGGACACAAGAAAAATTCAAGCTAAGTAAAGTTAAAACTTCTAGAGGAGTCAAAGGGTCTTCAGCTTAAATATGTGTTAGAGGCCTCATTTCTCAATATAAGCACCAGAGCACTTTTTGCTAGAAACCAGTTATAATCCATATTGTCCAGGACAGATCTGTGAATCAGTAAAATTCTTATCTACCACTATTTGACAATAGCTATGAGGCAGATTACTAAAGGCAACGTTTTCCAGATGAAACAGTCCTCTAATTAGAAATAAAGTACTTTTTTATTCCTTTTTCAGAAAAGACTGCTGTGAGGCAAAACAATAGAAATGGCACCATCTGCTAATAATCCAATTAGAGAATTTCAAAGTACCAGCTAAAAAAGCTAGCTGTTAGGGATTTATTCTTCTAAACATATTTCTCAATTACACCACATGGATGTCCACATGCTTTCTAATTAAATTCTGTTTGGAAACTGCAAGAGTTCATGAGATCAATGAGAAATCATATCATGGGTAATGCAAAACATGAATTTTTCCAGTTATATTTGTCTGCACTTGCAGCAGAATTTGACCCCTTTCTCAAGTTCCCAGTGATGGGTGTTAGTCAAAAATGTCTCACACATCATTTCACAGAATATTTTCCAGAATGACCCAGGATATACTCTCTCTTCCTCCTTGGTTTATGGTCAGAATTCTCATTAGATGCCAAAGAAACAGCAACTCACTAAAAATTCTGAAATGCTATATTTAGGTGGCAATTTCTGCCTGTCACTCAGGTTTATTTAACCAGAGATGGGAATTCAGCTAACACAGTTTAGCTGGGACAGGTTTACCAACACCAAACATCTCACTGGCTCTTGGCCTCTTGTTAACAACAGCAAAAAAACCCCAAAACCCAACCATCGCTAACATTTGAATATGCCTTCAGAAGATACTGATGCCTTCAGTAAAACAGCTGAAAACCCCACAATAAATCCAATGTTTCTGCCTTTCAGTAAGTACACTATACTTTATTGCTGAAGAAGTCCTTCCAAGCTATAAAATTTTGAATCCAGAGGTGATTTGAGGGCAAAAAGAAATCGTTAAAAGTAGTATTTGTCTGGAACCACTTCAACAGCTGCTAAGGTATAAATCATATGTCCACCATAATGCACTAGGCTCAAATATTTTCCTCTCACTTCCCTTTCTCCAAATGAGCCTCCAGACAAAAGCACAAAATATTATCAAAAGCCTCAGCTAACAAGCTTAACATGGTTCTATTAGGCCTTCAGAAGAAGTAAACTGCTAAACATTGTACTTAGAGCCAATATTTTACTGTACAGCAGCTCTTGGACAAACACCGAAGGTTTCACATGGATTATTGTTGCACAAGGAACATCCAAATGTCCAAATCTGCAAGGACAACAGAAAAAAACCTGACAGCATTTGTGCTCACACCCCAAGAGGAGACTCATTTTTGTTGTTTGGTAGAAAAAGCTAAAACAAAGCCTTTCAGGGGGGTTGAGATTAATTTCCCAATACTGCCCTCAATACAGAGTCTATGAAAAATACTGATTTCTTCTACCACCTCTAGTTCTCCTGAAATGTGGTAGAGCACAAGTTTTGTCAGTAGATTAAAGTGAGTTTAGAATTTAACCACAGCAACTCTCTCTTGTTTCTTTTCAACCCCCAGGTTCCTCACTCCTGCTTACAGCTGTGCCATATCAAACCAGAAATTATTTAACCCCATATCCTGTGTCTAACACTCACCAACAGGAGATGCCTCTAGTGTGTCCAATGAGACCATTCACGTCGCTGAATTTGTGTGGATCTTTCCAACACATCCTGAAATCAGTTCCTTTTCAGCAGCAGCACAAAACTCAATGCAAACCAACAGTGCAAAAGATAAAATATAAACCGACCTAAGTTTCATCTACTCCTTGCCTGATAATGTAACTTGTTTGACTAACATACAACAAAAATATTCTGCAATTACACACAAAGATCCATGAGATCCTATGCAAAAATATGTATGTCTTCAGTCACAATCTCAAGCAACCTATTCACCTAATGAGCCACTCTAAACCCTATGCTAATATCCAAGATCATAATGAAATTTCAGGATCAAGAGCCATCTCCATGATGTGTCACCAAGGTCACATTCGATGGGCAGCTATCATTTCTGTTGATAGCATGCAGTTGAAAGGAAGAAATCTTTCTGAGCAGTTCCATTTCAGTTTTATTCACCTCATTTGCTGAGAAAATGAAATCATGCCACAGGACAATATTTTAATGCAATCCATCTATTTAGTAAGTGATAAGCAAATAGGTATTCCATGAAATGTGATCACATAATACTCAATTCAGGCTTTGACTGCTATTTTTCACACTAAGCTATAAAAGTAAGGAAAAGCACAGCGTATACGTATTTCTGACAAAAATATACCCCAACTGGAAGAAAATAATAATAAACAAAAAAGCCCATTACATACCCAAACTCCACAGCTATCCATTAACTTTTGCTACCACAGCATGCTTGAGGAAGAATACAGAGCAACAAACTAGTAAAAATATTAACATGTACATTTTCCAATACAGGCTCTGTACTCAGTGTTAGCACAATATTTACCAGTCTGGCACTGACATTAATCCAGAACTATACAAGTTATCTGCTCATTGCAAGTCATACTTTATTTTGTAGGCATTTAGGATATATCTTAATTATTCCAAACAGCTGTATTTTAAGACCTGCAACTGAGACAGAAATTACTTTACCTAAAAAAAGTGCACCAAATTATCAATAGTAACCTAAATATGAGTTCTCTCATTCATTTTCCATCATAATCTAATTCTTAATAATCAGAATAGCTTTCACTAACAAGTCTGCTATACTGAGTACCTTTTAGGTCCTTCTGCTCTTCTATCACCAAGAGAAACAAAACCTCGTTTCTAATGAAGCTAAAATTCATCAGCTACTTTCTGTGTTACACTTTTTAACTTGCTTCACTTACCTGTAAATCCAGAAGCAAGATGACTACATGCAAAGACAAAGGAGGAGGCAACTCTAAGGGATAACACAGGTTCTGTGCTGGATGTTAGCTGCACATAATGGGCTAAAATAAAGTTTTAAAAAAAAAAAAAAAAAATCAGCAAACAAGGAATTGTCTGACAGCCAACTTCCATCAGGATGTGACTGCACTAAAGGGTGAGATCTTCAGGACTCCTGGGGAGAGGCAGGTGCTCAACATGTAACTGTCTCAAATACTTCATTTCTTTGAAGATGCCAGCCAAGGAGATTAAACCAAATGTGCCCCAAATAATTTTAATTCATATTCTCTTGGAAGGAGCATTAATAACATAAACTTTTGCCAGTTTTCTGCCTAAAACTTAAGCACATTTCATTCTGTACCCCTGAAGGAAAAGCAAGAATAAAGTAATTTACAAAGGTGTATAAGGAGTCAGCATAAGTGCTCTCCAATAAAGTAAAACTTGTAGTAAACAACTGACTCAGTGGATCAGTCTTCCTGCTCTGCCCATCACATTAAAAGTTTGCCTAAGGCTTAATTGAGGCTTGCTTCCTCAAAGTGGGAAAGAAGCCACCCAAACACTTTCTGCTAGAAACTTAACAAAAAAAACCCAACAAAAAATCTTATATAAGTGACCTACCATCAGGGCAGCTGCTAAATTTAAGGTAGAGCCTAAGTACTATTCAAGAGTGAGATAACCTATATTATTCTTCCAGTCAGTAATGTACTGTATTTGCATGATACAAGAGGACAGAAGTGAAAACAATGTACCCAATACCAACTTCATGAAAATATTCCAGTGGAAATACAGACCCATCCCATTCCCTCACTATAGGGAATAAAGCAATGCTCAGCAGAGCTGAAATCTGACCAATCCATTTCCAGAGGCAGCAATCTCCCACACTTCAAGGCAGATCTAAGAAGAGTAACTTTTCTAGTTCAGGTTTCTAATAGACCAAGCCAGAACTAAAATATCTGTTAATGTTATATACGCAATGCAATGTTCATAGATCTTCTCCACAAACTCTCTATTAGAGTTTCACATTTTGTACCGAGAACTTTCTGAATTTAAGTTCAAGCTCCATTTTTATTTTCGTTAATTGCTTAGCTAATCAGCAGCATTAGTAAGCCCTGAAACCATAGGAGTATACTGAATTGAGAGTAAGCACAAGAGAGATAAGTATCTCATTTAGTATTCATATAGGATCATATATAGTGATATACTCAAATTCAGAAAGCTCAAATTAGTCTGTCCATCTTCCAGAATTATAGCAATAGCAGGGAGATATAGTTCAAAATCTAATGCAAAAATATCTGAAATAAATCTCTCAACTGAATTCTTCTGTTAGAAGTTTAAAGAATTTTAAAGTAGTGCCTATTTCTTCAGGCCTCAAGCTTCTTACAGTAACTGAGTATCAAAATGGTTCAAGGAGGTAAATTGGAGCAGCAGAGCAGATAGGAAATACATAGGGTTTCAAAATGACTTTTATTCTCAAATTCAGGCTTTTAAAGTCTTGTAATCAAAGCAAAAAGAAGGGAGTGACATTTAAGTAGATAATGGATTGCACTACTCCAGGATCACAATGTCTTGCAAGTGAATTGCTTAAGCAAATGCATCTTGTCAACTTCAGAATTTATGCCTCAAGAGTTAAAATCTTGATGTTAAAATCTGCTAAGTGTGTAAAAAAAAACCAGCCTCAGCAGAAGACATGAGGTAATGAATGTCTGCTGTAATTAATTACATGACTTGCACACTTTTCCCCCCAGAAGTGAAGGGAGTTTTCTGATGAGCAGCTTCCAGGCTAGGTACTAGAAGCAGCCAAATGAATCATCTCTTCCCCTAAACCTGGCAATTGATGCCTCTTCTTTTATATCAGGATTTAATTACTTTTTGCTTTGAAAGTCAGTGCACAGCACAGTGTTCTCCACCACAAAAAGCCAAAGAAGCAACGAAGACTTAAGTTCCCACGTGCAGCAGCTCTCATGGCCTGATACAAATAAGCCTTTTCCAAATGTACATTTTGGAAGCACCTTCCACACCAATAAAATCATTACATCACTTAGAAGTATCCACCAGTTACTGTGTAATAGCAGCTTTTGGGAATAGCCTTACATTAATTCTAGATTAAAACCAGTTTCAGCATAACTTTTGTCATAACGTTATAATACTCTGTGAAACATGACTTTAGAATCAAGAAAACCTCTAAAAAAGTCAGCTACAGCTCAAATTCACAAGAGATGGCCCTGCTTAATATCTGTAAAGATTAAAGCTTTGCATCTTTAGTTTTGATAACTTTGCCTTTTAACTAATTATTTAACTAAAAAAAATACTTCACTGAACAGACCTCAAGGCAACAGAAGTGCTTTACTTCTTGTCAAAGTCAGCTTTACTATTCAATACCCTTTATAAGATAACAATAAAAAGTAGCAATTGTTTGTGTTATGCAAGGTGTACTTTCTCTCCCCTCCCTCCTCTTTTTCATGTACTCTTGTAACTCTAAGACATATCAGAAAGATCAGATTAAACTGTGAAGAGATTTCAGAACAAGTCAACAGCAGATAAACTATTGTCTGATTACACATATAAACCCTGAACACAAAATGATGCATTACTCAACTCACACAAAACATCTACAGATCACAACTCAGACAACCTTTGATCTGATAACATTGAAGCCTGAATTCACTTAAAGCATCATTACAATATAATAGTTGAAGAGAAAATTTCTAATAGGTATAGGTGGTATATCATTATTTACTGAGAAAAACTACTACCTGTATTGTATTGCCACTTAGACTTGATTAAATAACTTGTGGGAAATGATACAGCAGTGACATAAAGCTTAGAAATGCATCAGTCATTTAATCAGCAAGCAATTGCTACAGTTCCACAGAACCTGACCCTGTATCGTGACTAAAGCTAATCATAGTTAGTGGTAAAGTAAATCATGTCACTGAGGAGCAACAGAAATCTCTCACTAATTGCTGAACCAGCAACCAGGCAGGAATAGGACAGAGGAATGACCAAGCCCTTGAGCAGTGGCACAACTGAAAGTTGACTGAAGTTAAATACACAATTAAATCAACTCAGGAAAACAAACAGTGGCAGTTTCTAATCCACCCTGCCATGTTTTCACAGCAGAGGGGGACAACTACGTTTTCAAAGCACAAGGGACAATAAACACAAACTTCAACTTGAGGTCCAAACCATGCTGAACTTCAGTTATTTGGATAGATGATGCACTCTGCAGCAAAAATTGCCACAGTTGATGCTTTCCTCACAATTTCATCAGTTTCAGCAGCATTTAAACTGCAATAAGACTTCAGGCAGCAATTCTTTTGTATGAACTACTAGACTTTTTTCTATACATCTTTCTGAAAACAAATATGATTTAACTTCATTCACATTAGCAGTCTATGAAAAGCTTTGTAATAAGAATTTGTCTCTGAAGTTACTGAAAACTGAGTAGCACAGAACTACACAGGCAGAACAGTCTTGCCCCATCCAACATTAAATAATAAAATACAATGAAACAAAGTCCAAAGGCAAAGCACAAATATGCTACAAAAGCAGTTAATTTAAATATTTTCCCAGATAGAACAAATACCAAGATATTAGAAGCAACTACAACTATAACTAAACATTTTGAATGCAAGCCTCACGAACAGCAGAGCTACAAAACCATGTTAATGACAAAATCAAAAGTTTTGATGAGGCATGGGAGTCAAATGGAACTTGTATTCTAATTTTAGATTACTCATAAGAAATGGGGATAGGCAAAGCCCACCTCAGCAGGCAGCCTTTCTGTAGAAATCTGTCCCTTTATTTCCTATAATTTGTGTTTTCTAACCAAGTTCCCTACTCTACATTGGGCACATCAGATCATATGAACAGCTCTCTATTTTACCAGCTGAAAGGTCTTGTCTGCTATTGTTAACCACAATCCAAAAACCTTTTTCACAATCCCTTCTAATGCAAAGCTGTATCTATGAGAAGTCAAGACCAGTAATTGCCAACCTTTTTCATAGTATCAAAGAAAATCTGATCTTTTCACTTGAAGAAAGACAGTGTCATCCAGGCACTCATAACTTAAGTCAGTGATGTTTGAAAATTGCCATTTTCAGAAGTATTTCTAAAGTCCTATTACTCATCTAAACATGATAATTTAAACCAAAGCCAGATCCCAGCTGCTCAAATCACCACAATTTAAAACAGATCCCGAGACACTACAAAGACATTCTGTATACCACGGGAAAAAAAAAAAAAAAAGCTTATTGTAATCTTAATATTGCTATCCTTTGATATAATCAGTGTGAAAAAAATCTGTTAACAATTAAAGAGCATTCAACCTCAAATGCCTAACAGAAGTTAGCTATGTTCTCATTGCTATGATCAAGAATAAACTGTTATTTAATGAAGACATACATAAGCATCCTAATTTGTAGTTCAGGGTTTATATGTGTATTTAATATAGGAACACTAATTGTTACTAAAGATCAAATAGCCAAAAGTTCTTCACTGTGCTGCTTAGTCACACTTCAAAAGGCACCTTCAGGGCTCTATTTTGACCACAAGAGAAAGGCTGCAACGCCTGTCACAGGACTGTTACCACATTTGTTGAGTTTACCAAGACTATTAACAAGTTTAGCAAGTAGCTTCAAAACACATAAATAGCTATTTTTTTAATTCAGTACTACCCAAAATAAAAATACAGCAGAAGCAATAAGCAAATACTTCAAAAGCTCTAAAAATATATGGAAATAAAGTTGAAATTAACCTTTTAATTGTATTATTTCCCAGCTGCCCAGAGTACACTGGCATTCATAAGGAGTACAAGTGAACAATCACTAAAGTCTCACCTAATTTTTCTCTTGCATCCATTTCTATTTGAACTACTCTTTCACTTTACTCATCATTTTCGAGAATCTAAAAAGCAGAAGTACAGCTTCACTTCACACGGAGCTCATTAGTAGAAAGCATAACCCCAGCAATTTATCTTTAGCTACTCTACAATGGGGCAGACTCAGTCCACCAAAAAGTGGCCTTGAGTGCTGCACAACGTGGCTATTTTGCTGCTCTCCTAGCTCTGAGTTAATCCCTAGAAACCATTTTTAAGAGTGTTTCAGCGTCCAGAACCATTTGCATTTCTCCTTTAGAACGCATTTACAAGCCATTATTGCTAGGATTTTCTATGGGAAATTACTAAAAAATGTCAGTGTGAATTTGAGCAACCATTGCCCAAGTCAAGGCTTAAGCAAGAATGTATGCATAAGTTAATATTTTAACAGGATTGGTATAGAGTGAAAATAGTTTGTTCTAGAGGTATTTTAATCCTAAAAAACCCTCAGATGAATCCACCTAAGTCTGAGTAGATTATTAGGGTAAGTTTGGCTAAAACAAGACTTTGTAACAAATGCCAGGCTAAGTTCCCTGGCTGGGAAGCTTTTTGCAGCACACATTTTAAGCCATTCAATAGCACAATTTGTCCGTGGAAACAGATCAGTTACATTACTAAGAATGCTAAAATCATAGCCACAAAGCAGTAAATATGGTTCCAGGCCATCTTCACTGAGGCATTTTGTGAAATCTTGCACTCAAGATTAAATAGATTTATATTTTGAGATACAGCATGAATGTTTAACAATTAAATAAAAGCCAATTGTGTTTAGAATTAAAACTAGGCTCTAAGCTGTTGATCTGCCAGTAAAGCTATTAATTAGTATAATTACATAGAAAATGAAACTGAGATTCTTAATGTCAGAATATTTTACTAGGCTAAGCAAATAGAAAGAACAAAGAACATATTTAAGTGATTAGACCCTTCTGTTTCATCTTTTCAAATTGCCCCATTTTACTCAATCATATTCACTTCACTGCTTTTATTTTTCATTCTGCATTCAAAGCTAAATATAAGGGGGAAACAATTACACTAAAGGAAAAAAAAATATCCAAACCACCACAAAAAGGTGTGAGTTTGCTTGGTTTGGTTTTTTACAAACATTTTCCAGCAGCTTTGGCCAAAAAAAAAAAAAAAAAAAATCAATTTGCTTTCTAGTAAGACTTACTGGGTCATATCATTTCAGCCCCCCAGCCCCAGAATGAAACTGTCCAGGGCTGTGGGTGATGATGCACTTGCAGACGAGCAGGGAAAAAGCAGCTGCAAATAAAACCAGTAGTGCCTTAAGGACTGAAAACACCTCAAAACCTACAAATGTCTAGTTTGCTATTCCTTCATAGAATCAGATTTCTAAAACATTAATTTCTATCTGATTCAGATGGTCTCAGGTCACGTTGCAGTCAGAACAGGACTGCTTAGCCCCAAACAGTATCAGCCAAGTTCCATTAAGAACAAGAAAGCATCCATTGGTTTTATCCAATAAGGTGTTTGAGTTCACCATTTAAAGGAGAAAAGAGGGGAACAGGGGTCAGGATGAAAAATAAAAATCAAGAGTTTTAACAAAAAAATTGTTGTTAAAAGCAGTCTTATAAATAGGAAGTCTGAAACAGAAACAAAGCTAAACTACTACAACTCCATTAATTACTCTTTTTTCTTCAACCCAGGATAAATATACTCAAGTAAAAAAAAAAAGTAACATTTCAAAAAACCCCAACCAAGTATCCTACAGTTTGATCTTTTAGTTTCTATAGAGCAACAGACCTCAACCAATGAGAATGTAACTGATAATTTTTCATGCATTCCTATGTAAGGCTGTTTCTAGAGGATCTAAGTTAAGCTATGAATATGATCCCCTATTACAAATAAAAACACTGTTATAAATAATATGAGACAGATAAGTTAGAACAGTCTTAACTTAAGCATTTCATTACACCATCTTTTGGTGAAAGCTGACCACAGAAATAAAACATACTTATTGAGCTGCCAGGCACTTTTGTAGCAAAATACAACTCTTTTAACTTACTATCCTTCATTTTTCCTTTTATTATCTGTTGTTGTTGTAAGCATCAGAAATATAAAAGCATTAAGCAATATTTTCAAAACTACTGAATAGATAAGAAAGTATAGGTTAACAAGAACTCTATTAGAGTTATACAATCCCACACTTTACAATACTGCTTAAAAAAAGCCAAAGCAAAAAAAAAAAAAAAAGCCCATAACTTAATATATTTTACTTTAACAAATACGAAGTATTTTAACAGAAGAGAAAGCTTCAAAGAAAAACCAATTACCTTATCTTTCATAGCCACCCACAGCACACACCTAAACTACCACAACTTTAGGGGAAGTCAGGCTCTTTTATAGCAGCCCTGAAACGAGATCCAGGTGAAAGTTATTGATGGTAAAAAGCTAATGACCTCCAGCTGGCACAGCTGATTAAACTTTTTACTCAATTTGATTAGAGATTCACGGTGACAGTGCTAAAGTTATAGTCTAGAATATAGCTGATGATCTGTATGAAATTAAATGTAGTTAAAATTAACGACAATCACTCTGTCCAATTGTTTATTGGGGGGGGGGGGAGCGCAGTCAGGAAAGTTAATTCGAAACATCCCTTTGGTCAAAAGGCAGCTATATGAGTCCATGAGATATTTTTTGCCGTTAATATTTGGTAGCTGTTCCTCGTTTGGCTCCCGGGACGGGGATTCCCGCAATGGCGCAGGAGAGCCGCCAGATGGTGCTGGAGACCAGCAGCAGCAGCCCGGGCAATCCAGGGACTAAAAACCTGGGAAAAACCACCTGTGGCGAAGGGAATGTCAGGTGTGTAACTGAGTGCGTCAGGGGAGCTCTGCCAGCAGTGAGCACATAAAAACCTCACGGGAACTACAATCGTTTGTAATGCGTTTCAGAGAATAGCAATCCTCTGGGTTAGGACTGTAATCCTCTGGGTTAGGATGTATATAAATACCATCCTCTGTTGAGGATGGTATTTATATACATATTTTTATGTCACAAAATGTGGCTTCTAAATATTCGATGCCGCTACGCAAGAGGAGAGTAGCATTTAAATACTGAATTCTCCGTATATCAGGGCAATACATTGGATCTAAACTTGTGTCAACTACATAAATGCAAAATGCAAGGGGAAAAGTAGCCAGGATTCTCACCCACCATTATGTTACAGAGTGGTAATAATGCATTTATAGTGGGTGTGAAAGTCAAGCGACTTTTTGAGATAAATCTAAAAGAATGAAAAGTTAAAATGACTTTTAGTCACTGTACACTCCAGGTTCTATTACATGTGTATTTGATAACCTTGTTCTGGGATTGACTGATCCCCTGAATCACCAGGTATAAGCAAACAAAAAAATGAACTTCCTGAAGTTATCATAAAACTTGCATTGTTATTTTATTGTTTTTAGCAAAATCTTACAATTATGACTTTAACCATGGATATTTGCAAAATATGAAAGATGCATCAAATTTTACTTTTCAAGAATATATTCTACACTGAAGAAAGTATATTTTCACAACTGGGCTACTTGATTACATAAATCCAGAAAACTCATTGTGAGGCTCCTGTCCCATTCACGCAAGCACTAAAAAAAATGTGACCAATCTAAATAAAAGTAATGGAAAAGTTTCAGAAGGGAGCTGCAAACCTGAGAGTTTGTAACTGAAAGAGACTCTCACACCTACTTGATAGATTTTGCAGTGATCCCATGCAGCCACAGAAGGCTATGGTAAGGAAAATGTTAAGTAAAGATATGTTTTGCTACAATGACTGAAATAGTGACATTGAGTGATTTGGATGAGGTCAGTGTCTAATAGTTTAGAGAGGATTAGAAACAGTTACTGGCCCTCAATCTGTTGCTGTAATTACTGAGCTACTTGAGATCCTTGCAGAACTACTCAGGTATTGGTATTACTGCTCTTAGTATTCATGGTAATAAATTAAAAGATACACTCTTCTGGCTTCTGTTTAATGGAAGGTGAAAGTGTCCCACCTCAAAAAGCAAAACAGTTTCAAATTTACCTACTGAAAAATCTGGACAGAGTTAAACCTGGGCTTTTGATGAAGCTGCACTATAAATAAAATAACATGGCTTTAAGTTGTGCAGCTCTATGTGTTCTTAAATAATGAAGAGCAAGAACGTGCAAAGAAACACAAACAAACAAACAAACCAGAAGTTAATGCTCCAGTAAGTTTCTGTTGTGGTGAACCCTGGGTCAGTTGTGCCAAAGTGATGGGTAGTACTCAGCATTTCTCAACAGACTGCTGCAACTCACTTGCTCCGTGTAGCATTTGGGATCTTAAGCAGCGTTAGTAAAACATTTGTCAGCTCGTATGTTACCCTGAGCAATTAGCAGGGAAAGACCAAGAGGGCTTTTTTAACTCATTGGTTTTTGTGCAGATAAAAGTAACAAGCCTCCCCCCTCAGAGGAAAAAAAAACAACCCACCAACACATTTACTTGCTGCAATTAATCCCTTACTTATGTGGAAATCTTGCCTGCTGGTAGATAAGACTCACAAAACATAGATTTCCACTTCCTACAGGGTCAGCAGTACACAGAGTTAATTAAGTTTGGTGATACAAAATGTCAATAAACAAAAGTGAACAAACTACACACTTAGGAAACATTTATGCTTCAGTGGCTACTGGATTTATAGAGTCTCTATAGGGCAGTGGTTGTTGTTGAGGTCAGAATCAGGAGAACAGTCCCTAACTGTAAATTTATAGTTACAATGGCAAGCTAGGGATAAATATAACCTAAGCTGGAAAGAAACATGAAAAGTGACAGTCTTCTCATAGACAAGTGGGACAAAAGTATTTGTTTCCATAAAGCCATATTTACTACAAACAATGGACATAATGACCTTGTCATTCTGTGTTCTTCTTACAGCCTCTTAAAGTGAAATTCAGCTTCACAGCTAAGGAATCCTGATATGTATTAGATATTGTACCACCAGGGAACAATCTGCAGCATTCTGACAAGTTGGTCACTGCACTTGACAAATTGCTAACAGCTTGTTAGCAACCCACGTTTGTGTTTTCTATTCACAAGCTGTAGATATAGTCTGTAAAACTGTCCAAATGATTGCCAGTTCAGCAAGGGGAAGAGAACAGGTCTGCAGATAATGGAATGTTTTAAATAGTGAATTAGTTACTTTGCATCTAAACTCCTAACTCTGTTTTAAGGCTTAAATGGAAATTGTAAGATGAAAATATTACAGAGTTTGCTAAAATACTTCATGTATTAAACATCAGCTATCATAGATGGCAGTGGAACCAAAGAGGAGGAGGCAGCAGCTATTTTAACTCTTTTATAATTTATCAGGCTATGAGGGTGGAGTAACCATGTTCATATTTAGCATTTACAATGTATTTTTTTCCAGATGTACTCACTCACTGTCAAGGGAGTCATATGGATTTGTTAATTAAGTCACTGTTATCCTTATTTTAAAACAAGGGGGGTTGGCTGTGGGTATTTGGAGTGGTTAATCACACAGTGAACGCAGCAGAATCAGGATTAGAACAGGATTGTCTTGTTTCCTGTCCCTGTTTTAATCAACTTGGTAGTCTTGACTGTCTAGACCATTCTGTATTTAATTTTTAATCCCATTTCTATTGAAAAAAGCTAGACTCCCATTTTGATAGAAGAGTAGAGCTAGCATAATTTTGATAGTAGTAGCAGTGTTTTATTGGCTCCCTCTGTCAAATTTTAGACTATGTGCTCTTTCTCCATGCGCCCTTTTTCTTTAGACATCTATTTCTGTCCCAGTTGCTCCAAATAGGATTGTTATCCTCACATCTACTTACAGCCTGTTGTTGAATTTAACCTTCCATTACTTGAAGCAAGTTTCCTTAAAGGCAGAATTTGCTATCATGTATTTCTGTGGCTTTTTATAGGGTTGTCACATCAGGTAGAATAATAAGTACAAAAATATATGAATCTTGCAACTCAGATTAAAAATTTAACTGCTGCTTTTGGGGCAAAAAAAAAGATACCTGTGCTTGAACTCTCAAACAGCCATGGTGAAACACTCTGCTGATAGATTTTGCTCTTCTTTGTGGGTATCACTCAGCTCTTCACCGGCTTAGGAAATCTGTGAATAGTGAACAATTTAGCACTATAAAATCCCTGCTTGGGAATCCTCCCTGGTACAGGAAGCGAGGATGAGTAAAACCGCAGCAAGCTAGGGAAAAAAATGGGAAGTGAGAAGTTACTGACAGCTGTGCTACAAGCACTGAACTTGCTGTATCTTGGGCGGTAAAGCTCCGCGGAAGGTAAGGAAAGGCCGGGCTGAGAAAGCAGGAGGTGGTATTTGCTCAGGGCCAGACAGACCTGTGGGGAGGGCAGAGGGACAGAGCCCACACTTGTCCTTGCTGAGGGCAGAGGGACAGAGCCCACACCTGTCCTTGCTGAGGGAAGAGGGACAGAGGGACAGAGCCCACACCTGTCCTTGCTGAGGGAACAGGGCAGAGGGACAGAGCCCACACCTGTCCTTGCTGAGGGAACAGGGCAGAGGGACAGAGCCCACACTTGTCCTTGCTGAGGGAAGAGGGACAGAGCCCACACTTGTCCTTGCTGAGGGAACAGGGCAGAGGGACAGAGCCCACACTTGTCCTTGCTGAAGGAACAGGACAGAGGGACAGAGCTCACCCTTGGCACACGGAGCACACACTTGAGTGTTCTGCTGCCAACCCCAAATCTCTCCTGCACGGAGGGGGAGTGACGAATCAGCAGGAGAAACGAGAGATTTAACCAGATCCAGGAGTGTGAGTACTCATTCGCAGGGAAGTTATGAAATTTGTAACCGAAAGGCTGATGCCTTTGCTGGAATGTATTAACAGTGTAAAGTTTGACTGATCGCCGAGCCAGCCTTTCTCGTGGTACCACCCAGCTCCCTACTTCGCGCAAACTGGAATAACACACAGAAATCGCTCTCCGCGGTGTGCGAATCGGCGCCCGTGGTCGGGACAAGGCTGTGACAATTAATACCAATGAACGGGGCGGGCACGGCCCTGCGGAGGCACCGAGCGAGCCTTGCGGTGAGCGCGGAGGGTGTGCCGAGGCAGGCTCTCCCTCACGGGAACCCGCCCTGCGCGCGAGAGGGCGGGGCGGATCTCGCGAGACTTGGGCGGCGCCGCGGAGCCCAGTTTGAACGGCGGCGGCGGCCGGTGCGGGGCAGGGCGGTGTGACGGGCTGGAGGGGCGGAGGCGGAGGGGCCGGAGCTGAGCGGAGAGAGGGGCCGGGGCGAGCGGTGGGGGCGGCGGGCGGTGACGGAGCTAGTGGGGTTCGCTCTCTGTGGCGCTGCCGGCCCCCGTTCCCTGCAGCGGGTGGGGCCGTTTGCTGCCCCGCGGCCCCCGGTGGAGCAGGAGGAGCCTTTCCTCGCCGCTGTCGGGGCTCGGTCGGGCCCGGGGAGCGGCCCGGTGTGCAGCGGGTCGGGCCCGGCGGGAGGGAGGGGACAGCCGTGACCCGGCACTGACTCCGCACGGCGCTGTCAGAGGCGGCCCTGCCTGTCTGGTGGCTGAACCATGAGGCTGTAGTGCTGTTTGTCTGTTCTCTGTAGTGCTGACCCACCCGAAAACGTGTCTGTGGGAGGTGATTGGCCCTGGAAGTCTTTCAGCCTGAGTTTGCAACCTGGTAGGCGAAGAAATGGTCTTGTGTAAGTAACTGCAATTGTCGGGGGAATAACTGGGTTAAGGGAGAGAAACTACCCTGGTAATTGTGTTCCTGATCAGAAAGCTGCCCAGGTGCTGCTGGCAGGGTCAGAGCACAGACAGCTGTTACTGCGGCCCTGGGCAATGGAAGTTGAACCGGAAGAACTGAGCTAGAGTGGGAGAAGAAAGTTTGCCTGCCAGGACGGTGCCTTTTGTCTCCTACCCTATCGCTTTTATTCAGGAGTACTTGAATGGTTGAATAATAGAGGTCTGCAGCTCTCAGAATATGTTATAAAACGTTGGAAGATACTTAGCCAAAAACCAGTAGCTCTCTTGTAACTCAGTAGAATAAATGAAGACTGATTTCTGTTATTTCCCCCTCCTGCCTACTCACCTTGCTACCCATTTAATTAATCTTAAAACATTATTTTCAGAGCAATGTATGTGTAGCCTCGTGTATAATATCAAACTTCTGGCAATTATTTCCTTATACAACTTCATGAACAAACCTACCTGGACTTGTTTGATTCATCCAGAATTGACAATGAAAGGCGGAGGATATCTGTGCTCCAAAAGGCATACCTGCTGTTTTCCCTAATAGTGAGCAAGAAACGTGTGAATAGGAAAGCTATTTCTGTTTTTCAACCTACTTCAACTGTAAAGTTAAAAAACTCCCATCAGATTTTTTTCTATTGACTAGTAAATGATTTATTAAGAGCTCAGAGTTCTTTTATGTGAAACTGGAGGAGAAATGCCTTAGAGATTGTAGAAGTAGGAGGGAGTGGGACAAAAATTCCCAAACAATCCTTTAAAATTACAGGTGTACCAGAAGAAGGTGACCCTTCTTCTGAGAGTCACCAAAGAAGGTGTTTCCTTGCCCCAGAGGCCAATTCCAGAGCATCCATCCTTTGGCAGCATTGCATGATCTGGCTGTTTCTAAACTGTCTGACAGCTGCCTGAGATTTGAATAAGATTTGCATTAATGGGGAGGTTAGCTTGTGATCTGCATGTTCATGAGACAGCCAGCAGGGTTAAGCCTCTTCTGAAAAGGGACTGCTGTGGAGAGCTGTGCTGTGATGGCAGCTTAGACTCATCCAGACTAGACAACTGTTGCTCTTTTTATTCTTTTAAAGGTGGAGTTCAAGAATAAGGTCAAGAAATACTTCAATGGGCTTCTGGAGGTGAGTTAAACACATTATTCCTTTAATTTAGTAAGCTAGGAGCTGCCAAATGGCTGTGTTGCCTCTATACTGTTGTCTGATTCGAAAATAAAATAAAACTATTTTTAAAGTTCTTTATATGTAAGTGAACAATGATTCATTTATTCTCTTTACTAATGGAAGCACATGCCAGAAGTTGTTGTTGCCTTTATGCTTGTGTTGCTACATCTTACCTTAAACCCTTCATTATTAAATTGTATGTGGTGTACTTGTCCTTGCCCTAGTATAATACTGTTGATTCTCAATTATGGGTATGCAAAATTCCTGTGTTTCACTGGCTTGTTATAGTATAAGTGCAAAACCAGTATTTCAAGCATTGCAGTGGTTAGAGGTGAAAATTGAAGTTTCGAAGTCTGGCTGTCTAGAGTCTCTTTGTATGCATTAAACCTGGAGAGCAACAAGTGAGGAGAAAATGCAAAAACCAGAATGTGGTAATTTCTCTTTTTTGCATTGGAAAGGAATTGGCACTGTATTGGCACGATATACTTTTGCATGTTAATTATATTCTTTTCTATTAGCATAAGCTGAGTAACTCCACTGGGAGTTATTCTTGTTAAATAAAAGTTAGCAAAAAAATTAAGTATGGATATTGCAACATTCATAAGAAGTGTGTATGTGCCAGTAAGAAATGGCAACAAATCAATTGCTTCTGTGAGAAAAGAAACTAAGAGTTAGGTCTTCAATACAGAATTACTTTAATTCTGAAATTATGTAAAGGTTGTGAACCCTGGCTTTGAAAAATCAACTGCAGATTCTTTTTTTGTGTTTGTGTCTAACTGTTATTTCCTAGTTTCTGAGAAAACTCTTGGCATGTGTTGTTCAGAAGCCCAAGTTGATTAGCATTTTCTGCCTTAATAGGATTTTTTGCAGCAGGCTGATTTAGCAGATTTGGGAGCAAGCAGTCATACAAGATTATGGTGTTAATTTGAATTGATTTTTATTTTTTTTTAATATTTGGTTTGTTGGATTTACTTTGACTAACTTCTTGGCAAAATTCACCTTTTGTCTTCTTTTATACTCTGAAGTTAGAAAAGGATGAATTTTCTGAAACGTGACAAGGAGATGATTATTTATAAATATGTTGCCTGCAGCAAGTAAATTTTGAAATAAAAATCAGTAAAGAAAGATTCCATTAAGCACTTCAATGAATTTAAAGCCTTGTGTAAAATTCCATGTATTGTAACAGGATTTCTATTTTTGACTCTATATCCCACATAATGTTATTAGGAGTACACTGTCCTGCTAATGCAGCTGCCTATTCCAACCTTAAGTGTTATTTGTGTACACAAGAAATGCTACCCTTGGTGTGGCTTGGTTAATGATGCAAAGAAAATAGTGTCAGCCATGTGCATAGCAGTGCTTTTCCAAGGTTATTTAATTGCCTTCTCTGGTAATTGGCAAGAGAGCTCTGTCCTAGATTAACGCTGGTTGTGGTGTACAGAGAAGCCAGGCTGGGTACACAGGGGTGCCTTTGCTTGCTAGACATAATCAAGAATAAGGCAGTAACCATGGTTATGAAGAAATAGCTGTTATTTTACTATTCACAGGTCTGCTTGTGGCCTGTCTTTGTGTGTGTGTGTCTTGTATTCATGTGAAAATAAAACATTCCATCCTGGATAAGAATGGAAATCCAATAACTTCTTTCGCA
Source organism: Entomyzon cyanotis (assembly GCA_024500445.1). Lineage (NCBI taxonomy): Eukaryota > Metazoa > Chordata > Aves > Passeriformes > Meliphagidae > Entomyzon > Entomyzon cyanotis. The sequence continues at coordinate 1,972,533 of JAKEPQ010000668.1, forward strand.
TAACTATTCTAATTTATGGCAATATATTTTTTAATCATTTTGTATTTGCAGTGTTGAATAAAACAAAGGAAGAAAAATGGAGGCAGAGACAGAGACCATTTTACATCTCAAGCAGCAACTCAAGGAAGCGGAGAACGAGCGAAGAAAGGCAGCACAGTATGGTTTGCATTTACTGGAGTCCCAAAGTGAGGTTCAAAATCAGTTGGATCAAACACGCCGTGAATTGACTGAGAAAACTGAGGTGATGACTGCCTGTTCTACTCAAAGTTCTAAACAAGAACTTTGTTTTAAGTATTTTTTGAAAGGCATAGGTGTTTTCAGTGCCTTCTAGCATCTAGATTAATTTTAATAAACCTCTAAGTAGTTGTAGAGAGGGCTCTTTTCTCTGCTTTAAGACATTGAGCATAATTGTGTCTAACTGGGACAGGGTTTCGTAGCTAATTATGCATCAAGTGTTCAGTACCATGTAAGACTAATTGCCTTTAATGTAAAATGAATGCTAAATGCTAAAGTAAATTTGCTTCAGAGCATGTGTTTTGCCTCTGTTTAGCAATTCATTTGTGTATGCTCTCCCAGTCAGCTTTATATCACTTAAAAGCTGTGAGAAGAATGCTAGCAGCAAGACTGTAAAATTGATTTCTTCTGTAATGAAGTTTTCAAATTTTCCAAATACCCAGGGGTACTGAACTTATTACCACATTTCTTTGCAGCTCAGGAAAAAGAGTAGTATAGTGCTGAATTATAGAGGTATTATTTAGTTAACCAGTTTTCTTCTTACGGGCTGTTCAGGAAAATTACAACTAGGAAAATCTCTTCCACTTTTCATAAAGAATTTAATTTTCATGTTTGTATTCAGCCAGCCCATTTTTCAGATAAATAATTTATCTTCATTTAGTCTGTTTCTGGTTGTGCATCCATCCCTTCTCCTGGGATAGAGCTAAAATGTTTGTTTTGTAGCAGCTGGAGGGTTGCAGCACCCTGCTGTTCAGAATGAACAGAATTTTTTTATTCTGGTCAGTTCACCATTAGTAAGCTCTGTGTGAGAGGCAGTGAAGGACAAGTGATAAGGAATCCAGGGCAGGATCATGGCTTGGTGCTGCCCAGCAGAGATGGCAGTTACTGAGCTGTCAAGCTGCTCGCACAGACTGTGATCCTGTGTGAGAGGCTGGAGCCAAGTTAGGGTCTCTACGAGCCAGATCAGTTGGTAACTCAGATTCCAGGGGTGGAGGGAAGGAATTGTGTGCTTTCATACAGCAGAATAACATCTTGTGAGGGAACTGTGCTTACCCAACAGATTTTTTTTGAGCTTTTGAATCTCTGGCTCTCCTCTGTGCAATCTGAGAGCCAAAGCAGTTACTATGAACACAAGTGTGATTTCTACCAGCAGGCACAAAGAAAAAAAAGCCTTTCAGAAAGCTCTGTGTACTCTTCTGTACAAGAGTGCAAGCAAGTTCTGCTAGAATGTTGTTGTTCTTGGCTCTGGTCAGCAGTGCACTCCCAAACCTGGCCTGTGCACAGTCTTTATCTTTGTGTTAAAGCTCCTGCCCTGGGTATTTGAGAGCTAAGCCTTGATAAGCTGTGTCTAGGCCACAGAGGTCAGTTAGATACCTGACAGCTTTTGGTTTTTTATTTAGTTCTGGTTTGTGTCTCAAGAGTCACATAACTTTTCAAAGGAAAAAAACTTGCATATTTGATTTGCCTTCCTCATTACCTCTTTTGCTTTCAAGACTCTTTTTTTTGTTTTGTTTTTGTTTTCTTTAATTGCTGTCTGAATGGAAGAGTAAAATGAAGCTGCCCTTCATAATTAGCTAACATGCAATCAAGCATAGATGGAAGCTGTTTAAAAAACAGTTCTTCAGTCTAAAAGGGTTGATGGGATTTAATACGAAACAGACAATTTAGCTCTCTTAAAAAAACCATTGAATTCAGCTGTTCTGCTTGATGGACTGTAGCAATTTTTAGCATAATTGGGTTCTGTGGTGGTGGAAAGGGCATATAAACTCTGGCTAAATCTGTGACACTTGCAGAAAAGATACCCACACCCTTCATGTAGGGTGCAGAGAAATACAGAGTTTCCAGGAAGAGGAGGATATTGCACAATCAAATTATAATCATAACATTTATAAATGATAACATTTTAGAGCAGCTTTTTTTTTAAACATGGGTATTACAACTCTAATTGGCGCTCCGAACAAAAGACTGAATGAGCTACAAGCATCTTGGTTCTGAGCCTGTGCTTTTTCATAAATGCTTAGGGAACAATGTACAATTACATCTAGATTTATTAGTGTGTTATTTCTTTCAGAAATTTGAACAAGAGAAGTACACTCTACAGAGAGAAATTGAACTCAAGAATCGAATGTTGGAAAGCTTGAATTTTGAGTGTGATTCCCTTAAGCAACAGCAAAATGTGCAACTGGATAAACAGAAAGAACAGCTTGACAGAGCCTATGGACAAGAAATCAGTGACCTTAAAAACAAGGTTTGGAAACTAATACATAGCTAAGAGGTTGTTATTACCACTTTAGATACTATATGTTTAACTTATAATTGCACTCTTAACTACAAAAAAAATAGTTACAGTGCGTAGGAGCTTGGTTGGATGGTTTTTAAAAAACATCTCTGTATTTGTGAATTACATTAAATTTCAATGCTTATTTTTAAAAGCTTACTCTTGTGTTTCCAAGACATTTTCTGTAATTGGAACAGTCAGAAGTATTGTGCTTTTCAAGAATTTCTTATGAAATGATACTACTTAGTTGTCAACTGTTTTTAAGTTGGAGAACCTGAAAGCAGAACTAGATGAAACCAGACTCTCAGAGAAACAGCTGAGACACAAAGTGGACCATCAGAAAGAAATAATTGCTGCCAAATCAGAAGAACTGCGTATGATGTCTGAGCGTGTCCATGAGACCATGTCTTCAGAAATGCTCAACCTTCAGATAGAGCTCACTGAACTACAGAATGAGAAGGTGTGTGAGTAGCACTGAATCATTAGTAATGTAGCCTTGTTGAAGATGAAGTTCTGCCCTTTTGCTTGTTTCACTTTTAGGTGTGTTGTCTCTAGTATCATGTTAGGATTGACTTTTATTCAGTGTGCACAGCAAAATATAACAGCCTTATAGCTAGGCTTTAATATCCTCTCTTCTTCAAGATAATATTTTGTATTAATACTAATTACTACAAACAAATGTATTTGGTTTACTTGGGCCTGCTTGTCTTCCAATTGTTTTAAATAATTTTTATTTCATACTTGTTTGTTTAGGCCAAAGATGAAGAAAAGCTGAATGAGCTGCAGTGCAGCAAAGAACAGTTAGAACTCATGAACAGTAACTTACGGAACCAGCTGGAGCGGCTGCAGGGAGAAAAAGAGGAGAGGGAGAAAGAAGTTGTCTTCTACTGTAATGCATTAGAGGTATTCTCCTAATTTTATTTGACAGTGGTAGATAATCCCCAAATTTCACAAGTTGTGTTGCCAGCGTTTTGGTGAAATAGGAGTTTTGAGGAGTTGTGAGGAGAGAGGGGAAAGAGAAGGATGATGGTTGGTCATGGTTGGTGTTGCCTGCTGGTAAATGCTCTCTATTGGCTTTTTTTGTGGCAGCTGTGAAAGGAGAGCCTTTGCATGTCACTGTTCTGCCTCTGGGGGACCTTCTCACAGGTCACTGGCAGAATTCTCATTTTTATTTCAAATTTCTACTGAAGGGCTTGGAAAATCTTGTACGGGGAGTAGAGTATTTGTGACTGATCAACACAGCAAGGAGAGTAGCCTGAATGCTGTGAATTGAGTTGACAAACATCAAAGCTTACCCTTAAAGGCTTTTAGTTGTGCTCTTGTCCTGAAGAACAAGTGGAATATTAAGTGTTTTAGCAGAATGAAAATAGTTTGTCTCTTAGCTGTACATACAGTTCTAGTAACTAAGTACTTCAGTACAATATAATCTCTGCTAAAGTATAGGAAATGAAAAAGAGTTAAAGCTATCTGGTTAAATTCATGCATGCAGTACATCAGATGCTTAAATGACCAATATCCTCTTTGCTTTAATCTAGAAAGCTCGGGAGGCTAATCAGGAGCTTCGGGTTCAGCTGGATCATGCAGTGCAACAATCTTTGGACCCTACAAGTAAAGGCAATTCTCTCTTTGCTGAGGTACAGCTATGTCACAGATGCTTGACAATGTACACAGGCCAGAAGTATTTTCAGTTTTTTCTTACATTGTATTGAAAATATGAGAGTATCTGTACCTGATCTGGCCAGCACGTATATCTAAGTCCTCAGATATAACTTCAGTGTTGATCTGACATGTGTTAAACCATTTTATGTTCTCTCTGAAGATAAGGAATCACTTTAAGTTATCTGACTATCAAGTCATAAGTTGTGACTGAGGGTTCATGATGGTTCTGTCTGCAGCTCTTGATTCTAAGTAGTTTTGTTCAGCTGATAAAACTTCCTTTAATGCAGAAGACAGTATGTGAAATACTGAAAGATGTCTTACAAACTTACTGAAAAATGTCTGGATGTTTGACCGTTTGGGAGGGTTTTGGAATTAGTTTTTGAGAAGTTCAGCTGCTGTTAATTGCATAGGGAGGCATCATGTTTCATGACAGCATTCAGGGAATGGGTGAAGTTGGGAAACAGTTCAGATTTTTTTAAACTGTTTGTTCTGTTGCCAGTGGACAAAACTATTCTACAGCAACACTGAAGGATACGAAATCTGACTTTGTTTTGATATCAAAAAACCAAAAATCTGTTGCATTTCACTGATTGGGCTTCAGTGGCACTGTCTACTCACCTCTATTGCAGGGGGAATGACAGTAGCCTGTATATTCAGGTACTGTTGCTGGAAAAGCGCTATTTGCAGACTGAACACCAATTGCTAAGCAACATGTCCTTATCAAACTCATCATCCAAGTGACAGCAAGTGTTGTAATTTCACAGTAATAATTGTTCGCAATATTCTGTAGGTGGAGGACCGTAGGGCAGAAATGGAACGACAGCTGATCAGTGTGAAAGTAAAATATCAGTCCCTACAAAAACAGCATGCATTCAGTAGAGAACAATTGCAAAGAATGAAGGTATGATGATTCCTGTAATACTCCAGGGTATCCTTGGGTCTGATAAGGCACTGCTTTAATGCACCAGCTAGGGGATTTGTTATTGTTAAAACATTACAGTAGTTGGGGGCGGAGGGAGATGGGAGAGAAAATAAGTGAGATGATGTTGTGCTGTTTGACTGCTGTGGTACAACAGCATCCACGATACAGTGAAGGCACCATGTTTGCTTAATTAGGCAGTAGTTGTCTAATGGATAAAAGTAAAACACAACTCCTGTCAGTCAAACTAGCATTCCGTTAGTCTTTCTTGTTTCTTCTTTTGTCTAATTCTTGTGCTACATGAATCAAGTACTCGTGCATTAACTGTGGTTGTCAGGAATGAGCATAAAGAAAAGGACAGGCTTTTACCCCATCACACTGTAGGTTTTTGGGGTTTTTTCACCTCTGTGTTGCTTTCTTGTCTTTGTCCATATTTTTTTCTTGTTTTTCCTTCTTTTTGATGTAAGAATAAGTCATAACTTTCGTCATAACTCTTGAAGTTAGACAACACTCCTGTAGGATGGGAGCCTGTTGGTTAATATTGTTGAGGACTCGTTATCAGAAGCTGATGTACAACATAATGCTGCAGAGCTGCCAACCTTTTTCTTGTTGGTCTCATGATTTTTCCAATGCTAAAGTGGAACTTTTCAGTTTGATCAACTACTTTGTCATGCAGTTTGAGGAGAGTGCTTAAACATCAGGAGTGATGATCATGTGTTGCACTGAAGACATAGGTTTGTGTTACCAAGCTTTTGTGGAGTAGGTGGAAAATAATTCAAACAACAGTCTTAAAGGAGAAGAAAAAACCTGATACAGCAAAAGATTTGACTGAGGAAAGTGATTGGGTAGGATCAGTTCCTTTGGACGTTTTCCCCTTGTAGTACAGGGTAATTCAGTCATGCTGATTAAATGGTATTAAAAACACACCTAATACTAAAAGTACCAAAAATGGAGGCAAATTGGTATTCCAGTACTCCTGCTTAATGCTTTTATTTGAAATTTGTTTTTACTCAAAATTTCTTCTACTAGCATTGGAGAGAGGTAGTTTGTTACGACAGCTGTTTTGCTTTAGCTGCTGCCTTAAGATCCCTGTTAGCATCCTCTGTGTTGTGCTGCACTGTGATGCTGCCAATTAAAGCTCAGTCTGTGGGCAGCTGATCTCTGCATTCACAGCTGATTCCCCCTGGAGAGGTAACTGCTGCTGCAGCTTTAGTTGAAGAATCTTTGTGGTATTTACTGGTAAATCCTGAGGATCTGACTCCTGAGCAGAATGTACATGGCACTCCTGGGAATGTTTTACCACCTCTAGTGTATTTTTCCCAGTCCAGAGCATCCCTTTTAGTTTCTTAACATTCCTGTTCTCTGTTATGTAGATCAGCTGCAATTTGTAATTCTGGCAGTTAGCAGGAGGGCTTTTAAGTGAAAAGGGAAAAGGTAGGGTGTCTGTGCTTGGGAACTGTACAGACAGTTTTAGTCAGCCAGTGAGGGGGAGATTACAGTTGTGCCTCCCTTACATCCTGTAGAAGCTCTGAAGAGATAATTGAATCTTCCATTAGCTCTAATTTGTGTACAGAATCATCAATACCCTTCACCTGACATAGGATCTTCTATAGGGTAAATGCTCCTCTCGCTTCCTCTCTGTAGTCTAATTTTTTCACTTGCTCCTTTCCCTGTGTTAGCATCCTCTGTGTTTCTCCCTGTGTTACCTTATCCATACTGACTAGACTGATAAAAATGCCTCAGTTTTCACTAATACCTTGTGAAGTCTTTTATTTCTTGTATTTCATGTTATTTAAATGTCTAATGTATCACCTGTAACTGAATGTTTAAAGACCTTTGTACTTAAATATTATGTGAACACCAAGAGAATTACTGTTCTAACTGCATATAACTTCTCCTTTGGAATGATGGAGGATGTTCTTTTGCTTGAAAGGATGTATTCCACTGGAGGAGCAGAAAAAGCTGAAATTCTTGTGTATTGTAGAAGGCAAACATGGTGGTGTTATACCTCAAAATCAGAAATGAAAAAAAGGGGGGGATTAAACCTGTGGGTTTTCCTAAGTGGTTTCTTGAGATACAGGCCAGGCTTATTTCTCAGAGCTAAAATGCAACTGGGTTTTGGTTGCCTTGGTGTTTATGTTTGGATGTGGCATGCTGTGTGTGTCCTTAGCAGTGTATTTATGTGTTCCTTAGCCAACACAGAGATGAGTGTGACCCCTCAGGACTGCACTGTTGTGTAAGATATCAGCTGTCCTCATAACTTATGGTGTCTATGATGATAATTGCTAAAATTATGTGGTGAAGACTGAGTTTAAGCATCCAGTGCACTTCTGTATTCAGGTTTAGAATTAAAAAGGTTGAGTACCCAAATAGTTCTGGGTAAGAGGCTGGAATTTTCAGTCACTAATCCAAGTACTTGTTGTAAATATTTTTTTTCCTTTTTTCCAGCTGCAAATGGCTACCCTGCTACAGCTGAAAGGCTCCCAGGCAGAATTTGATCAGCTGGAACGTTTACAGTCAATGTTGGAGCAAAAGAATGGTGAAATAGAAGATCTTCTTATGAAAGTGAGGCAGCTAGAAAAATTCAAGGTATGTGGTTTTTAATTAAGTAGAAAACTGTAATTGGAAGCTAAAACATGAGAAGAGCCATGAAAACTGTCTGAACTCCAAGCTCTGGTTTGAAAAGCAATCCAAAAGCAACTCATATCTTTATTTGGCCCAAGTTGTTTTATTTTACAGTTGGAGAACAGAGACTTCTGAAGCGCAGAGAAGCAGAAAATTCTACACCACCCAACACCTAGGTTGAAGAAACAATTTTTTTGTGGGTTCCTGTGTGAAGCACCTTCATATCTTATGTAGTTACTTACAGCATTTCAATCAGTTACTTGGTCAGAGTTCACTGAACTCTGACATCCAATTTTTCTCTTGGAAGGTGTAGCCATTTGGCACTGTTACTGTGTGTACTTAGGCTTTAGCCTTTTTTAGTGTCTCAGATCTGTTGAATTTCCTGGGTATTTATTTTCTTGATGTGTCTTAATTCTGCAGTTGAAGCATGCTCTTTTCTAGCAAAACTGAATTGCTTAACTATCCTTGTGAGGCAGTTTTTTCAGTCCTCTTATGCCACTTGAATACATCTTGTCAATATTTTGAAAAGTGAGAAATACTTGAGGACTCCTCTATGTACCAGTGTAAGGCTGCAGTATTTCACTCTGTAAACACACAAACATCAGTAGCATTTCTTAATTGTTTCATCTTTCTTGACTTGTTTGGCCTTTTCTTACCACAGCTCTGGAATGTAAACTGAGGTGTATTAGCTTGTGCAGCAGGATTATGCTTTCCAGGATAACCTCCTGTATTCTGTATTAACCCAAGTGGTGTGAAGCCAGGCTTGACCCATTTTAGCAGTAATTGAGGAGGCCTGATTGTTTTACCGGTTTTGTCATGTTTAAGCTTGGGCTGTACTTATTTCTGTCTCTAGGCCATAAATAGTGTTAGGAAGTTGAATGATTCCAGTAAGCATCAAAAGTATCTGCAGTCAGTGAGTGACAGAGGCCTGTGAGGTCTGGGGGACAGGATTAAGCCTGATTAAACCTGAATACTGCTTGTTCAGAGAAAAATCTAAACAAAAACCCCAGTGTCTCATGTTGCTGCATTTACAGCATCTTTACCATGAACCAACTTCCTCATCTGAAATATATAATTGATTTTGAGATTTTGACTGTTGATTAGCACAGCTTGTATTCTTTTGAGGTGCAGCTGCTGAAGCGAAGAAATAAATGCTGAAAAAATTTCCTGTGGGTTAACTAAATACCCTGTATTTTCAAGTAAAAAGCAAGAAAGCTGTTCTGCAGTGCTACTTGCAAACCTTCTGGAGTTGAGATAACTTACTTTTTTGCTTTCTTCAGTGAATGAGAGAGAGCTGTCAGTTTCAGTGCTATTTGACATTTGTAACAAATGAGAAAGTACTCAGAGCAGCTAAATTTTATCTTCTGTGTGTAAATCCCTCTGTGATGAGGAATTAGATTTCCACAGAAATGCATGGAAAATGTCTCCTTATAGCTAAGCTAATGTGCTTCTGAAAGGTCACAGCTTGACAAGCTGACATTTTTTCTTTATCAGAGTTTATATGAGAATATGGAAGAGTCCAGACCTGCTAATAGCGCAAAAGGAAGTGATTCTGAAAATGGTTACTATGCAGATTTACTGCAAATTAAACTTGACAACTCCAAGTAAGTACTTAAATCCTGAGGCCTAGAAGTTGTTGTAGGAGGGTTATCTTCTTGTTTTTCTCCTCCCTCTTTTGTTAGTGTTTGTATGCACTGACTGTATGTGCAGACTTGTTGTCTTGTTCTTGTTGCATTTTTTAATGCTGTGGAACCAACCTGACTTCATTATAGGACTGAGCGTTGTTTTGTTTGTAGTTTCAGTTACGTTTTCAAAGATAGCAGCCAGAACTATTGTATATTATTACTGCTTTTTTCCAGAAATGTTGTCACTACTCCTAGATACAGGACAATTGAGAACTTTAATCTATTAAAAGTTAATCTGTAAGGAAGCTGTATGAAGATTCTTAGTCTTTAGGCTGTTTATGTTCCTTTCTCTTACAAAAAGAGAGAGATAATAGCACTTGAAATGTTTTATAGAACAAAAAAAGCTTGATTTTTTTTTTTTTTTTTTTTCTACCAGTGTATTAAATACAAATTTAAGGTGAAATTATTGAGTGCTTAGTTGTCTTTAAACCTGCTGCTTTACTTAAAAAAACCCAAAAACCAGAACAATCCAAGTTTGACTGTTTTTTTTTTTTTTTTTTTTATAACTTTCCTCCCACCCCAGCAAGGAAACAGAAACATTGAAAAATGAGCTGTCCCTGCAGAGAATGAAAGCTCTGTATGAGAGCCAAAGGGTCCTGGAATTTGAAAGGAAACTCTTCACAAATGAGAGGCATTTGCAAGCTTCTCAGAGTGAGAATATGAGGTTGCGAGTTATGGTGGATGAGCTAAAAATGAAATATGAACCTGAAGGTAAATACTTCTTTTCTATCTGGGAAAATACAAATATCTGATCTTCTCAGCCTTTAGCAATGGAGTGACATCAAACAGGAAGACATTGCTTTAGTTCCTGAATAAACCAATGCTTAAATAGCTGCCTTTCTGATAATAACCTGTCAAAAACCTGCTGAGCTGAAGTAGAAAAGCCCTACCTTGCTCAAAGACCTCACTTGAATACATGAACACTGACTTGAGAAGACTAAACAGTACAGTTTTACAGTTACAAATGACACTGTTGAGAGGCTTTATAGAGCACAGATAGATAACCATACTCAGGTGGGTGGAAACAAATCTCAGGTGTTTCCCATAATAGCTGCAGGCTCTTTGTGTTGATGAGAAGCCTGGGCTGTCTGGATGTAGGCAGCTGATAGGAGCTTTCTAATAAGGTGCAAAGCATTTACAGGGAAAGTGGTTTTAGTAGCTCAAGTTAATATGAAATAAGTTTTGACTACAGAGGCCCACCTGAAAAAGAGCTGATAGCTGAGTATGTGCAAAGCAAGGCAGCTGTAGACTGTGGAGTAAAATGATTCTATTTAAACTGAGAGAGAGCAGGTTTAGATGAGATGTTAGGAAGAAAATTCCCTGTGAGGGTGGTGAGGCCCTAGCACAGGGTGCCCAGAGAAGCTGTGGCTGCCCCTGGATCCCTGGCAGTGTCCCAGGCCAGGTTGGACAGGGCTTGGAGCAACCTGGGCCTAGTGGAATGTGTCCCTGCCCATGGCAAGGGCTGGAACAAGATGAGCTTTAAGGTCCCTTCCAACCCAAACCATTCTGTGATTCCATGAATGGGGAACCAGATAGCTAAATGGGTTTTGTCCATACCCAAAGGCTTTAACTTCAAAATGCTATTTGTGGAAGCTTACCTCAGTAGCCTGTAGTTCAGAACATTTAATTTCAAGCCTTGCTGGAAAGACAGAGTGGAGTCTGAGGAGAGAGAAGTTGGTTTTTTTTCAAGCTAACTTCTGTTGGGATTGTTAGATTATATGAAGAGGCATTCTTTAGGCAAACTAAGTGGTCTAATAAGAATTATTCCAATGTCTTTAGTCATATGAAATGTTCTTTTTTAGTTTTATTATGAACATGTTGGTGGGCAAGTCATCTCCAGCCTCTCTTTTGTACCAAAAGTATATTCCTTTTTTCCTTAGAATTACTTAAAGGTCCTAAAATTAAAAAGAAGAGGGAGCGAATTCCAGTGGACACTACTTGTGAATACTTAGACAGCAAAAATACTTCAGTGAAAGAAATTGCTCTCACTCAATTGCCAAGTAAGGAAGGAAAAAAGATGACTCCCAAGAACTTGGAGCAGAGTGATGCTTCTCCAAAAAAACAGCTTTTCCATGCATCCCCACTAAATACAGCTCTCCAGGCAATACGGAACATTGTTGAACCTGAAAGAGAAAAAAAAGAGTTAAAATTCAAGATGAGCATCATGTTGCCTTTACTTCAAATAGCAGAAGTGGAAACAATTCCTTGGCTCCAGCTGCTCCCAGGTCAGTGTCAGCTTCTGTCTCTGGTCAAGGCAATCAGCACAGACCTGCATCTCTTTTCTTTCGCTGCATGAACTGTGCTCTCCACTTCTTTATCTATTTCCTCAGTGTCGCATGCAGTGTCATTCCTCAGCTCCGGCTGCCTACACTGAACCTCTCACTGCCTTTTAGAAGGACTAAAATGCTGACTCATAAAAAAGACTCTTGAAAGTCTCTGAAATAACTCCCATTGCTTGAAGACATTTAAGGTGTGCAGGTAGCGTGACAGCTCACTTGGTTTGCTCCAGCATGAGAAACTTTGTGTTCTTGGTCCCTTCAAAACTGTCACACATGTGTGTTACAGCTCAAGGTAGAAAAGGCAGTAGGAATCATGCTCCAGTTTAATACCTAATTTCAGCCCCCAGCAACTTCCAGATTTAGCTAAAAGTCTGAAACTTACTTATGTAATTCTTGACCTGAACTGTGTTAACTTTCATCGTCCAAGATAATAGAGAATTAATTAGCTATCTCTGTTGTCAGACAAATGACTTGCAAAATCTGGATGCACAATAGCTGGAAGCACAACTGCCAAATTAAGATGAAATTTTTCCCCTGAACTGAGAATTGAAGTTACTTTTTGCTAGATGGTAAAGTAACTGAGAAATAGTCATTATCTCCAGCTTTTTTATCCTGGTAAAAAGAATGCTGACTTTGTTTTTCTACTTTTTCAACTTATGCCTTTTGTATTCAGTTCATAATCTCTGTAAACACATTTGTGTGTTTGGGGGTAGAGAAAGTCTAGGCTAGTCTAGATGTTTTGAGCTTGCAACATGCTAGTGTCTGCTAGAAGAAATAGCCAAAGTTAATGGCATTCAGGAGTAATTGGATTGATGTTTTGACTCTTAGATCAATTACTCAAGGTTGCATGGATGTAATTAACAGACTTGAAGTAACCAAACACTGCAGTCTTCCGAAACTGTGGAGAGAATATGGCAGTTTTAGCAGCTGGGTTAAAATGCGCAGGGACTCTTAGGAGAGAAGATCAGGAAGGTCAGATGTGGGTGAAAGTGGAAAGATTGGGATAATTCAGTGATGGTACTGTGTTTTGATAATGTCCTCTCCACATAAAGGAACACGCAGAATACAACCTAGTCAGAAAAGCTTAACTTACTTCCTCATATTGTTTTTAGAAAAGAAGATATAGTCTGCTACCAGGAAGTTGTTGAAAATAGTTTATGTGAACTGAAGGGGGAAACCTGCTGGAGAGGGGATGAGGAGTGGAAATGATTCATGGAGTTGGTGTTGGAAAGCAGAGAGATTAGAAAAAGTGGAAGAGGAAGATGAGACCATAGTTCAGAGAGAGGTGTCTAATCTTGTGCCCATTGCTGATGGTTCAAATAAGGAACAAAACGTAAAAAATACTTAAAATATAAAAACCACCAACACAATTAAGCTGTCACAAAATTCTGTATAAGCTGTTAAGCTTTTTTCAATGGTGGTATGAGCCTGTAAAAGGCAAATCCAGGCAGAAAGTTCTGTTTGTTTCTGATTGTGTTAATGAACTACTAAAACCTGAAGTTATGATGTTAAGGTAACATTAAGGATTTACTTAATGCTGATCTGCTATAATGTATTATGAAATGGGAAGTCATGTTAAAGTCTGAGTATTTGAGAAGCTGGATTTCTAAACACTGAATCTCTGGGCTGTTTGGTGATGGATGTGGCTGAACCTTGGGCATGAAAAATATTGACAGATTGATCAGAAGTGTGGACCTGAAAAGCGAGAGTTCGGGGGAGGAAAAAATAAGGGTGGATAATTGTCAGTGTTTCACCTTGTGTTAATTAAAATAGGATGCTCCAGCTGAAAAGGCTGTTGCGGTCATTGGGGATTGGTTTTGTGCCTGCAATAGATTTGTGCAGTAAATGGAGCTGACATTGGCCCATGAATTGTGGGAGAAAAGAGCCACTGCAGCTGTGAAAGAGCTGCAAGCTTCATTTCTAGAAAGTGGTGTTTGGAATCTGTGTCAGCTCAGCTCAGGAGGCAATGAGGAAGTGGTCAGAAGTGATGTGTGTGTGCTTGTGGAGGTGACAAACTCCCTTGTGGGAAGAGACTTTCTGGCTGAGGTGATTTAACAAGGTACAGCTGGATAATCTCAACCAGCACCTGTATCTGCAGGGATGTCTGTGTCCTTACAGAGGTCTGCAGCAAGCACTGGAGCAGCTCATTAAGTGATGGTACTGATTAGGTTATGAATAAGAGTGTTGAGACTAAAGATTTAAATATTCAAGTGATTATTAATGGCTACTGAAATTCTGGCAATGCAAAGGTTATGTGCAGTGATATCTTTTCTTTGGCTAAGTGGTCAATAAAAAGATACATTTCTGTACTGAAATGTTCTTCCCTTCTGAAACTGAAATAGCAAATTCTGCTGCACAATTTATTTTGCATTTAGGTTTGTGGTTGTTTGCTTGAGTTTGATCTGAAGAAGAGCTTGGGTGCCTAAGAGCTTATTTGCTCCCTTAAATTATTTAGTTGGATTACATGTACCAAACCTACTTCCCTTGGGCTATGTCCAATTGCCTGTGGCCATTTGGCTCAGCAGGAGATCTGGATAACTAATAATGCTCTTTGGGGTTTTAGGCATGCCCTCAGCCTTGGGAAGTGAAGCCCCACCTGATGAGGCAAGTTCATCTTCCTTAAATGGGTAGAAGGAGCCTCAATTTTATCTCAGTTTTGCAGTCTATACAGTCAAAGCTTGGTAGAATCATGTCATAGTTTCACAAGCGTTTGCCTAAAGTGGAGGTATTTAATCATTGTCCGTTGTTTCTGATCATTTCCCTGTGCTAACACCTGATGAACCAGGCCAGTGCCCTAAGGGATGCTCTGAGTGCTGCCAGCTGTCCATCAGCTGCTCCCCTTCCTCTCTTCCACAGGATAAATGAGAGCCTTAGCTGGAAAAAGCTTGTGGGTAGAGATAAAAATCTCAGAGGTCAGTTGGTCCTGGGCAAACCAGACTTGGGGAGGATTAACTCCTTACCAAGTAAAGACCGTGGGGCAGTGAGAAAGAAAACTGCCCCAGCCCTTCTTCCCAAGCTCAGCTTCACTCCCTCAGCCTGGATCCTATATCCTCCTCACCAAGAGGCACAGGGTGAATTTAATTTCTAGTTGTGACATTATATGCTAAGAGAACTACCTATTATTTTAACATGGCAACATTTTGTATAAATCCAGTTGTGCTGCTTTGGGACATAATTTGAGTCAATGTGGCTTTTATTTGGTCTTTTGGTTTGTTTGAGTTCTTTCTGCATGTTTATGGGGAGTCTTTGTTGGCAATTTTGACCACTAGAGTAGTGCTTTTGGTGGCATGTACAGCATGTGCTGATGAATAAGCATAGAGTTTGTGCTGCTGTATAAAGTGATGTTTAATTTGGAACTTCATTTTCCATCTTGTCTTTTTTTTCTGAATATAATCATGTGTAACAGTCATTGGGGCTGTGGGTGATTTGATTGGGTAAAATATCACTATTCATCAATTGTTCTAATGGCATATTTGCATGTTCAGTAAGTTAAAAACAAGATTTAGGCATCTGAGCACAATCTGATGTTTTGGTTTCAGAATTGTCTTTAACAGCAGTGAGACAGTTTTATCCCCATTTATATCCATAGCAGAATTAAAACCTGACAGTGGACAAATGATGTAATTCAGAGCCTGAAGATAAATCTTCCCTCAAGATATTCAAGCACTGAGCTAAAGGCAATCATAGTATAGAGCTAGGTTGAAACTAGCATATTGTTTTAAGGGTAGTTTTTTGGGTGGTGTAAAAGCAAGAAGCTTTACTTCATCCTGTCTGTATGATCTTGCTCAGACTTCTCACTTGGAGTTGTGTGTTTGGGGACTGGATCTCCTGTCTGTGCATGACAGCCACTGGTGGCTTTGAAGGCTGATCTCAGCCACTTTACACATTCAGTAACCTTTCTTACCCAAAATTGCAGCAGATGAGGTGTGGGGGGAAAGCTTTAAGTGCTGACATGTGATTAGGACTGATACAAAAATGCTTTGGTCTCACTTCCTCCTTAAACCCTGCTTGCTCTGTCTTTGTATATGGATGGTCTTGTATGCCAGTTGGCTTGTTGATTTTGCCTAAAATTCTTATTTTAGTCCTGGTTTATATTAACTAAATATGTATTTAGAATGGTTGCTTTGCCTGTAGGTTAACAGCTGAATCCAGATTTGAAACTACAGAAGAAGATAAGAAAGAAAATAAAATCTCAACACAGAAGAAAACACAGAAGAAAAGATATTCAACATTGTATGTGTCTTCTAAGGCAAGACCTGAAACACAGTGTGCTCAGCAATAAAATACTTCTGGAAGGAACCTGGACAGTTTAGAGTCCTGCTTCAGCAGGAGATTCTGAATCAACTTCTGTCACACATCAGTGTACAGGTTGCTAACTTAAAAACTGATCTCTCTGGTGGTAGGAAGGGTATGATTGCATGACAGAGCTGCACTTTTGATGACTTCCAGAGGGCACCTGTTGTGTTCCCTGGCACCTGACCTGAGATGTGGCCTGCTCCTGACTCTTTGCAAATTTTCTAAACACAGTAATTGCTGTTTGTTTGAAGCATGGGGCTGTTGTTGAGTAAAAGTTCTGCCTAACAGAGGTTTTATTATATGGTAAGACATACAGTGTTGAGGGAGAACTCAACTAAGTGATGTGCTCCCAAATTTCTTCCAGTCCCTGGATTCAGAGTTCTTAGTAGTTTTCCTCCTAATGTGTAACTTTTCCACTTTCAGGCTGACCTAATTGCAAAACTGTGTGTGAATCACGTTTTGTGTTTCAATGGTCAGTTTTTGAAACTCTATGGATTCTTGTATTTGTACTAATAATTAAAATAAAAGTTTATTTCTTTCTTTGTAAAATGTGGCCTGTGTTGTATTTGAGAAGAGGCATGTATGCATTTTTTAAATGAAGGTGATGTCTTTTGTAGAACTTTTTGTTTTAAAAAAAAAAAATTGTACCACTCAATAAACAAGAAATTAATGCAGGTGCTGTGTGTCGTCTTGTTTTTAGGAGATAATTCAGTAAATTTCTGAAGTCCATGCAGAATAATTCTGAGGAGAGCTTTTAGGCTAGTTCCATTAATTTTTTAAGCATTTGTTTGGAAGTTGGATTACTTCATTTGAGTCATCATACTACATCTGTTGAATGGATTAGCTACTTTCTAAGTAAAAGACTCAGTAGTTAAGGGGAAAGTTCTTTAAGACCTTTTGAATCTATCATGGAAAAAAATACATTAGGGAATACTCTTGCGACCCACTGGTTTGTTTATGGTTTGGCCAGGTCTGAAGTGATGCCTGGATTTTGTTAACTCTGTACATGTGTGTGCCTTTAGCTCATCAGTTGCTCATCTCAGCAAAAACTGAGTTCTGGTCACAGCAGAAGTGACTGAAGAGGTGGGAAAGTCACCTTAAATGGCCACATGTCATCTCCCTTGCCAGGGCAGCTCCATCTCATTATCAGACCATTTCTATGCAGTTTAGTTTAGGAACAGCCTGGGGGCTGCCACGCCTGTTGAACAATATCAGAAATGCATGTGTCATAGAATCAAATTGTATCACTTCATTATCTAATTGCTGTGTAGCTGAAGTTTTCAGTCTGTTGGTAATTAAACCTACATAAACGGAATATCTTCTTGTTAACTCTTACTATGGTATTGCCTATTACAGCAAATATACAGCCATGAAATAGTTCTTGCTTTTTCTGACTGACATGTGAACTGGAATGATGTTATGTTGAAGAAATCCTGCTTCTTGTGCTACAAAATGTTTGAAAAAAATTCCTTTTTTATGCAAATGACGAAAGTTACATTTGTTTACTGTCACTACTCTGAGACACAAATAGCATAAAACAACTGGAGTACATGATTGCTCTAATTAGAGGAAAACCTGTGGTAAGTTGACATTGGAGAATGTACTTTAAATGGAAGTACTGAGCTGTAGATTGTCTACTAAGACAATTATATGTTGAGTTATGTTAATTGTGTGTTAATTTATATTATACTTGACTATATGTTGAGCTACTTGGCATATAGCATTTATAAATTTTTTTCTAGATCAAAATAACTTGTTGATTTATGCTACAAACAAAACTGGGATGTCATTTCAACAAATGATGAAACCGATTAGGTTGATCTAATTACCCCCAGGATCTGGTTTACAGTCTCTGCTGCTGGAATTCAATTGGAGTGGGTAACCTTTACCATCTTATGCAATATATTTGTGTTTAAATATCCTCTTGCAGGAGTGCAGCTGGCAGGTGAGGGAATGTCTGGGATTCAGGCTTTGGCTTTGCCGTAATCCACTGCAGGTACTCTGCATGAGACAACTTGGTGTATTTTCTTTCTTGGTTCTGTTTTGTCTCATCAGTTGCTTTTCTGCAGCTGTGCTCACAGATCTTGGCACAGAACAGAATTTAAAGGCAGTAACATGTAACTTCAGTTTTCTGCTCAAATTCCTTGTTACAATGGGAATTAGCATAGCTAAAAATGGATAATTAGCTACTCAGCATCTTACAAGGTCTTGTTTCTGGAACTGATTAGCAACATTGAAAGAAGCAAGAATTGTCTCTCTTCTGCCTGTCCCCAGCCCCCAAAGGGTAAGTTTTTCATGTGAGCTCCCTGCATCGAGAGTTTTATCTTTTGGGGAAACAGGGAATTTTCTATTTTCCTTAAAACACATTCTGTGTTAAAAAAGACTTAATGAAAAATGGTAAGGTATGTGAGGGTGATGAGTCTGTCCACTGTTTTCTGTGGAGTATCTGTGGAAGTAACTGCACAAATAAACCCACTTGGAATAAAAGCCTCTGGACCAAGGGTGTAACTATTACGCACCTTAATTCTTTAGGCCCATGTTGGGGTTTGTTCTCTGCTGTAAGAACAGGATTTTAGGGTTACCGTGCACACTTTTCTGAGTGCACTTTCCTCTTGCAGCTAAGGGAGGATTTTGTTCCCCAATCCATTCCTTAGGAATTCCAGACAGGAGTTTTTCAGACAGACAAGGTGGTATAGCTGAGGGAGATGAAGTGGCACTGAGTTCCAGTAGTTGAGAAGTTGCAAAAGTGTCATCATGAAATTGTGCCAGGAGGAAGTCCCAGCAGCTGTGTGCAATGCTGAGAGCTGGTGTGGGGAAGGGGCTGACAGTGGGAAGCAGCAATTCCTGTGGGAGCTCTGGCCCTTGAGTGAGCTTTTGGGTTGAATTGGGAGGGTACTAGAGGGGATGTGAGCTCTGGCCAGAGCCTGGTCCCTGTGTTTGTGCTGTGCTCTGCAGAATCACAACAGGGCATCAGGAGAGTATTGCAAACGGGATCCCAGTTTGCAGGTGAGATCTGTGTTTTTAAGATCATTTACTTCCAAAAGACAGTAGTATTATCTAGGTTTATTAAACCTACATGGAGAAGGAGGTTTATAAATAAGTGCTAGAAAAGAACAATTGTCCTCAGGGCTGTTCTATTGCAGGGAAACACAGTAAGGAAGAGCAACACAGATCAAGAAAATAAAAGCTAGTCAACCTTTAGGCCAAATAGTGAATGGGAAGAAGGGATTTGCTGCAACAGGGATTGGGGAGAGTAAGGAAAGTAATTACCACTGATTAGGAAGTTACTACTCAAAACCCATAGTAAAAGATGAAATGGTTCAGCCTCAAGATCTGCTTTTGACAGATTAACAATATAAAGTGGATTTTCCAGAGACAGAAAAGATCTAGAACTTTTAGATGAAACTTGTTGTCTGTAAATGGAGATCATGGGAGTTGCTGGGAATTTAGCCCATTTTAGTAAACATAACAACTTTCAATGTTATTTTAGGGGAGAATAATGAGCTAAATCCTTTTGTAAGCTAGTATGTAGATATGGTTAAGATCAGAACAATTCAAGCAAATCTGTGGTAGAGGTTAAAGTGATTTTCCTCCAGAAATATGTATCAGAATTCCACATGCAATGAGAGAGAGTGCCAGTCTGTTCTCCCCATGATTGCTAGTTAAAACTGAGGGAAAAAAAGGTAAGGTATTATCAAAAATGTCCTTTTGGATGTAGCAAAGCAGTGTTAAACAATTTGGGTGCACAATGATTGCTAAATTGCAATGGAATATCCAGGGGACAGAATTGTCAACTGAATTTGTTATACTGGGCAGAAGATCAAACACTAAATCTTGCGAGTATTTTGTTTGGGTTTTTTCTAACTCTAAACTATGAGTAAAGCACGGACTTTGTGCCTTAAGGTGACATACTGCCTTTAATTCAGGATATTGTCCTTAATCCAAATTACAAACAACTTGGCTTGGTCTTTGCACGTCCAAGATGTCCTTACCCAAGTTAGTTCACACAGCAGCCTGTGTGGAAGCACAGGCTGTAAATATAATAAAAAATGTTTTTGGCAGTTTTGTATTGACAATAAGTCTTTAAGAAAGTACTGCTTTGTTTGGACAATAGAGTCTCCCACTTCTTCCTCCAAACAGAAAATGACAGAAATTAAAAAGAATGGGTGTGGTTTGAAATGTAGCTTTGTTTTCACTCCATTTCTCTTAGGAGACGAGACATGAAAAGTACAAATCCGTGTTTGAGGACAGGTTAGAAAACAGCAATTTTTAAGATGTTGTGTCCCGTGAGGTCAAACCTTTCAAGTCTGATGTTGGTCTGGCATCCAGAATGGAACTAACCATGGCCAGGGATTGTCACTGCAGCCAGGCTGTGCACTGACTTAAGGTTCAGGGGTGGTGCAGCACAGTCCTGGGGTGGTTTTGGTCCTTCTTTTTTCTGCTGATGTGTTTACAGCTGACGTCGTGCGACAGAAACACCCAGTTTGGGATTCCCCTCCCCCCATGACACCGGGGCACTCTATCTTGAGTTGAGAAAAGAGGAAGGAAGCTCCAAGCAGCAGCAAAATCTCGCAGAACCCTTGCAGCTGCCTCCGCCTGCTGCGCCTCCGAGGGTTGGGGATCAACTGCGCTTCCGGGGCCTGCGTTGGTCACCCATCTCCAAATCTGCATCCTTAAATCTCGGATTCCTTGGCGGTGAGCATCCTTGGGAGCCTCCCGGATTCATGTGTGATGGCAGCATGGCACAAGACAGAGAAGAGTGGCGTGGGTAAGTAACTGAGGGAGCTGCCATTCGAGCGTTGTCTCTGTCTTCTGAGCAGGATGTGGGCAGGTGTTTTCTCTGGTGTGATGAGTTAACACCGTCCACTCCACCAGGGTGGCTTAATGGAAAGGATCAACTTTGAACAAAGTTTTAATCTTTCAAACAGAACGGCATGAAGTACATGAGTATCAGTTTTTCCCACCTTGGTGCTTTAGAAGCAGACTGAATAAGCAGTATATTGTATAATGTGCAGCAGCCAGAAGTTGTGAGGAACAAATGTAGGGGAAAAGGAATCCTACAGTTGCTTCTGCAAGACTATTACTTGTGGTTAGTGTTACAGAAAAAAATCTGTGTTTGAGTTGCTAAGTAGTACTTTTTGGAAGGACAGTAATCTTAAAATGAATTATGTTAACTTGTATGAAGGACTGAACTGCTGTTTAAAAAAAGCCTTAAGTTGGAATCAAAGCTAAAGCATTTGAAGGATGCGTGCTAATACTTAGTTATTAAACTTCTAAATTACTCTAAAAGCATTTTTTTAAAGTAGGCCATAGTGTTTTGGGATATGCATTAAAAGCCCTACTGGCCTCATGAAATAAAATGTAGCACCAAGAAATTTGTAAGAGAAAAATAATGTCTTGTTCAATGTCCATGTGCAGCAGTAGCAGAATTGCAAAATGGAAGTAGCCTGTTCTGGTGGTAGTTTACATTACAAAATAAAAGGTGTAAATATTTTCTGTTTCAATTTTACAAATAGTAGAAAGCACCTAATTTTTGCCCTTGTAACAGCCTCTATGGTACTTGCAAGGTACAGTAAAAGTCATCTTGTGAAATACATTGCTTCAAAAACTAATGACAATCCAATGATGTTTGTTTTCATGTCCAAAACACAATGTAATTTACTCTAGAGTAGGTCAGTGGGAAGAACTGACACTGCAGACCTGCTGCTATTTCCCTTCCCCTGCTGCTCTCACCTGTGAGCACAGAGTGAGTTTGGTGTAAAAGGGATTCTGGGCACTCTGTCCCCTGCAGTGTGGTGATAGTCCTACCCCTTACTGGCCCTAAGTAAGTCCATTTCCTGGGTTACAGAAGGGTTTTCTGTTAAACACCTGATAAGACACTATATATTTGTATGTAAGAAAATCCCAGTTGTAGCAGTGTCTGCGGTTTAGTCTGTCACAAAGCAAAATAAACAACAATCAAATGGACTTTCCAGAAATATTAGAACACTAGTTATGTAAGTGATCATACATGTGACTTTCTGGTAGGTTTTCTTCGGTAAGAGCATTCTGCTTCTGTTTTTGCACCATTGCTTGAATTTAATAGATGAGTACAAATTCAACAACCTTTAGTTCACACCCAGAAGTTCTTTTCTTAGCAAAGCTGTTGGCTCACAGTTTGTCTTATTTTACTTTATTTTGGAAAAAATGTTTTCTTTCATTATCTAAGTTGGTGAGAAAAATGGGAGACTCTTTCACCCAGAATAATGAAAACAATCAAACAAACCCAGGCAAGCATTACCACCATCACTGGTTGTCCTGTCCCATAAATTACATAAATTTATGCTCTTAGAAATAGACAGAAACATAGTCTAATTGCTAAATTTCAAGTAAATGAAACTTGTGGAATAATGAGGCCTGGAAAAGGGATATTGACAACTCTGGTCACAAATGAAGAGGTTTTGGAATTTACAGTCTGTTGTAAGCATGCTTTCTGTGTCTGAGGGAAATAAGAAATGTGGGCAAACTGAGTCTATGGAGTCAGAAGTTCTCTGAGAGTTGATGAGCTTTTGAAATAATACACACTGGAAGCTTTTTGAACATATAGGGCTACTTTGTATTCTGAGCCTTTGAAAATCTTCGGGTTTAAACCCCTGATTGCAAGCCTCATGCTGAATTTTGAAGTCTCTCAGAAGTGTGCCTGATGCCTTCGGTTTCTGCTGATGAGCAGAGTTTCAGTTTGAGAGTGTTGAGCCTATCATGCTTTGGATGAGTAGACTACACTGCAGGGTGGATTTGGAAGACCACACCATCCCTTGGTTATGGTAAAATACAGCCTGTTGTGCCCACAGAGAGAAAATACCTTTATGCAGCTAGTTTGGTATGTTAGACTTTCCTGGTTCTTCCTGGTTCTGGTAATCCATACTGGCTTTATTGTGTTTAAGAAGGAAAATAAGTAGCTCAAGTCAGCTAATACCTCCATCTGGCCCCAAGGTTAAGCAAGTGAGGAAATCTGTGTTCAATTGTTATCTGAGATAACAGCTCCTTACCTGAGAGCTGCAGATTTACCCTTTGAGCATGATTTGCAGTAAATTAAATCATCTTCTGACCCCACCCCCCCCAGAGGTTCAGGACAAGTGTTTGGCCTGTGATTTGTCCATCAGATCTGTGTCCGTGTTGTGGTTGTTAAGGCACTCTTGCTCTGTGAGGTTTTAGAAGAGATCCTTAACTTGGAATACTGGAACACATTTTTTATAGGTTTCTTTCCAGCAGCAAGACATCCTACTAGGAATGTATAATTTTTTCACCTGGGGTTTGTCCATCTCCTTGCTGAATAATTTCACCCTGTTTTCATGAGAAGAAAATGGTAACAGAACACCAATAATTGATAATTTATGAGTACTTTACTACTCATAAAAGTGGAGCTGCATATTTAAAAAATAAAACAGGGTGCTCACTGAGCCTATTAATTAGAAATTGTTTGAATATGCAAAATAATGAGTTATTGCATTGAAATAATACCAAATTGTCCTTCTGTTATGGTAAAATGAAATTAGGAGCTGGTTCAGCAATACCTTAGCTTTTTTTTTTTTTTTCAAATTCTGTATAAGGGTGGAAAAGTAGCCAATGAAAACAGCTTGAAACATGACTTGTTACAGAAAGTTGAGTCTCACAAGGAAACAATGTAACACTTGTATTTTTTATAAAGAACAGGCCAGAGACTGCATGTGAAGGGAAATGGGCAGCAAAGACACGTAAGATTGTTAGGCTATATTATGCATTAATAAGACCTGTGGATGTCACTGATGATGTTGGGTTATTTGTCACACTTTTTTTGAAAGGTAGTTTGGCAGGTAGTTTATTACAAAACGTGTGGTTAGGTCTACAGCCCAAAACTTTGCACAGGGTCTTTTTAAACTTATCCTACCAAACAACCCAAGTTCTACAGTGAAATCTCTCCTGTAAAGTTTCCACTTAGTCATTTAGAAAAGTCTGAGCTGCTACATCCACTTCCTTTGCCAGTTTGTTGGTGCACTTTTCAATACATTCAGGGCTGTTAAATGAAGCTTTAAGAGAGAAAAACCAAAATGCAATGTAAATATATGACTCAGTAATTTGCATCTATATTTTGAGACAGCTACAACCAAGTAGTGCAGTGCATATTTTGAAATCTAAAGTATTTGCTGGTCAACAGTAATCTTGATCTCCATGGACTTTTCAGGAAAACAGTGTAAGAGCATGACCATGCAAACACCTGACCCCCCCAAACACTCCAGAGAAATGTCTCTCGAAATGTCATGATAACTTTGCAGGGCTGTTTGCCATCCTCCCCTTCTGGAAAGGAGACCAGTCGGAATATAAGTACATATGTACTATACTGCATCAGACAAATTTTGTGTTGAGCTAAGGCAGTTCTGAGGAAGTGTTTTCAAGATTCTCTTGAATAAACAACTGAATCTGGGCAGCAGAGCCTCACTTCAAAGTTATACTTCTTTTACTCCTCCCCATATGTTGAAAATGATTCAAGCCTTGCTCTCCCCATTCAGGAGGAGGAACTGCTGGGAGCCCCTTCATGTCAACAAAAATAGGAATTTATTCTTGGTCCAGTAAACCTCTTCAGTCTGAAATTCCTTCTAATTTCTGTTCCAGAAATATAACAAATATAATGATGGCAAAAGAAGTAAGAAACATAATTTATGGAATACTTGTAAAGTGAAGAGGAGTATTTAGCTCTACACTCCTACTTCAGGCATCTTCCTGGAAGGCAATTTATTTTGAGAGCTTAATACTTTAAGGAAAATAAGTAAGTAAAATGTTTAAACAAAATGTGCCATTATACATGTTGATCCAGCAAAGATGAATATCCTGTTTGAGAAACCTGGAGAGGAGAGCTAGAGGAAGAAGAGAAGATGCTGATGGTAAACTCTGCTTCATAGATCAGCTTTCCCTTATCCAAACTGCTTTGGGCTTGGCTGCAGTGTGTGCCTGGATGGGATCAGTGCCAGAGGCAGAGCTCTGCTGAGTGATCCCTGTCCTGCACCCCTGGGGTCACCTTTAGCAGCCAGGCTCCTGTTCCCACCTGCACAGGTTAGCTGAGATTTCAGGTGTTTGTATTTTAATAATTTTCCCTGTGTGATTGTAGCTTCTATAACTACTTCTACTCCAATGCTGCTGTAGAAGTCTCTAACCAAGCCCATGAAGAAAAAAAATTTACAGAGGCAGTTACCACAGAAGCCCACATCCTGTAACCCTGGAACAAAACTGGTGAAGAGGTTTATTTTCTTGAATTCTCTCTGAAGCTCTGCTGCTTCTTAACCACACATTGATAAGTTTCTGATTAGAGCACTTTTAAAATCCTCTGCTCCTGTGTTCTTGTCAGAGTCATACAGAGACTACAGAAAATTATGAAACTTGGTACTGTTTCCACATAAAACATGGTTTCACATTAAATCATCTAAACCCAGGAAATAATTCAGCAAATTCAGTTTTCACAGGCATCTTTGTGCCCTTTCATACCAGTGTAGTCATAAATTTATGTAAACTGAGTGCCTAAATCCTTTGGGCCAGTAAACAAACAATTCCCCAGCACTTATGATTGTGTATTTATCAAAGACCTGTATCTAAGGAGGTTCTCCTAAACCCTGTGCAGAGCAGTGCTGATCAACACTGCTTTCCACAGACTTGCTGAATTTTCTGTGGGGTTGGTTTGTTTGGCTTTTGTTTTCAGCCCTGACCATTTTCAGCACCTTTCCATTTGCACAAGAAAAGAGACTATTTAATGGTGACAAATGGAGCTTCTTGATAGAATTATGGTTCTGTTTGTCTAGCCTAGTGTATTTATCCCAGCATCCAAATCTTAGTAACCATGTCTGGTTTTTAGTTTAACTCTAGTCTGTGACTGTATTGAAAAATAGTATTTTTATCCTTTAATTTTCCAGCTATATACAATTTCAAAGGCACAGGAAGATCACAACTGCCTCTACAGATTGGTGATGTGGTCCATATCTTGGAGTCCTTTGAAGGTAAGTCACATTTCCCATTTCTTTGTGAATAACTTAATCCTTTCACCTCACAGCAACTCCCTGTATGACATCAGTAGCTGTCTAATGCTCTTATTTTTAGTGGTGGTGGTGATGGTCTATTTTGAGGAAGAACCTAATCTTTTCTGAAGAGCCAAAATTAGACATATTACAGTACATGTGGGTTTTTGGGACGCCTTTACCAAATGAGGAAGTCACAAAGGTGAATGTACAGTCCATGAAGTTTGGGCCAGTTTGTGATATACCTCATGGAATTTATATTAAATTTGATTTAAATTTTAATGGAGTACACTTTTTGCCTCTAAACTAAATATTTGTTGTGAGGAGATACTCAGCACCCCCATCATCCTATCGTATAGTATGGAAACCCAGCCAAAGAGATCTGAGGGTCAGCATGATAGAAATAGTTCTGAAAACCATCCATCTTCCTGACCATGGTAAGGAGCAGAAGTTCAAGTAAAGTCATGCATGATTGGCAGTCAATACCTTCACAATTCTACTGAATTCTCTGTAAGTCTGACAGAGCTTCTGAGGTTTTCATTTGTAAAAGCAAGGAGGGTGTGGTTGTTATTTTAGCTCACAGCAATATTTGCAGACACCTAACTTCTAAGTGTGACTTACTTTCAATTTGCAGTTATGCTCTTGACCAGGTGAAGAGTTTTTAAAAAAATTATCAAGTGCTTAAAGTTCTGCAAGGTATATTGTGAAATTTTCTTCTTCAACCTGCTTCTGCTGACAGAACCTGCAGCTGTTGTATCTTAACAGCAGTTATGTTAAAATGGGAGGTGAATTGCTGCATCACACGTGGCAGAGCCAGCTCAGTGTTGAGACACTTGGTTTATTGTGGTCACAAGGCTACAAAACTGAAGCTGTGTGAACCCAGCCTGTTCCACCACACAGAGCTTGAGGTTGTTCTGTCCGGAAACAACAAAGGATTTGAGGGACGAGCACCCCAGACACCAGGTTTACAATGGATTGGAGCACAAAAATATCATTATTTCTTTCCTGTTTGTAATATTAATTAATATCTTTAAGCATCAGTGAAAACATTGATGTCACTCAGCAGTCAAAAGATGCTTCTCTCAGAGTCATAATGATTTGTGTCCTCTCCTAAAAGAATTCTTTAAGCCTCCATTCTAAACCATTTGGCTGAGAACAAAACAAACACACAAACCAGGAACCCCCTCATCCCTGTATTGTTTGTTAGTTGCAGAAATAGCATTTCAGTTTTCTGATTCCTGTGGTACAGTCGTTGTCAGCCCAGCCGAATGAGTTAGGTGCCGATCATATGGGGTTATTTTTTTAATCTAAAATCTTTTCTGAATCCTCTGCCCTTGATATGGTCTGTCATGCCTTGCTTTATGAAATATATTTGTCAATGAAGAAGTGAAATCCTTCTCCTTGTGTGAGTGAACTTCATCTTTTATCAGATATCTTCAAAATATGTTGCCAGCTGCAGCTGGAGAGTAACCAACAGTGACAGGTTTTTCTTCCTGTGCTCATTTTATGTCCCATTTTAGTTGGGTTTGCATGCACAAAATTTATGCACAGAACATATATGTGCTGTCACAGCAAATGGGATGAAACAGATTCTACACACTTGGTTGTAAATTGAGACTATGTGCAAATAATTCAGTTTTAGCAGTAAGATGGTATTTCATTGTTGCGAAAACATGGGAAAAAAACCTATCTGTCCTGAGTCTTTCTCTGAGGTCAGCAATCATCCTGTGACTTTTAGCATCGTCTTTCTGACTGTACTGTTTGGTGGTTTTGGTTTGTTTTTATTTTTTATGCTCTGCTTACATGGCCACAATACCTGCGCTGTGATAGAAATGGTGAGAGAGAAAGAGAGATAGCAAAGAGATCATATTTGTTCGTTAAATTATCATTAGAAAATGTGTGTTTTTAGTCATAAATTCTTTCTACGGGATGAAAAAATTTTAGTATTCAACAGAGTTAGTGTTGCTGCACAGGTGGTTTCTCATGATGGGGTATATGCACAGTGGATGTGGCCCTGATCTAATTCAGTCATGTTGAACTCTGCTTTTTATGTTTTTTGTAGTTTATTTTGACTTAATTGTGGACTAGATGGAACAAAGCCTGAATTAATTTTTTACTTGCTCCTACTGCAGGACTGCGCTCTTGTCTTTCAGAAGGGCTTTCCAGTTACAAATGGAGCAGAACCCAATAATAGCCCTGAGTTTTCTTGAGATTCCAATTTGAATTTTACCCCAGGAGGCTGTTTATTCGAGATGACTCCAGAAGCTGTAATTCCTCATGGCAGAAAAATGGCTTAGGCTTATCCTGTTCAAGGAAATTGGATATGTAACAACCATGTGCTGTATTGAATTAATCCTGGGCCTAGAACACAGTCAGAGCTTCCTGGGCTATCCAGGACAAAGGGTGATTGTGGCTGAGACAGAAATAGAAATGCATATTATATCCATATGCATTATATTATTACATATGCATATAGTACACTGCAAAACAATTTATTCTACCTATTTTATGAGCATGGGGTGTTAAATTCTCTGTAAAATTATCTGTACTTACTGTGTAAGACTTGGAAGTAGACCATATAATCATATTTGATAAAATTTGAGTCATACTTAATAAAATCCCTGCTATTCACTTTAATCTATGTATGTTTGAAGTAACTATTAATTTTTACAAATACAATGCTAGATATTTCTTATGTTAAATAAACCCCATGACTTTATTGTGTGCTTTTTAATGCATATTTTTTTGTCATACCAAGTAATCTTTCTTCCTTTCAGGTTGGTACAAGGGTTACCTAGTGAGATACAAAGGAGCAGAGGTAAGATCCCACTGTTCATTCCTATGAGATGGTTCTTCAGGAATCAACCCTTGATTTGGGGGTTTTATTATCTCTTAGTAGATAGCTGACTTGAGAGATCTCAACAGGACTATCTCCAACTTCTTTCTTTTCAAGATGAATAAAATGATTAGCATTCATCCTGGGCAGTGTTGGTAAATAAATAGAAATGAGGACTGGGAAAAGCAGGTCAATGAAGAAGAAATGACTGCGCCTTCTGGTTAATGGTGTTGAAGGCACCATTTGGATTGAATTCTGAGTTAATTTGCTGCTAGATGTGTTTGTGTCTGTACTCTTTGTAAGGATTCTTTAGGCTACAAACAATATAAACAACGAGTATGAGGCCTAAATTCTTAAATATTTCTAATGTGCAAAAACCAAATTAACTTTCAAAAAAGTCAGTATTCTTAAACCTGAAAATGGAATGCCACAGATGAATAGTTTTTAGCCTGGGTATGATGACTCCTAAATTGAGTAGCAAGAAAATGACTTCTTAGTTTCAAATGCACTTTTCTAGAAGAAAAGCATTTTTGTTTGTAATTTGCTCGTAGTATAAGATTTTTTTAGGGGGCAGCAATGCAAATGCATTAGAACACTACACCTGTGTTTTAATTATTCCTTTGACGTTTCTTTTGACTGAAAATGCTATAACCGTTTATTCTACATGACATTTTTATTTTAATCAATTAAAATTGAGCCTAAAACTAAAAAGGGAAAATATTTACCAGAACCACTTCCTTTTAACTAATTCTTAATTAATTCCTAATATTGCTAAAGGGCTTCAAGATTAACATGCATAACATGCTTTAGGAAGCATTATTATTTTCAGGTACTAAGATCACTTAATTTACCATTACTTGGACCTTCTTCTTTTGCTTTGTTTCTTCACGGACTTTTTTGAATTTAAACCTTAATGAAAAAATGTGGAAGTGATAAGACATGATTGTATTTTGATTAAGATCCAGTGATTAAAAGAAAATGGTTATAAGAGCTGAAATCTAATTTGGAGAAAGACTTTGTAAAGTAGCACATTTGTTATTGAATTATTATGGTCTTGAAGTACCATAAGTGAGATATTGAATAGAGAACAAACCAGGAAGATTCTAGTTAATTACCAAGGTGAGATTTGCCAGCTCATGTGAGGATTGTCATGGACAGACTGATTCCTTTGGGATGACTGAAGACATTTCAGCTTTTGTACAGCAAAGACACATCAATTACATAACTTTGGTGACCATTTGACTCGTAAATTAAAATAGGTGTTGAGAATGTAATGAAATCTGGTGCCTCCTTGGCTACATCTTGCTGGGCATCTCTGCACATCCCTGGGGAGCAGATGAGGCTGTAATCCCAGCTGCAGTGGGGACACACGCATTTGGGAGGGCTGAGACTTTAGGGCTTTATTGTCTCCCTTTCTTGTCTTGTGCATTGCAAATATTTCTGTCAGTATGCAATGATCCTGTATCAGTACTTCTCCTTTGGTTTGATAATCATGCTGATCTCTAAATTAGATGGTGTTTTTGTCCAGGAAAGTGGAATGTATGAGATGATGCACAGACAAAATATTTCTTTACTGAATTTAAGCTGTATTTTATTAAATTGTATTTAATTGAACTGTTTTCTGGGGTGGAAAATGGTGCTTCTTATTAAGAAATATGTCTATGCATTCTGTATTTGCAGAAATATGACAAAACTTTTATTATTTGTCTGTTAAATAGAAATGCATCTATTTGGACAGAAAACCAAATAACCAGCAGTTAAATTGGGTATTACAGTTTGTCATTACATTTTATGTTCATATTCGTGGTTGTTACCTCAATGTTCTTGAGGTAACAACCATGAATATGAACATAAAATGTAATAAGCATGAGGGGAATAAGTGTGGATTAATATTTTTTCTCCTCCTTCAACAGGGAATATTTCCCAAATCCTTCATCCACATCAAGGAAGCTACTGCTGAAAAGAAAAGGTATTGAATTTATCTGTTTTATCACATAATTGAACTTGTCTGCCAAAGAATGAGTTTTAAGGCATTTATGTACCCCACCCACAGTGATTATAATATACACCCATGAAATGCAGACACTCTGTGATAAGTTTCTTTCTCTTTCCTAGACATACAGAAAATATCATTCCTGCTGAGATTCCCTTAGTCCAAGAAGTTACCACTACTCTCTGGGAATGGGGAAGCATCTGGAAACAGCTCTATGTGGTAGGACGTTTTCCATGCTGTTTGTTGCCTGTTACCCCAATGTGCATAAAAAGGACTATTGTTCAAACTAATGTGTTTTCCTACATTCAGGGCAGGGTCTGGGTGGATTTAAGAAATTGCTTCCTCACTACTAAGATTTTCTTCAGTGGCTTTAAATCCAGTGGCTTTAAATCTAGTCCAGTCATCAACCTTGGACTGGATGATCTTGGAGGTCTCTTCCCACCTGGATGATTCTGTGATTCTGAAAAGGGAAAGCTACTTGCTGATGAGGAGTGGTTTAACTTCACGCCTGTTTTTTCAACCTTGAGTATACCATACATGCTAAATTTTTCATCCTTTGGATTTGTAGAGTTGAAAAGTTTCCAGATAGGAGTAGAAAACATAACTAAGATGCATTTGAAACATATTTCATGGAATGCTAGAACAGAAGTTATTCAAGGGTTACTGTGAGCAGGTAGCTATTAACAGTTGGCAATTTCAAGAATTGTGCTGACAGTTCCAGGATCTCAGCCGCTGGGTTCTGCTTTATCTCTTTTGGGGCAAAGAAATCTTGAATATGTTATAGTTTTCTGAAACATGCCACATGTTAATCTTGTTGATTAAGTCAATGAAAACCCTTCTTTATTTTCAGTGAATTACAGTAAAACTGCTTTAGTGACTTCTGTGTGTTCTCTCAAATGTGTTAACACCACGATCAAATGTAGATGTTCCCAGCATGGTCCTATCAGTATCTCATAGAGAAGTTCATTGTTTTTGTGATGTTTTCTCTTGATGAGAATTTGTTAAAGAACTCTAAAACAGCACAATTAAACAAAAATAACACAATTCCCTATCCTGATACAAACTGTTTAAATTTCATGTCATTTTTTTATGATGACATGGGATATCCTGTCCTTAACAATTTGTGGGATGAAAGGAGGAAGGCAGGCTCATCACTTTGCATACTTCTTGTTCCTGCTGTCATTTAGCATTCAATATGACACATAGCCTTTAGTTGTCAAGACCAGTGTGTTTCACTTCAACTTGAAGCCTGAAACTTATTAAGGCTTTTTTCTGTCTTAGACAAATAAGAAAGCTCAGTTCCAGCAGGTGCAGTCCATGATGTATGACCTGATGGAGTGGAGGTCACAGCTTTTGTCCGGGACTTTGCCAAAAGATGAGCTCAAAGAACTCAAACAGAAAGTCACATCCAAAATTGACTATGGTAACAAGTAAGTGGTCTACACTGCTTCTGGAAAACATGATTTATTTTAAAACATGGCACCAATGAGATGATGGTAAAGTTTATGTGTTTACAGGTTTGGAATTCAAAAGTATTGATCATAGAGAATATTCTTTTTCAGACTTCTCCCTGTTACTCCTGTGCTAATAGTGGATACCATGATGAGGCTTTTCATAGCAAAATGCTTTTTAAAAATGTTAATTTATTTCTTAATTAGCAATATATGACCTCATCAATTGGGAATATTTGAGGGCAGATAACTGGCCTCTATATACATCTATCACCAGCGTGCTTCGGGCCCAAATGTTGTCCATCCTTCACAAACATGGCTATGTCCAGTAGTGCAATGTGACCCTCCAAGTGGTGCTGGCAAACTGTACTGAGCCTGCAAACCAGCACACACATAATCCACACCCAGCTCACTAGGGAATTTCCAGGCAGAACTCTCGTTCTGGTAATAGAAGTGAAACCACCAGGGACAGAATAGTTATTTGACAAAATGTCTTGTCTGCTCCTTGCTAATAAAAAGCCACTGCAACACAACAGATTTTTTGGCAAAATTGTGGGCTTATGTGAGGTCAGTGGTGTTCCACCATCTGATAAGGGGGAAGAGAGAGAAAGAGCTTGGTAAACAAATCTTCACTGTATTGTTTTTACCAGCATTAGAATCTGCTATAAACTGTGTTTAGCTATTTTAAATGACTGTGGTTGTTGTGGCCTGAAGGCCTCTATACAGCTGAAAGTCTCCAGTTACCTGTGGCTATGCATAAAAAATGACCACAAGGTGTTATGAAACTCTCATCTCATTCTCTGTGATTTGGATGTAAATTTGTAATAAACTGCATTCATACAGAACACACCATGGAAAACACATATCCTACTGCAGTGTGTGGAGCTGAATGGTCACTCAAAACCTGAATTTACTTTGAAGTGCTCCAATGAAAGAAGCCCAGCTGTGATTAACACAACATTAAAATTAATTTGCTTTCAGATTTTTTTTTTCCCACTCATATTATTTTTGTATTATGAGACAGTAAACTGCTTCCTTTGGAATAGCAGGGTGAAGAGGACACTTAAAATTATTTGGATTGCAAGCTGGATAGTGTTTGTAAGCTTCTGAATGTGTGGGGCTGTGTTATGTGGTGTGAAGGAAACTTGCCAAACTGTGGAGAAGGAATAAAAGGGAATGACAATGGAGGCTGAATGGGTCACTGTGGGAGAGGGGAAAAAAAGTGGCAAGGAAAAGGGTATGATTTGTATGAGAGCAGGGCAGAACAGAGCAAAGTTAAGTATTGGAAATGAAAGGATGAGAGAACAACATAAGAGCAGAAGGTAACTGGAAGACCCTACACACCTTAATTACAAATGCTGAATGTTAAAAGCTAAAAGTGATGAAGACTGCTAAAAGTCATTGAATAGGGTGAATCTATTTTATGTGAGAGGCACTTCAATGCTTTGGTGACATTACTATAAATTCCTAAATATTGTGCAGCAGCTTAAAAACAGTCACGGGGTGTAGTTAAATTTTTCTTCAGCTGAAATACTGTTGCATGTATTTAAATTTTATAATTTTCAATCTTTGAGGGCCTCCCTGTTTGTTTCATTTTTAAGCTTTCTTCATATGGAAGGAAATAACCCTACCATGATGCCTTTTGTATTTTCACAGAATACTTGAGCTAGACCTGATAGTTAGAGATGAAGACGGAAATATCTTGGATCCAGATAAAACCAGCGTTATCAGCCTATTTCATGCACATGAAGAAGCGACTAATAAAATCACTGAGCGAATTAAGGAGGAAATGGTAGGAATGACTGGCTAAACTTTATGCTTCCTTTGCTAAAATCCAAACAAAAAAATAGTCTAAGGGTTGAAGGATGGAATCTTCTGCCATAAACGTTGGTGGAAAAACTTTGCTTCCGAGTTTATTAGGAGTAGATCCACATTTGTGTTATGACTATGGCTGAGACTCAAATGGTATTAGTTGCATTTGTGCACTGGATTTGGGCTGTGGACTGGGCTGAAAGCTTGGGTCTAAAATTGGTTCTAAATCCAGTCTTGGATTCCTATATGGAAATATGTCTCTTCATTCCATCTGTGGACTACTCAATAGGCTGAATTGCATAGTGAATGTTTACACACTTGGAGTTCAGACTGCAAAGCAGGACTGAGCACAGCTTGTTTTCAAGAGAGATCTTGTGATCTCACTAGATCTTGTGACTTCCCTGGTTGTTTGCTAAGTAATGCTGCTTGCTAGTAAGTCTGATGAAGCTGAAGAATTTAAGCTCACTGAAGAGGAACTAAGGTGAACTCAGCATAATCTTGTGGACATCAGAAGTCTGTGTGCCAAAGCAAAGCTGACAAGTGCATAAATTTAATCTTTTAAAATGCAAAGCAGGTGACTACACTTCCTTGACCTTTTGCAATATTAAATCTCTGCAGGGATTTTTAAGCCCCTTTGGTTCTTTTTTCCATTTATGAGAAAGTAAACTGTAAAAGAGCAAGTAAAACACTTGACAGAAAATAGTTGGTTTATCATGACACTTCAGTAACGCCCATGACAAATCACTGGAAAACACCTTGTAATTAACTGACAATATAAGGAAAATGAAACTTGGGAGTTTGTGATAGACTGTGGTGATTTATTTTAAAAATAGAGACAAACAACAGGTTTAGAAGTGTTAAGAAGCTGCTTCTTGGCAGTTAAAATGGGATGTAGGCAGGATTCAGGAGCCTGTTTTTGAGTCCATGAACCTGCTCAGCTGTGTCCTGATCTCAGCATGTTATTTGTCTCCTCTTTGAAGAGACGTATTTCATTTTACCATTGCTTCTAGCACACTGAAACCCCACTGTGATGTAGATCATAGGCCTTCTGCTACATCTTACTGTGTTCAAAAATGTATTATTTCCAGCTGGTAGGCTTGTCACTGTCTTGACATCTTGATACTTGCTCTTCTCTTTAAAAGAGGGGAGAATATTTCCCCCTTTGCATCATTGCCCACTGGTTGAAAAACTGGCCTAAGACATGGGAGTCATGGAATCACAGAATATCTCAAGGTGGAAGAGAATTATGAGAATTATTGAGTCCAACTCCCTGCTCTCTGTTTCAAGTTTAACCATTACATATACTACAAAGTGAAACTGCTCATACTATCCCACCATTTCATTCATGGATTATTATTAACTAATGCTTTTTCTCCTCCTGAGCAGTCAAAGGATCAACCAGATTATGCATCGTACTCCCGAATGTCTTCATCCCCCACCCACAGCCTGTATGTCTTTGTGAGGAATTTTGTTTGCCGGATCGGAGAGGATGCAGAACTCTTTATGTCACTCTATGATCCACAGAAATCAACAATTATAAGGTAAAGTTTCTTCCTTTGAGTGCAGAGGAGTAGCAAATGCAACCAGCCAAAATGAAGTAAAATAAAATTGCCAATGTGTTATAAAAATATAATAATATACAGAATATATAAATAAAAGGAAGAAAACCAAAAGGAAAGTGAAGCATGGACAGATCTAGTTGTTGACTGCTGCTAAAAGTTCCTAAATTTCCAAATATTTTTTTAGGTGATTCCTGGATTGAACATTTCAGAAGTTTGGAAAAGCCTGAGCCCACTTCAGATTTAAGAGATTCCTCTTGATGGGGAATATTGGGGTGTTTGGAGTAAAGTGCTGAAGTGGGGGGAGCGGAGAAAAAGTTAGAGTAATTTACAAGTTTCTGGATAGATTAAGTTTCTGTTGAATATTCCCATCAGACTATGGTGATGATAAACTTGCCTGAAAAAAAGGTGCCCATTTGTGTTATGTTCAAGTTACTCTTTCAAAACTTACTGTTGATATTTGTTTAGTGTTTTTCTTGTCTTTTTAGTCTGGTCTTAGATTTAAACCATCACCAGAGACTGTTATAAAATTTCTGTACTGTGTAAAGGAAGAAGTTTTAAATCATTTGACAATGAGATGTTTATCTTCCAAACAGTGAGAACTACTTGGTGAGATGGGGGAGTCGAGGCTTTCCAAAGGAGATTGATATGCTCAACAATCTTAAAGTGGTGTTCACAGTAAGTGTTTTCCAATTTATTTCATATTTGCAAATGAATTTGTCTCTTCTCTGTGGTCACTGTCAGACTCATAAAGAGTGAGCAAGATGAAGAAGAAAGCAGAGGTGATCTTAGGAACAGAGCAAGATGACAAATCACTGAGTTCTTTAAAGCAGTGACAATGCTTCAGTGGCCTTCTTCAGATCAGTTTTGTGCCTCATGAATTTATTGATGACTTGATTTGTTTGCTTTCATGTGCTGTATCTCTTGATTTTTGTTATTCTCTCTATTTATCTTACATTTTTTTCAAACTTTAAACTGTCAGTTTTTTCATTCTTTTGGTGTGCTCAGGGTTTTTTGTTTGTTGGGTTTTGGGGGGTTTGTTTGGGTTGGGGTTTTTTTGTTTACTTTTCCCATTGATTGCTAAGGTTCAATTTATTACTGGAGGTCCTGTTTTAATTCCACAACTTGTTTTTTCCCCAACTAACGCTATGATTCTTTTTTGTTTGTGTCTTAGGATCTTGGAAATAAAGACCTTAGCAGAGACAAAATTTATTTAGTTTGCCAAATAGTCCGAGTTGGAAGGATGGATCTGAGAGACAGTAATTCAAAGAAATACACACAAGGGCTGCGTCGGCCTTTCGGAGTGGCAGGTACCTCATGTCTCCTGTGCTATGGCTGAACCAGGATATCAGTGATTTTTGCCAAGACTGGACTATAAAATATCTGCAAGACACATCAGAATACACAACAGCTCTATCGACTGTCTTCTGTAGATTTTTAAGTCCATAAAGGCTGCACCTACACTAGTATTTAATTCAAGTCAGAAATGTGCTTTTGAATTTAATTTCCTAATTATTCATATAGCACCAAGCTGTGCAAGTGAAAGCAGAGAACCAGTTTAATAATGGATTTCCTTGCAGATGAAATAGAGTCAGCAATTATGTCCCAAAAGCACCTCCAAAGCTCTCATACCTGTATTCACAAGTTTAGATTCAAATTAGTCTGAATTTTCCCTTCACACGGAAGCATGTTTGTAATTTGGACTTTGCACTAAATGCTCTGCCCCACAAACCCACCCCTGCTGATCTACACTGCTGGTGAAAAATCTACATTTACCTTGGGGCACAAGAATATTAACAGATAAGAGAAGCTATTCTGAAATGCTTTTATATGTTCTGATGATTTTTCTTTCATTCTTCTAGTCATGGATATTACAGACATCATAAAAGGAAAATCTGAAAGTGATGAAGAAAAGCAGCATTTCATTCCCTTTCATCCGTAAGAGAGTTGTAGATATCTTTTCTTATATGCAAAAGAAAATATTTATCTATCTATCCCTTTGGCTGTAACAATTTGTAAAATGGTTAAAGAATAAGAAAGTTTTCCTTTAACAATTTTATGCTGTAATAGTGCTAATTATTTAAGTATGACTTTAAAAGGCATTTAAGACTTGCAGGGGTATCACAGCACATAAAATTAATGTATAATTCCATGAATGTTCTCCTTCAGACAGCTGGTACATTGTCCCATTTCACAAACCCAAGTTTAATAGTTACAAGTAAGCTTTATAAGCAAGGGTAACTACTGTCTTATGAGCTTGGTTCTGTTTTGAATTTGAGAAAAATATGAGTAAAAACTGTGTTTCCTTTAAAAAGCAATAGAATGGTCATATACTATCTTCAGAAGAAATGCCAGAGCAGCTCCCTAAAAACACAATGCTCACAGATCAAATTCAGAGATACCAGTGGAAGTACTGGAAATAACTCAGTGTGTCCTACATAACACTGCTGCTTTGTACTATGGAAGATGAATTTATTTCTGGAAGACCCAGGTGTGAGGCACTGGTTTACTATTTCACTTGTCTCTAATTTGACCCAATATGGTTTTTATGTGAGAATTTGTTTCTAAATTCAAAAGCAGCTGATAAAAATTCCAAGTTCATTTGTCTGGCAATTTGTCAGGGAAAGTGGACTGAGCTGGAGTGACATGTTGGTGAGTGCATTCATATTGTCACTGTCACAAAATACTATTCTTGGTTGTTGACTGAATCTTTTCACTTCAATGTGCACTCAACTGAATGTGTGAGGGCTTTTATTATTGGAGATAATAAAAATTAAAAATGTCTCACAATATGGCAATACTGCAAAGACTGAGGCTGTTTGTCACTTATGTTCTAAATGGTGTTTGATACATTTAGAACTTAATTCCTTAGCAGAAACAATATTGTTTTTTCTCTTGCAGGGTAGTGGCAGAGAATGACTTTTTACACAGTCTCCTAAGCAAAATCACTGCATCAAAAGGAGACAGTGGTGGACAAGGTAAAGTACATTTTTATTCTCTTTTTGAGTGACACAGTATTTTTGTGAAACTTCATTTTACGTTGGAGCTGACCCATGGAGGTGGGTCAACTTTGAACCTGGAACGGAGGAACCATGAGTTTGTTGCAAAACCTTAGGGACTATTTAAATTGGTAGTGACAGTTTTGCATAATAGAGCTTTTACTTTCATCTACAGGAAATGAGGAAAGTGAATTATTATCCCTGCTTTGGTGGGTAGAAGAGGCAATAATCTGAAGAAGATTGCTTTTTTCCCCCACCAAAAATGTAATCTTTTCCCCCTTTTTTTGCACTTAATAGGTCTTTGGGTAACTGTGAAAATGCTGGTTGGAGATGTGATTCAGACTAGAAAGGATTACCCGCACCTTGTAGACAGAACCACCGTTGTTGCTAGAAAGCTGGGATTCCCTGAAATAATCATGCCAGGTAGGAGGTGCCTTGTTGTCTAATAGGAAGGATTTCTTCTCATTCCCCATGTTCATAAGCATTAGCTGCTGCTTTACTTATTTCTGTAATGGGTAACTCAGAGGCTCTTTAGAATTCATTCATGGTGAGTTTTGTTCCAATGTTAGAGGCTTATATAAAATAGTGAAATCCTTGGAAAGTAGTTGTTGGTACTTAAACAAGAAAAATGAAATCCGGACAGTGAGGGATAAACCTATCTCCTTGAACATAAATTTCTTATCCTGGAAGTAGATTATGGTGGGTGTCACCTGAATTTTAAATTAACCTTGTTTTTATTGTAAGTTATTGCTGTCCTTTAACAATAATAAACAAATGAATTTGCAATATCTTTATTTCATTTGCATTTGACAAGGTATTTTCCAGTTGAAATCACTCACTGTTTACTGTGCTCCTTTTTAAAAAACAAATCACCAAAACCTTCCTCGCCCCAACTCAAGTCAAACCTCGATCCTTTTAAAAGTCATATGAATTCGTTCAGAGGAGAAAATTAAAATACGAAGCTTCCTCTAGAAGGAGGGCTGTGTACTTGGGAAGATTTCTAATGCAATCATGCGCCACCTTACCAGCAGGTGTCGGGGCAGGACGGGAATTGCTTCGAGTCACTCTGAGCTCCCATTTGCTTCTCCTCACATCGCAGTTTCTCTTTAGCTAAGAACAAAACCCGAAAATCTAAGTTCCAATGGAAAAGAATACATTTTTACATGTTTCACAGCAAGAGGCAAGGTACCCATGTGCAGTTCAGCTGATCCTATGCTCTCACAGCATTTTAAGTAATTTTTTTAACCTTTCAATTTCTCTTTTAGGAGATATAAGAAACGACATATATATTACACTGCTGTATGGAGATTTTGATAAATACAATAAAACAACTCAGAGAAATGTGGAAGTGATAATGTGTGTCTGTGATGAAGAAGGAAAATTGTTGCCAGTAAGTTTTCTTTTTTTCTGCATGAGGGGCATAGAAACATGAGCTGAGTTTTTGATGTAAGGCTTAACTTGCACATTTTATAAAATACCACTGTTCAAAAACTCAATTCCCTTACTTGTGACATCTCGTGACAAATAAGTTTTATGACTTTTACAGTCATCTATCTATTAAAGCCCTATAAAAGTCTCGCATAAAAATGTAACGAGGAATAACATTGAATGACCTATTTTAGCTGTGCCAAGGAACAAATGCTGATTCTGACAATTACTGCATTCTTACTCTAGGGTTTTTCTGTGGAAATTCCCAGAGGAATGCAATTTGCACATTGAAATGTTAGAAGTACCATTTCTGCTACATTACAAACCCATGATTTTTGCCAGGAAGTCTGTGTCATTGTCCCCTGAATTAAGTACATGGCAAATAATGAAATTAGTGACAACAATTACACATGCAACGTAAATATTTACAGTGTCTTTTTGCTTGTCTATTCCCATTATAAAGATCTTTTGTCCTTTCCTTAGGGCTTATCACCAGTTTGGTATTCAGGGGGATTTTTGACCTGTCACTCTCTGAGCTATATGCTGTCGGGATCATGAGGCTGAAATCACAGTGACACTCTTTGAGATAAAATAAAGATGCAGTAAATGGCAGTGGTTCATGACTTGTTTATGAACTGCAACTAACTGCTTGACCTAAAATATAACTTTAAATCTTGAGTGAGGAAAATCCTAATCCCACATAAGGTCCACACAACAAACTGTGGCCCTGATTATAAAACGCTGCCTTGCACAGATGACAGCACCTGACCATGACTTGCATGCACAGAAGTTAACTCTATTCTGTATTCTGTTTAATCACAATTAAGATGCTTAAAATACATAGAAACAAAAATATTCCTTAAGGAAATAAACCCATTACGATGCATTAAATCTTGCATTCCAATATGATGTATGCTCAGTACTGCACATATGTAGTTTCTGCAAATACTAGGAGAAAGTGAGTTTGTCACATTGTCTTTGAGCTGAAATATCACACCTGCTTTCTGGGGGTAATATGCCTTAGATGTCTTTAAGCAACAATTTTGAGGAGGTAATTGAAATGCTGTTGAATGCAAGTAATAATAGACGTGGTTTGCCCTTTTAACCTATAAAAAACCCCCACACCAATAGACTTTCAAACCCATGAATTTATATTAATGCTTCTCATAACAGGTATATGTTCACTACACAGGAAACTGGTTGGTTCTGTTCAGGTATTGAGCTAGTTCCCGTTGCAGGACTAGCCCTTGATTTACTGTTACAAGTAAAATGACTTTTGTTCCAAGTGAATGTCACAGAGGTGACAAACAAGTAGATGCACAAACCTTGAAAAATCTCTGCTCAGGCAGATGAGACATTGCTTTCTGCAGTTAAATCCTTCTGACCACACCAGAAGATAGAAATCATCTTCAGGTATCAGCATCACACCCTTCTGGTCACAGGGCATCCTGGTGTTTGAAGCAGACTTCTAAGATTCCCTGGATTTTCAGCAGGAAAATTGCACCTTTGCAGTAGTTAGTATAGAGCCTAGATTGGATTAGTTGAATCTGTGCCTCCAGTAGGGAATTTAATGTTTGCTTCCTTCGAGAACTTTAGTTTCAGGTCTGACAGATCTGATCAGAGCTCTGATCTTCCCTGAGCAGATTTGCTGTTCCTCTATGTGTACAACTTAGCTGCAGCCAGCCAGACCACATGCAAGCCTCTTCACAGAATCACTGACAGAACTGAATTCCTAGGAACCCACAAGTTTTGAAGTTGATCAAATCTCTCACTTGGCTCTGTCCTAATTCCGATAGTTTTTAAAGAATGGGAAATTATAATTACTTGTTGTTGGTGCCTCTGCAATGTCCAGTTTGGAAGAGCCTAGCACCTCTGAGACTCTGCTGGAATAAAGTATTTACAAGTAAATGTAGAAATAAACAGAATAATGAAACTAGGTTCTTTTTTTCCTTTTGTGTTTCTTCTACTGATTGAGATTATGTGTTGCATACTTAAATCCCTCAAAAGGAGAAATCAAGTCTATTGTATGCTCCTCACACCTCTCTCGGAGCCCACTGTGTGACCCTGTAAAATGCAATTACACCGGCCCTACCCATAGATTATGATAAATGCTTGTCTTCACTGTGTTCAGAGGCTTGGAAAATGCAGTATCTTCACATTAGTGCTTCCCCTCTGTTGGCGCTGTCATTATTATTTAATTTTGAATGATGCCACGTCCAAATCCAAACCTGCAGTGAGCCGTGAGGGCGGGAAGCCGTGAGGGGGAAGCCCGGGCCTGAGGCCGTGAGGGGGCGCTCTGTCCCACGGCCGAGGTGGAGTTCCCAGGCCGGGACTCTCGGCGAGGCTCTCTCTGGTGATTTTTTCAGTTTTGCCAAAGTTAGAAAAATTTACCCAAATAAACGAGGCACTAAGCCCTGTTTTTTCCCTCCTTGTGTAAGAATGCTGTGTGCCTGGGAGCAGGGGACAAGCCTGTGAGCGAGTACAGATCGGTTGTTTACTACCAGGTCAAGCAGCCGCGTTGGATGGAGACACTGAAGGTATGGCCTGCTCACTTCCCTCTTGCTCTTTCAATTCTTAATGCCTCACACAGAAAGCTTGCACAGCGTCAGCTTCTTCCAAAAAACATCTTGTCCCTGACTGCAGCTGAAGGATGGAGTCTTAGTCATACATCAGTTATTAGAGATACATGATCACCGAGGCTTGAAATCTGGCCTAGAAAATGATGTGTAGATTTTGCTCAGCAAAACAAATGAGATCATCTTAGATAACCTGATGTCCTAACAGGGTTCATCAAAAGTGAAATACTGCATTTGTTCTGTTGTGGGGAAACAATGGAGATGAGGAGCGTCAAATAAAAACAAACAACACCATACAAAATCCAAATGCAAACATCCACCCCCTCTTTTGATTTCAAAAAGAAAAAACTGTCTTGCTTCTCTTTAGAGACACACTAATAATTATCTAATCAAGCTCTAATGTCTATGATTGGAAAATGCCCAGAAGCTGCCAGAAGCAGTTCCTATAAAGCAGTGTCAGCCTTGCACGTTTTTTTAAAGACAAAATAGCCTTCTATGACAAGCTTGCAATTATTACCTTAAGGTGGGTTACCTGTGGTGGTGCAGGACAGGGAGGGAATGGAAGTGTAATTTCAAACAGAAGCTTATTTGTTGCTTTGAAAACATTGACCTATTCTGTTTACCGCTTATTATACTAGTTCCTTTCAAAAATGATTCTGTCGTTCGGGCTTGTCTACAGGATCACTAACAGTAGATTCTGTTGAAAAGCGTAGTTAATATTGAGGTGCTGAGCAGTAAGATTTGTAAAGGCAAGTTGTGAATGGACACAAAGGTGTGCAAGTTCTTAAATTTTTAGAACAGTAAACTTGATTATATGAAAATTTGTGCTTTCACTTGCACAGTTGGCCTTTTTTGTTGCATGTTTGTCCTAAAGCATGCTGCTTTAAGGATAAAGCACTTGCCAGTTCCTTTGATTCTCCTCAAGGCTTTACAATAAATGTAACCACAAAAATACAGTCAATTTATT
This sequence comes from Entomyzon cyanotis, assembly GCA_024500445.1. Classification (NCBI taxonomy): domain Eukaryota; kingdom Metazoa; phylum Chordata; class Aves; order Passeriformes; family Meliphagidae; genus Entomyzon; species Entomyzon cyanotis. Next base: position 2,016,148 of record JAKEPQ010000668.1, read on the forward strand.
TTGCTGGAATTTTCATACCCTTTTCACCTGTTTAATAAATTGGTTGTCAATTACTGTATGTGAAATGTGGAAGCTGCGTAGTGCAGAGGTGGTTTTTTTAATTCTCTGTGGTTAAAAGGGTGAGTGGTAGGACTGCACTGTGCTTATTTTCTAGCATACAACACCTGTGTGCAGTAACTCACTGGGTTCTGGGCTTGATTTCTTTGCCATTGCCAGACTTTGAGCAAAGTCTAACAGATCATTGCTTATCAGGCTCAGCAGTTTTAAATGGCCTGTGAAAGGCACTGTGGAACCAGCAAAAGTGATGCTCATTTATTCTAAAATAGGAGCTCATTACATATGAAAGCACCCCTCCTAACTGTCTTCATTGTTTTCTGATTTTACAAAAGGTAGCAGTCCCCATTGAAGACATGCAGAGGATTCATCTGCGCTTCATGTTCAGGCACAGATCAACTCAAGAGTGTAAGTAGGGGATTTTTACTTCAGTGAATTTTAATTCATTGACGGGTAGTCAACCCAAAATCTTTTGCTTTGCAGCTAAAGATAAGGGAGAAAAGAATTTTGCAATGGCCTACATAAGACTAATGAAGGAGGATGGAACAACTCTTCAAGATGGCATCCATGATTTGTTAGTCCTAAAGGTATGGGCTCAGTTTTCTTTCTCTTTTTCTTTCTCTCATAAGACACATTTTCTCACACTGTTGTCTTTGCAGTGCATATTTACTTAGTGCTAGATTGAGTTTATTATTCTATCAAAGATAATACAATGTTTTTCATCTGAACAAAATAGAAAGATGTAACCTGTTCCATTGTCAGTAAACATTGCTCTGCATTTTAATGACACAAAGGCGTTATCTAAGCACAGTGAGAAATGATTACTCTTTTTACTGATATTTGTACTTTTGGCCTTCTGTAGTATAGAGAAAATTATGCTGCAGCTCTGTATCTGAGTTTGTACCATTCCTTTTGCTGAAGGTGTGGAAGGGTTTGATCCATTTGGAGTCTTTGTCACATGAATAATCTAGGAATGCACTCTCAGGAGAATGCTTGTTTTAAACTGCTCTGTGTAGTTACTCAGGTACAAAAGTGAAAGTTTCAGCAATTTGGTTTTGGGTGTGAGAAATGGCTTTAGCCCTGGCTGGGCACAGGTACCATCTTCAACTTTATGAGGGAAGCAGGGAGCAGATTTTTCAAGACTTTTGTTTTGTTTACTTCCCCTCTTGGAGAATGGTGTCTAGCAGGAACTAAGAACCAGAAATCACGTCCAACAGAAAGCAAACTTTAGTTATTTCTCAGCACTCTTTTCAGTAAACAAGTTTGCTGTAACATTATTGCCAAGTGAGATGCATGCAACTAAATCAAGTTGTTTAGGCAAGCCAAGAGAGATTAATGGCAGTGTATAGTTATTTATCTTCTCTTCATTGAAACTATCACTGATAAATGCTGAGACCAGAATGAAAATAATGACCATGTTGTAGGACTGTGTGGTTAATGTTGGTTATGAAATTCCACCTAATTCATTTCTGCATCAGCTCAGTAATTTTTTTCTGAAGTGACAGCATGGATGAGAAATGCTAAATGGAGTTGACCTAGTTTATGGTTGTGAGAAACAGACAGATTTTCTGACATATGCTTGCCTATTCTAGTATTAAAAACAGTAATTGTAAGCTGTAAGTGTTTAAAGAAGTCATACATCTGCCCTCTCAAAATAAGTAATTTGAACACTGCAAAGTTTAAACTGTCTTTAGGTATTGGATCTTTTTGAGAGACTTTTAAATAAAATTTCAAGCCTTTTTCCCATTGTCTGTCTGACTTGTTCTAAAAAGAAGAAGTCAAAAGTTTCTTTTGCTTCCAGAAATCTGGGAAGTAATTATTTGGCAAGCCTGATACAATCATACATGTTAGTACTGCATGAGGGTTTGGCCTCTTGTCTGTCTAGGTCTCTTACAGTCAGCGTTTAACCTTTCCTCCTGTTTGACAGGAAGTAGAAACTGCGCGTCTGCAGTCACTGAACCAGATAAAACCTCAAAAGTTTAAAATATCTTTCTAGATTATGGGTTTTGCAGCTCCTTGTTCATGCACATTTGCAGACTAAGGGTCTGCAATTGAGTCATATCTGTCACAGTGTTGTGGCTTTAAGTGACAGCTCAAATGCATCAGGGAAATTTTCTGGAGTAGTTTTATTAAAGAAAAACTGTGTTCTCTAAACTGTGAAGAGCATGATTTTTATTGCCTTCGTCTAAAACTGCCTTCCTGTCTGGGGAATACTAATTTGAGGCCCAGAAAATCTGTGGGATTGTGGTACACAACTCGATGAAAGAGGGAAGGCAAAAATATCTGTTGGCTCTCTAGTTTTGTACTGTTCATTGTACTGAAAAGCGTATATTCTGTGTCATTTAGTTACTGCAGCATATTGCCTGATTTAAAGATATAATCTTTTATGTTCAAGGTCCAGGTATAAAGTTATGATGGGGATACCAAAATAGTGCTGCTATTCTTTCCTTACTCAGTCCTGTTTTTGCTTTTAAGTTGTGTGCAGACATCATCATTCTGTTGTCCCTATCCTGTATACAGTCTTTAAGGTGAGGCTCACTAGTCTGTTGTGTTGCACACCTATTGACATTTTAATGAGAAACTGGTTCTTGCTTTTCCTCTGCCAGTGGTGTCAGTCCCTTTCTACACCTTAGTTTTGTTTACTTCTCTAGAAAGTACAAAATAAGTCTAATTTTAAATCCAGTGGTGTGAAATGTGAATGGTGTGTTGTTTTTTCAGGGGGACAGTAAAAAAATGGAGGATGCTGGTGCTTATCTGACGTTGCCTTCTACACGTCAGTACGGGGAAAACAAGGGAGCAACTTTAGTCAGGAGCTCAAGTATTGTTGGAGGGCTTTCAGTCAGCTCTCGAGATGCATTTTATATTTCAACTCTTGTTTGTTCTACAAAGCTAACTCAGAATGGTATGTATCTTCTAAGCAGGTGGAAGTTTTAGTAGACATTTGCACAAATTGATAAATCACATTTTAAATTTAATGTCTGTCCATTTATTTTCTATTAGTGGGCTTGCTGGGCCTCTTGAAGTGGCGCATGAAGCCAGAGCTGCTTCAGGAGAACCTGGAAAAGCTGAAGATTGTGGATGGAGAGGAAGTTGTGAAGGTGTGTCTTTAAATAGTTATTCTGATAATACTTATCCATCATGCCCCTTCATACAGTGCAATGCCTTTGTTAGTTTGAAAAGGACATGAGCAAAGCTCTTCCTTAGAGGGAGCAAGAAAGCAAACACCTGGACAGGTTTTTTTCACAGGGCTGCCCAGCTTTTCTTCTACTTTTTGATCTCAAATATGTCTGGTATTGGGCTATTGTTGGGCTGGGGGATTTTCAAGATTACTACCAGGAGATGAAGATAGTAATGATAAAATACCTTTCCCAATCTCTCTTCATGTGTTTCCTTTTGTCTATCTGAAATATTACAAACAATTCTTACTGCTTTCTTTTCAGTTCTTAATATTAATTTACCTGTTGGTATGAAAACCAAGAAGTGTTATGTACCTAACACAGCCCTTTCTTAATTTAATGAGGATGATATGAATAAAAAATTGTTAGTATTTTGGGAAATGGCAGAGACTATTACATTTGTGTTTTTAAATATAAACATTAGATATCTCTCTCAAGAGCAGGGATGATAATTAAAAAAAAAAGGAGGAGTGGATTTTTTTTTAAACCAAAGATTTGTGTCCCAAGTCACTGAGGTACTTTTATTTGATTTTAAGCAGAATTTGAATCAGACCACAGAAACAGGAAGAGTGTTTTTAATCATTATGTATATGTGAAAATAGCAACTACTAATCTTTGTCGCTAAGGAATTGGGACTGCAGTTTTAACAAGTTATGTCATTTATATAATATTTTTATCTTTTCCATAAGCTTTGAGCTAAGCATGTATTATTGATTGCTCATGTGTCTGAGGATGTAGGCTCTTAAAATTAAAGCAACGAGAGCCTAAATTCTTGGAAATGTTTTCTGAATTTAAGTAATGCTTCAACAAAGGTAGTAAAATTCTAACTTGAGAGAAACCAAGTCTACTATCAGAAAACTTTCTTGTGAGGTTTTCAAGTTGAATATGTTACCATTTTGTGCTTTCATATTGTTCTATAGTTTCTCCAGGATACATTGGATGCCCTGTTTAACATCATGATGGAACACTCCCACAGCAATGAGTATGACATCCTTGTCTTTGATGCACTGGTAAGAATCAGCACCAATGAGTTTATATGTCAAAGTAAAGAACCTTATAATTTTGAACAAACTATCAAGCTGTTCATTTCAGGGAATAAGGCTTAAAGTCTCTACAGAGCAGAGGAATATTACTAATTGACTGCAAATCAAATTGCTTTAAAAACTTAAATAGTAAATGATGAGAAATATTTTTGGAAAGTTAATATTTAAATTTGAAATATGACTTTGGCTAATTTTAATCATGTCTGTTTTAGATCTATATCATAGGGCTTATTGCAGACCGCAAGTTTCAGCACTTTAATACTGTCTTGGAAGCATATATCCAACAGCATTTTAGTGCAACATTGGCATACAAGTAAGTTTGTTTTCTCTTTCTCTCTTTTCCTAAACCTCTATCATAACAGAAAAGAAAGTAAATCCTACTTATGACTTTTCTGATGTAATTAATGGTGACTGTGTTTTGATGCTGCTGTTTGCTTATCTGCCTCTGAGACACATTTGATTATAAGTGGAATTAATGAACCTATAGCAAATGATTTGGGGTTAAATGATGCTTTGGCATTTGTCTTCTGTTGCCAGGATTTTGCTGTGTCTGAGCACTTCACATGTATCCTGTCAAATTTATCAAAAGATACTTTGCTGTAAAGCCTCTCCCTTTATGTCCCTGGCCTTAAGTTGAAATGGCTCAAGTGAGGACTTGAAGATTTCCTTAACCCATTTACATAGCTTTCCATGTAATTTTTTTCACATCAAGCAAACTCAAGGGGAAAAGAATTGTTTGGGAACTGTCAAGTCTTCATATGCATTTTAGTCTGATGTCGTGTCAAGAGGGTTTCAGTGCAGTGAACTGGAATTTTGGTATTTGTTATATGTCCTGTTGTGAAATGGAGTTTTATTATTTGTTATGTGGTCAGGCCAGAGGGCAGCTGGATGGTCTTGTGGTGAGTTTTTTATTTATTTATTTGTTTTCAACTTTTGGAGCTTCCACATAATGCCTGGATGGGAAGACATGGCCTCACAGAAGAGAGCAAAAACCTGTGAAGACATGTTATACACAAAACTTAATCCTGGTTTCCTACTTTATTTAGAACAGGTTTTTGCAGGTGATGGTAGGATAAAATTACTGAATTAGGAAGGAAGGTAACATCTTCAGCTGGTGTTGATCTCTGGGATATGATATAGCAGGATAGATGTGGACTTTTAATCTACCTAATGTCCTGTTCTGGCAGCTTAATGGAGTGGCAGATTGAAGCAGAGCTTTAATTTGCAATATGAATAGTACATGGAAGACCTGAGCTGAAGGTTTGCAACAGTGCAGGATATCTCCTAGGGCCTGTGCTGAATTTGCATCAGTTCTAACTCAACAGGATATGTCACACAAATCATGCACTAGAACATGAGTTTCCTAGAGTTGAAAGGCAGCAGTGCAAAATCAGACATTTCTCACATCCCAGGAGGGTTGAAGTGAGCATTAGTGGACTCAGAACGCTCAAGCACAAACTATGTGCTCTTCTTTAATCCTCTCTCACTCCGTAAGTAATAAGCACATGTAATTTAATGCTTTATGTTACTGTGAAAGAAGAGAAGGAAGGATACAGAACCTCTCAGCCTCATTTGCATAAAATATTTCTAAGACTTACCTGGCTGGGAGTTTTTGATGGCTTAATCAATCTGGTAGAGGCAAAATAATAATGTTTATGATTGTTCCCCACATCATGTGTTTTCTTGGCATTATTGATTCAATACACATCATGAAAGATTTACTCTGTTTCCAGAACCATTGATGAAATAAACACGTGTGTGTGGCCTAATTCCTAACCAGGAAGTAAATACTGTGTCCCAGACATATTATAACCATATTATGACATGGTTGGTTGGCCAAACTCTTAGCAGTTTTTTCTGTTCCTATTTAGTCATCCTTTCTCCTGGCTTTTGGAGAGTTCTGAGCGGTCTTAATGTGAACTGCCCCTACACAGAAGTTGGATAAATTTTGTTCCATATCAGAGAAGTATAAAAAGGAGTAAATTGAAACACACAATGGATATAATGCCCAGAAGGCTGAGAGGCTGAAAGCACAGTATTTTGGTCCTAAAATGTGAGTTAGACTGGGGATGTGTATGAGTTACACCGAGTTGGTTGTTGGCTTTGTTTGTTTAGGGCAGAGGACAGTAGGTCTCCATTTTTGTAGTAATGTAGGAAATAAACCCCAACCACCCTTATCTTGGACCTTACAGCTACATTCAGATCAAGGTTACATCATCAGTATTGGTTTTACCATTTAAGATGATGCTATAGATATAAATTAAGGGGCTTAGGTTTAGATGAACTAATGCACTTTTGCAGAGGGTTGTGTGTTTAGCAAAAAGTTGCTTTTAGATACAAAGTAAGGAAGTGTTTGAATAAAATAAGTGCTTTAGGCAAATATTGCTGTGTACTGGAATATTGCAATATTTACATGCAGTTAATTAGAGCATGTAGTGGTGTTTAATCACTGCTCAGTCTAGGTAGGCAGAAGTAATATTTTGTGTTGCTTTGTGCATGTGTATTACAAACCTCTGTAAAGGTGCTTCCAGGACTGTGTAAAGTCATGCTGCTCTTTTGGGATTTCAGCTTGCTCTCTTGCTTGTGCAGCTATGAATTTCCCCTTGATTTGTTTACACTGCCAGAATTTGTGCAACATAAGTGCAGAAATGCATGCAGTCTGTTTTGTTGTATGTGCTTGACTAAGCATGAACATATAATTAAAGTTGCCAAACAAGTTAAAGAAGTTAACTAAAAAATAATAATAAAAATTGTTTTTAAAAATGTTTTTAAACTTCAGGAAATTAATGACTGTTCTGAAGACATACTTGGATATTTCCAGCCGAGGGGAGCAATGTGAACCTATCCTAAGGACTCTGAAAGCACTGGAATATGTTTTCAAGTTCATTGTTAGATCAAGGACATTATTTTCACAGTAAGCACCCAGCTATTGCCATTGAATTAGCTGTCTAATATCAGAAATAGAAGGAGAATTGAGTAGAAAAAGCTGATTCTAGAACACGGCTGGTTTTTATGTTTACAAATAAAATATAAAAACTGGCAACTGCTCTAAAATACAGGTATTGTTTTTTGGTATTTTTGTAGAGGGAATATTCAAAACTCTGCTTTCTGACTCTCAGTGTAAGTTCCAGAGATATATTTAATAATAGCAGCAGGTTTCAAAGGGTGATTTTTCTTTGTGTCAGGTGGCTTGGCCTAAGACCAGTGGATGGCCAAACGTTGCAACAGATGGCTGGAGGCTGGAGACTTGTCCTTGGGAACACAGTGTTCAGCCCCCTCAGACTGTGCATGGAGCAGTGGCATTTCAGTAATCATGGTCCAACTGAATTTAGAGTTTCAGATCTCCTGCTAAGGAATTTTTAGGGAAGACTCAATAGACTGGATATGTGTAGCTCAGGCAGATGGGGGAGGTGTAGTATTTACCAGTGGTATTCCAGTTTAGGGGAAAAGGATGGGAGAAGGAGATGAAAAGTTCAAGGAGACAAATTACACACTGGTAATTGTAGTCTCCCCATATAGTACAGACCCATTTCCTGAATTCTGCTTCACCTTTTCCCATTTATCCTGAGCTGGTTTCCCCCTAAAGCTTGTTCTGATGTCCTTTTGTCCTGTGGCTGAAGGAATGCAGGGGCAGAAGCCAGGCAGTGTCAGACTCAGGCCTGTAGGGAGAAGGAGAGGTTGGAGGCTGTGTTTGTGGTTGCCATTCACAGAACAGGACAGGAGTTACCTGTCCTTTGCTCACTGGGAGCTCTAATACAATTTTTCTCTGTTATTCCACTGTCCGTTTTTTGGGGGAAAAAAAGAAACCCCAAAAAACCAACAAAACAAAAAACCACCTCCATGTAGATTTATGGTTTTGCAAAATTAAGTCTACTTTCTGAATTACGAAGTTTTGGTTGAAGTAGGAGTAGATTCAGAAGGTATTTGTTGCTATAGATAGTACCTTAGCAATATTATTGTTTCTAGGAACTTATTATAGATAGGTGCTGGTAAACAAGGTGTAAAGCTGTATAAGGAAGAAGATAGTGCTCAGGAGAACAGAATATAGCTTTATGATTCTATCATAAGTGTCATGGCCGACAGGGACTTTAGAGTTTTGGGGAAGAAACCATTGTGTAGAGGATTATGGAAAATTTCTTGTCTGGATGAAGGTCAGAAGGCAGGGGTTTGTTTCAGGGAGAACTTTGGTCCCCATTTTAATCCCTTGTGTTATCTCAAAGCAAAAAGTGTACATTGGACAATCTGTTATAAACTAGGTTATTGCAATATCTTGCATATTCAGGTGGTTAGCTGCTCGTATCTACTCCTACTTAACTAGAGCTCTGGAACTCTAAATTCATTGGACAGTTATTATTATTGTAGGCAGTCTTACATTTCAAGTTGAAAAGAAAAGCAAATGACACTGCAATATATAACTTTAAAAAGAGATTTTTCTCTTCTGATGGAGCAGAAGAGACAGCACTTAGCTCACAGTATTCTGCTCACATTTCAGGATTCTCTTGTCATCTTGGCTTTTTTCTTAGCTTGTTTTTCTTTAACTTCTGACAGCTGTTTCACATAAGTAATTTCACATGTCACCAGTGTTTTTAGTGTTTATGTAGGCAGTGTTTAGTACTAAGAGCTAGTATGAACAATGCAGGAGAGATAATCTCAGAGTTTCAAACTTCAGGACAGGGAATGGAGAAATAATGGAGTGAGCTCAATTTAAATGCACTTTTAAACTTTTAAGTGTCAAATAGAGACTTTTTTTTCAAAAAGCAAACTGGTTAATGGGGCCAGTAAAAATAGCTCTTTTAAAAAGTGGCAATAGCAGCAGAAGACAGAAATAGTAATAATTTGTGGAAAATATCCTATAGTAGCTCAGTTGTAGTGGGAAAAAAAATCTAGATTTTTTAGGCATATAAGTTACTTTGCAAGTAAAATGACTTTTTGGAAGTAAAAGCTCAAATCTGGGAGATGTCATGCTTTAGAGGCTTTTAAAACAATTTAAAGTGGTTATCTAGTCTTCAAGCTGAAGAATTCCTACATGATACAGTGAATAGCAGTTATAACCCATTGGGGAAATATCTGTGTACATAATATTGGATCAACTTCTGAAATATATATTTAATGTTAAATGTGTTGCATTTAGGGTGATGAAACTTTCTGATTCTGAAAGGATAACCTAATGTATCTCTCAACAGATTATATGAAGGCAAAGAACAAACAGAATTTGAAGAATCTATGAGGAGACTCTTTGAATCCATCAACAACCTGATGAAAAGCCACCATAAAACTGCCATTTTGTTGCAGGTTGGTGTGTGCTTGGAAACCAGATGGATATGGGTTTTTTGGTGGGCTTTTTATTTTTTTTCTTTTTAAATTGAGGGAAAGACTTTCTGAGGAAATTTATCCAATATGTCTCTTTTGTAATTCCCCTCTATTGGAAGAACTGGTTGTCTAATAAATTTGAAGCCTAGTTTGAAAAGGTCAGGACAAGATACCTGTATAAAATTCTATGAATGTAGTGAGTGAAAGAACCAAGACACAGATGTTGGAATCTTATAAGCAATCTAATGACATGAAGCCTCCAGTGGGACCTGAATGTTTAATTCCTGAGTTTCTCCAAATAATGCTAAACAGGGATTCCATCATCTTAGTTGTAAAAATAAATTTTATTGTATCAGTGTTTGGGAGTTACGTTGTTTAAACTGCAAATAGGATCAGGGTTTGCTGTTCATGTCAATCTTAGTTATTCTAACACTTCAGAATCTGATGTTTTAAAGAAAACTAGGGGAAAAAAGGAGCTATTAACTCCATCATTATAAAATTATGTGCAGTTCTGTATTAAGATGAAAAACTATAAAGATTTCCTCTACAGTAAAACGTAGAAGACTTGTTAGGCAGCTGCAGTATTGATGCGTCATACATTCTTTATTAAAAACTCATTGTATTTACTTGGCTTGAATTTTCCTCTAGTTTTTTGTTTTGATTCCTTTCAATATGACTTAGATTAGAAGTGGAAGCCAGTGAAAAAGTCTGTCTTGAATAAAACCTCTGGTGGCTGATCTCAAGATTTGTGTTAGCTGACACATTGCATGGAGTGTTAATGTGCAACTGCAAAAGAGCTGAAAAAGTAAATACCAAGTTAATTGTATAATACCATGGTTACAGTAATGTTCTAAATGCATTTGAAAATCAATCAGATGCACTGTTATTTGATAATTCTGTAGAGGCCTTCCTGGGAATAGTTTATACATTTGAATGCTGCATAAGAAGCAGGAGAAACTTGGGAAGAAGAAAAAACCATCTTTAAAGTAATACTGAAAGAGTTTATATAATAATGTTTGCTCCTATGGTACTTGTGCTAATTAAGAACTAGATCTTGGAGGGTTTGTGCTCTTTGGGAGAGGATGTCACAGCACTGCACTCTGCCCTGCCTGATCTCAGAGTGCCTGTGTGGGATTGTCCATCTGTGTTTCCTCTAAGGAGCAAGGTAGATTCTCCTTGAGAGTGACAAGAAAGGGTTGTAGAAAACTGTTTTTCTTGTTTTTCTTCCTGAACTCTTGCTGGGTGTGCAAGGGGCAGTGCTGCCTCTGAAAGGCTGGTGGGAGTATTTAGGAACAGGTTGTAGTGCCAGTGGTACTGTGACATTGCAGGTACTGAGGAATGATGACTCTGCCTACCCTTATTTCCACATTAGCATGTTTAATGCAAGTTCCTAATGTTATAGGAGCAAATAACATAGTTTTTATTTAGCAAAAATGCATGACATCTTGGTTGATGTATCTGAGAAATAGCAGAACCTTAAAAACAGAACTGAACATCTCTTAGAAGGACTAAAGAGAAGAAATCTACAGTATTTTGTTTTAAATAAAGTAATTTTTTAAACTACTTAATTTAAATTAAATTTGGTTTTTTTTAAATAAGTAATTTTAAAGAACATGTGAGCATGATTCATAAATACTGGTTATTAAACAGTTATGCTTTGCTCAATACCATATTGGGAGTTAAAATTTTTGATTTCTAATGAGTGCTGTCAGTTGTGCAAAATGGGTCCTAGTTATGGTTATGAAACCATGAAGCAGTAGTGGGCTTTTGGGTATCTAAAACTGCATAAGGTGCTTTAAGTTTTCTCTTTAGCAGCATCATTTTCCAGCAGTTGCGAAATACTGGTTTATATCAATACTTTGCTGGTTTTCCAGCTCCTGATGACTCATACAGCTGTGTCTCTAAGGGAAGCCTACAAAGGGATTTTTTGACATACAGTAAATAAAAACTACTGTATTAATGTTCTAAAGTTCTAATAGGGGAGACATGGAATGAGAAGTGTCCAACTGTAGTTTAGTGCTGGCTGCTGGAAATAAGTTTTATGGGGGAACAAAATTAAAATTAGCACTCCCTCCCATTCATCATGAACTCCATAGGCAAGTGAGCCACCACTTTCACAAGGGACAGTATTTCTGTGCCTGTTTGGAGGAGACTTCAGGGATGATACTTGAGACTCCTGCTGTGGTAGGTGGATGCAGGCCAGAAAATGGAGATAATTTCTGCTGAGAGGGAGGAGAAAGGAGTAGAAAAATTCATAAATCTGCCTCTCTGCCTAAATTCAACACTGATTTCCCTTGGGGAATTTGAGATGACAATGATAGATGTTGTAGTAGTATAAATTAACTTTGCAGAGTAAGGGACAGGTGGTTATTCAGTGATCCTACTGACACACAGGACTCCATAGGTGTTACACTTCCATACCCAGAGAGGAAAGTTCAGAGAATCTGTTGGAAAAATACAGAAATAATCAGAGTATTAAAACTGACTTAAATCTGTAACACTTGAAATTATCATTGATAAGTGGAACATAGATTGGTAGGATCAACTGAATGTGTTCAAGTAGATTATGGTCTGAAGATATCAGAGAAGAAAGTTTTAGGAGCCCTGAAGAAAGTTAAAGTAATTGGGTTTCTCAGGATATTGAAACTTGAACTAGCTTGCAGAGCCTTTGAATGTGAATTTTTAACTCTTATTTCATCCTTGGTTGTCCAAATGCCTATCAGGTTTAACTGTAGATGATTTAAAGAATTATTTTGAAACCTGAAGTTCCTTGGTTTCTGCTATTTTTTAAAATTATTATTTAGAACCCAGTCTTTTAGCCAGTAGTAATTTCCCAGTCGTTTTTGCTGATAGAATCACACTCAGACTTGCGTTGAAAATTAATTCACTCAAGAAAGGATTGTTAATAAAATTACATGTTATATGGAACAGCCTCATCTTTGCCAGAAGCAATTTATTGTTTCTATTTAACTTTATCTACTGAGCGATATCTTACTTCCTAATCTGTTAAATGCTGTGTAGGTTTACAAAAAGTTAAAAATCTATCTTTTCAGTCCTTGTGTTAAAGCTGGGTGACGTGGATTGAGGCTTTGACTTACTTTAGTCTCTGGGCTTTGAGAATGGCTGATACCTGGTTCTGTTTTGCAGTAATGCTCATATAAACTTTGAACAGATTAAGACTGAATTGTTAATTTATTGTTGGTGAACTGGAAATGTACATATTAATCCACATTAGCCTTTAAAAAAAAAAACTTCTGGAGTTGGTCAAGTTACCTCTTTTGTTAAAAAGGTGCAGATTGAATGCTTCTCAACTTCAGCATTGCATGAAGTAATTAAATTACAATTGGAATTGTATTTTCAATATCCCAACTTTGCTGAATTTTAAAAGCAACCCTCTGAGCTGCAGAGGAGCTGGGGTGCAGGTCCTGGGATGGTGCTTTGTAAGGCTGGCCCTTGAAGTGGAGATTGCAGTGTTTTAAGTTCACCAGTGCAAGAATCAATGTGCAGGTGTAGGATTCCTCCTTTTAAGAGTTTTTTTGCAGATTATTCTTGTAATTATTTAAAACAATTAGTTCAGCATTTGTACTGTTTTTACAGTGGTAGTTCTTTCTAGGTGCTATACTTAAACCTTTATTTATTTTATTTTGGCACAGATGATGTTATATCTTTGTTGCCTTTATGGACGCTTTTCTGTAGCCAGTGCTGGTGAATTTTGTAGTTTTTAGAGAGATTATTTAATGAAATCTGTACTTCTGGGGTAGAGACTCCTTGAAATCTGGAAACCTGGAAATCTGTTTGCAGAACCCACTAATAGTTTGATGAAGGGATGCTCTAGGGGTGAGGGGGAGTATGGAGGTGTCCGTAGTTTCTTTCCTTTCTCTGAGCACTCGGGGGAAAAAAACCCATCATTTTTAGCAGATGTATTTTGTGTCTGTTTAAATCACCTTCTGTTTCTGGGAAATAAAATTGAATGAATGATTTTTACGTTTCAGATTATATGTTTTTTTAAATTGTCCTACTGTTGACTTCTGACTTGCAGTCTGTGAGTGTGCCCTTTCATTGACCAGCTTGTGCTCTCAACCTTAATTTACAAATCAAGCCCCTGCTTCTTTCCCAACTGTTCTGTTCCCCAACTGACACACCACATTTGACCTACAGATGGTCTTGTCTGCTGCAAATGTCAGCTCTCCCCAGCTCGCTCCTAGGCACTGATTTGAGAAAGCAAAACTCCCAATGCTGTGCGTGCTTTCAGAAACCTTAGATGACATGTTCTCAAGGTCGTTGAAACATAGGAAAAAGAAATTGTCTGTGGCACTGAAAAGTATGAAAAATAATGTAATATGAAGATGCTGCCTTTCTCTCATTCTTTCCCAAGCAGTTTTGACCCATCCTACTGCAGCAGTAGATTCTAAGGACTTTATGGGTCTCTGTACAGCTTTCTTATGAGAGAATAAGCCTAGCAAGTTACTGACAGTGATGCTTGGCTTGTGATGCACAATGGGGGATGGCACAATAACTTCTTAAAGTTGCCTTGATGGCAAGTAAAATTAGATTAGGAAACAGAGCGCCAGTGATTTCTTCGAATGTACTTTTCATCTCATGGGTACTCGAATTTCATGAATATGTATAATGTAATGCTGCAAAAAGAGGGCAGCTAAAAATAAGCTTGGTCAGGAGTAAAGGTTAAAATAAATTTAACAGTATATTGTATATGTAAGAAATAATTTTCTGCAGTGCTGTGGGTTTATCTGTATCCCGCTTAAAAAACTAATCTCTTAAGGTTTGAAGAATGCAGAACATCTTGTACTGCTGACTAGGAGATTTTTATGACTTCATTAAGGGCAGTACTCAATTGTGTCCATAGTGCATCATTTGAAGCAATTATTGCAAATGAAACTTGGGAGTCTAAAACAGTGCAGGGGATATACTCATTATTGTACTTCAGCTGGAACTGTGGCTCTGCAGAGAGGTGGTAGCTGTGTCCTTCCCACATCCCTCCTCCTGCAAGTGTAGAACAGGGAATACGTGGAAGTCAGACAGCACAATAGAGCAGGTGTCAGTGGAGTACTGCTTGAAATATTTTGTGGCCACTGGTGGCTCTGTCTGTTATCAAACATCTTTCCCAGCGTTTCACCTGTGAATAGCTGTAAAATGAAATTCAGATGCTGCTATGCAGTCTCTTCATGCAGTGGATGTTGCTTGAAAAGTGAGGAACAGCACATGCCTGAAGTAAAGCTGGAACTGGTTTCTAGCCCAACACAGGTATTCGTATGGGTGTTTTAAATAGCCCCAGGATTTCCCAAGATCAGTAGGAGATACAATCTCTTTGCTGAAGTGGTAACAGCTTTTAAATACTCCATTGACCTTTTCAGGTTTGTATATGGGTATGGGATCAGATCTGCAGGAGAATGACATTATCTGAAGGTATCTTAAAGCCAGCATTGAGTGTCTTTGATACTGTATTCACCCTTGCTGCAGACTAAACTCTCTCTTTTTCAATCAAGACATGAATAGTTTTTCAGGGGTTTTTTTTAAATTGGCTACTGCAGTGGAAACTCATACAAATAAGCTTTCTTTTGTTTAAAAGGTCTAAAGGAGAGCCAAAAAAAGCTGTACTCTGATTGTCTTCATTCTAACACCCCTACTCTCACTAAATTTTTAACAAGGAGCTTGCTGTGTACAGGTACAGAGAAATATTGAACCTAGATAGCCTTCTATCAGGTCAGTAATGGAAGACTTCACATCACTGTAACTTAGTTTTCAGCAAAATGTTAGTAGGTATTTATACCCTAAAGCTGCACGGTGAAGTAAAGTACTGCAGGTTAATCTTTATGGTTATTGGCCTTAAGTGTTAGTGGTGATTTTGAGCCTGAAAATTGCCTGCTGAAGTTTTCTTGTCCATGTAAGAATAGTAACTTGTTTCTTACCCTTGTCAGGGTAAGGTTTGATTATCCCACTGTACTGTCAAAATATACCTCAGAAATTAATAGGGGAAGATGAACCATCAAACAGCTTAGCTGCAGATGGTTGCTTAGGGACATGACACCCTTTCCATCTATTCTAGAAAGGGTGGCATCGTGGTGGGTGGATGACTGTTACCCTGACTTCTGCCTTCCCCATGGCATAATTCCTGGGATGGAATTGATACAGCTCCTGCTTTAATCAGTGCTTGGTTTGCTTATTTGCATCATAATTATACTTCAGTGGTCTGCAAAGAGATTATCTACAAAGGCTGAACCCTCTCACTGGTCTGCAAAAAGAGTAAGATCCACTTGGTACTATGGTATTTGAGTTCCTCTGTATATCCTAAGTATAAAAGCCCTCATGAAACTAGTATTCAAATGTGATGTAAAACTTCAGTCTGGGGAAAGAAGTCCAAGTTTATCAGTTTGTTTTGTGTGTATTGGTTTCAGCTGTGTGCTCTGTGCTGTTTATGTACATGTACAAACACTAGGACTAACATGATCTCTCTATCCCTTCAGGTTGCTGCGCTGAAGTACATTCCATCAGTTCTTCACGATGTTGAAATGGTTTTTGATGCCAAGTTACTGAGGTAAGTCACTCTTGAACATTTCCTTGCTGTCAGTTATGAATACTTACAGATCAGTTTAAGTCCACAAAGCTACAACTGTTCCTACTGACCAAGACACTGGTGGATCCCTGGACACGTTTGTTACTGCTCTCTTGTCAATATTTGTGATATATAAATAAATTTAAGTCTTAAAAAATCATAAATAGTTAGAAATACATGATCTTTTGCTCTTTTTTTCTGTCCTTATTAACACATGAATTCATCTGTATGGTATTTATGACACTTTTCCTTTACATGCAGCCAACTACTGTACGAATTTTACACTTGCATTCCTCCAGTGAAACTACAGAAGCAGAAAGTGCAGTCCATGAAGGAAATTGTACGCAGCAACCTCTTTCAAAAACAAGGTAAATACAAAATGCCTCCAAGGCTTAAAACAAATGTGTGAAAATTGTCAATGACTTATGTTTTGTGCAATTCGTGTTTGAAATTGAGTGAAACAAATACTGAAAGAGTGTGAATGCCTGAAGTTGGAGCTCTGGAGGGGATTAATCTCTTTCCACAGGATGGCAAGAGCTGTGCAAAGTGTGATTGCTGGCCTAGAGCAAGGAACAGGTGGGTCTCAGAGGAACAGTTTTGTGTGGTTTTCTTACCATATAGTGGTTGGGTGGATGAGCTATATATCCTTTCAACACATTTTAAGGTCTATAATGGAATAGGAACATGAAGTGAAACCTTGTGAACACAGATGTTATATAAGGCCTCTGCCTGGGAAAGGGACAAAAGAGAAATCTGATTGTGCTCTGGTGTACTCAGCTGCAATGCAGCATTTCCACTTACAGGAATTATGATGCTTCTCAACCTCTATCAGAACTTTGTGTCTTTCTCAACTCTCAGGAGTGTTAGTGACACTGAAATATCTTTATCAGCATTGTCCTTATTTTTCCTTCATATCATCACAAAAAATGAATTTTTGCTGAAGGAATCCTATCAGAGAAGCCAAGCTTTGCATGATTTGCTTCATCTCAGTGTCAAGTGTTCTGACTCCTCTCTTGTGGACCGGATGGTTGCTTCTCTCTCAACACCTTTTTGCTGTGTAGATAACCTTCAGAACCTGAAGGGCACACAGACTACATAGATGAGTTCCAATTTCTGACAACATAGAGATAATGATTCTAGGAACTTGACAGTATAACAGTGGGTTGCAAATAGTGCTACATGTGAGTAGATTGAGAAAGTATTGCTTTGCTCACCTCATTCTGTGTTGCCAGGAGAGTGATGCACTTCTAACTAGCCAGGACAGATAAAAATCACACTTTATTTTCAGACCTGTGTTGCATTCCATTGAGACTGAAATGTATATGGGAAGTTTTAACAATAACTAGCTGTGTCTGTTGTGGTTTAAGACCATTGTAGATTTGATGGGGAAGAAAAAAAGTCAAGAAAATAATGTAGTTGAGTTTATTGTTTAGATTAAATTAACTAGTATTTTTACCTATCTTTATATTAATAGCTTCCTGGTGAACAGCTGTGATATTTTTTTTAAACTGTGTAAATTCACAATTGCTTTGAACTGGGGAAACTTGAGTAGCTGCAGCTTAGGTATCTCCAGACATTGATCCAAACTATTAAGAGATGATCCTAATTAATTTTCACTACAGTTCTAATCCTGTATCCTCCATTCTCTGTGGTAGTTGACTGTATTTTTGTTTTACGAGCAGAGTCTGATAGATCATTGCAGTATGAGCTGCTTTTACTGCTGCTACTTCTAAGATCAGAAGTGCCAGACTTAGTTTTATCTGTGGTGCTTGTGGTGAGCAGCATTTAGACCAGAAGGAGAAATACCCTCTCACAACACTGAAAGACTCTTGTGTTAAAACCAGGCACTCTCTTGAACTCTTGATCTTACTAAAATTCAGTCAGTTACCCTGACTGTGTTTAATATTGAGAAATTAAGTGTAAGCTATAAACTTTTCTTTTGTTTAATAGTTTTTTCTTTAAAGAAACCTGTCTCATTGAAGTACAGTTGTTATTAGTTCCTAGATCAGGAGTGTGTTGGTCAGGGCACCAGATGCCAGGCTTGTACAATAAGGAATAAAGCCCTAATAAGAATTCTGAAGGAAAATAGTTGAACATACAATAACTGTGTGCTTCACAGTTCTATTCACTAGTGTACATCCTACAGCTCCTTTCTTCCATCCCTCTGCATGTTCCAGAAGAGAAAAGAGTGGGTTTTGGATTCCCAAGGAGCTTTTGTTATAGTCTGCTTACTGTGGTACTTGTTTCATGTGTTTAACAGGCCTTAGCTTTAGCTGTGGTCTGTTAATGCAAAATACTCTGTAAAGCTTTTACTACTTGCAGATAAATAATAATAATAGATTGCTGGTTGCTTGTAAATGCAGCTTGTCTGATGTCTTGAAATATATAGCTGGCACATCATGGAAAATGTCTGCCTCAGAATGCATTGTGAATTCTAAAAAGGGGACATGGTTTCTGTTTCTGTATTTTTCAGGTAATAATGAATAAGAAATTTTGCTAGGAGGATTTCTAATTCTGAGGACCTTTTTTAATACCAATGAATAGAGGGTTTTGCATAGTGCTGACCAGATAATTAATACATTTTAATTTTTCTCAGACAGGTAGTTAGTGGGTTCACTTAGTCTTAAATTTGTAGATGAAAAACATGTATTGTCCAAAACCTCTCTATTTTTTGTTACTATCAGACATTTGACAGCAAAACCAAGCAGCTGAGCGCATAAAGGCAGCATATCATACTCGATTCATTTGCCAGCCCTGCTTTTTCACCTATATCCTGTATGCCTGTGTATTGTGACCCAAACTTGCACTAGTAATTGACAGTTAAAGTGTATCCATTTGATAACATATAGAAATTAACTGCTTGTGGTGATTACATCTGCAAGATCTACCTTAAAATGTTTTACTGTGATACTTAGGATAGTAATACTTGAGATATAATTATATAATAAAAATTAGGTATTGGTCTTTTTAGAAGGGCCTGGGGAAACAGAATAATTTTTTAATGCATTAATTTAAAACAAAAGAAGTCTTCTGAAGAAGAGCTTGCCCAAAACAGAGAAATCAAGCTGATGTCATTTTAAAATAAAACTAAAATATACCCTGTTTGTTTTAGCTTTATCATGACATGCTGTTTTAGCAATATCATGACTTATGATAGTACCAGACCAGAGAATATTTTTGCTAACTAGAACAAACTTGTTCAAATAGTTTGTATGTCAGTAGTTTGATGAAGTGACAGAATAAAACAGCTCCTTGCTGGTAACATAGGATTTAGAATCGCCATTATTGTAGAATTTAAAATGCCTGAAACTGACAAGTTTGCTTTTTTATTTTTTTTTTCTTATTGGAGTGGAAGACATACCTTTAGCATCCTTGGTGCAACCTGGTCAGGGTCAAATAGACTCTTGCAAATATATTTTCTAACTCCTGAGACCATTCCATGAAGTTGTCATTCAGCTAACACAGTATGGCAAACTAACAGTTCTACCATTGACTCAGTGGTGTTACCTAAGTATCTTTTAGGGCATTTAATATTGGAGTTTAAGATTGGTCATGATCTCTGTACCTTTCCTTTCACCCAACTGCACCAACATTCCTAAAGGCAGAAAATCATCCTTATAATAATTACAGGGTGTTTTTAAACTAAATTATATTTTTAGATTATTTACATTTATGTTTTGTTTTCAGCCTTAAGATTGTAATTACCATGGGGGGGAGGGGGAAGTCCACATTGTGTTTGAGTGCAGGCACTGAAAAATGTGAAAAAACAATATACAATTAAGTATCTATAATATTATAGTGGTATGAAAATAGCATTTCTGTACTGTGCTGTTGTTATACTGTGCACAGTAAATAGCAAACAAATTTTTTTTCATTTACATTGCCATGGCTTAAAATAGAAAATTCTAAAGATGCTTTTTTTTGCTCTACATTAAATACAATTGATTTTAAAATTAATTGGGTAGAGAAGCAAGTGTGTGTAGGGTGTAGACGCCGCCTGATTCATTACTGCGCTCAATGAGCTGGAAGGTCATTTACAAGAATGAAAGCACATGTAGGCTATCTCAGAATAGGATGCAGCCTGATAATTAAGGTAAGACTGCCAACAGTATCATTAACTAAAGTTCACATTTATCTAGAAAAGGTAGTATTTTTTCTGCCACGAATCTGGAATATATTTAACTACACTGCTAATTACAGCGAAGTCTATTAATTTGCGTATGTTTCAGATTATCCATTTTTCCTCCAGACTTTAGTCTCTTTCCAGGTAGTTCATTGCAATTCCAGTTCAATTAATTTACATCCATTCCCAGAGGTGTTGTCTCTGTAATTCAATTGGATTGCATATACTGGCCTTTCTGTCCTTTGATCTGTTGATATTCCCAGCATTTTCTAAAGAAGCAGACTTGTGAAAACATGGGAAGGTGTTTTTGAAAAAAATAATAAAATAAAACAGTGAAATTTATCTTTATTCGATAAGTTACACATGAACCTGAAGTTGGAAACCTTGAGGGTAAACTGAATTTATTGGTATGTATTCCCAGGCATTCCAAAGTTTCCACTGTAGACTTTTGGAGTGCTTTCATCAGATAGGAAACATGGTCCCGTGCACCTCTGCTGTAATTGATCTTCAAAGGCCTTGCAGCACTAAAGCACTTTTGGAAGCTTTTAAATTACATTGCCAGGTTTTTTGTAGAGGCATTGATTTCTTGTTCCCACTGTGCAACTACAATGTAGCTTGGAGAGGTGATGGTGGTGCAGGAATGTGAGGGGCTGAGTGTAGGATGATGGATGCTTTCCACTGCTTGTGCACTTCCACAGTAACATTTAGGAGTGTTCTAACAGGATGTGTGAGCACAAGAACAGCCTTTGATACAGTTTTGTCTTTAGACAATATTATGTCCTTTTTGGTCAGAGGACAAGAAATCTGCTTAATTTTTGACACTTTGCATTTAGATCACTTGATATTTTATTATTTTGAAATGTCAGAGTGAAAGAAATGGTTGTCTTGTCTCATACGAGCACCTCTAATGGGATTACAGAGTCTCATTTATGATGCAAGAAACTGTCTCCTGTCATATCTTTCACTCTGTATAGGGGGATGTAGTGGATTATTCTCTCCCTCTAGTGAAAATTTTTGTTAGAATTGCTTAATTTCTATGTAAAACTACTTTTCAGGAGTTACTGGTTTGTTTGTTGTTAGGAAACTTAGTGCCAAAATCTCCCCACCATCTCTCTGTTTTTGAGAGAGCAACAAATGAAGATATAGCTGTTTATAAATCACATGGAGGTTTTATTGTAGTTAGTGTTGCTAAGTTAATAGTATTTCGAGCTAGATGTTTATTCTAAGCTGGCCCTGGTATATTTACAGACTTTATGCTGAAATTTGTAAACAAGTAGCCTTGGGAGAACTGCTTTTTATTGGTGGGAAATGGATATAAAGTGCTTCAACATATGATAAAATGTGCATCTTTTGAAAGTGGTGCCTTGTATTCCCTCATGGTGCAGTCCTGGTGCAGGGTTTGTGCTGCAGCAGAGCAGAGATCTGCCCCAAAGAACACCAGCTCGAAGTAGGTCACACAGATGGTCACTGGCAGGGTGGGATTGGAGTTTCAGTGTCTTGGCTGGAAACGCAAGCCCTGTGCTCACTGTGGCTGCAGACACGGCTGCTGCATGTTCAGCATATGCAAACCACTTGCTGATTTTGGAAGAACAGCAGCAAGAGACATATGTTAGCACCAGGGGTTAATTTGCCAGATGCCAGGAGAAATGCTGAGACTACAGTAATTTTTTTTCCTCACTGAAGAATTCTTTCTATTCTATTACTGTTTAAACAAAATAAGTACTGGCACACACCCATAATTATACTGATTTCCTAACACTTGTGTACATTACCGAGTTTTACCTGTGAAATACTTAGTTTCATTTCAGGAATTGAATACTGTTTGTAGTTTGAGTTGATTTAGTGTATTGTTTTTATCTTCAGGACTGTTAGGAAAAAGCTTTTTAAAAAACAGTAAAGGAGGAATAATTTCTGATTAAGCATCTTTCAGGTTTTTTATTATGGTCAGAACTGAGTTATGGATATTGATTTTTACTATAATCTCATATTTTTGTTCCTACTGATATAAGTTCCTAAGCCTAAGTTTTTGGGCATTTGTGGGGATTTTCTGTGTTGGTTTTTTTTTTCCTTACACTGTGTTCAACACAACTTCTCCAAATTTTAAAGTCCTTGAACATAAGAGATTGTTAATGCATGTGACTCTCCTGTTTTTAGCTATTGGGAAAAAATTGATATGAGTCACTGTTCATAATTTCCTTTAAAAATGTTCTGTATTGAAATCCAGTCTTTGAAAGTGTAGATTCAGTCTCGAATTTTGTATTTAGCTTTCTTATTTATTGGGTTTTTTTCAGGGGTACATTACCTCTAAAACATCAAGTCCTGTATACATTTTTGCCACTTCTGTTCCTGCAGTGTTTTGATGTAGATAAGTATGGCATAAGCATATCTGTAGGTATTTATCTGCAAACATTTGTGATGAACATATGTAGATTAAAGCCATTACTTGTGTTTATTGGGTGAGTAAGAGACATGCTTGATATTGCTGCTGATAACTTTTTGTTAGACTTGACCCATTATGGCATTTTTAGTTACATTTTTCAAAAATATCATTATATGGAGGAAAGTCAAGTTAGGTTAACTACTTCTAACAATGAACTTCTAAATTTATGTGTAAAATTTGATTTACAATTACTTCAAACAGAAAAGAGAGACTAAAAACATATTAAAGCAGTTGATATAACACATATTGGCTGTCAGTAAAATGAAATGTGGAAACATGAGAGTTGGAATTCATCAATATTCACAGAACCACAGGATGGCCTGGGTTGGAATGGACTTTAAAGATCTAAATCTGCCCGAGAGGATGTGCTGACAAGGCTGTGTTGCAGCCTGGCAGACTGCAATGACTTCAAGCTGGAAAAGGCACCGAAAGCTGAAAACGCTGTCTTGGCTACAACAGGGCAGTGTTGGAAGTTCTGACTGTCCTGGAAGGCCTGGCATTACCCAGCCCCTCAGGAGGGGAGAATATCCACCTGGAAGCTGGGAGGTGGAGACTCTGCAGCTGCTGCTGGTGTCAGTGGTGTGATGGACCTGTTGTGGATCCTGCCTCAGCTGCTGACACTTTGAACAGTCAGCAGGTGTTGTGTGCTGCCCTCACATGATCCTTGTGTTTCTCCTTCCTTTGTGTTCATATCAGTGTCCAGGAGGCAAAAAGAATTTGCATCTTGCAGTGCTGTCAGAATCTATAGGTGACCTATGGTACATTTCCTTTCTGTAGCTCTTACCTGAGCTGCGAAATTTTAATTTAGATTTAACAATCAATGAAAAATATACAATTTTTAATTTGTTACTTTTGGGGTTCCCAGTAAAGCAAAGAGATAAATTGTAAATAACAAAGAGGGAAGATTTCTAATAGGAAGATTGCTGCAGTTGTGAACAGATGTCCTTTGTGAAGAAGCACAAGGCTTTAATTGAGCACTGACTGCCACCAGAAGTCTCACCTCATTGAAAGAATGTTGTTCACCGTCTTTATTTTTAAGGCTTTGTTCTAAATCTGTATTCAGATGACACCTATGTCCTTATTAAATTGGCATGCCAGTTTTTAAGTGGGCATGAAGCCATCCTAACAGATGGATATGACTACAGGCATGCCAGGGAATCAAGAGTAGTGTTTCCTAAGGGAGACAAAAGTGATGTTAAATCTTTATTACCATTTTGGCTGCACATACAAGGCAGTCAGGGATGAAACCCGTCTGTGATTTTTGCTGAAGGAGACCCAAATGTCTTTTTTAATGACATTATTGCATTAATGACTTAGGAGTTTGAATTTCATTTACCTGGAACATAAGAAATCATTAGGTACCTTCTGAAGGGAATAAGATGAATAGAGGGGTTAAAAAACCCAAGCAAACCCAAAATAGAAAACATACAACTTCTTAATCTTGGATGACAATGAATCTACCTGTACGTATTCAGGAAGGTGCTGCCAGGGAACCTCTCCAAGAAGTGTGTTGGAATTTGGGATTGATGAATATATAGAATACTAAATCTTTTGACAGACCTTGATGAAGAAAATGCAAGATGCTCAAAGTCTATGTTGATGTTTTATGTGCTCAAATAAATTTTGGGGCAGTTCAAAAAAAAACAGAACAGTTGGGCTTTTTCATGCTTTTGAACATTAAAGAAGAATAGATGTTGTTGGCAATGTTCTTACATTATTTATCAAGCAGAAAAGAAAGCAGCTAGTACTTAAATAGGCATGCCTCCCCTCCATGTCTCTCCATCATCTGTCTTGAGCTTTCTTGGGGCATGGAAGGAGGTGTGAGAATGTGAATTGCTTTATCACAGGCTCAGAGATTTGTTTTGGCTGGAAAAGACCCTTAAGATTGAATCCAACTGTAAAACCTAGCACTGCCAAGTCTGCCACGAAGCCATGGCCCCACATCCACACATCTTTTAAATTCCCCCAGGGATGGTGACTCCATCACTGCTCTGGGCAGCTGTGCCAGGGCTGGACAGCCCCTGGGACACTTTG
The DNA here is from genome assembly GCA_024500445.1 of Entomyzon cyanotis. NCBI lineage: Eukaryota > Metazoa > Chordata > Aves > Passeriformes > Meliphagidae > Entomyzon > Entomyzon cyanotis. The sequence goes on from JAKEPQ010000668.1 coordinate 2,040,899, forward strand.
TGCTCATCTCTTGCTACTTGAGGGAGCAACACCCACCTTTCTACACCCTCCTGCCAGCGAGTTGTGGAGGGATAAGGTTCCCCCTGAGCCTCCTTTTCTCCAGGCTGACCCCTTTGCCCAGCTCCCCCAGCCAGTCCCCATCAGGCTCATGCTCCAGCCTCTTCCCCAGCTCTGTTCCCTTCTCTGCACTCCTCCAGCCCCTCAGTGCTTTTCTTGCTGGAGGGGCCTGGAGGGGCCTCAGCCCTTGAGGGGCCTCAGCAGCACCAGCACAGGAGGATGGTCACTGCCCTGGTCCTGCTGCCACCCCAGTGCTGGTACAGGCCAGGTGCCCTTGGCCTCTTGCCCACCTGGGCACACCTGGGCTCTCGTTCAGCCACTGTCCACCAGCCCCCCCAGGTCCCCTTTGCTTTCCTGCCTCTCTGCCCGAGGCTGGAGCCCAGGACCTCTCACCTCACCTTCATGAACCTCACCTAGATGGCCTGGGTCCATCATTCAAACCTGTTCAGATCCCTCTGCAGAGCCTTCTTGCCTAATTCAGCGTCATCTGTGGCTTTGCTGAGGGTGCATCCAGAGATGAGTCTAAATCCTCAACTACAATATAATGTTTCACTTTGGCTATTTTTCTCAATTATGGTCTTCCACAATTTTCTTATTTTTTTCTCCTTTTCCCAGGCCAGTGAATTTCTGGTGTTTAAATAAGAACTTGGTTCTTTTTCCTTGTGCAATTGTACCTTAGTATTATTATCTGGAATTTATATACTGGTTCAACAAACTTTTCCTTGTCCCAAGATAGTACAAGGATTTCATGTTTTGTGTAATGTCCTCGTGAAATAGTTTTAGCTGGGTTTTCAAAGATACAAGCAGAGGACTACAGGTTTATGTTTGCTTTAGTCCAAGTGCAGGCTCAGGCTGAGATCAGGCCTGCCTTGCTGCAAACACTGGTCTTTTTCAGTTGCTTTGACTGTATGCGTTTTTTAGAACATCTTGGAAGTGTATCCTCATATGGGATAACTTTTTAACTGGTAGGGGTCTTATAAAACCCAATTAGTTTTCCTTTTCTTCTATTGCTGAATAATGGGCATTACAAAATTAAGTGATTCTCCTGTATTAACTAACAAGCTGAGTTTATCTAGCAGCCAGTCAAAAAGAATAGACATAAAGCCTTAATCTTACCCAAATTAACCAAACTAATTAACACAAAAAAATTTAATTTCCTTGCTAAAATCTCTCAATTATTTTCACATTAGTATCAATGGCAAGTTTGATTTTTTTTAATAGGAAATAATATAGCTAAGACTGGTTAAACAACCTTTGAATTTCCATGTAGCTTGACACTTCAACATTGCTCACATCTGAAAATGTATTGTAAATAGTTGATCAGCTGCATATGTTAAGTCCTTTTAAGAGATTCTGTATGTATCAAATATGGATCCAATTTTAATTTATATTGCAAGTACAACTGGGAGTACTGAAGCTTGCAGAGTAATTAGCTCTTCAAACTGGAGGAAATCAATTGTGCCTTCTGCCTCAGCTGTTCTCGCAGTACAACAGGAAAAGTTTCTCTATGCAAGAAGCTCTGCTTTCCCCACATTTAAGGAGTATGGAATGGCTCTATGCAAAAGACAAACTATGTCAAAGACTTGATTCTTTCACCAAAATATGCATGTGTGTGGTTTTTAAATGAGTTATAGACAGCAGCAGGCATTTTGCATTCTGGTAGGAAGCTTTAATTGATCTCTGAAGGCTGGTATGAGGAGTTTTAAATTCAATGAAGTTTTTTTTCTTCTCCTCTTGAAGGTGTCCAGTGCATCTTGTTAGTTATGATCTCTTCTATGCTTCTTGATTATTGATCAAATGGGTATCACTGCCTCATGAAGTCAGATGTAATTTAGGGATTAATATACCCATAATACTTACCTTGAATCCTCAGTTTTTATTTTCCATGTGAGGACAAATTTAAAATATACTTTTTCTAAAAGGTAGGATTCCTCTTGATCAATGGCTTTGCTCAATCTACTCTCTTACTTTGCTTTTGAAATAAAGCTCATTAGGTATAGCTTTTTATTACCCAGTTGCCCCCTGTAACTTTAAAAGCTACCCAAAAGGAATTTTTGTATTTGCTGTCAGACAGTTCAAAGGGACATCTTAATAGCTTAAAATTGAGCTGGATATTATTTTGAAGGAGTGAGAGCAATAAGTATGTTTATCCTGGCACATGTGGAACTGGAATGTGCAAAGAACCTTCCATCCTCTTTGTGAGAGGTGAGAAGTGGCTGAGATGTCACGTAATGTGATGTGACTTTGAACTTTGCTGTTATGAACAAGCCTGTGAGCACAGCACTCCCTGCTGAGGTTTTTTGAAGTGGAAGTGTTTCCAAGGCACTATTTTTAAGAATGGTAGTTATGGGAAAAGAGTTGCCAGCTAAATTTCTTACATGCTGTTGATCTGGAATCTGTATTTCTATATGTCATTGCAGATTAGTTAAGGCTAAATATGTTTGTCTAAATGTGTTCCTCCTCATGTTGTATTAGTTGTAGCTGTTACTGTGTCTGGTGCAGATTGTTAGAGTAAGTTATGCATCCTTATAAAAAGTGTAATTTCTACAGAGCAGGTTTAGAGCAGAGAACTTGTGACACAAAGTGTGGCCTTGGGTAGAGCACTGCTGTAACTGCAGACAGGCATGGAGAGTGATGCAGGTGAGTTTTACGGCCGAGGGTTTGGTTGGTGTCTGGGATCTACAATGCTATAGGAGAAAAGGGTTTAGCTTGTGCTGAATCATTTCTTCAGCATATCTTGCACATAGTCAGAGAATCTGGAAAGGAGGGCAGGGATTGAGCAGAGTGGAGACCAGGAAATAGATATTTTACTACATATGTATTTTCATACTGGTTAAATATGTGTGAAATGGTTTTTTGCCTCACTACAGATGCTGTGCAAGTGCTATGGATTAAAATGACAAGAAATAGGTTTCTCCTATCTGTCTTTAGAGCAACGAGTTTGATATTATCTCTTCTGATATAGGACACCTTGATGTTTGAGTCCATGGATAAAAAAATGACAAGCCAAAAAATGTAATTATTTCTATATATGCGCACATATGTAACTTTATTCTTAACTTTCTCACAATCTCTGTTCATTTTCCAGAGATTCAAGATCTTACACTCTCCTGTAAATTCCTTGCTGTGTTGTGGCAACTTCTTGTTATCCCTAGTTGGCTGTTCAGTTTCTGGGGATTGTAAACTGGTCATTTGCAGTGCACCAAGCTACTTCTACACTCGGATTGATTAGCAGCTTTGGCAATCAAAGGTCATAGAATAGTTCAAGTTGGAAGGAATGTGAGAATGTGTCCAGTCCAACCTCCAGCTCAGTGTGAGGTCAGACCAGATTGCTCCAGAGACGATGCAATGTGTTAGTTCTACTTCTTGGCTGTCCCTGTGAGGAAGGGGTTTTTCCTTATATCCAGCCTGAACTTGCTTGGGTTGTGAGTCCATTTTTTTGCTTCATCTGATCCACTTCAAAATATGTTAAGTGTGTGCCATCTTTCAGTAAGACTATTGCACTTCAGGTTTTTCTCATAAGCACCATGAAATGGAGCTTGGTTAGCAAAAAATGCTATATCCAAAATACATCTTGAATATTTTTTGAGTGGTCAGAATGTTGATGAAAGAATTCTGAACTGATCATCCTAGGAACTGTTTCCCCCTTGAATAACCTTGGACTGTTGAAGAATAATTTCTACATATAATAGTGAAAACAGAACTAAAGTTAGCTTTTTCAGAAGTAGGGAGTGAATAATCTATTTTACAACTTGTACTTATTTGTTGACTGTATATATAAAGCCTTTATTTAAAAAGTCCTATCACATTTCAGCAAGTTTTTAAGGTACTGCATTTAACTTTTTTTGTTGCTAATCTTTTTTTTTTTTTAATGTTTGCTTAAGCTAGTAGCACTGCATTGCTTGCATTTACAGTTAGTTATTAGAAGTGGTTCATATGAGCAAATCAAGAAAGTGTTTGCTAGTTACTGCATTACATCTCAGTTTAAGAAAACTTGTAATTTTTTCTGTCTGCAGCTGGTGAGCACGAAGCTGCCAGTACTGCCTTCTGGAAGGCAGGTTTTCTCTGTCTCCATGAACACAAATCCACACAGAAGTGCTTTAGGAGTGTTGGTATGCCCTGCTGGGAGGCTCCACTTTGTGTTTTGTGAGTGCAGCTGTTTGGTTTCTGTTTCAGAAGGGCATCTGTGGCTTGCAGGAAGTGCAGGAAGCGTGTCTGTGCAGAATTGGGCACATAAAAGAACTGTGGGCTGTGTGAAATTCATTTTTATGCTGCTGTTCAAACAGGTCTTGTGTTAATACGTGTTCTTTAACTGCTGTCTTACTGGTGAGTTTGTGATTTAGTCCCTGGGTTAGATTTGTCTTGCAGCTTGGAATAAGTGATAGAGAAATAGTTACTGAGAGGAGAGATACTTTCTGAGGCAAGAAATTATGCTGCTCTTCAGACATGATTAAAAAGCTCTTGGCTTCATATAGCTTGGAGCTGTTACTTCAGATAAGAATAATCTGCATGGATTGCTTCTGTTGCTTCATCTGCACAATTCAAACAGTTAAAATTTATTTTCCATTCTTTTTTTTCTTTCTTTTTTTCTTGCACTCCTGTCTTCCTGTACTAGCAAACTTATTCTGGGAGGATTCTGAGCCCCTGGCTTGTTTTAAATCCCATGGGGTACAGTTTCACCATATCTCGCACTGCACTTGTTTATCACAGAGTGCACTGTGTGTCCAGGTGCTCTAAATAATTCTTAAAAAACAAATACTTTTTTTTTCCTAGATACACAAATTTGAAATAACTTTAATGAGAGCAATGTCTATTTTGTACTCCTGACATTTCCTATAAGCACCTCTCTCTCAAAAAGTCAATATATATGTGAGATTGGAATGTGACTTCATATTTGTGTTCGCTTCCTTAAATTTAAATAAGGATGAATGCATGCACAGCTCTCACTATCACAGGCATGACAGGCCTTCCATTAGAGTCTTTAGAAGATATGTTTCAAAATGATGCACATAAAACAATTCTGTTCTGCTGTTTGATTCTTATTTTTAGAAATAAGTTAGTAAGTATAGTAATTTTCTTATATTAAAATCCTGTCATTAGTTAAACACAATTAATTTTCAGATGCTTTGTATGTAAGTGAGTAATTTGTCCCCAAATGTTTGATATAAGCTAAACAGCCTTCAGAATTTAACTGAAGCAAATTATTTTTATCAGGAACTTGTGGTTTTGATATATGAAAATACTGTTGACTTATGAAAATTCTACACAAATTTGGAATATTCCTGAGACACTATTGGAAAATCAACAATTCCACATTGGGACTGTGGCTGTTAAGGCATATTGTGTTTCACTGTTTGGAGGAGGGTTTATTTGCACAAAGTATTTGATTTATATTTGTTGTTAAGATAATTCACTTTATTTCAGATTGCAGGGACATTCTGCTTCCTGTGATTACAAAAGAGCTGAGGGAATTACTGGAACCGAAAGAGGATCAGCAGCTCCAGGTCCAAGAGAGGAAGTACTGTGTGGAATTACTTAATAGTATCCTGGAGGTTCTGAGCTGTCAAGACCCTGTAAGTATTGATGATGATGAAGAGGGCCCAAGTCTGTAGAAAGCCTGAGCTGATTAGGTAATAAATTATTGATGATGATTAATCTCTTTCAAATATTTAGTACAAGTCAGTGGCAAAGTGAACTTTTCTCCTATTTTTCACAAACTTCAACTTTAAAGGGCAGTTGAGGTATTAAAGGAATACTGACATCTGAGTAACCTGGTCCAGTTGAAGGTGTCTCTGCTCATCACAGGGCTTGGACTACATGGCCTTTCAAGGTCCCTTCCAACCCTGATTTTCAATTATTCTATAATTATTTTAATTATTTGGAATAAATTTCAAATTTCCTCTTGCTTCTTTCATAAAAACCCCTGTAGTTTCTGAAACAAATGCTTCTCACTGTAGAAGGGCATGGCTTCTGCTTTCAGCAATGTCTCCGTAAAACAGATTACTCTTTACTATATTTCACTTGGAGACTGTTGTTTCTTTCTCAAACTCCTGAAATTTTGGAACACTGAAACTGTTATCTGGGTGCTTCTTTTTCTTTCCTCATTTGAGATAATATTAAATTGACTTTTTCGTCCCTCACTTTTTAATGAGCAGTAGGTTATTCCATGGAGCTTCTCACTAATTTGAGGAATTTATTCTGAGAAAACCTTATAATTAATTACATTAGGAAAGCTGTAATTTCTCCTGTGAATATGTGACGCTTTTTCCTCAACTATAGCTTTCTAATAGAGGTGTTCAAACTTTGCAGTCTTTGGATTAAGGCAAGTTTTCATTTTAGGAGTTTTTCACTGTGGCTCCTTGGATAATTTCCTAGTAAATGAAATCACTAAAGCATATTTCTTGATTCCATAAAAATCTTTGAGTTTGATACTGAAGAGGCTTTTCTGTTTGCACAGGGCAATCTTTTCATGTGTATTATGAGCTATTTGCCTTATTGTTTTAGATATAAGCAGTTCAGGAGGGATTGTTCCTAGGGGATACCAAAGAGGTATTGGAACATTTGAATTTTAAATGTAATTCTGAAGAGAAATGGTGAAAGCATGATAGGGCAATAGTTGAAGTTATCATCTCATAAGGCTGTAATGTAAAGTAACCAGTTTTGGTACTGTATTTTAAAAAGTAAAACACAGTAGTCAAACAAGATGGAATAATACTTTCTCTGTGAATTTAACAGTTGCTGTCCATAGTAGCAGCAGCTGACCTGTCAAAGACTCATTAAGGCCTACTGAAATTATGGGTTTGTACCTCACCTTCTTGTGAGTGAGAACATTATGCAGAACAGCAGAAGAATTGCTGATAATTTCAAACATATGCCTTTTGACATTTATTCAACAGAAGCGGCATTTCTTCAATAGTTTCTTTCAAAGACAGTAAACTGGAGATTCTCTGTGAGATGTTTGGGTCACAGTTACCTACAGATTGTGCTTGCAGTGAATATGTATGGAATTCTGATATAAGGAGGAAAGCCCCTTGGGGTATGCTGAGCCCTTTGGAGACATCGTATTCCTGAGTCTAAGAAATACTGTAGACTATTTGGGATCTCAACAAAAGAACCAGATGCTTCTGTTGTACAAAGTCCATCCCCTGGCCTGCCTCTGGCAATACAACTGCTGGTCAGAGAAAATATGGACTTTAGAATATATTAAGCATATGTTGTTAACATAGGGTTAAAATGTTAGTTAAAAATAGGCTTTAGGAACGGGTATAGGTGAGCACTACATGTATGGGGCTCAGCGACATGATCACGAAAATTGCTTAGAAAATCGGGATTGTTCCAGTGAAATCATGCGGATTAGCACCTGTGAAATAAATCAGAAATACTGTGGGAGAAGGGGGGCTTAAAGTCATGCTTGGGGGGAAACAATGGAACAATGTTAAGTTGATGATTAACATATGATTACATCACTCTTCTGTAAGGGAAGGTATAAAAATGTACTGGCTTCAAATTCACGTTGAAGTCAGATTTGGGTAGATGTTACACGCCGGCTTCCCGAGCTCAAATAAAGGCACCTGCATATAATCATTCAGTGATTATGTGTTTTCCACGCTAACAATGTCATTAACTGTAAGACTAGGTTTTGTAACCATAACAGCAAATGTGTGGCCATCACTTGCAGTTTTTTCTTTCCTTGACAGAGAATTCATGGGTTAAGATCTGATTTTTTAACTAAACGCTAATCCTGCTTCAGTATTAAAAATCTGCTTTTGAGGTGACTTATCTGAAGGAGGAAAAAGGAGCGAAGGAAGGAAACACAGCAGCATCCAAGGATCACACAGTCATTTGCCTTTAAAAGCCAATACAGATTTCTCTGGAGCTTAACACGTGTTTATTTTCCAGCTAAAGTGAGAAATCTTGTTTCAAGGCCCTATTTGCCTTGCAGCAGGAAATACTTTGTAACCTGTAGGCAAACGGAAGGGTATGGCCAGGTTGTTGTTTAGGCAGTGCCCTTCAGAATGCCTTTACTCAGTGGGATCTGGATACAGACCATTGGTTTGGTAATTAACCAGATTATTTCAGCTGGGATTACACTTGAACTGAAGATGAATGCAGTTTTTTTATTCAACAATTCATTCCCTGTAACTCTTAGCCTCTTTCTAAGAAAATGGATGGTTTGACCTGCTGGAGGAGAAAGCTTCAGGCTTTAATAGCAGAATCTACTGTAGTTACAATATTATTAACAATAATGTCTTGTCCTTATTTCTTCTCTCTTTTCCATTTTAGTAGAGAAACCTGGTTTCAGACTAGTATTCAAAACTTTTTGGAAACTTAACTTTGATATTTTTGTGTTGCATTTATTCTCTGAAAGTCACCAGAAATAGAATACACACAAAGGACAGGGAAGAAAAAACAGCAGCAGTTGTTCTGTTTTGTGTGGCGAAAATTTATACTGTGAGGTGATCTTTGAAGTTGTTACAGAATTTTTGAAGAGTGCATTTTCTTTGTCAAAGGAAAAGATATTTTGATATTACCAGCTCTGCTCTGCTGTTTTGCCTCACATTGTTTAGCAAGTGGCAACATGGGAATAATCCGATCCTTGCATTCAGATGCTGCTTTCTTCAGCTGCTGCCTCACTGCTGGGTTCTGCAGATAGCTAGTGTCTTGTTAAAAACACTGCTTTGTGGAGTGCTTGTGTGTTTATTTTTATGACTAGACAGTCACTGTTGGGCATCTCAGTGAGATGCTTAGGTTTGATTTTAAGTTTCCTTGCCAGCAAACAAGTTTTGGACATGGATGGCATTGTTTTGACTTAATCATGTCTAAAATTAGCTTCTTAGCTTGAGACTGTGCTTCAAGCACCTGTGAAATGCAGTTAAATCTCAGAACTGCAAGTAAGTCATTGATGAAGGTCATGGTGAAATCAGTGAATTTTTGTTTCTGTTTTGTTTAAAACCACTTCCCTTTTCCATATTTGCAACATTTTTTTTTCATGCTGCCTGACAGTCCTTCATGATGTGACATTGTCTCTAATCTGATATGTATGCTATATTTCAATATTTACTGAATCTGAATGAGATTTTATTTATAGTGCTTACAAAATTAAATGTAATGGTAAATGCTTTCTGTTGGAACCTACAGTGAAATCTTGGTTGAGACTATTAGTGAAAGAGAATTGAAGAATTTTTTCCTGTTCTGTGCATTGTCAGTAATTGGCAGCAGTTGCATTTTAAGCAGTTTAACAAACTAGCAAACAAGCCTGGAAGCATTTTAGAATTGTAAAGAAATTTTTAAGGCATTTGCCTAACTTACGGCAGATATTAAGGCTTTAGCAAAAGAGAATTTTAAAGGAATGTAGTCAGGAAATCTGCATGTTCTTTCAAGGCCAGTTACCTTAAGGTCTTCTGCGGAGACTCTTCAGCCAGAACAATGCATGATTGCGAGTTATGGTTTAAAAAAGAATTTTTATCCTTTTATATGTGCCTTTATTTGTATGTATGTCAACAGTGCCATGTTTTAGATTTGTGACCAAAACAGTGTTGATAATGCAGCAATGAAAATTTTAGTTATTGCTGAGCAGTGCTTGCACAGTGCCAAGGCCTCCTCAGTTTCTCACTGAGTGCCATGCCAGAGAGGATGGTAGAGTTGGGCAAGAGTTTGGGAGGGGACACAGCAGGGACAGCTGAAATGAATCGACACAAGAGTGTTTCCAAGTGAATATCTCAAGGACAGATTGTGTAACATTGTACTTCCCAAGCAGCCATTCAGTGAGTCCCTGTTTGTCACTGTCCAAATAATTGAGCACTCCATCAGGATGTGAAGTGCAGGGTTGGCTCTGAAGCAACAGAATTGCTTTTTCTGTCCCAGTCCTGTAGTAGTTTAAATAGAAGATGAAAGCTAAATCAAACACTATCTGCTTTTACCCTACACGCATATTTTTAAAAGAGAGTGAAATTTTGTTTGGTTTGGATTTTCTATTAACTAATCTGTGTACCAGTTTTTGCCATCCATCCCAACAACAAACCTGAAGGTGTTTGAGTTCTGTGAGAGAGCTCCTTCCTGTTGACCTACATACAGAGTGTGAACTCTGATTGTTCCATGCCTTGGTCACCTGGAAAATCTTTTCAACAGGGAAGATAAACATATACTTTTGATCACCACATTTAGTTAAATGGAATAATACAATTCCTGTTCTCCAAGGGAACATTTATATAAGGTACAAGTAGTTAATTTAGCTCCTGAAAAAACCTTATGCTTAATCAGTGGACTGAAGCCAAATGATGGTGGGTTTTGCCATGTCATCCTTGTGAAGAGAAATATGATCTAAAAAAGCACATGCTGCAGTGGGTTGTTCGACTGTCTTCTGAAGTGAGAAGCTGTAAGATAAAAAAAAAGCTGAAATCTCGTGTATTGACAATGTGTGAAAACAATTTTTGTTAATCTAGCAATGTCAGTATTGAATGCCTAATTGTTGCTTAGGTTATCAAGAAGAAAGGGAGTCTCAGTTTCAGAAAGAAACAATTTAATTTTATTTGCAAAGGTTTATCTGAAAATTCCAAGGTCTAGCAGAAAATAACCTTTGTGTGCTTGAGCATATGTAATAGACTTTCCAGGAGAGGTTTTTTATGTGCTACTTGTGAATTAAGAATAGAGCTCATCTTTAGTGATGGAGTCAGGGCTAAATGTTAAAACTCATTATGCAATGTTCTGAACTGGTACTAATTATGATATAGCACATCCTGCAATGTGGAAGGGAAGTTACATTACATGAGCCCTCATCTTTGACTTTAAAAAAAGGGAAACTAATGAACAAATTACTTCCCTGTGCTGAGTGCTACTGCATAGTTTATAAGTTTTGGCTGTTGATAGTTTTTTTAAATTATAGTGGTAAACATTATAAAAACAGCAACAAATGTGTCTTCTATGCAGCCACTCTCAAATCTGGTCGTTATAAACATAGGAAAGTACCAGAGAAAGGGAAAATTTAAAGAGGAAAACACCAAACGCACAAAATTTTTCTGTGACTACATTGTTCATTTCTAGAAAATAACTTCTGAAATGCTGTGACATTCATTGCTGAAATGAGCTGAGGAGATCATTTAAGCTGCTGCGTGTGTCATAGTCAAAGGATACAACAGGACTAAATGGTAATAGTAAATAAATTGCCGGATATTAGGAAGGTCCCTGTTAGGAGGTGTGTGGCCTGATCTAGAGCAGTCAGAATAGGAGAAAGAATAAAAGAAAGAAAGAAAAAGGAGAAAATGTTGGCTGACTCTGAGGAAAAACAACCAAAAGCAGTTTCTCCTGGCGTGGTATTGGAGCTCAGCTACCTAAAACATTATTGAGATCTCGCCATGACTTCTGTGATTGTGGTGTTCTTTCCACACTGTATCTGACATTAAATAAAGGTCTTGGTGTAAGCTATAGAGCCTTTTCTACTAGAAATTTGTTCAGACTTTTTCATTCTTGTTGCATGCTGGTTTCCCAAGTTGTCTAGTGATCAGAGTAAGGTCAGTAAAACTGGTGAACATAAGGTTTATCCCATTTACTCCGGCCTTTGAAGTAATTAGACATCCTTCTTCAGGCAACAAGAGCAGTACTTGGGCTGATCATCTCCAGTTTGTGCCCTCCCAGAGCTGCTCGAGTAAATGAAGACAACTTTCTCCTTTAATAACTCTATACTTTGTGACTGCCAGCCAGGGATATTCCTGACTCCAGCCTGCCCTGACAGCACTGACAGATGTGGGCAGCTGTGATACAGGTTGCCTCAATTAACTGTTACCATGGCTGAGTTGCAGACTACTCAGTCAGGGGGAGAACACTTGAGTGAGAGATGGGAAGTGACTGTTTGAAACAAAAACCAGTTGTGGAGTAGATTGGGCTGAAATTGGACTGTGCCACTTGACATGAATATTCCACTGAAATTGCTGGAACTAAGGAGCAGTGTGAGCAAGAAGAATTAGTGTTGCTCTTTCAATAGGGCTGTTAGATTATACAACTTGAACTGCCAAAATGGAAATAATTGGTTTCTTCTTACTCTTAAAAGAGATATGATTTTAATATCAAAACTCTGTTTTTTTAATTTGCAGGCTTCAACTTATCACCATATTCAAGAAATAATGGTGCAGTTACTACGCACAGTGAACAGAACTGTTATTACAATGGGACGAGATCCATTAATTGTGAGTAATATTTTAATGCATTTTCAATGCTCTGAAACTCATTTTATAGTTATCCTGGAAAAAAAATGCAAATATAGTGTTTGTGGAGTCCTTGAGAATTATTTTTTAAAATTTTAAATAGAAAGTCTCAGGCTTTACTATTTCTTCATTCAGCTGTGACACAGTAGTCAGTCTTTTGAAGTGTAGTTGTGAGATTTGAACATTCTTTAAGAGAACAAATGGTAAATCTAAAGTTAATTGGTATTTAAAAAAAGAAAGTTTTACAAACCTACATAAAGGACATGGTTTAAGACATTGAAAACAGCATTTCTATTAATCAAAAGTGAAATTGTCTGAGTAAAATAAAAAAAAATATTATTTGGTGATGTGCTGGCACAGAACACTCACCTGAGATTGTGGTTTTTCAGAGGTTCCATGCTTTAAGAGTTGTATGCAAGGATAGATTCTGCAATTTATTCAGATTTAGGTACACATCTCCTGAGTGCTTCTCTGGATTTAGAGTATTTGTGAGAATGCAGGGAATTCATTGGGAATTCAGAGGTTGCCCTTCAGACTCAGCACTTATGGGAAGATGTTTTTTAATTGTTTGTCTTTAGAAATTTATTTTATTTTGCAAAATCATTAGCATCATTTACTTGATGATTTTGGCCACAAGAGATAAATTGTGTGCCTTTTAAAATGTCCTGTGTTTCCCTGTATGTTTCTATTGGAAAATAACAGTTTTAGATCATTGCCAGCTAGAGCATGTGTGTCTCCTAATGATCAGTCTCCTAATAATTGAGGAGACTAATTGAGTTCCTCAGAGGAAATATTTACCAATGGTTGCTCTGAACTCCCTCGTGGTACATCTGCAAGGTTCAGGCATCCCATGAGCTGTTTATGTGAACTGCAGTCTGTCATTGTTTGTGTGTCACCCTGGGGCAAATCCATGGGCACAACAGGAAATGGTTTGGAATGAAGACCAGTGACCCTTTCATTCTCCCTTTCAGTTCTCCACAGTGTTTGAAAATGCTTTCTGTACTTAGAAGGGAAGCATGATATGAGTGTTGTGGATGACCTAATCCATCTATTAAAGAGTATTTCTGGATACCATAAACAGCACATGACAAAACAAAACAAAGCTGTTGTAACCCTGCATAATAAAAGATCCATTAGGAAACCAGTAGGAAACAAGCTGGTTACAGTAAATTGAAATGGCTTGGAAAATCTGTTTCTTCTTTCCTCCTCCCATCTACTGTAATTTCTTTGGCTCTTTTAACCTGAAAAGGACAAATTCAGTGTGAATTTTGAAATGCAGTTCACTTGCTTCTAATTATGTTTATGAGCACCTATGCATATCTGTATTTTGGGCATTTTAGAGGCTTTTCAAAGCAGAATTCTAATAAATTGCTATGTTTTCTACAGCTGAGACACCACCTCTCAACAGAATAACATTTTACTTGCAAATAAATTATTTTTAATGAACCAAAATCTTGTATTTAGAAAGAACTGGCAAAAGAAGGTTTTTCCATGCTCTGTATGCTACCTTTAGTTCACCAAGTTAATTTCCAGGTTTAACACTTTCGAGAGGCTTAAACTTGCTGAAAGCCTGAATGCTTGATCTTTTCAAAATGAAGCAAATAGTCAGGAGTTAGGTCCTACAGAATGCATAGGTGAGTTCAAGTGGCTGAAAGTAACTCTGCAAGTACAGGTGGGACATGTGGAATTGCTGCAGCTGGACTGTGTAGCTGATGTTATACAGGCATAAGTGACATTTCAAATGGGGCTGAATCTACAACTTCCAGGAGGACAGAAGGTTGCTCTTTAGGTTCTTAAATCTGTTACTGTGTCTGTGAATATTACAAGCATTTTTATTAACTTCTGCAACATAATTTTCTAAAACTTGAAAATGGTGTGGAAAGCAATGCTAATACTGATTTATACTGATAAAAACAATGGTTGGAATTTACAAGACCTGTAATTCCTTGCAAGTTTAAATGCCTTGCACCTGAAAGATAATGGGATTTTATTTACCTGAGGGTTTTTTTTTTTTGCTTTCTGAAGGGATAAGCAGGTTAATTTTCATATTCAGGTGTTCTTTTCACAATCTTCTAGCTTGTTGGCAGAGATTTGGGTTTACACTTGCCTGGATCTTTTCTTGCTGCAATGCCAGTTGAAAGGAAAGGGAAAGGGAGGGTTCTGCCTTGGGCTTAGCTGGTAAGTGCCTGCTGGGAGCTGTGTTCATGTAATTACTGAGAAGAGTCAGGCTCAGAAAGAAGTGATCTCTCCAGGAGAAGGAGGTGGTGCTGGAAAGGTAATTTGGCTCTCTGCAGCTTCTGCAGGGAAAACTTAGTTAAATGCCATTCTTGCCTTCATTGTGGTGCTTTAGCAGCTGAAAGCTTAAACAGCTTTTTACTCTTAAAACCCCACAAAACCTTGACTGTTTGTAGTGGTAGAAGTGCTCCTACACTTGTCGTGAAGAGGGACAACTTTATTGTCTGAACTTGGCTATTCAGGCTTTACCTTGAATACTTCATGAAATTTAGACTTTCAGGTAAAAGGTCATTGTCATGCAGTGAAGTCCTAGTACAGGAATTACAGAAGTGCAATTTTTAAAACATGTAGAACACAGAAATGCTTGTTTTCTGTCTTGCCTTGGTTAGGTAAATAGAAATATCATAAGTCCACCACAGACATCTTAAAGGTTTCCTTTAGTACTTCCAAACTTGATTTTGCTCACAATATCAGTTTAACATGATGAAATAGGTGTAGCTATGCTACACAAAGAAGTTTTTAGCCAATATACATATCTATATATACACAATATTGTACAAATAAAACTTTGCCAAAAGAAATCTGTGAACTCTGTTAAGCAAAGCTACTCTAGAGCAGATAATGACCAGAGAAACTATTTGCAAAGCTGCCATAGTTGGAGAATTTGGTATGTTCAAATATACTCATGGTCCAGCTAAAAGCTGCAGCTTTTTTATTTGGTATTCAAATTTACATCCTTGCTCTACCTGGAAACACTGCAGAATGATTCTCTGAAATTCCTGCTAGTTTTCCATTAATTCTTCTTTTTCCAAGGAACAGCTGCTCCCTTCCTTTGTAATCTAAATGTTGTTCATTAATTGACTCCTGAAACCTAATAAAAATATCTCATTTTATTGCAAAAGATAACATCACATTTAAAGGGCCTAGAAATATACAAAACATACATTAGAGAATAAATGTCATTAGGAAGATGGTGTCTGTGTAGGCTGGCAGGGTTATTATAGAGCACAAAACCATCAGAAGCCCTACATGAACTGCTGTTACAGGAGAGAAATCAGAATTCATACATTTTTTATTTTTAAAGAAAGTTAGTTTTACTCCATAAAACAACAATTTCAAATGCAGTAATTTTGGAATATACTGCATTCTGTGCAATGTTTTATGTATAGGATATGTCATTTAAATATGTATTTCACAGAAGCCCACAATATTTTCATCAAGCACTGCCAAGTAGCTATGGTTTGTTTGGGTTTTTTGTTGGGGGTTTTTTGGCATCTTATGGGGTGTTTGTGGGTTATTTTTCAGTTTTATTTAAGAATGTGTTTGTATTTCTAACATTTCTTTCCTGCTCTGGGAGCTGTTTTTAGGGATTAGACAGTGATTTTGTACACCAGAAAAAGTTTTTGCAGCCAATACTTTCATCTTCCAACAGTCTACCAATTTCTTTTGCTTTTCCAGTCTTGACACCATAAATTGTGTAGTGGGTATCTGGTTATTTTTTATTTCCTATAGGAATTGATAATTAATCACTAAGATATTTTAAAAACATAAACAATAAACCAAATCCCAATGCTTTCATATTGTATTTTCATATAGCCAATATTCCCCAGATACGTGTCACAAAGCTCTCCAGTTGTAGCTATTTTATGTTGCTAAGATATGCATATTTTAAAATCTAAACAAAACAGCAACTAAGCAACACTACCCTGTTCCTGGTGCATCCATGACTGACACTTCCCCACCATCACCTTTCAGTGGGACAAAAGCCTTTTGTTGCAATGTTCTCTTTCAAGTTTTCAGTAGAAAACTTCTTGTGTGTGAAGAGCTGTGGGCATGACTGAGGGTAAAAACTCCTTGAGGTCCTTCGGAAGGAAAGTGCTTTCACAGCACTGGAATTTCACCTTTTGTTTCATGTAAAACAGGTATCTTGAAGGGGTGAGTTTGAAAACTCTGAGCAGAGGGAAGGCTGAGAGACACGTGGATGTTCCTGCATGGCAGCAGTGGGAGCTGAGGGTCAGGCTAGAAACCTCCAGTGCTTCCCTGCTGCTGGGTGTGCAAAGCCTAGGATAGAATTTCATATCTGTGTGTGGATGATCCAGACCTGACTGACTGAGAGAGAACTCAAGAGCAACAGACTCGGGAATCTGGAGAACAAAAGCTAATTTTGACTGGGAGATTAAGGATTGAAAATTGTTTATGGTTCTGAATTCCATTGAGCTCAGACATTAAAATATAAAACCTGTAAGCACTTAAATCAGTGTATTCAGTTTTTTAGGAGTATTGATGTTTCTTCAGGTTATGAGAAAGACTTAGAGCCTTACTTGCAACTACCTTTGGTTGGACTTTCTGAAACTAAAACGAGTATTTCTGTTCTTGCATAGTTTTCCTGACCCCAGGAATTGATTGGTGCTATGTGGTGAACCAAAGTGCTGTGGTTTGTTTAAATTACATGATCTGCATCCTTTGAAAATAGGCTGAAGGCATCATATGCATTATGTGGTCAAACCCAAAATCAGATAGCATAAAATGAGCTTTTTTTGTGCTTATCAACAAAAAGAAAGGCAAAAAGATTGGTTTTGTATCATAAATTATTAAAAATCAGTTCAATACAGAAAAAAACTTGCTGGTTTTACTAGTGTTACAGCTGTTGGTATTGCTTACTATTGTATTTTCCCACAGGGGATATTGGTCTTTAAATGTTATTTTAATACACAAGAAAAACTTCCACACTAATAAATCCTTCACTGTATCAATTATAGAGACCAATGCTCAAAAGGAATGCTGTTGGCACAGCAGCATAAGCACTGCATGTACTTGAGTGTAATACAGTGATGTGTTCTGTTGTAGTAATTTAATTCTTACCTTTTTATAACCACAACCTATTATTGAAGAGCTTTTCTGTCTCACTAAAGGCATCTAAAGACATGTTAGTAAAAATTCATTTTCTTCTGAAGAGCCCCTAAAACAGCAACAGTTTTGTGCCTGTCATTTCTGTACTAACTGAACGTAACATGGAAATATTTTCTAAGTGTCAGTCCTTTAGAATTTGGATAAAATAAGCCATGGCATTTTGCATACTTTCTTCTAAAAGATAAGTCTTAGAAAAAAAATTAGTTCTTCCAGACAAAACTCTTCTGTGCAAAATTGTTTTTAATGTATTTTTAAATGTGTAATTAACCCTAAGAATTCAAGGAACACAGAAGTGTACAAAAAGTGAACAGACATTTAAAACTAACATTGCACAATTAGTACAGCATGACTTAGAAAAATAAGATGCAGGGGTTAATCTATGGAATACCCTGAACCAGAGCCACTTCTAAGAAAAGGTCTGCAGTACATTCCACTCAACTTGCTTTGGAAAACCTTTTCCCCCTGCCCCCATATGAAAGGTGACCATGTTTTCATGAGTGAAATAATAGTGTCACCAATCATAAACTGGGTTCCATTGGCACACCGTGTGCTAATGATAACTTGAGTATTTTTGGAGGAAAGAAGTAGCTGCATTGACATCTGATAAAATCTTTTCAGCATATATAATTGTTTTGTGTAATACAGCTCAGTTCACTAAATATTATTTTTATCTTCAATTTTTTGTCATATATTAATTTACATCTTAAGGCAAAAAAAAATCTTGGGATATTTTGGTACAGCCACAGGTTTTAAATGGACAGACTGGGCAAGTGATTCAGTAAGACAACAGCCAAAATAGTTAATTCCTCTTTATCCAGCAATTGTGTGATGACATCTGAGGAGCTGTGTGCAGTTCTAGGCTTCCAGGTATATGAAAGACATCAGCTTACTGGAGGGGAGACCACCAGGGTGGCTGTGGGCTGCAGCATGTGAGATGAGAGGAGAGGCAGTGAAAATTGGATTTTTTCAGTCTTTGAGAAGTGAAGAGTCAGGAGAGAGGTTTATTATCCATGTGGTTCTTCTTGAAGGTGTACTTGGACAGAGCAGCATGTAATGGACACAAGTCAGAATGCAGGAAATAAAGATTAGATGTTAGGAAAAAGCCCTGGAACAGCCTGCCCCAAGGAGATGTGAATTCTTGTCTTTGGAGATTCTCACAACTCAAATTCACTGAATTAGACCTTGCTTGAATAGGGCTTGAAGACAAGAGTTACTGTGACATTCTCTTGTTTTACAACTCCTCAGTTCTTTTCAGAGAAGTCCATTAAATAGCTGAGACTTCTAAATGGTGGCTTTTAATAATGAATAAATAAAAGGATAGAGTGAAACTTAACCTAAAATTCTTTTTTTGTTGTTGTTCAGTATTAGATGACAGCAACAAAAATATATCAGTGGGGATGATGAAATAATTATAATTGCCTCCTTTGAGGAGAGATTTGTTTGAACAACTTAGGTTTCCCTGAATTTGTTCTTGATGGTGTGGTTTGTTCAAAGCTCAATGAAGTTTTTTCCTTTTAATCCATGTTCTTATAAATGGGAAATGAAGGCTGTATGACATGCTTAGCTTTGCCTACCATTGTTTTTTAAAGTAGAGATTTAAACCTTGTTATTTTTGGAAAGTTGAAAAAAAGGTCTTTACAAAGCATATGAAAGTGTCCTTGGAAAAAAATGAGAACTTCCTTTTGAAAGAAACAATTTCTTTTCTTGAAAATAGTATCTTCATGCACCTTTATTCCGTGAGATGATTTAACTAAATTCAATTATTTTGATTTTTCAGATACTCTAATTAAACATTTTTAACCTTTGTGATTTCATAATAGCACATTTTCAGGTGTGTGCTCTCAAGCTCTTTCTGTTTTATTGTCTTTTGAAATGTAAAAGGATGCATAAGGAAGTCAAATCCACCAGAAGCATTTTCTTTTCACCTTTTTTGTTTTTCTCCTTAACTCCTTTTTCTCGGGAGCTGGAGGATCAGGTGGTGGCTTCTGAGGTGAAGCTGAAGCTGGATTTTGCTGTGCATGGTCCAGTGTTTTCAAAATCTGATGAAATCTTCCTTCTTGTTGTCTGAAGTCATATTCTACACTATGGGAAAAAAATTGAGAGATCTATGCTAGTAAGTGAGAAGTTCCCCATTTAAAAAACATGTGGAAAAGCTGCTTCCCTCATCAGAATAAGTTGGAATTATTCAATGATAGAGCCTGGGGTAAACACAAAGGGATTAGGGGTTGTTCCTTTGAAAATAAGTTCACCTCTTAATTTGTTTTTGTGGGTGAAAACTTTTACTTCATATGAGTTAAGAACTCCAACATTGTGCCCAAAGCAATGGGACAAAAATTATGGAGACAAAATGAAAATGTATGAGGATGACCTTTCAAAGCATTTTATCCAAAGGTCAGATTTTGACACCATAATCTAACAGTTATATGCTTGAAATTAAAAACTCTCACATGCTTAACTTTGTTAAATGTGAATGTCTCCCACTAGAACACAGGCTAGGAACAAAAATATATGAAATTAAGGCAGTATGTAAGTCTTTGAGATAAGTGGTGTTAGTTAACAGGAAAGTAGAACTCGTTTCCTCCATTGAAACCCTAATTATTATTGATGTCCCACAAGAGCCAAGATGTTAATTAGATAACAGCAGATGAGTGCATAGAAATAAATGTAAGGTTCAAAAGGGTCAGTGTGGACAGGGATTAAGCAGTATTGTATGTATTTTCTTTATTTCAGTCATCTTTTCTGGGTAGGAGAGGAGTTGTATCAGCTGCATGTGCTGTGAAGGTTTTTGGAGGCAGAGGAGAGTAGAAGGGTTGGATTTGCCATGAGGGGAGGAAAAGAGGATTTTCCAAGGGATGTTGAGATGTCACTTTAAAGCCCTGAATCTGATTTTGGCACTGATCAGAAGAAATCTGTAGTTAGTAAATATGCACATCCTTAGACACATTTAATTGTATTTTTATATAGAATCCACAAACATCATTAAGTAGTATGTTAAAATCAACTAGAAGATTGTTTCCCTTACAATTCATATGTTTTGGGCGTTTTCATCAAATAATATAGCTCAACTGGTAAAAGGAAAGCAGGAGGATTATTTTCATTTAGAAGAGACTAGAAGGGTCTCTTGAACAAGAAGCAATGTATAATAAATATTAAAAAAAGCAGAAGGAAGTGATGTAAAATCAGAGCCTCTTGCATTTTATCAGCTGATTACTAAAACTGCAGCTTAATACGTTTCAATATTCACAGACCATGGCACTGGAGAATGAAATGTTGGCTTTATAGAATATATAAGGGTAGCATCTGCTCATATTCATTTTTTCTGCCCTTCTTCAGAGTTTTTAATTTAATGTTGGAGATATCATCTCCAGAGGCAAGAGGTCAATTCTTCATTTAATATTGCCCATGAGAACTGGTTTTGGTTGCTACTTGCATTTGTTTGTTATAATACAAACATTTCCATTACACGATCTAGATGGAAAATCCCAAGCCCGGAATCCCTGCTGGGTCGTTAATAAAGCCAAATTTACAGTCACTGTTAGGCTGAAAAGCTCTTTATTACTTTAGTGATCAGTGTAATCCAGCTGGGGATTTCTGTGGGATTAGTGCATTGTTTGACTCAGGGGCTGTGTGTGATAAAGATGGTTCAGTGACAGCCACCCAGCACTCTGCATGTGCAGGGCTTGCAGCAGGGATCAGTTAGGTTCTTTGAGAGCAGGAAAACTGGGAGCAAGATAAAACATTTTATAATCACAACTGTGATGCTGTGTCAGGGGAAAAATACTTGCATGGACCTTTCAGGCCACGTAAACCACAGATACAACACGTGTTTGTCTAGAGCAAACAGTGACAACAATTACTTCTCTCAGAATGTTGTCTAATGAGCTTCAAATATTAGTCACTCAGAATGCTTTTTTCACAACATCATCCTGTGAAACACCTCTCTAAATCAAAAGCTATTGTTTCCTTTCTGTCTCCTGTTTGTCCTTTAAAAGTGGAAACTTTTTAGAGCAGCTGTGTTCTGTGCATGTTCTATGAATCATTGCACTGTGAGCCTCCAGGCACCATTATGGTTGCAAACTACCTGGTAAATCAAAAAGGCCCCTTAATGTTTTCTTACTTCCTCTGTTCTTTCCTTTGAATGATGGTGCCTTGTTGTTCAGGATCTTTCCTGCATTGAAGCTATGTAAACTTAAAACCACCGTATTTTCCAGAAGAGAGAAGGGATCCTGTGGTCAAGACTAGTCTGTATGTAAATTCTAGAGAGTGACCTGTTTGTGTCTAGTACCATAAAATACTCAGAGATTGTTTGTTCAGAGACAAAGACCAAGTAAAGGAAATCTGTTTTGTCCTGGATTTTTTTTTTTTTTTTTGGTGGGTACAGCCTGTGCTCATGGATATGTCATGTAACTTCCCAGGGCATCCAGTGGGCTGTGAAGAAGACCTACAGCTTTGTCTCAGACAAGTTGTGGTGTTTAATCTGGGACATGTTCATCACTTGGAAATTTCAGTAACAGAGGTTTAGGCCATCAGTATGTGGCTGAGTTGTATGTTAACAATAGGTTCCAGTGCTGTGTCTAGTTTATTGAGCTCTTTACTAACTTTGCTTCATGCAGAACACGCAGTGTGAAAAACACTTCCATGTGAGTATTTTCTAGTTATTATTTCCATTAAAAAATTTAAATTTATAGTGATTACAAACTGTTGAAGGTAAAGGTCTTTGATAGATAATGTTCTGAATATAATGTTCTTTGAAATGAAGGAAAAGGTTTCAATCTAAAAGAGAAATTCTCTTACCCTTTATTTTTGTAAACGTAATCAAGTAACCCAAGATGTGGGATTTCTGCCTCATAAATGAACTTGCAGAGATTAGATAATGTCTCTATAAAATCTCTTGCTGAGTGGAAAAGCTACCTGTGCAGTACAACCAAGACCTTTCACCTGCTGGCTCTTGGGTTGATGTCTGGACAGCTGAAGGCTCTTACAGTGTGTTTGTATAGACACAGCACTTGAAACATGTACAGCTTCCAGAACACAGCCCTGCAAAGCTTTCTGGCCACAAGAGGTTAGCATAAACTGCAGGTTAAATTTGAAGTAGCTTACACTCAAATTGCACTCTCTGAAATTTGTAACAGCTGAGGTGAAAATTGTGGAAATTTTGGTTTTGTTTTGCATGTTAACGTGAACTGTAGCTGTAGCTCACTGGCACTCAGAAGACTGAGTTTATCTTTTCCAAGATCTAAAATTATTACAGAAACCCTAGCTTTAAAAACATACCACACAGAGGGATTTCATCATCAGAAATGGCATCACAGATTTTCAAAGCATTCCAATAATAACCCTATGAAATTTCAGTGGGAAGTTTCTGTCTGAATTCTCCCAAGTCCAGCCTCCCTTTCCTTTCAGCTAACACCACTGTGAAGTGTTTTCTGCTTGGGGGACAAACAAAGCAGCTCATCCAAACCACTTGGTCTTTTCTTAAAAATGGGCTTGGTCATAGTTGAGACATTTTATAGGTGTGAGCAAAGCACAGTTGTGTGCAGCTGGAAAGATGTACAGGCAGGACAGAGCTGTGAGGGAGTGAGGTACCTGTAAATGATGCACGCCGTGTTCTGGCAGGTGCTGCAGTTGTTCAGGTCCTGCCCAGTGTGGTAGAAGTTACGCCTGCAACAGACAGCAGTTCATGGGATATGAATTTACAGATACAAGAACAGAGCTCTGAGTCTTTTATGAACAAAAAAAGCCATTCACCATTTGTTACCCATACTAAAAATTCTAGTATCAAATTCTAAGTTGGAAGGTTTCTTTTAAAAAAACCTGAACCCTCTGAGTCTTATGTTGCACCTTTCCCATCTCATGCTGTTGGTTCTGGTTGTTGGTTCTTACATGAATACTTGTTATGAAAACACTTAAGACATGAGACTGCTTCTAGCAAACACACGTTCAAGTACTTGAAAATCCCTGCATTTGCTGAATGAGTCTGATCTCTCTGTCCTTCTGCTTTCCAGTCTTCCCTTTTCATGTTTCCTTAGTTGAGTATAACCAAGTCAGATTTTTTCTACTGATGAGTTACAAACTTGGAGTGTTGAGAAAACAAGAAAAGTGATTTTTCATGTTTTCTCAGCACCAGCTAGAGGTGAAATATTTTTATGAGATCTGCAATTAGAAACAGGTTGAGATTGGTGACTCTCTATGTCTGGAAAAAGTGTAACACTTACATTTAACAAGTTTTATTTGAATTAAGAGAGATCAGATTGTACCGAAATGATTTCCTGATTGTTTTGGGAAAAGTGGGAGTTCTTCACATGCACTGTTGTGCTATCTATACAAGTGCTTGGAACATTCAGTGTTACTGTGAATAAATCTGCCAAGGTAGAGTGAAGCTTCTCATTGAATCTCAGAGTGACACTTCCAGATATTTGACAAAACTTTTCTTTTCAACCATGTGGTAACTGAACAGAAATGGATTATAAATATTGCTGGGAAATCTGACTGTGCTTCACTGTAAATTAGTCTTTGCTATGGGCAGATTTGCAAACATAATTGAAACTTGTGCAGTCTCCCATACAGAACTGCAGGGGAGAAGGAGTGGGTGTTCTTTTCTGGCATTTCCTAAGGAACCACAGTTGGGTGGTGGTTGAATGAAGATTACAATAGAGAAGTAGTTGCCTAAGCCTGAGATACAGTTGAATCCCTGCCTCAAATCTTGCTTCTTACCTGAACTTTTAGGGGGTCTTGTGTCATAAATGTTTTTTGCATTTTTGCTATTAGAATTTCTACATGGATTTTGTCTGTTGTGTTTAGGCTATTACAAATGTGGTGCTAGAAAATTATATGCAACAACCCTCTGAGGGAGGGTAGCTGGAGCTGAATTGTATGGGGAAAATGTTATATAGAATAAGAATTTATGTGGGCACAGTGGAAGCTAATAAAAGTGTTTTCATGCTAAGAGCCAGATGGACATTACTGGCTAATGTTTCCAGATAAAAAAAGGAAAGCTGTATAGAGTAAAATCACATGCTAATCTGATTCATATTATTTTAATTTTGTAATGAGTGTAAATTCCTGTTGGGATTGTGACTTGGAAAGTTATTCAACAGAAATGCAAGAAGTTAACTTCAACTGGGGAAAGGAAAAAATTGTTCAGAATAGATGGGGTTTTTCTTTTCTTTTTTTTCTTCAGAAGTTGTAAGAAAACTGAGGTATGTAAAATTGTGGCCTCAGTTAGTTCTCTCCTGACAGTTCTGCCCACATGGGAACAAGTGCCAAGCCCTGATGCTGGGGGGTGTGAGTGCAGCAGCATCATGCTCTGGGCTGTTTTTACAACTGAACCTACACAAAACCCTCAGTGCAGCCTTCCTGTTGGGATGTTTGCACAGTTTGTGGAAATGTGGAATATTGTCTGATTCATTCATTAATTGTAATCAGTAAATACAATTGATGCACATGATCTGATTTTAAAATTAGGGGTACAGTTTTGCACTCCTAAGTGATTTATCTACATGCATGAGATGCCTGTGCTAAGGATTAAAGTAAATGTATAGTAATATAGTCTTCATGTTTTATCTTTAAAAACTAAAGTAAAATGGAACCTTTATTCCTTTGGTTTATTTCTGACTTTTTCAAAGACAAATTGATTGAAGGATATACTACTTTAGAACAAAACAACTTTTAAGTGTATCCTAGATGCAATTACTGTAAGTAAGAGATGCTGTTCATAGTTTGGAAAGCTCTCCTAGGAAATTGTGAAACCTGTTTTGAGCATAGAAATACTTAAAATTCTATTTTAACTTTGTCCATCCAATCTTTAGATGTTAGTTGTGTTTATGGGGCTGGTTTTTTTGGGGTGGGGTTTGTTTTGGTTTTTTTTGGGGGGCCAGTTTATTTATTTTTTTTTAATGCATGATAAATTGCATGAATACTGCTTGCAGCCTTGGCTATCAACCTCTGTGTCACCACACTGACAATAAATACAGGTCATGCATTGCTATCGAGGTGCAGAAGGGAGCCACTCTGAAATCTGAGTCTGAAGTGAGTTCTTGCTGACAGTCTTCACATGCTCTCTCCTTAGTTCTGATCTGCATGTTTGGCATTCCCTGTGTATCTGACCTTGCCATGGCTTGAACCCTAAATCTAAATGAAAAAGGGAGTTGTTAAGCTGGGTCTTGCACCAGATTAAGTAAAGGCAGTGTCAGCTAAAGCCAAACTATGCAGGGACTTGCTTCTCTGCTGAGGCCCAAATACCACAAAAAGGGTGTAAGATAGATTTTGCAGACTCATCTTTAAATATCAGAAGAGCTGTGTTTTTCAGTAGCAAAGGTTAAAAGAATGCTAACGTCTACTTTACACTTCTGATGAATTACTAATATTAAAAATGAACCATACCCTTCACTGAGAGCTCTGGATTTTTCCAGGTCTTGGATTACATTCAAAAGGACTTTAATCTTCTCCTGGTTCGACTGCAAGGATTCCTCTACAGACTGCAGCCTGCCTTGTAGGGCAGAGAGTTCGCCATGTGCCAAGTGAATTTGATTTATTTCGCTAATCTCTTTGTTGCTTTGCGGGTTTACTTCATTCCTTGGCGGATAAGACTTTACGTGAAATCCTTCTAAACAGCTGTTACACTGGGAAACATCTGACTGGGTGGAATTGTTCTCGATTTCAGTATTACATGACAGACATGGTTTTGATGCATTACTGCTGGGCAGTGACACCGTTGGGTGATCATCACTTGGTAACGTCACGTAGCTGGAATCTGGCTTGTGCTCTCCTGCCTGGTGACAGTCTCTGAGGAAACAGGGAGATGAGCTGTGATTTGATGGAGGTGACAATGGAGTGGTTTCCTTACTGCTGGCATCTCTGCTGGCTACAGACGGTTCAGAATCACTCTTCTCCCCTTCACGAGCAGCAGAGTGGGGATTACATTCACTGCAGTTTGTAGAATTGCTTAGACAAGGCTCTGCTTTTTCAGAATCAGATGACGGTGTGCTGTTTTCATGACTTTTGTTGCTGTTGATGACGGTAGAAGAATGCAGTGAATTACTTGAAACCATGGTTGTGTCTGGTGCATCCAGGGAAACATTTCTGTCTTGTGGGAAACTCACATGAATGTATTCAGGCACCTGTGTAGACGCAGTTGTCTTGTCTGACACTGAGAAATCATCCGAGTACATTGGTCCATTGCTTTGTGCTTTTGATGCTCTTTGACCCAAGCCCACCTCACTATTCCTGCATCCATCCTCCAAGTGATTACTTATCCTTAAATAACAGAGCTCTGAAGACATAATGTCTGGTTCACAAAGATTGCCATTTACCTGGATAGAGTTTGCAGGCTCCGCTGGCATTTCTGTCAGTGATTTGCTCACTGTCAGCCTTTTCCTTTTAAAAACCGGGAAGTGTTTCCTGAGGCTGGGAGAAGTTTGTATGGCAATATTCCGAAGCCCCTTCTGAGCCCTTGGAAAAGTTGGGGATTGAGTTAGCAAAAAACTGTGATCCCTAAGTATCTCTGCTTTTGCAGTTGTGAGTGCTGTGTCTCGGTCAGGATTAGCAGCCAGCTCTGTCTTGGTGCTGACACCATCCTCCTTGAAGCGAACCTGCTGCGATTTGCTCCTGCGGTGCTGCGGGTGTCGCATCAACTCCGCCGAGTCCAGACTGTTCCTTTTCAGGAGCACTGGTCGCATTTTCATGTTTTGCTGAGCCATTGAATCACAATTTAAAGTCTGTAAGTAACGTGTTTCTTTGCGACCCATTTCATTGGTCATCTGACCTGTATATTAATATTGTTCCTAAGATACAAATGAACACCTCACTCCTGGAGCTTATCATTCTTCTCCTTATTATGTATATTAAAGAGAACTGACATGTTCTCTTTAGGGATCTTCTTTCAAATTTAATTGCTGATTAGACCAAAACCTAAGATATATTAAATATAAAATTTAAGGAAAGATATCTTGTAGGTTGGAAACGCAGAAATCCTCGTCTGCAGCTAACATGGTCTTTGTATTACAAAATTGCAACAGGCTGTTACATTTACAGTTAACTAATTTAAAGGTAAGGTTGAGTCTATGGCTTTCCTGGTGGCTCTTACTTGATAGCAGCTCTCCATTAGGGATCCAGCTTTTTTTTTCTGATGGACCAGTCACATCTGTTTTATTTGAATGTTGTCTAAACAACAAGCGTAATAACTTTTGGGGGCATTTTCATTTCTGATGCATAGTTTTGCTGACAGAATATATCCATTAATACCAAACTGAATTGCTTTCCTTAGACAGAGTTTTTCTTCCTCAGCCATCTTTTTAATGTTCCAATTGAAACTAATCTTCCCAAACAGGTAAGCAAAATGTAACCGCTTCTGACCAGGGAAAACTACAGCATCCAGTGGGATTCAGTGAGAGAATTACTGATGTGCAGTTGTTACTGCAGCTCTTGCAAACACAAGGCAGATCATATCCAAGGGGCTGGTTCAGTTCTGTAAATAGAAGAGAGGTCCAGGCTGAATAACCAACAAAAGAAGAACAGCAGAAAATGTTTCCTGAAAATGAAAAGACAACAGTTGTAGCTGAACAAACTGGCAAACAGTGTAATTTTCTTCTGTCTCCTAGTAACTTTCCATCGTCACTGGTTCTGCAACTTTTGCAATGAGATACTTGCATACAAACTGAAAAATGTTTTATAATTTTGGGGTGCCTACAGTTGGGGTCTTTTTGTATTAAATACAATGTTCAAAAAATGGATATATATTTATATACAACACATACAAAATATCATAGGCCTGAATCTGGTCCCAAAAGAAGATCTTAAAACTGAAATAATCAGATTTGAAAATGGCCATTAAATCCTGTTATGGATGAAATATCCAAAACTGAACAATACAAATGTGAGTTCCTAATTTGGAGGTTAGCTGAAGTTTGAAAAAACTTGGATTTTTTAGATATTCTTTTTATTTTTATTCATTTTAGGTTGTTCAGATTTGAGTACAACACTTGGTCCAGGAAAAATAAATTTATTTTCCAGTGTGATTAATGCAGGTCTAACCTGTTCTGGGGAGACGAAATCTCTTTCCCAAGCCATATCAGTCTAAAGCCTGAGTACCCTCAGTTTGCATGCAGGACACTGGCCTTTCCTGGTCTGTAAAGCTGTGGTTTGCCACATCTGTCCAGGGCTCATCATGGAAAAGCAAACACTGAACAGTTTGAATGGCCACTAAATCTTACATTTCTGAAAATCAGTTCGGCCAATAACACATTCACAATGACCATGTATTACACAGTGAATTCTCCTATCCCAAATATTCCAGAATAGACTTGAGGCCAGGTTCTGTATACGCAATGAGTGGGTGCTGAAGGAGAGATTTATGCGATTGGCAAATATTCGATGGGATTTTTAATAATCCAGTATCATTTACTTTTAGTGATTTTTAAGGTTGCAGCTAAATTCCCAGAATACTGGTAATTTACTGTTGATCCTGTTCCCTGTTAATTCACTGGTCATTTCATTAGCCTTACTACTTCCATTAGCTCAGAACCTTTTATTTAAGCATTGCACAGATTTTACCATATTTAATTTACAGGAATGGATGAGATGGGTGCTGTGGGAAATATCTTGTTACAGAATATAGCAAACTGTTATGTAGCATCATGTAACATTTAGGCACTGTAATATAATTTAAGCAAAGTAATAATGTGATATTACTTTATTATGTTTTAGAAGAAAATGAGTGTTGGATTATTTCACTGCAGAGAGAAATGTCGCATAAGACATCGATGAAATAAATATGTGCATTAATACCAAATTTTACTTTTGTGATAGGCATGAAGTCATGGAAATCACTGCACTGACTGTGCACTGGAAACAAGCATTACAGTAAACAAGTCCAACAGTTTCTGCAAATAACATTCCAGTGCCAAGTTCTGAGTTCTCTTATCATCCACTAATTGCCAGAGACTCTTCACAGTTTTGTTTGAGAATTTATCCAAATATTGCAGTAGCATTCTCCCCATCACAGCTGCTGTGCTCCAGGCAGATGGACTGCTTTAAAAGTTATACTTGCCCAATTAAATTCCGAAAGAAGCTTTAGAAAGCTAATCCTTTGTGTTTTAAATAAAACTTAAAAGCCCTTAAGGATTTTATGAGAGCTCTCTCCTTTGGCTGCAGAGGCATGTGAGCTACATTCCTGCATTCTTAATTTGAAAATTGCTATTTTAACTCTGTTGGTTTTTAGCTACCTTGGCATCCAATACCCTGGGTTTCATATGAATTGTAATGAACATTTTGGTGCTGCTGTTTATATTAAATCAAGCTGAAAGAAAAAAATATATACAGCTAGAAATGTTCAAATATTTGGACTGAAAACCCAGGCTAGTGAATTTCAAGGAGTTATAGGTGTCTGTGCTTGAGTTAACAAATCAGGGCAACATTGCCACTTACAAAGTTTAAATAACATTTTCACTTGCCCAGCATCCAATTCCTCATTCTTTCCTGACACAGCAATTTAAAGGTCTTGTTTTGTTCATTATTTCACATTGACTGAAGTATGAAAAATTCTAAGGATCCATTCCATAGAAATGCTTTCAATGTATTAATTTAACTTATGTCACTCATAAAAAAAATATTAAGTCTGTTTTAAATTTATGTTGTGTAGCAATCATAACAGTTTTAGTAGAATAAATTTACCAGAAGGAATTTAATGTTCCATGGCTCCATAACCTCTCATCCAGCTCTCCATCCTCTCCCTCCCCATCCCTTCCCTGGGCAGCTGCCCACAATCCCAAGGCAATGCCCTGTGCCTTGGCTGCTTTGCTCGATGAACTCTGTGGATTTGCTCCTCTCTCCATCCACTGTTGAATAAATGCCCCATGAGGTTCATAGTTACGTTCATGCTATGTTTAATGGTTCACATTTCATGCTCTTCTTTTCAGTGTTTTGGGTATGTGAATCTGACTGATGTTGTTGTATTTTTTTCTTTTAGGTATGGTTGATAATTTAAAGAAAATCCTGACTTTTCAGGTCTCTGTGTGCTTTGCACACACTTGTTAATGGTCGTTTTACTCCTCAGACTGAACTTACTCTTGCTCCAGTGTAATTGTATCCCAGGGTGCAACAATTGAACTGCCCAGCAAACACTCAGGTGGCAAAACCTGCACCCTCAAACAGCAATGGAACTGGTTTGGTTTCCAACCTGAGGATTGTGGCTTTGAGTTCTTGGAAATGCACACACAGTCTGCTTAGACTGCCAGGCAGAGGGAGTTTAACAAGAAGACATAAGTATTTTTTTATATAGTTATTCTTCCATCTTTCCTGCCTTCCCAATTTCTTCAAGAGAGTCAAACATATTTTTTTGGTTCATATTTCAGTTTAATGGCTGAATCTGTGGGTAGAGAAGTGCAGCTGGTAAGGATAAATGGAGATTACAGGGAATTGCATGGAGTGAAAAACTGTGGAGCAAAGGACAGTGGGGATTTTAGAAGAGTGCAGATGTGTTAGAGTGGTGGTTCTGGGGATTTTCTACAATTTGTGGCAGAAGTTCCATATTTGACATGGTTTTCAAACTCTTTCAGCTGTGGTTAGACACCTTAACTTTTCATTTGACAAGTTTGCTCAAAATATAAATGTTTTTCTTCTACATAAAAGTGTGACGTGTATTCGTAGAACTTTGTTTTTCTTTTATGCATGTTTTAAACCCAATATTTCTTGAAACTAAATGTGTGGACAGATCGTCTTCAATAAATCAAGTCATTAGGTGAAAGTATTTTGTGGGGGCTTTCAACAGGAAGATGATTAGTGTCATTTGCCTTCTACTTTTGTGCATCCACACTTTAAATTTCCCAATTCACTCTGTGGCAGAGGGTTGGAACAAGGTGATCTTTAAGGTCCCTCCAACCCAAATTGTTCTGATTCTGTAGCAGGTAATGGCTGTAATAACTTTAAGATAACATATTCAGACTCAGCAGTTTCCTGTCACGTCTGATTGGTGGTTTATCCTGTATAATACAGATTTTCTATGATGCACATTTGATGGACATTTTCAGTTTAAAGAGGCAGCTTGATGTATCTAATTATGGTTTATGTTTGATAATAAGCTATTTCCTAGGTGGGAGATCCTCAGCTTCTATGAAATGTGTGTGAATCTCACTTTCCCCTCATGTTGCAAATCTTTCCAGGGTTCCTAAACCATTGCTGGGATCAGAGGCTGCCTGTGGGGGCTATTGAGAACTGTGCTTGTCAGTGCTGCCAACAGACTGGCCACTGCAGAGCTCTCCTTCTATGCAGCTTCACCCCTGCTTTTCAAAACGAAAAACTAGTATCTGAAATGCACTTTTCTTTAGTTAACAAGTCTAAATCATGGCTTTAAGTGCATTTTTTTTATGTTGCTTTTCTTCCACTTCATTTTCTGTCTCCATCAGAAACTTCAGCAATGGCTGTTGGCCAATCTGCTTAATTTAGTCATAGCTTTTCTTTGCATAAAAGTCATGTTTGGTTTTTTCCTGAAAATAATGAGAGATGTTGAGGATAAGTTTAGATATGCTTCTGAAATCCCTGGAGACGGCAGTGAAACATACATCACCAGCTAGCACACAGAGCTAGAGATGGATTTGAAACCATTGGAATTGAATGATGCTGAAAATTGCTTCCTTTTCCTGTCCTTCTTTCTTGCAGAGGGGAATGGATGGAAATGTGCTCAAAGTTACAGAGGAACTGCATGCAAGGAGGCCTCTGAAGGGAATATTTTCAGATGAAAATGGGTGACAGATGCAGAGCCTATAAAGTAGAAGCAGTCCCCCAGAAGTACAAATTTGCAGCTCATTGTGATACACAGGAAAAAGTTGGCAGGGAACAGGAAAGATGAAACTGCTGAGAGAGATTTTTAAATGGCCTCTGTGTACAGGGGCTTGTTGTTGATCACAACAAGGAGTCTTATTGCTTTGGGTCCCACAGAATAAAGCACAAAGCTATTTATGAAGGTAAATGTGTTTATTATAAGAGATGGAATAATTTGTGTAACATAGTTTTGTACCTGGAGTTTTCTCCAGTGCACAGCTTGTCTTGTGTAATATTCTTCTATTTCTTACTCTAATTGGGCAGTGCACAGAATAAGTTTCTGTTGGTGTGCACAGCCACAGAGGAGTTCTCTGGATGTTCCTGAATGAGCTCAGTTTTCCCCATAGCAGTGGTTTGGTAATGCTGAAGGAACTTTGCTTGAGCATTTGAGAAAAAAGGACTGAAAAAAGCATGAACTTTTCTACAAATCCTGCTAGTGGGTTTTGTAAGCCACCTCCAGGTGGGATCAAGGTGACCAGAAAAGAGGATCTAATACAGATAAGAAATACAGTGTAGGATGAAAGCTTCTTTCCTCAGAAAGGGAACATTTCAGTGATGGAAGAGATTATAGGATTTTTTCCTCCGATTAACTTTACAGCAAAATTAGAAAATTACTTTGGGTCTGTGAGACGGGGTAGAGAAGATGCTGTGATATTTACTGCAGCAGAAAATGGACTTAGCTAAGCAAGTTTTAGGGATGAAAACTGAGGGTGGTTTGCCTATAATTTGATTGAGATGATGCAATACCATTCCACATGAAGTGCTGAAGATGCACTAAAAGGTAAAACCATGATGATCTTATTTCTGAAATTACGTTGGTATGGTACTTGAACTATGGTACTTGAAATTCCTTTAGTCTACTTTAAGAAAAAATAGAAGTTCTTTTCCTTTGAAAACATGATACATTCCATTTACTCTTTCAGAAAAAAAGAAAAGCTTAATGGATTAGAAAACATTTTTATCTCAGTATTTCTTCTGAAGCCATACACTGGAAATTGTTCATGCAAGGTTTAGTGTCAGGAGGTAAGGATACAACTCCTTATTCACTTAAGAGGAAAGTATTTCAGTCACATATTTATATACAGACACAAGTTGGATTTTTTTTTCAGTGATAGTTTGCAAAGATGAGTGTACTTAAAACTGAGAAATTTCTCTTGAAGAACTGCTTGAATGCCTACAGGGAGATGGAAGTTATCCAATGTGACAGGCTGGTGAGCTGGAAAGTGTCCAAATAGCTGGTTCATAGCACAAAACTTCAGTCCTCTTCTTGTATAAATCTTATCAGTTGAAAAAATACTGCTAAGTACTTGATGTTTGTATCAAAGTATGCACACATTTTACACTTCAGATTGTGGCTAGCACAGGTTCTTCCCGGGGGAAAATTTTTTTATTTTTAAAAAAAAAAAATTTGGGGTGTTTTTAACTTTTTCTTTAATTGGGTTGGGTGGGGGTTGGTTGGTTGGGGGGGGGGGGGGTGGGGGGTTGACCATTCTGGGGCTTTTTTTTTTTTAATTAAATTTAAATTAAAAAAAAAAAATTTCCTTTCTCTCTCCTTTTCCTTTTTTTAGAAGTGGCTCTCCTCCCCCCCCCCCCCTCAGATTATTGTGGGTTTATATTCAGGCTTATTCAAATGTTAGCACAGCTATATGTAGATCTGTAGGTAACCTGTGCATAGGCAGGTTTGCATCTTGTGCTGCTTGACAGGCCTCAGCATTTGGTTGGAGCCAGATTAGTTCATAAAAATGGCCTTTTGAACTTTCTCTTTGGTTGTCAATTATAATGGCTATGCCTGTTAAAACAGCAAAACTTAATATTTTTTCCCAAGTAGCAAACTGAAAAGCTGCATTTTCATGGTTCCTATGTGACAGGTTGCCACTGCCCAGCACCTTCCTTCTGTTGAGACACTGATACAGGAAAAACCATTTAGAACCAGTGTAAGGTGCTTGCTAGAGACTGTGACTTCAACACTTGAGTTGTTTTCATCATTACAGTATTTATTTAATTTTAAAAAACAAGCTCTGAGTGTACTTGCTGCAGCCCCTCAGCTTTCAGTTGGTTTCTGGGATTTTTTTTCCAATTAATTTATCACTTCAGATCAAGAATGACATGGCAAAGCTGAGTCCAAAAGTATTTAGCAGTCTGCAGTGCTGCAGCTGTGTGCAATGCCTTGTAAGCACTGTGTGTTCAGTTATGATTCTTCAGGATCTCCAGAACTTTTTTTGCCACTTCAGTATGTGGGAGTGTTCAGTAAATGTAAGGAGTCAACTGTTACTCTCACTTCTATCACAAACCTAGGTAATTGGGAAGCAGGGAGGGAGGAAACCATGCCAAGCTCTTGCTGAAATACATTGTCCCATGGCTTCTGTTTCCTGTGGAAGGACTGTGTGGAAAGGTTTTGCCAGATCTCATTGAGGTAACAGGGCTGGAATTTAAAATTGCATCTTGAGGGTTTTTTACCTGTATTCCTCCAGGCCACAGAATGACATCAGGAATGCAACTAACTGAATATTTCGTCCTCCAGAGACATATTTTGTGTACTCAGCTGAATATACCTGGCTGTGCCCCTTTCCAGATGCCAGTTTTGAAAACCATTTTTGGTGTGTGGGAATTGAATTACGGCTGCTCAGACTGGGTTACCAGCAATTGGCTGACAGGAACTGCAGGAGAGACTGGAATTGTGTTTATTGGCTTTGGCAGGATGTCTGCAGGGACTGACACTTCCCACCAGCTCCCAACTTCTGCTCCAAAAAGCTACAGGTGGAGGAGGAATGCAGGTTGGGAGACAATGAGCGGGGGACTCCTGGAAAAAAATCTCTGATCAGTTGTGGCCACGGCTGCTTTCCAGAGTCACAGGAAGCTTTTCTCAGGCTCTATCACTGCAGTGTTGTCTGCCCAGTCAGTCTGATACCTTGGCATGCTTCCTCTTTGAATGTTTGCAAAATGGAGCTGTGATACAATTGGAAATAAGGCAGGTAGTTCAGGTTCTTGGGTGAGTTCTGTTTCATTCTATCCTCACCCTGTCAGGTGGCAGAATGATCCAGTCTAGAGGGGGACTGGTGAGGAGTAGAGAAAGAGAGAAATCTCTGTTTATTTTGAGTCTCTGATATAAGTAATTTTATACGAAATTACACCAGCCTGCTGAGGTTGGAGAGTTCAGTGACATGTATTTTGGGGGGTTAAAATTAAATAGATGAAAATTACATGATAAGAAATCTTTGCACAGGTTTGTTCTCTTCTTCTCATTTTGCAGTTGCAAGTTTTATTTTTGTTTCATATTGTCAATAGAGAAGGCATTAAGGAAATTCAAAATCCAGATTTATAAGACTTACAAGTATTTGGTAAGAACCCAACTTTTAGTATCATAACTTTCTATTTAACAACTCAGCAGTTTCATGTTGCAAATAAATAACGGGAAGGGACAACACAGGTATATTTTACTTGTGTCTGGTCTGTTGTGCAATACTTCTCTTTAAATCCATGAGAAAGGCGGCAGATTAATTCTCTTTTATGAGCACAGTAAAGGCAGTTTTTAAAGTTGTGTTCTAAGTCTGGTTCACCAACTTATCCATAATTCTCTGTGACTTTATTCTGTCATTTTATACACCACTTCTGCCCTGTGTATTTTAACACTCTGCAGTTTAATGTTGTTTGTGAGGTGCACAGATTATTATTATGCAGGGCAGGTGCCTTTAAAAATGACTTGTAGCATCATTACTGGCTGACTACTACCTTTTCTAAAGGTAAAGAGAACTTGCTTTTGAAATGCCTTTCTTTTTGTGAGGAGAAGATTTGAAAGAATCCTACTTCAGTTAATTATTTATAGCCTGAAAAATAACATAGCCTTACAATTGTTCTCCAAGCTTTGCACCTCTCCCCATGTTTAGGAGCACCAGGAAAATGAAAGTTTCTCTGCAGCTCATGCTTTGACAGAGACACCCATTCTGAGTTACAGCATTATTACCATGTGTAGCACTATTTTATATTATTAAAATATTTATGGCTAGATACTGTTTTCTCTTCAAAGCAATATAATAAAAAATCAGTCAAAACTTGTCCACTGGGGTAAGACAAACAACTGGCTAATTTGTTCTTCACACTTTGTTCAAATAATATTCTTTTATTTTTACTTTTATTTTGCGGTTACTGCTGGCTTGGGACAGATTAGGAAACCTAAAATTGTACTGAGGAATGTAGGAATATGGAGTCTTCAAAAAAAAGCCAAGCAACTTTTTCTCATGGTATTTAAAAGAAAATGTGTGTTTCTTCTTTATCCAAAGCTTGTTTAGTTTCTCATGAAGTTGGAAACAGTCTGAGTTACAGAGGGATTGGACATTTGGCTGGAACTCAAATGCCCTTGATATCTGAAGGGCTTAGGGTGAAATGTTCAAAAACCCTTAAAACTAGAAGGGTGAATTTACAGTTTTTCTCTCAACCTTGTAACTGTTTCTCTATATTCAGCACTTAATCTTGATAATATTTGTTATTTCTTAAGGTTAAAGAAATATTAATATAAATAATTTCTTAAAGATACAAATTCTCCATGTAAAGAAATTGAGGCTCTGCAGTTTGAGGTTCTTGTTGGAGATGCCACAATGATCCCAAGCCAAGGGCTGAGATCGGGTAGTTGAGGGTCTTTGGCACAGTGCATGACTGCCTAGGGAAACAGAGGGTGAAGTAAATTCTCTGCAACTCTGGTGTCTTAGGAGGATGAAACTGTACATGTAGTGAGATATTGAATATGATATTTGAAAGGAATGCAATACCATGGCAGAAAAAGTGAGATGATGATACTTCACTATGTGTTGAGATGGGGAGAGAGAGTGATCTCGTAACATAGTAAAGGATCATAAAAGATATATTTATCTCCTGCTGGGCACATTTACAGTCAGATGGATCTTGTGTCTAGTCTGTCCTGGAACATGTCCAAAGAGCAGAGGTGCAATCATGGTTTAAAAAAATAAATCACAAAAGTGTAGATAAACATTTCAATCTCCTCTTGGGAAAGGTGATGCTAAACCTTGTTGAGTTTCTAAGGTGGCACCACAGAGGGAGGGAGGTGACCCTTTGATGACCTGAGGGTCACTAAAGGGTAGATGAACATCTCTGGACACTCCAAGGGCTCTGAAACTTGCTGGAGAAATTAACACCTTCTCTGGGCAACATAAGCTCCTGTCCTAGTGATGTCAAGGAAAAACAGAAGCCTGTTTGTTTTGTTGCTTTTTCCCATTTCAGGTGTTGCATAATATCTGTACCTTATAACTGATTTTACATCTTGTACAAATTCAAATTTTAGTTTTAGCTTACAAAGTTATATTTAGAAATTCAGAGAAGTTAATAATTGATGGTATCTCTAATAAACCTGCAGTGTCCTGAGCTGTGTGGCACCTCCTTGTCACTCAGTGTTGGGGTTTTTGTTACTCAGTCTTCACTGAGGTTGGCAGTTTGAAGAAGTCCAGAAGTTATATTTGGGAACTGCAATAAGCCTAATTGAACAGCTGCATGAAAATAAGTATCTTCAAGAAATTTTTGTATGTTCAAATTATTTTTCCGTAAGTGAGGGCAATTAATTTCAAAGAGGACAGGAGACAGAAGACAAGCAGCATTCTGTACTAATGAATAGAAACTCCAGTGTCTCATACGTTTTGAAATATGTGAAGTCCTTAGAAAGTAATGTGTAAGTTAATTGCATAAGCAGATGCATATTGCCTTAAAATCATTTTCCTTTTATTTTCTGATCCTCTGCTAAGCATAAGAATGCAGAATGGCCTGAGTGATTGAGTATTTTACATGATTGTATCATCTCTAGTTGAAGAAAAAAGGAGCAATCTCTGAAGTAGTTACATAATATGGAATATGGCCTGCCCTGTCTCAGGAACAAAGATGACCTTTCTTCTTTTTTGTAGCCCTGGGATGATCTCCTGGGGCCTGTTAGTGAAATATCAGCAATTTTATAGAAGTTACTTCCTTCCTTCATTATTCCATATAAGCACTGAGTTGCCTTAATGGCCCTGCAATGAGGTTATTTTCAGAAAATTGTACTGTTTTTTTTTTTAAAGAATAATTTCATTGTAAAAGGTCTCCTTGGGAATAGCTTCAGGTTTAATTTGGGTAAGTAGCAGTGTGGTTCAAGCAAAATACTGAAATGTGTTCCTGTGTTCTTAAGAAGGCAGGTAAAACATGAAGCACGCAGGTGTGGTTGTGTCTCATTTCAGACACCACCGGACATACAGATTTTCCAATGTTTTCCAGAAAAAGTTAAACAAGAAAGCAAATGAGTAACTTACCACAAAGCTGATGGAGGCAGGCAACCTAGAATCTGTTAGGGACTTGGGTTAGTGTTATCATACAGCATAAAATTGTATGTTTCAGGGTTTTATTGGTTGGTTGGTTTGTTTTTCTTGTAAAAATTGAAAAAAAAAACCAGCTACACACTTTAAAAAAATTTATAGAACTCACAGAAATGTTGCCATGTGTAATCTGTCAAGATTGCTTTGTTATTCCCCTAAGTCCAGAAAAAGAATTATGAGGTAGGAATGTCTAACTGGCAGCCTGAGGGCATGTGTATCCTTGTGTAACAGGAATCGACCTAGTTCAGTGGGAACATCCTTTCCTTTAAAAAAAAAAAGTTTCATATGTTGATAGAGATGTTTGTAGTCCTGGTGTCACTTGTTTGGTGAAGAGCTTCCACAAAATCACAGCATTCTCAGAGCTGTTTCTGTTGCCATAATAAAGATTTCTGTTAGCAGACTAACAAGGCTTAATCTCATACCCTTTGCATGTCCCCAGGAGATCCCACAGGTTTGAACTGTGGCTGTTTCCCCCTTTCACCTGTCTGGAAACACTGATGTGCCCAAAGCTGTAGGGGAACACCTCAGCTGCAGGACTTGGAGGCAGCAGCAGGGAAATGCACTTGAACAAGGGCTGTGTTTGGGTTTTTCCAGCAGCTCCCAGAGGCCAGCCCAAAGCCCTCTGCCAGCCCACTGTCCCCATCCTGCACATTCATGTTCTCCAGTGCCTTTGCCACCAAAGAACCTGTTCCCCACACGCTGCTGGGAAATCCTGGATCATGTTCTTCAGTTCAGCAGAGTGCAAATTCTTTTGCTCTCTTCTCCCAGATCCCTGTGACTCCATTACTGGTTTCCTGTTTTCATGCTTGAATGCTCTGTTCTTCCAGAGCATCTGTGCCTTGAGCTGTACAACCTGCTAGGGCCGACCTAATGTCCTGGAACTCTCTAATTGCAGCACAGGCAGTTAGACTTTTATGATAATCTGGAAGGGGTAAGGGAGCTCCACTGCTGTTCCTGTATTTCAAATTTCCTCCTTCTCTGCTGCCTTATTCATTCAGCATCAACATAGGAACAAAATTATTTCTCCTCTTATTTGGTTGTAACATTAAAAAAATATTTGTAATTATTTAAGTATTTTAAAGTTTGTTGTATTTAACAATCTTGGAGATCAAGACCTTGTACCAAGAAGAGATCAAATAAAAAACACTTTTACCATATGTGACTACTGTGCCATTTGAAAAAAGACAAATGGCATAGGTCTAGTAGTAAATGCTTTATTTTCATATTTTCTAAACATAAGATAATCTATCAGAATGACATCTTTCTTTTAAGGGAAATATTTAAGAAAAAATACTCTACATTACTGGATTCCTGACACTGAGCTCTGCAGTCTAGAAAATCCTGTTATAAGATATAAAGTATTAGCATTTTCCTTTAAAATGAAAACTGAGCAGAACAAGTTACTATTTTTTTTTCTTCTTAATAAACATGCCTTGAAAACTGATAATAATCTAAATGGAAAATTTGATTCCAGTCCCTCTAGCTTCCCAGACTCTTGCCTTAATATTATAATGTTGCAGCCATAGCTGGGAGAGTCTTTGAGGAAGAACCACACAACAGATCACAAGATTTAGATCACACAAGTTTAGGAAGCTGTAATGTAACATTCAGCTCAATGGGTTTATGGTAACTTATATGGGAAAATAATCTGTTTATAAAACATACCATAATGATGTCATCAAGATATCTCTTCAAATATCTTGGAAGTTCTTTTGAATTTGTGATGGTACAGCACCTACCAAATGCTTATTCTGTCCTTCAGTTCTATAGAACTAAAAAGACAAAACATTACCTGTTTCACAACAGGTCCTTAGAGTCATTTCAGTGGAGGGGGATAACAAAGGTGACTCTACCGACCATGATCTAATAAGTTTTTATGAACAGATTCAGTAGTATAGTCCTGAAACTGCTATTAAACCCAATGGCACTAATATAGAAAATATAGTGGAGGTGTAGGTTGTAATAGTTCTAATCATAACCTTTTTTCTCTGTGTGTTGCTAGATATGTACTGATGCTCCCACACACTCTGTGCTGCAGTGACTAATCATAAAAATAAAAGACTGTAAGACTGTTCAGGAGATGCAAACTCTAAATATCAGAGGCATAACAAACTATATTTCTCAGGCATTCTCATTGTTTGTATATGGGTGTGATTCTGCTTTTGCTTGTTTCCTGCTAGGATTGCAATTCCCTAACATGGATCTACACTCATTATTTCTGTTTGACCTGTTCAGGAGAAGGTGTTGGCACCCTGGCTTCTTAGCAAGACAATCTACTTGAATGAAATCCTAGTTTAGTGATGAGGAAAAATAAATCTCTGCAAATAGCCTTGAATATTTTGGCAGTAAAACAACACAAAGAAGTGACTTTTTGGCACATAGTTGTCATCCTCAGGAGGAGTTCAGGTGGTCAGATGATGTGGCACCAAAAAATATTTTGATAATTGTGTTTGTGAAATTGCTGAACACTTTTTGAAGCCCAGTTTGTATTTGGGAAGACCTGTTCTAACACAGCACTGTTACATCAAAACTCACCCATTTTTCTGAGGAAGGGTTATGTTTATGGTTTTTTTGGGGGAGCAAGTTTTAATTTCAGAATAAGGATATGATTTGTTGTCAGAGGGATTTAATGGCAGGGGAGCAGAGGTGCCACCTTTTACCATCCTGCTGTGTTTTCAAAGCAGACAGGAACAGTTCAGTTTGGTCCCATTGTGGTTTTAGGATTCAGAGGCTCCTGACTGAGCAACCAAGGGACAGACACACCCCTGCTGCAGCCTGAGCCAGGGCAGGTTGGAATTCTACGGGCATTTCTGTTCATTGGCAAAACTGTTGTGCCAGCTTCAGAGCAGCCCTAGAGCTCCAGTTCGCCAGCTCCCCAAGCAGATACACTATTAGAACTGTTGAGCACAAACAACAGTTTCCCCAAACACTGCAGTCAAGAGCAGTAATTTCTTTACAAATAAAATCCAAGCATTTGTTAAATGTATGAAGAAAAATGAGGTCCTGTAGAAATTCTCAGCAGTTTTCTTTACTAACTTGAGCTGTGAACCACAGGAGATGTTCCTTTCTCTCCCGTGTTACCCCCAGAGTGTTCTGTATACATGTATGGTAACATACAAACCCTAATTATTTAATTAGGTGGTTGTTCATCTCCTGGATTAACGACTTTACCTTTTACAGGCTTTTGACTGCTTTTTCTTTTTCTCATTTAAAAAAATGGAAGAAAAACCAAGAGCTAAAATAATCCCTGATTTAATTATTCAAAGAAATTTCAACTCTCATCTTCATTCTACTTTTACTGTAAGTATATAATAAATCCAGCTCTCAGGCTGGTGCTAAGTTATTAAAGGAGTATTCCTTATTCTGCCAGAGCCCAGGGATAATGTGTTAGAATCTCCCTAAAAAAGAGACAGAGTGCAATATGCATATGTACAAATAATTGATGCAGACAATGCTATTTGGGAAATTCCTATCTATATATTATTATAGTATCAAGATTCTTTATTTCTGTTACATTGTAATTGAAATTAAGTGGGACATCTTATAAGTGACATTCCTTAAAGAGACCCACACCTGAGGAGGATGACTGTCTGTAAGTTGTGGAATACCCACTAGAAGGACATTCTGTGATTTTCGGAGCTTTGTCCTTTCATCTTTTACATGTATTTCCACAGGTTTTTTTTTTTTTCCACTGAGAATTCCCTATGCTTTCCATTAAACAATTGACCCAAGATTCAATATGAAAAGCTCTCTGTTTTAGAAAGATTTTGGGTTTTGCTATAAACTTTTGTTTTTAGCCAATGGAGTCTGCTAACCAGACTCCAAGATTTTTTTTCAGGCTTAAAAGTGGAGCCCACTGCTATATAACAATTAAAAACTTGATAAAAGCCCCTACTGGGTATCATTTCAATATGAAAAATATTTCAGATACAAATTAAAACTGTTCTAACAGTTGCTAGTTGCTATTAATCAATCCTAAACAAACACAGGGGGTAGACTGGTTAGTGTAATGGATGTGAGTTGTTGGAAAGTTATTTTTATTAGGCCCTATTTTCTTTATAAGATCAATTTAAAAGTAAGAGAAAAGTTTCTGGAGTGACATGACTTTCAGCAGTTTAAGGCACAACTGTTGTGATAAAGCTTTTTTTTAGCCATTCAATACAAGTATATTGTATTAGTCTCATCTCTGATCAAGTCATTGAAATTTGATTTAATTTTTCTGCCTTCGGTAAGTACAGCTGAAAAAGAACAAAATCAAATAGAGTGGCTTAGTTCTGGGAATACAGGAGGTGGCTCTGTTTAGTTTTAAGGAAGTGAATCATCATCCAAGACATTCATCTTCACACAGTGTAAATTTAAAATACACGGCTTAGCATTACGAGATGTTACTGCACTTTGAAGAGCTTGGATTGCTGAGTTCTGCTCTTTTTGACCTCAGAGTTGCTGTCCCTCACAGCTGCTGTGTTCTGCTCTGCAGTGCCCTGTTGCAATCCTGCCTGGGTTAGTTCCTGCTGATAAGAATTGCACCTCTGGGCAGAGGCTCCTTATCCCAACCACTGAATCACTTCCTCCAAATTCCCAAGTTGCTCTCCAGTCCTTTTAAATGGAAGAGATAGGCCAATCTTTGTTACAGTAAATAAACTGTGGGTGGTATTGTTGATCTTATTCTTTGCCTGTATTTGGTGTGTAATTCCATTGTTTCTATGGAATACAGACTGCATCATCTCCAGCGCAGG
The DNA here is from genome assembly GCA_024500445.1 of Entomyzon cyanotis. Classification (NCBI taxonomy): domain Eukaryota; kingdom Metazoa; phylum Chordata; class Aves; order Passeriformes; family Meliphagidae; genus Entomyzon; species Entomyzon cyanotis. The sequence continues at coordinate 2,084,195 of JAKEPQ010000668.1, forward strand.
AATGAGTGCACTGGGACACTTGGCAGGAGCAGCCATGCTCTGCCTACTCCACTGCCCAGCTGGTTTAATGGCATCAGGGCAGTGCAATAGCACTTGGAATGAGAAATGAGGGAAATGGGCAGCCTGACAGCCCTGGGACACTGAGGGTTCTCAGTGGACATCTCATGGAGCAGGGCAGGAAGTTCCTTCTGGCCTGTGGGACCAGGCTGGAAAGCAGCTCCAGTGACTGTGGGGAGGCAATGAGTGGAGGGAAGAAGCTGCACAGATCCCTGAAGCACAAGGATGGAAGATTTCATCTGATAGAGCAGAGCTGAGATCAGGAGTGTGAGAGCAGTGGTTAAGTGAGGAGGCAAAGCGGCTCTTTTTTTTTTTTTTGGTAACTGTGCTCTGGACAAGTTAGTTCAGTTTCCCAATAATGATTGCTCATTCCAAATCCCAGTACCACAGAGAAATCACAGAATATTCTGAGCTGGAGGAGACTCACAAGGATCATTGTGTTCAACTCTTTAGTGAATGGTACAGATATTAAATACCTGTATTTAATACAGGTATTAAACCACAGCCTGGGCGTTACTAGCACCATGCTGTGACCAGGTGAGATCATCTCGGTGCTTTCTGACCTCATTGATTAAAGTTATCTGTAATTTATCTGTAAACACATCTTAAAGATGAACACAAAGTTAATATTACAGGAAAAGTAGTAAATTACACTACTGTTCGAACACAGACTTAAGCAAAGTTAAATCAATTACAGTGAAGTGTTCATATCAACCAGAGACAGTAGCAGAAATTCTGGAGTGGATTTTAATGGCACAAAATCAGCTAAACGACAAAACCCAGGAGCAGCAAAAGCATTGCAGCGAATGAAAAATCTTTTTGGAATATTTCTGGAAAATCAGTACAATGTTAAAAATACACCCCCTAAAAAAATAGATGGCAAAGGATATATTCTATACAAATCATAGCAACTTTATGGCCTACCATGAATCATTATTCTGTTGCTTTAATCTATATATGGAAGAGTCTTAAATGAAATAATACTGAAGTTGTTTTGTTTGTCTAACTTGTAACCTATCTTAAAATCGCACAGAGCTGCTGCTGTTACTCTCTCATTGTGTGACAAAATTCTTCTCTGTTATTCCGCCTGGTAGTCTGATGCTTCTGTAGTTGCACATCCTTTTAGGTAAATCTTATGAATGTAAAGAAAATGGTAGAACAAGCTGAAACAGCCTGGCATGTTTTCAGTCAGAAATGCAAGGCTGTCAGCGAGACGCGGAAGCAGGATGCTGTTCAGTCAGCTATAAAACACAAGGAGACAGAACCAATGAACTTTATGAATGTATAAATGGAAAATTAAAAACTCAGACCTACTAAGAGTAGATGAATGTTACTGTAAATGAATTATTAGTACGATGTGCTCATTGGCAAGCTCCAAGTCTGTATGGATTGGGAGCCATTTCCCATTTCACACGTGATGAATACTCGAGGTTGTTGCATAGCAGCCTGTCCTAATGTTTATGTATTTGTGCCTTTACAGCTAGAAACAGTACATTTTAGGGCTGCACATGCATTGGCAGGGACATCTATTTCTGGAGAGAAACAGAACTACTGCATTAGCAATTCACTTGAAATTCTGCTTATTTTTCCTTTCAGACTAGTATTGTTTAGTATTTGCATAATATGATCAAGATGTTTGTTTCAACCTCTACATATGCCACAGTTCTCAGGGTTTAATGAGGTTTTCTGAGGAGCTGTGGCTTCAAGCTATTATGGTTCTTCGTGGCATCACTGAGCATCTTCCATACTTGTAATCATGTTGCTCTTTAGCTCAAGACACTGAACAGCTGTGATGACTCAATGATTCTGTGAAGACATTATTTTTGGAGACCTTCTCAATAATAGGCTTCTGGTACAACATAAATATTGATGATTTTTAACACCTGATTAAAATAGTTGATTGGTTAGTTTAATTGCACTCAAGACAACATATTTATCACTTTTCCTACAGAAAGATTTTTGTACTTGTTTCTGAACACAAAAAGCCCAACCAAAACAGAGAGAACTGTTTGGCCTATAGAAATTCTTGGTCTTTATGTACGTCATTTTTATGATTACCCTTTCTAGCATATGATGAATTTTGAAAGTTCTGGCTTATTCTTAGAGGGAGTTCAGAACTGAATCTAATCTATGATTGCTGCAAACACCACAAGTGTTGGATTGTTTTAATAGGTTTCTTTGCCCAATACAGAAAAATGTGTGATAATCAAACCTAGAGCACCAGCAGTGAGTGTGGGGTGACAGGTTGTGAGGGTGGTGCAGACCCTCTGAGCTCACACTGAGTGTGAGTGTAAGGGAAATGAGAATGTCCATGTGCTTATTATTTACACTCAGACTCTGTTTTGGTGAAGTGCTCTCTTAATGAGGGTAAATGCTACTTAAGTGCCTACATTAAATAAATATTCTCCAGAGTCCTTCCAGAAGTGCATCTGCATGAAGATTGCCTGCCCTGCAGCCACTGAAATACTTCTACTAGATTAGAGCAAAATGTAGCTTTATTCCATGTTATTTCTGTTGTTTTTCCAGTGCATTTGCCTCATCCTTGTGCTGCTGCTCTATTTGAAGTTACTACGGCAACCTGTCACCATCTGCTATTATAAAGTGTGCTGGGGTTTAGTTGCTAGGTTGTTGAAGTTTGTCATCTTACTCATATGATGCTGATGTTCCTCAGCTGTTTCTTTTCCTGTACATGTTGCATCCACACCTTATCTGCACTTTTGCAGCAGTGCAAGAGATTCCACATCTTCCTGCTTGACCTTAGGCAGTCCTGTTTTACAGGCTAAGCCTGTGATTCCTTTTGATGTACTTTGTATACATTCAGCCAAAACAGCATTTCTTTTACCTTATCCACTCTTTAGCAGTGTTTATACTAAAGACAGCATTTTAGTTCATTTAAATATGATATCGATTACGAGTGGGGTTCAAGTGCACAGAGTTTGAACGTTTCTTGAGACATTTTCTCCTCTGTCTTATTTTCCTTTGACTACCTATTTAGTCATGTCCCTGCTCCTGACAGAAGTGCAGTGTTCATACTATCAATTTTCTTATTTCTTTACATCTTTTTTAAAAACCTGTCAGAAAATTGGATAATTAACAAAAGAGAATTCAGTTCTGTTTCTGTTCTGGGTTCTTTTGTGTTCATAAGGAAATCAATGTATTGAAGTTGGGAAATATTTTATTAGAACTCTTTATAGCCATGCAGAGTTGTTTCTAGGGTTTTTTCTGTTCATATTGTCTCAGCAGTCAAGTGTTTACCTTGATGCATTTATTTTTTTACATTTGACCTAGTTCTAATCAATGCTTTCTACTGTAATTCACAGGCTAAATCCTAAACAAGCCTAAGCACAGCTAAAACGACTCACTAGGATTCTACCAGAACTTCACCTTGTCTGCCACAACCTCTTTTATACTCTTCAATCCCTCTGTATAACGTTTGACTTAATGAAATAAGTTTTAAATAGACTGTTATGTGATTCTGAATTCCTCCTGCCCATCCCATGAACACGCAGTCTGTGTCCAGGCGTCACAGCTGCTTCTTGTGCAGAACTTGCTGTACCCACAAGCAGTGTGTGCTCTTTGCCCATTCCAGTAAGAGGTACTTAAACCCCAGAGGAGAATTTCAGTGACTACAGAGAGGTATTTGCAGGTTTTATCACAGCTCTGTAAAGCCCTGTATTTATCCTTAAGTTCTGCCAGTGAGAAGGGCAGTGCTGGGGGTGCAGGGTTACTTCAGAGACCTGAGGCTGCATCAGAGAAATGAATATTTATTCATTTGGGGATTAGGAGGGAGGGGCAAGCTTTAAACCTATAAAGATGCTAGCAGATTATTTCTGATAGTTGAGATTGCTGGCAAGAAAATTATTAAAGATCAAACAGTATTTGTATTTTCCTGCTTTACAGTTACATGGAAAGGATGGAGGAAGTTTTTGTAGCAAACCATCTTCATTGTCACCTTTTTTATCATTCAGCCCAACTGATGTGAATTTGACAGGTTTGGTGTGAGGTCCTGGCCAGCAGGATGTGATCTTTGCTTATGGTTCTTTTCAAAGCATATCAGCTGTTAATATTAAAATCACCATACACAGTCACTAAGGCATTTGTGCTGTACCATAATCACAGACATAGCTAGACAGATTTTTTGAAGTTGTTTTTAACAAAAGAAATAACCTTCTTAAAGTCTTTATACCCTTAAGCATCATAATACATCTATTCAATGCTTGTGAAGAAATGCTGCTTATTTCTAGCACTGATTATTTAACTTGAGTCTAGAAAGGTATTCAGTGGTGAATGCTTAACTACTAAAAATACGAGCTGCTTTTCGCGTCAATTCTCTAACTTCTGTCGGTTATCTTTTTTTCAAAATCAAGACATGAGAAGAAAACCCCCACACAATTTCAGTAGAGAATCCTTTGCAATTCATGTTTCCTTTCAGCTATGCATTTAACACCACAGCAAAGACTTGTCTGCTCCAGAACTGTAAAAGTGAAGTACTACTGCAGGAAATCCAGCATTTCTTTTTAGAAGAGCATCAGTACCCGAGAACACACGATTTCTTACCTGAAAGCTTTTGGTTTACCTGCAGAAAATGAGTCTTCTCAGCCTTAAAAAGTAGGCAAGGCTCTCACTAGCACTAAGGTTACTCCCAAAGAAGATACGATAAGTCCTTTAGGTTGTAATTTCACTGTTTGTATGCAAGAAGTGTGCCGGGTCTGCTCACGTAGGAATAAATAAATAAAGCCCCGGCAGCACGAACTGAACAGCAGCTCGTGGAGGGAAGAACAAGACCTCTAGTGGTCACAGGCAGCAGCTGAGGCAGGGACGATTCCCTGCTCTGGAATGGGGACAAAATGGTTGGGTGCGACAGAGCAGCCCAGGCTCGGGAATGTGACAGAGGGACAATGAGCCCGAGTGGAAGCGAGAATCCCAGCAGCACCACCTGCACGTCCTGGGCAGAGGGGCTCGCCAGTCCCTGAGCCAGGACAGGGAAAAGATTCAAGGGAATCTAGAAAATGATTCTGCTCATCAATTTTGTTGTTAAAATAAAATCAAAGCATTGAAAACAGGCTTGCTTTTAAAACAAGGATTAGAACTTCAGCGAATTAAAAGGAATTAATAAGGAGGAATCTTTGTAGTCTGAAGGGAAAACTGCAAATCATTAAACTCACTATTATTGCTTGGGAAATAAGCGTGACTTTCAGTAAGCTACAGTGAAAACTCAGGACTGGAAATCATGTTGTATCTTTCAGCATTTTGACTTTAGGAACTGAGAAAGATAAAATGACTTCCTTTTGAGGAAGTTTGAAAGTTTTGAGATACGAAGGTCATAGTGTTCTATAGACGTTTGTGAGTTCTGTAATAGCTGCTTAAACACCTGCAGAATGTAAAAAATAGCATTTCTTGCACTCTTTCTTCCTGTGAAGAATAGAATTCTTACAAATAGAATAGAATAGAATTTGTAATAGAATTCTTACAAATTTCTAATCATATTCTAATATGATTCTAACATATTCTCTTCCTATTAATTCCTAGTGGAAGAATCCTAGGGAACATCACATGCCTTTTAGGAATCTTAAGATGATATCGAGTAGTACTTTATGTATGAAGTTTTCCTGTCACAATGTGTGTTTCCGTATGGTGCCTCATTAATGATGCAGCTTTCTCACAAGAGCCTGTCCCTTGCCAAGGCAGCTTTTGAATAATCCTTTTGGAGTTCTTTGTATGTTTCTTTCATCTGGGCTTGCAAAAGCTTGAATATTATTTATTTTTACATACATAAAGGGATTTATTAGGCATTTTGAGTACTTCAGCTTTGGAAAGAGTACAGTCCAATATCTTAAGTAATCCACATGTGTTGATTCTGTCTGGTTTGCTTTCAGAGTCATTTTGTGGCATGCATGACAGCGATCCTAAACCAGATGAACGACCAGCATTATTCAGTGTACATTGAAACTTTTCAGACAAGTTCAGAACTAGTGGTGAGTACTAAGTGATTGTGGAGTTGATAGTTTTAAGCATTTGAGTTCCTGTGAAAAATCAGTAGGTTTTTTTTTTTTGGAGTTTCTTGTCTGATTCTTTCTGGAATAAATTCTGTTCCTGTACATTTTTTGCCTCTGTGTTATTGCATTGCCTGCAGTGTCTGGTGGTGACACTGGACAACACTGTAATCAGAAATTTGGAAAGGCATAAATGTCTCTGTTGGTTGTTACACCAAGGTGGTGATGTAACGATCCAGAAAAAGTGATGGGACCTTTGTGCTGTAGTCTTTTGAGGAAGGGGAAAAAAAAATAGTAAACCCTCAACAAAACAATGGCAAAACTTATCCTCAACTAGCTGAACATTCCCTCCCCACTTCACACATGGTGATCCATTTCCAACTTCATTTTAACTGAGTCTACTCCTGGTGCAGATAACATTGTAAGCTAAGTGTAGTAAATGCCCTGTTCTTGTAGTGCATCGTTTTATGCCGGTGGTTTCTGGCATTATTTCATGGTAGTTCAGGTACATGGTAGCTTGTGCCAGAAGGTTTCCATAGTCCTGTGTCTGTCCTTTTACGCTCCTGCTATAGCTCTCAGGTAAGTCAGGGTAGTGGCAAAGGTTTTTATTGCACCATCCACAGTTAGTCCACTGAGACAATATTTAAACTTGTCAAGAACTGACCACTTTCCTTTGCTTCTTAAAGTCAGAGTGGTGCCATAACTAAAACTGTAAACATGAACTAAATGGACTAAAATTAAAATTCTGTATTTTTCAAATCTGTTCATTCTTTATGCATAGTGAAACTGTTTTCCTAAGTCACAAAAAAAGATCAACTTTACTCCAAAGTACTACAACTTTTTCCTTCCATTCGTTTATGCCTTATATTTTCCTAAGAGCTCTGCATAATGACTTCAATGTAATGGCTTTTGCATTCCATTTGGAATCTGAGCCTGCTATTCTACAGAGCTTTGGCTCCAGTCTTGGCTTTACTGCTGTCACCAGAAATCTTCTCTTGACTTCACTGGGAGCAAATGGAGCCCTCCATCTTAGCTCATGAATCACAGCAGAAACACTTCCAAGGGTGTGTTACACAGCCCCAGACTGACTGCATTTTGTTGTTCCAGGACTTCTTGATGGAAACATTCATAATGTTCAAAGATCTCATTGGGAAGAACGTGTACCCTTCGGACTGGATGGCCATGAGCATGGTGCAGAACAGGTGAGGAGGGGCTGCAGGCTCAGTGCTTGTGTTCTGGGTGCTTGTGGAGAGTGGTTTCATACCTTACAAAAAGGTTTTCAGTGCAGTGTGGGATTATTCTGTCATTCCAGTTTAAATGGAATTATGTTAAATGAAAAGGTTGTTTGGATTTGGTGGGGTTTCTTTTGTGTTCTATGGTTCAAAAGGGAAGATTGTGTTCTAGTGGGTAGTGATGGTTCTAGTCAGGTGCCTAACCTCAATTTGTCACTCCTGGACACTAATGAAAATGCAGAGAGATCCCTGGTGCCTCTTCTGAGGTGGGCAGGTACAGATGTTCTGGTGGATGTGTAAATTCAGGTAATATTTTGCACATTACAGTAGTTTAATCCCTTTTGTTTTTCTGTCTGAGCCAGTCTTTGGCCTATAAGGTAAAACCTAACTCCTTGCACTTCCTTAGGTTGCTGTTGCTGTGATTGCAAATTAGTGTTAATGTAGCAGGGATTACTCCATAAAATATTAGTTTAGTATTAAACTACATACAATCATCTGGCCCATGTAAGCACATCAAACCTTTAATATGTAAAACTGTTTCTCTCGTCTAGAAAATGCTGTTAACATCTGCATTATCCACAAGTACTGGATGATTTTATTCTGTGACAGTAGGAAGTGTCTGTCCTTGTTCAAAAAATGTCTTTGGGGCTTGGGGCTTCACCTGGTGGTGTCTGTATTTCCTCAGGTCCTCACAGTAAAAATGCCTTTTGGGGACTGTACGTGTGTTCACATGCCCCTAATGACTCTGAACTGTGTGGACAAGTTGTTCCAGGAAGGTTTTGTTGCTCTAAGCTTTATCCTTTGTAAAGAAATAAGTCAGCATTAAAAAAAATATTGTTTAGAAGCTACTTAATAGCTCTCCTGTAAACACATTGCTTACCTAAAATGACTTGGCACTGTTTATACTCCCTGATTATGTTGCTGTTCTCTGGAATGCATAAGGAAATGAGTTATTGATCTTGTTTTATGTCTTAATTTTATGTTATATCAACAACTGGGAGGGAGGATTTTTATCAGTATTTATAGAAATTTGGGGCTGTTTTTTACTTTGGTCGGGTTTTGGGGGTTTCTTTCAGGGAATGGGTGTTCTATGAAATAAATTGAAGACTAATTTAACTTCCTAGATTTGTCTTGTTAACATTCTTTACCACAAACCAGAGAAGCAGCAGAGAAGAAGTCACAGGGGATCAGGCTTAGGTCTCTTATAATAACACTGAGAGAAGAAAAGAAAATTAGAACAAAACCCCAACAAACCAAACACAAAAAATATCAGCACAGTGCAGGTTTTGCATTCTTAATTCCCCTGTTGTGAACAGGAGGCTCCATGCAGGCTTTTTACATCCTGGAGGAGGTGTTTCACCTCGAGTCTCCCCTTCCTGCATTTGCAGAGAGCTCGGTTAGGGCTGTGGGGCACATCTGTGCTGTGTGGTGTAAGCTGGCCAGTGGCAGGATGTAGCTGGTGGCACTCGTGCCCTCGGGATGTTCAGCAAAGCTGGCAGTCTCCCCTGCATGCTCATGTGTGTTTTGTAGCTGGCAAGGAAAGTGGGAATTGGAGGAGTTTTGCTGTAGGAGGGACTGCAGCACAGAGATGTGAAATGAGTACAGAGAGGAAAGGGAAGGGAAGAGCATCAGCAGTACTGCAGGGCTGGTCCTGTGTGCTGAGCTGGCCATGCCAATTCCTGCTACGTGGCAGTAAAGACAGGCAGTGCCTGAATGATACCAGGGGATTTCAGCTCAACGTTTGATGTCTGGCACAGATGGGGGCAAACAATGAGAGAATAACTTCTTACAAGGTCCAAGGGAAGGGAGAATGGGCTCATTCATGTCCAGGAGAATCTGTGGTAGATGAGTTGAAAATATGGGAGTAGAAGTTTGATTGACTAAACTTACTTGACAAGTGTTGCCTCTATCAGGATGGAATAATTTAACTCAAATTATTTTAAATCATTTTTATGAACAATGGGCTTGTTGCTTCCCAAGCATGTTCTGACTCCCAAAGCACATTTGAAAGAGGCAGAGGCTGTGTGTGCTCATCCCACTGGACAGGCAATATTCAATGAGCAACAGAGGATGAAAAGAAGGAATGAAATACCTTTTCTTTTTTCTGTTTCTCTCCCCTTCCATTAACAGCAAAATGGAAAAAACCACATTTTTATGGCATGCTAGGTAGGGCAGAACACTTTGGAAAACAGTATCATCATCATTGAGGTCGTGAAGATGTAATATCTGAGTTATTTTTGTGATCCTCCATGGTGGATTTAATTAACTTTTGTTCTAATTAAAGTTGCTTACTGCATTCTTCTTATTAGTTGCTACTGCTTGTATGTGCACTTTATTCCACTCATGACACTTAGATATTGGCTATTAACTTATTAAAAGCAGTAATTCCTAAGTACATGGCATTTGTGGGGAAATGCTTTGCTGGTTTAGGTAATACCATATAGTCTGTTTATCTTTCAGCTGTTCGTAATTTTAATTTAGAGGGATATAATTTCTCCCAGGAAATTCATGTACCTCATTGTCAACATGAAGTGCATGGGGAGTCAGATTCGCTGAGTAAAAGGAACAGTTAGCAGGGTTAGCAACTACAGGGAAAGTATTCACATCCTTTCTCTTGTCCCCTGGGCTTTGAAATGGTAATTACTCACATGGAGTCTGAAAGTATTTGATCTTATCATAATTAGTACCTGGGATCAGATGGGTTGGTGTCCAGTCTGAAGTGGCTTAGTGAGCACTTTGATTGTATGCATGTCCATTTGGGTTGTTTTTTGAACCTCGCCCACATTATATTGAGGTATTTAAAAATAAGTGGAAACTGTTTCACCAGCACATTTCAAGGTCAGATCCTATTTGCTGAAAAACTCCTGCAAGATAACACTGTGGGTATTTTCTAACACCAGTAGTTTGGCTTTTTCTAAAATATGTTTTCCTTACCGGTGTATCTGAGTGTTTTCAGACATCTGTCAGAGTCAAGTCTTCCCCAGTGCTTTTTAAGTCTAACTTGAAAGGTTTAACGCTGCAGGTATTTGGCAAAAGAGCTGGAATTGTTGTCAATTTTCTTTCATTAAACATACTAAAAATAGCTGCTTACTTGCAGATGAACTGCATTGTAACACCCTCAAGACGTGGTTCTCGTGGAGTTCACATTTGGAGTAGTGTTATTAATTCAGCCAAATCTCACTGTGGCTTCAAATCAATGTCACCTGCACCCCCAGGCACCTCAGCAGCTCTCAGGACTGTGGGCTCTTTGCTCTCCTGGTCTGGGCCAGGCAGCCAAGGCAGGCAGAATAAATCCCTCTTTGGTGCCTAGCAAGGCACTGCTGGCACTACTGTTAAGAGAAGGACAGTAAGGATTCCAGGTCTGGGTTTTGTTGGGGGATTTTCTGGGTTTTTTTCTTCTCATAGATCATCTGAGAATGGCTCTGTGACTTCTGAAAAACATGATTTCCACATATGTATGCATGTTCCTGAACACAACCTTGGAAAAAGTGTTGAAGGCCAGGTTGGACAGGACTTGGAGCAACTTGGTCTATTGGAAGGTGTCCCTGCCCATGGCATGGGTGTGGAATGAAATGACCTTTAATGTCCCTTCTAACCCAAACCATTCTGTGATTCCATGAACTCGAGCGGAAAGGGAGAAAACCTCAAATTAATTGAAATATTTTAGCTGTTTCTCAGCTTAAAATATTCAGCTATTTCTTTGTTGGTGGAAATAAAAGCTTGTCATATTTAATAAACAAACAAACAAAAAACCCAAAACAACCCCTAAATAAGTAGTTTAGTTTAGTTTAGTTTACCCTGAAAGATGATTCATTTATGTAACTAAGGTTGGATGACGGTGTTATGGTTTATTTTGTGCAAATAAGGCAGAATTTAGAAGGCTGATCTGCTGCATACAAGTAACTCTTTTCTTTGATCTCATTTTCTTCTGTAACTTTTGACTGATTTAAACATCTTCTATAGAAATGCAGTTGTTTTTATAAGGGCTTGAATTTTCAGGGGAGCAGAATACATTTATACGCAAGCTTATGGCATATTGCAGAACTTTGTAATTTTAATGTATGAAAAAAATATTTTAAGCAACAAGTATAGATGTCTAATGAAAATGTTCTTTTATGCACACTTGCAGAAAAGGGTAAACAATGTATTATAACAAGTGCAAACAAATTTTACTGTTTAGTCATTGATTTAATTGTGTGTAGTGATAGAATGTGTCCTTGGACAGTTTGTCTTTGCTATGAGACTAAAAATGTCTTTGCTGAAATGCAGCTTCCCTGTTAATATAAAGTCCCTTTCAGAGGGGATTTATTTCTTTATTGTTTTCCATGCTGGGGTATTTGGTACATGGTGCCCCAGTGTTCTCAAATTTGTATCTCCTTTCCATTACATCCATGTTCCTCTGTTTTCTCTTTCACAGTGTCTACAAACGTCAGTATTTGTAATCAGGCAAATGCCACACAGTTGTTCCTGGGTAAAGAGCAGAGGCAGTTGTTTCCCTGTGGGCTGTACGTACCTTTACTCCCAAGGAGAGTTCCAGTTGCAGCAGTTCCAGCTGTGGCTGCTCTGTTCATGCTCTGCTGGGAGCCCCAAGCCTGGCACAAAGAGTCTCTTCCATCTGCAGGTGCCTGACTCTGCCTGTGCCAATGTCACCCTGCTTCTCCATCACTCACACCTTCCCAGCACCAAATACAAGATGCTTATTCTGCACTAACTCTGCATGCTGCTGGTTGGTTTGCATGTTGTGGAATTATCTGCTTACCAAGAATCTAAACGTTTCATTATGTGTGGCTGCTGCAGATAATCTGCTCAGCAAGAGAGGCAGTTGCCCATCGTGGTCATGGTACAGAGTGGATGCCTGGTAGGCTTTAACTGCAGTCATTTATTCAGTCTTTTATCTAAAATGCAGAGAGAAAACATGCTGGGAGATATCCCATTCCCACTCCCACTGCAGTGTCTCATCTTTCCTCTATCAGCTGCTGGCACACTCACACTCCTAGACTAAGAGCTCTCTGAACTAAAAGAAAAGTCCTCAGTGGAGAGAACAACTCAACACCAAAAAACATCTTGGTAATTGGATATTCTCAGAAAGTCAGTGAAATAAACTTATTTTCCTAGATACAACTTTGACTTGCAGAGAGAAGCCCCTAAGGATCTTTGCAATGTGGCCTGTTATAAAATACTTCTGTATGTTTGCAAGTATTTTAATTTTAATAAAACATCTGGGGATTAAGACAACGAGGAGTATTTTCCCCTCTGTAGAATATATGTGCAAATGAGTAAAAAACATTGAAGAGATTACCCACACAAACTGTTCTATGTCACAATCAGAAGAGACTGAAAATTCAATATTCATAATTTCCATCAGTGCAATTGAGCAATCTTTCTGTGTTCCCCTGAGTAACTTTGACCAGCACTTCATGTGATATGAGATTTTAAGAAAATAAAATATATGCAATTTCCTTGTATTTAACATTATTTTGAACAGTTAATTTTCATATTTTTTTACCAGAAGCATCACAAAATAACCCTGCTGGTGTATTATGTATTTGCTGCATAATCATCTCTTTTAAAATTCATAATCTGCTGGTTCAATGCAATGAAAATCAGTGGAAGAATGGAGAAGTAATTTCACAGTATCAATTCAAACTTCCTTCAAAAGTGAAGGCTGGGGGAGTTTATTAGTGTGTGACATCCTGACACAACCCTGTTAAGACATCACAGTCATCTTTAAGAACCAGGTTTCAGCTTTGTGTCTGATTGCCTTTCTTGATCTAGCACTAAAGACAGCCTGTGATTGTTAATTCTCTCATTAATTCAGAATATTTCTACTATGCAAAAAGTTGTCTGCAATGCACAAAAAAGCAAACGAGACAGAAGTGAGAAGAAACTCACAATATAAGCAAAATTACTGGAAGTACCTCTCAAGCTGACTTACTCAGAGCCCATTCTGACAGCTCTATGTATTATGCTTCATTTTCAAGCTATGAAGTTTCTTAAAGCATCCAAAACATCCCAGTTCCAGGAGTTGGGCACTAGATGTGTACCTAATATGCAGTTTTGAAAATGTATTTTGGTTCCTAAATGAGAACTACACAGTGTTTAAAGCACGTTTTGGGTAGATGCTGAAGGAAAAGCTACATACACAGATCCTGTTGACCAGCTCAAGGGTCTCACATGGAAACTTCACATCCTTGTTTTTCTCTGGGAGTTCATTGCTGCTGCTGCTGCCAAAGTCACTCTGGCACTTGGAATATTCTGGATGCTTGGCATAGCTGTTTAATGTAAATTTTCAAATAATGCTAATAAGGAAGAAAATTATGCATATTTGAGACAAACCCCAATATTATAATTTAGACAAGCAGCTGGAGCCACAGCCATGTAGAAGCAGTTGCTTTCTGACATTGTTATTTAGTTACACTCTAGTTGTACTTTGGAAAAGAATATAGGAATATGACAATTGCTCTATCATTAGAATTCAATATGAATGGTTCAAAAAATTATTCTTCAGTCTGTGGTGAAGCTGAGTTGACACAAGGGAGAAATATGATGAAATTATACTTTGTGCCACTGGCCATACTTTTCCAGTTACCATGGAAGTGGATTTCTTCCCAAGTGTTGCCATTATTGTGCTCTTCATAACTAGGTTTCATGTAGCCACAAGGTTTTTAAATATTGTTTTCATTTTGCATTCCCCTTCATTTATAAATCAGTGATTGCCATGTTCTTAGGAGATAATTTCTGCTGTTGCTATGTGAAGATTTTTGTTATCTTTTCACCTGGAGTCCATGTGAGTTTTAGTCTCTCTGGTCCCACTGCTGGCTTGTCTGGTGTCTCTCCAGTGTATTTTGTACCTTCCAGCAGAAGTTTATAGTTGCCAATCACTGTTTCAGTCCCTGACAATGATCAGCATTGGGGTTTGGGTCTAACCCTCTCTTCTCATTCTGTAATGTGCCTTCTTCTGCGTGTTCTGCACACAAGGAAAAGGTGACAGAAGCCTACAGGAGAATAATTTGACATCAGCTGCTTTTCCCTTGTGTTTGCTTTATGTTACAATACCTATCAGGTGTCTTCTGCATAACACTTTCTGAGAATGACACTAAGAACTCAGTATAAATTATATATGAGTATTGTTTTGGCTCTGCTATCCCCTGCTCCAGATCTCATAGAATTGGCATAATGGCCAAACCCTGTCTATCAGAACTCAGAAAAGATCCTTAAAAATAATAGTCAGCACATCCTCCAGGGTTTGCAAGAACTTCCCTCATATTCCTTATCTGTTCAAGTAGAGGATTAACTGATGAAAGTGCTGGGGATTACAAAAAAACCTGAAATCAGTGTAACTTCTTCTGCCTTGAATTTCTGCACCAAACTCTCTGAAGGAAAAGCACTTAGGGTTTGTGGCAAGAAGTTCTAAATTGTAAAAACTGTCCATGCCTTCACTGGCTTTTAGATGTGACTTTAAAAGCCCCATATATGCCATCATTTTAATGGTTTCTTTCAGTAAGTTTTCACTACACAGGAAATACACTCTTTTAAACTTTATCTCTATTTTTCTGTGTCTGATTATCCAGCAGAAGTTTGTATTTGATTCGTTTTTTCCACCTGTCATTACATCAGTGCAGTCACAGCTTCAGGAGACATAGCAAGCTTGAGTTTGAGCTGATGCTCATAAATACCTAAGTGAATTCATTCAGCCTTCACCTCAGGATCTGGGTTACTCATCTCAAAACTGAAGCAGTGAACTCCCAAATTTTAAAGTCACGTGAACCTGAAAAGACACCGAAGAGCATCTCACTGCACTGCTTTAAAAGAATTCACGTGTAAGAGTCTGAGGAAAGGTCTATTCATTATTTTGGAAAGGTTTCTAATTTTCTGTCTGATTTATGCACCTTTCCCAAAATAATGTCATGGATGCAGAAGTGTTCTTTGTCTGGAGCACGGTGCAGAAAAAGGCCAACTTTTGTAAAGCCACCTGAGAGCTGTCAATGGGAATTTAAGGGTTGGTTAGTTTGTTTGTTTGTGGTTTTTTGGGGGGTGTTGTTTGTTTGTTTGTTTGTTTCATTGCAATCCTCTCCTTTTTTATGCTGCAAGAAGCTGATGTAACAATTCTAACTAGCTTGCTAGAAATAACTTGGTGTTGCAGATCTGAATTTTAGGTTTATTACCTATTTACATTTCAAAAGCAAGGACAACATGCAGACCTATTTTACTGCTAAACAAAATCATCATCTTCTGAGGAATAGCCTTGAAATCCTACATTGATTAGCATCTTGTTTATGAATACAGAATTCTTTCCTTGCTCCATCTCAGTCCCTCTGTTTTATTTTGAGGGAGAATCAGCCTAAAATAAAACCTTTATCTTAGGGTGACATGAATTTTCAGTATTGTCTGTCTTAAATTATTTCTCCATGTTACTTAAGGTACTGTTCTCTCCCTGTTTAGAACAGAGATCCAAGTGTGAAACTCAGTACAGTTGCACAGGATTCTATTCTTTGGGCTCTCTTTCCAGCCAAGATTTTTAACAAATGTCTCTGACAATACAATAAAGTAAAGCAGAAGCAGCAGGAAAGTCAGAGAGATAGGGGAAACAGGAGCAGTCGAACCATGGCAATTTTGTTGCTGTCCTAAGCCAAACCCCTGCCTTTTTATAGCCACATTTAGCTCACAGACTTTGGACTTCAAAGATCTTCCATAAATCTTCAGGCCCAAGAGTTTTATATGGGCTGTACATTAGAAACATCAATCCTCGTAAACTCAGGAAATATCACAGAAGTTATTGTGGGTAAAGAAATTTCAGCAATTTTAGATCACAATTATTTAAACTGCTGAGAAATTAATTCTGTATTAAGTGACTGTAGAAAAGTTATTGTTTAATTAAAATTAATGGAAAAAGTGACAATTTCCATTAAATCTTTAAAGATTACTGTTTCAAATTATATTTTCTCATGTTTTTATCAAAATCTTGAACTGTTTTAAAAGTACCTGTTTAGTCTCATACTTGTGGCTACTTAAGTAATGCCTCTTTTGGTGAAAGGGGAGACTGAGGCAGGACAGTGAAATCATTGAGGCAGGACACATGGCATTGGCAGGAGCCAGGAATAGCAGTCAAACCTCCTGCCTAAGTGACTCCCAATGACAGGAATAGATACACCCTTTAGGCAAAATACAAATGCATGAAAATATTTGGAACTTGACAGCCTGGAAATATTGCATGCTCCCTGAAAATGTGTCATTCCAGTCTGTCAGATAAAAATATTTGTGATAGTAAAAGGGATATTTACAGAAGACAGCTTACATATAATTATATTGTATAGAATCCTGTAAATATTTTTAATATTTTCTGTGATTTCTAGTGGGCATTAAAGACCTCAGTATTTCTTTGTGTCCTTAAGGGTTTTCTATATGGCTAAAAGTAAAGAACAATCTCCTCAGAAAAAATTTTATTATTACACACAGTAATATGTCCATATTATGAAATAGACTTCCACTAATATATTTTATTTGTATTTCAACTATGATTATTTCTACTGTATCTTGCATGATATTTCTGCTTAAAGAGTAAAGTACTGAAAAGTGTGGGAGTTTTCTTGCAAGAAAAAAATTATTAGGACCATAGCAGGGTCTGCTTAAACTGAATATTTAGGTGATGTATTTCACCATGGTGTTGGAGTAGTGTGGAAATGCACAGAATTTAGGAAGTAAAGAAGCCTCAGAAATGGAAGACACCCCCTCCTTCTCCAGCTAAAAACTGAGTGAAGAGAAATGCTGGAGCTCAAGAACTTGCTTATGTGAGTTGGCAAGAAATAAACTTTGTAAATCAAAGGGTTTAGAACAGTACAGAGCTAGAGAAAAGACACAACTCTGAAAAGGCCTTGACCTAAAACTCCTGTTCAGAAGAATAATGATGATGATCACACAGAATAACATGTCCGTGATTCTGCTGAGCTGTGTGGGGTTTTGTGCTGCCTAAAATGAATCACTCCTTTAGAATCCCCTTTTTCTGCAACATCTTAAACTGTTAGTGTCAAGCATCAGGCAGCTTTGAGGAGATAAATGTCCCCATGTGAGTGGAGTGTTAGAGAAGAATGTGTTTATTTTCTTGTGGGCAGTGTGGGACAGCTTTCTGCAGGAATCACATTTCGGAGCTGGTCTCATAAAAGGTGGAAAAGCAACTCCAATAGCCTGGGGGATGACACTGGGGCACAGGGCAGCCCTGGCAGTGTGCACAGGGTGTTTGGCAGAGCAGTGATAGCCTGCAAGGGCAGGACTGAGCAAAATTAGATGTCTTGAACTTGACGAGATTTGGTGACACTCGGCTTTTCACAAATCAGCCCCTTATTTCAGCAGGCAGGATTAGCAGAGCCAGTGCTGGAAGATGAGATCAGAGAATGCCCTGGACCACAGGGAGGAGGCTCAGCTGAATGTGTGGGATGATGCTGTGGAGTGACACAGCACTGTCAGAAATTACCTCTCAGTGACACAAATCCCACAGTGTCCCTCTGGTCACCTGAACTAAAAGGACTTGGCAAGGTGTGACAACATGCATAATTATTTAATTTCCTTGATCACATCAGCAATACAGGGGAACGTTACGTGGATGGAATTAAATTCTTTAGGTTTTCACAATCAGTATTTTCCTCCTGGAGAACCTCACCCACAGCAAGGGATTTCACTCCAGCCAGTCAGCACTCTAATGAAGCAGGGAGCTCCTTTGGGTGATTGCTCAGTGGTTCTGTGGGATTCCCTGCCGTAAAGCTGAGCTTTTGTTTTACCTCCCTCATTAAGAAAGTGAGCTTAGCCTTTCTGATTTTTTTTTTTTTTTGTGATGAGACTAAAACTCCTTTCCCTGACTGCTATGTTTCTCCAGTGGCTCACAGATGGCTGCCAGGGGACCAGTGTGACAACAGAGCTTGTTTGCTGTGTTCTACCATCCTCCAGTGACCAACGGCATTTAATTGTCCTCCCCTCAGTTTAGTCTTTGATGTGTCTAATCACTTCTGAGCCAGTATAAAATTCAGGCATTCACAGCATCCTGAAGCAATGAGCTGCAGAGTTGAGCAAGACTAACACAGAACCTGGGTCTGCTAGTTTTGGATGCACATTCTGATTGTGTTCAGCTCTCTGATGCTTCTCTGGGAAGCTGTGAGCACTCAGACTCTCATCTCCACAGTGCTTTTGATTTTATGGATCCTGTCACCTCCCTCCTCAGTCACACAGTGTCCTCTGACTGAGGAGTATTTCAGTGTCATATTTATTTGCTTGCTTTCTTCTCTCTTGTTTCTTTTTCTATTTGTGTATCTTTTTGAGATGAGGCACCAAGACACCACAGAGAATCCAGAACAAGGACACAGCATTCCTTTGACAGGAATATGACATATGGATATCCTGCAGATTCTTAATCTTTTGCTGATAATCCTAATTATTGAATTATTGCTTTCTCTGATGTTACTAATCACTGAGATGGTGGGGATTTCTGGATCTGGCTGTTATAACTATTAGGTCATTTTCCTGACTGTGAATATCTAGTTGTATTTGAACAATCATTGTATTTGAACAATTATGATTGGTTTTTCCTTGTGTTCCTTTGTTTCTGTTTGCCCTTACAGTGTTTTCCATAGAAATATTTCCAGTTAATAACTTTAAAAAATTTACCTATGAAGCAGAGGCAAATGATCACTTTCAGTCAATTTACAATTTTGAAAACAACTGAATTATTTAAATAAACTTTATAAATATTTAAAGATACAATTGATTTTTGTTTTACAAATGTCCCATGCTGGGAAGTCAGACAAAGAAATTTGCTTTAGAAATATGACTTAATCATGCTGCATTAATCAAGAGCTTAAATAGGTGCTGCTTTTCAGGCTAGAAGGGCAATGTTCATGCTCTTACTCTTGGAAGAAGTAACTGTATAGTATTTTGAATGTGTATTTTCAGTGTTTTGAATGTTTTTATGATCAGCCTTGGAGAGAAAGGTAGGCAGAGGTGTCATCCTCCCCTCCCCACCTGTAAGAAAGCTGAAAAACTGCACTTAGTATCTTTGAAGTGTAAAAAGTGCAGTGGCAGCTCCTAAGTAATCATGTGAGCACAGGAGCTGTTCCAGCTGTCAAACCCTGAGAGGAGGCAATGCCACCCTCATGAATGATTTGGGTTTGGCAGAAGGTGACACTGGGTTTGAAAGAATTGCTGTTTTCTCAGGAATGCAGTGTAGTGTGCAGCAGAGGAAAGAAAATTCTATTGTCTGACTTTTCCAACAGAGATCAAGAAACTTTTTTACAATTGTTTTTTTACAATTTATACAACAGTATAAATCCTGTGCCACAGTGCAGATTGTCACCCTCTGTGCTCATGTGTGATTCTCCCAATGTGTTCAGTACCAAATGTGCTCCCACAAATATCATACATGGTGGGTATTGATTGCCAGAGGTTACATTCATTTATCTCCACCACTGCTTTTCTTTTTAGGGTGTTCTTGAGAGCCATCAACAAATTTGCAGAGACAATGAACCAGAAATTTTTGGAGAACATGAATTTTGAAGTCCAAGTAAGTACTGAGAGTTTTTAGCTGAGCCAAGGCAGTATGTGCAGGTGTGCCTGAGCCCCTCCTGGTGCAGTGCCCCAGGGTCACACAGGCTGGGGCTCTGAGTGGGGAAGGATTAGATCATCTTCCATATGACATCAGAATTGGGCTTTGCTTATTTATAAGACACCCAGACAGGGTATTTTGCGACTCTGTTCAGGAATGGCAAGCAGAAAACTCCTTTTCCTTAACCAGCCAAGTGCATTCAGAAAGTCAATCTTGAATGTAACACAGAGCCTTTACAGTGTCAGTGCTATGGATATAGGACAGAAAGAGCTTAACTTTGCTGATTCCTAGAGTATTTAGGACTTAGGATTTATTTTTAACTTGTACTCTTCCCTGACAAGTCTATCTTCATTTATTTATTTTTATTAGTTCTTTCTGTAATAATTTTTAATTAGGGTTAGTTGGGTTTTTTGGTTTGTTTGATATCATTCTGTGTAATTTCACTCTTCAGTTATGCATTTTACCATGTTTGGCTTCCTTTAGATAAAAATGACAATGACTGTAGTTTTCACATTCATTAAATTGGTATCAAAATGTAAATACACTTTTAGATTCAGGACTTGTCCTTAAGTGGTGCCTGATCATGGTGTGTAAAGTTATTCTCTTTCACTCTTAACATAAAGTTCAGGGCTTTATGTTTTACAGTTCATCTCACAACTTGTAATCTGTTTTCAGTGATTCCACTTGTGCTAAAAACTGTTGGGGAATTGGTCTCTTGGTCCTCAGCACAAAACACCAAATAGCTGCAGAGCAGCCATGGCAGTGGTTACACAGGAAGGGTTTAAAAGGCAGTAGTGGAAAGAAAGGTAAAAGATTCAGTTCACAGTTGCAGTGACCTCAAGTAGGAAAAGTAGAGCTTTTTCCACCTTGATTTCATTAAAAATGTTTTACCTTCAAAAGGTGTGACTCTACAAATGTATATATGTATAATATTAAGGGTTTTTTAAATCAAAGAGAAAGATATTTCTTCCAATTAACTTCAAATTTTTTTTTTAGTTAATATCCCTATTGGAAACACTCAGATCCTTCACATATTTATGATATAATCTGTCTTAGGCTCTATCAGTTTATTAACAAGCAATTTATAACCTATAATTTCTATATCATTTAATCACTGTTTACTGCATGATGTGTCAGGAATTTTTAAAAGCAGATAAAGATCTGAAAGACATCACCATAGGCAGGACACCAAAATCACACAGACTATAAAGACTGTGTCTGTCAAAGTTTTATTAAGGTGTACACTGCCTTTTCCAAAAGTGAAAGAAGCAGTTTGATCTGGAGCTTTTATTTCAGCTGTTTCCTGTGGCAATTCTGTGCATTCCAAAGTGTTATCAAAACAACCAGGACGTTGTAGTTCAACACTGCACCTTTGGTTCAAAGGAGATGCATTAATGCTCTTTTATTCATGACATGTCAAATACCTGGAGGCTCTGAGTAAGCGAAACAATGTTCTGGTAAATAAGTAGTGCCCTGTAAAGAATTGTAGTAGCCTTATAGTCTTCAAAAGAGGCTTTAAAGTACAAATCAAGGAGATACCTTACTTGTCTTTCATGAATAAAAGCTCTGCAAACGTTCCAAGAGTTCCCTAAGTATACCTATTTAAAAAGCTACTACTACACTAAAAAATAACTGAATAGTGCAAAGAACATATTCTAATATTCTTAATTATAAATTAAAATTTTTTTTTCCCACAATATATTTCTTTTTATATCAATATATCTTGGCTGTAAGCAAACATGAGCAGTGGTTAACTCGAAGTAAATGAGGAGCTGAATGGGCTGGGGAAAATAGAGATGCACATCAGTCAAAGTTTTATTTAAAATAAAAAGATGAAACATCTTTAAGTTCTCTGTAAACAAGTGCATGATTTATACTGTTTGTAGGGTGGTGTTTTCAGATCAGATTATTAATAGTTGAAGCAAAGTCTTAATTAAAAAAAAAATTAAACTCTATTTAAAGCACAGTGAAATAGATGTGAGGATTTTCACTTGGCTGAGTGGCTGCATGGCAATAAACAGTAGACAACCAAAGCAAACAAAGCAGGTCAAATGTGAAGCAACTGAGCATCTAGAAATGTGTGGTTTAAATCTAGAGAAATGCAATGAAGAAATTTTTTGCTACTCCAGTGAAGCTTGTTAAATGGAGAGAAAAAAGGGTTTCTGGCCTCTTTCTTGTTTGCAAAGCAAATTGGTTTTTTTGTGTATTATGTGATTAAGGTAGAAGGGAAAGAGGTGTTGTCATTAAGTGCCTGCCTGGGAAAGGACATGCTGTGTGTGATCGGGAGTGGGTACAGTCCTTAGGTTTAGAGTTAGTTATTGCCTTAAAGCCATCGGCTCAATGCTGAAACTGCTGCACACAGAGAAAAATCCCAAAAGCATGCCCAGCCCAGCAACGATGGGCTGTTCCATTTCCTGCCTTAGCACTGTCATCACTCTACTTCACTGAGCCCATTTTGTTAGGGAACCCTTCCCTAATCCCAGAGCTTTGCCACCAAGGTTGTCAGTGCACTGGGCAGGCAGGAAGTGCCACAGTGTTGGGAATCATTGGTCTTGGAGGTAAAAAAATAGTCTGGTATCTGAGGTTTTGTGCCTGCTGGGTGAGGGGGTGGTTTCCCTTGGTTTGGGTTTTTTTCTGGGTTTGCACACAGAGTACATGAGGGGTTGATTCAGTACATCAGTGGCACTCAGAGGTTGTGTCCCACAGGGATTCTCCAGTGTCAGCACAAAGCAAAACTTAGCACAATAAAACCAGGTCTGCCTGAAGGGCTTCTGTTATAGAATATTTACTGTTGTGCTGATAAAACAAAGCTGATTGCTCCAGAGGAAATAATTTTACAGGAGAGAAAGGAGTGAAATTTCATTAAGAGATTGACCAAAAATAAACTGTGAAGTAGGAGTGAAGGAGGGCTCCAATATTCATGGTGCCTTCAGCTGGGGAGTGCCTACAGTACAAACAGGGACAGAATCATGCATAATGCATGACTCTGCATGCCTCTGTACTGAACATAACCTGGAACATGAGGATTTAATGCACAGGAATCTGGAGTGTCAGTAGGAATTATTGGAATAGGTAAAACCCCTCAATATTTAGCAGTTTATATTCTATTCATGTCCCTGGATTTGAAACAGGTTACTTTCTTGCATTTGTGTTAGATATAAAGAGGTTATGTTAAATATTGAAACAGGTTATCTAGAAAGGGCAGGGAATATTTTCTCATGTGAGGATTCTGAAGAGTGAATTCAGCAGTTCACCTGTCTGAAGCAGTCTAGCAGGTGGAGCTGGGGCAGCCGACCTGGCAGGTGTCCTTCCAGCTACATGTCCAGTGCTTGCAGCTAGGAAAAGTCTGCAGGCCTGCAACTATGGAGTATTAGAGCTGAAGACTCAATGTTGCCTTACAAAATGAGGGCCTTGCTGCCCTTGTAAAATCCTTGCTCACTTCTATTACTTTGGCTAACCAGAAAGTATTCTGGAAATGACTCAGCTGAACTAGAGGTGAAAAACAAGTTAGATAATTGTAAAGCAATTATTAGAAGCAGTAATATGATCATATGATCACCGTGGGGCTGGTGGTTGGTTGCACCTGATGTGTGTTTTTACCGTGGTTTATGGTGGTTGGTTTAACATGTTTTTTGAAAAAGTGTTCCCTAAAGGTCACCCTGGTGTCTTTGGTTTAATTAGAACATGAACTGTGATTTTCTGTACTCATGCAATACATTCATGGTGCCCTCAATAGCTGTCTGAGAAGATGTCAGCTGTGGCAAATAGGACAATTCCAGGGCATTTTGTTCTGTTGGCAGCTGATGTCATTGCGAGGTGTTACCTTTGTCCAGGACAGAGGATTTTCCCTCTGCTGTCACTGTCATCTCCTGGCTCCATCCCTTGGGTTTGGAGTCTTGCTCTGCACAGGAAGAGTCTCCATCCAGCAAGGGAACACATTCCCACCCAGAGCCACTTCATCCCTTGCAGTGGCTTTAGTGCAGATTTCCTTTGGGAATGTCTGATTGGAGGTGGCAGCGTCTGACACATTCGGGGCAGGGCAGAGTGAGCAAACAAACCATTTTGTTGTGCTCAGGCACAGCTGTTGTAGAGCTGCTCTGGAAAATGCAGTGTTATTGATTCCTGCTCCTCCCTCCCTTCCCTCCATTAGCACTATATTTACAGGGCATTAGGAAGGATTATAATTCTAAATCTCTGCTGTTACAGGGATTATAATTTATGTATTAATCACCTATATTCCTGCCACTGAATTTATTATAAAAGGCATAATCCAAAATCTAATGTCAGTCTGATTTGAAAGAAAATGCTTATTTTTTGTGTTTCCCTACCTTTCTTGCATGCATTAGGCTCCATTAATAACTCAGCAGTAATGCAATGTGTTTCAGCATCCCAAACAGAATTGTGCAACTTATTTTTTATGTTAAAATCTTAATTTAGAGACCCCGAAATCAAAACCCTGTGTGCCTTACAAATACACAGGGGAAACATACACAGTGTGCAAAAATCTCTGTATGACAGAGACAGACATTGTAGAAACAATGCAGAGGTTAATAGCGAATGAAACCATTGGGAAATTTAGCTAGCATCAACTATACTGCCAATATTAAAGTGTTATATTTAATTTTATAATGTTTTTTAATATTAACTATTGTATTGTGCATTTGAAAATTATCAACTTACAGAGTTTAAAATTCATTGTTGATCCTTCCACCAGCAAATAGCTGGTGTCAGAGGTGTGTGAAGAAAGAGGCTGCAGCCTTTGCTCCTGGATGATTTTTTAGGATAACTATCAAATCTCTTCTTCATGACATGGCTGGAAATTTCCTACTAAATTAATTCCACATTTTCCAATTTGATAGATGTTCAAAGTGTCTTGGAATGTTATTGTGGGGTTAAGAGAAAACAAAACATGTCTCATAAGACTAATTTTTCTATTTTTAAAATCTGTTTCTATATGTCGTTACTTCAGAGAGAGATTACTTTGTCTCATAGAGTTTTAGTGTTAGTTTTGGTGCTTAAAATCACGTGAGTCCTTAATTTGAATACGTTTTTTAAATGGAAAAGGTCCTATTTTTTCAGCCATTTCAGAGTATTCTGAGGACAGAAGGAAAATACTTTATACATAAGGTGATTGAGTCTCTAGGGTGTGTCTCTGACAAAGGTGGCACTGAACTTGGAGCTATTCAATGAAAAATACACCATTTCATGATAAGGCTTCATTTTTCTCCCCACAATCTAGAACAATTTGAGAATTTTTTCATTTCTGTGGTATAATTGACACATACAGAGTGTGTGCCCTGCACATCAATAAATACAGCTTCTCAAGGGGCTGCGAGCTCCACACTGGTCAAAATAATCTCTTTAAGTATTTGGTAAGAGAGGAAAGCAGGCCCTTCAGGCCATGAACAGCATCTCTCCTGATGAGCAAGGCTGTGAATTGGCTGCAGATTGAGTTGGTGTGTGTGCAGCAGGGCCAGCTGTGCTTTGGGGCTGGAGCTGCTCACACACACAGAGCCTCCAAGGGCTTGGAAATGAGCAGCTCTGCTCATCTCAATGAGTAGAGCCTTAGCTGGGCCTCCAGGGGGGGAATAAACTAACAGCAGGATCATCTACAGATTATAGAGGACATTGAGAGTTGTAGTTATGATGGTCTTGTAAATTGTGTCTCAAAAAGCCAATCAGAGACGTGGATCTAATTAAAGATTTTATTAATTAAAAAGCAAGCAGATATCAGCCAAACAGCGCTGGGCAGGCTGGGCGAGTCTCCTCCTGCGCCCACAGCACTGCACCGAGTAGTTACAAGTAACCATCTTTTATACTCCTTTGCATTCCCCTCCCTTCGCGTCCCCCCGTGGGCCTTGATTGGCGTCTCCTCGTGAGTCCTGATTGGTCGCTGAGTTGTTTAGGCCGGCGTGCTCTGCGTTGTGTGATTGTTGCTGGGCATAGTCTCTACCGTGGGGTTACGCAGGCTCCTGGTGGGGGTTGTGCCAAGGCTAGGTTGCCTTGTGGCTGCCTCGTGGGGGGTTGTGCAAAGCTACTTACAAGCACAACAGCTTGGTTCAAAACAGAAACTATCTCTACAAAAGCAGAACTTAACAAAAGTAGAGAACTGCCCTAGAGAGGATCAGAACCCATTACCCTTCTTAAACGATTTGTGAACTACACTGCTCGTGACTCATCACAATTTCCCCCCTTTCTCTCATGTTCATTTAGTTCACAAAATCGTTTTAGAACAGTGGTGCAAAGGGCTGAACGTAGTTTTCACTTGTCTTAGGGCGAATTAAGTAATTTAACTTCTATACCGATAAGTCAGCATCATTGCTGAGGGTTAGGCTTTTATTATTACCAGTAATTGAAATGGTCTCATAATGGGAAATGTCTGTGGTTCTGGGTGTGTTTGTGTGTGTTGGTATCTGTTTTTCCTGGTTATTTGCACACAAGACTTTTCCAGGCTCTAAAGGGCAGAGGCCACTTAAGTTTTGATGGAACATTTTGTTCTCAGGCTGTTTAGTGTGGGTTCCCAAGCCAGGCTTGTATTGCACCATACAAAATGAACAGCTCTGTTCCATGTTTTGTTCCATCCTTTGAATCACCACTGAATACATTTACCATTGCCTTTCTGCCCTCTCACTGAGACCTACCACTGGTTTTAGACACAGCTGCATTTTTAAGTGTTTAAAGCTGTTGCTGACTGCCTAGAAGCTTCTAAAATTTGTATTTCCTTCCTTAAATTTGTGTTTCCTAGGGAAGTTTCTCTTTTCTCTTTCCTTTCCTAGTGTGTGAGGAGTGCTTCGTTTTGATTGTCTGGAGAAGAAGTAATTTGCTTTCAGGAATGAAGGGTTGTGCACTGCAAGAGTGAGGGCTTTTTGTGTAATTCAAGTACACAGCTCAGTAATATCAGCTGTTATTTAGGGATGTATTTTGTCCTTCTTTCATGTGGAGAGCTCTTCACAAATTACACTGGAATTTCATACAAATGCATGTTGAATTAGGATCCAAAGAGGAGGCAGGAGATGCCTTTTGAAGTGGTGCTCAAATGCAGTGTAATTACATTGGTGCCTTTAGCTCCAAATTGTTAAGATTCAACAGCATGTTATGTGTTCACCAAGTCCTGCTTTGGTTCAGAGTTTAATGTTGTTGGCTAATGAATCTCAAGTGAATCTTTTTTTAGCAATATTTATTCAGCTTCTCTGTTATTAAAAGCAAATGTGTAGTAGTGGTTATTAAAATTCATCTTTCTTGCTTTTCTGCTAATTGCATAATACTAATGATGTACATCTTTGCATAATATAAAAACTCATATTGCTTGCATCATTTGGGTTCATAAATTATTCCACATTATGCATCATTTAATATTATTCCTGCTTTCCTCAAAATTATTATAATTTCCTTATATTCAATTTACAGCTGTGGAACAACTATTTTCATCTGGCTGTGGCATTTATTACCCAAGATTCACTACAGCTAGAAAACTTTTCCCATGCAAAATACAACAAAATCCAGAACAAGTAAGCAAAAATGTATACTTTCGCTTATACCTTTAATTTTGTTATAAAATGATAAGAATGGTAATGATAAAAGTTCCTTTCATATTCCTTTTCCCCTAGATACGGAGATATGAGACGTTTAATTGGCTTTGCTATCCGTGACATGTGGTACAAACTTGGTGAGTAGCAAAGAGAACTTCACTGCAACTGAATCTGTCACAGAATGTTTGTCCCATTGAAAAATATCTGACATGAAGTGCTTTTGTAAATATTTCTGCTATTTGAACTTAAAATATGTTTTCACTCCTGTGACTAAGCTGGGAGCTGACATGAGATATGGTTGGACTACTGCCAGATTTTTATTTAAAGGAGAACTCACAACCTTCTTTCAGATTTCAAAAACCTTATTTTGCAGAAACTGAGGCTGAATAAATTTTCCCTGAGAAAGTTACTGCTCTACCTGAACCTGTGGTTCCAGAAATTAGGAGACTCAGGTTTGGAAGCTGTTTGGATTAAAATTCCAAGAAAAGGTTTTTACATTTGTTTTCCAGCCAGGTTCTGCTGCTCCTCCTTCATATGAAGGCTACACCACATGGCATTACTGTGTGGTGCTGACTGAATTGGGGGGTTCTTAGGTTTATTTCTTACTTTCTACTCTAAATATTTATAAGAAGATGACAAAAGGTGAAAAGCTGAATTCTTCACTGAAAACATCAACTCCTCTGGCATTCCTGGCACTGAATTCTGGCACCTTAGAAGGAGACAGGATCCCTTCACATGCCCCAGCTTTTGAAAAGGAGCAGAGAGGAGTGACTGAGTTGTAAGGCTTGACCAACACGGGTGGCTTAAACACTGTTTTAAATGATTGCAGGTCCTAGATATTTTCCTAAAAATATGTGGCTTTCGCCTCAAATATTCAACTTTCGGTTTTGTTTCAGGCCAGAATAAAATTTGCTTTATTCCGGGGATGGTTGGGCCCATCTTGGAAATGACTCTTATTCCAGAAGTTGAACTGCGAAAAGCCACGATCCCAATTTTCTTTGACATGATGCTGTGTGAATATCAGAGGACAGGAGAATTCAAAAAGGTAATTACAAATACTCGGCGTGAAAATGCATCTCAGTATCATGTGCTCAGTATTTCTGATAAATGTGTGTCGTGTGAGCTTTTCTGCTTACAGAAAGTGAAATCCCAAGTATTAAGAACCAAAGGAACAGTTTTGGTGCAGCAAGTGCAGGATCTCCAGAGTGACTGAGTTGGACTTAGGCAAAACTTGTTGCAATGACAGCAACAAATGGATGGAATAGCAAATAGGGGCCCAGGGAGATTGCAGGATCTTAGTCCAAATTTTCAGGATTTTACTGGAAAAGGTTCTGAGCAGCAAGACTTCCATTGAATTCAGCCCTTCATTAAGTAGAAGATAGAATTAATGACCTCTAGGGATCCTCTATAATCTAAATATTTCCCTATCCCCTTTCCTTGTGACATAGATATTGGAAAGCCAAAAATTCCGGGTTTTACTACAGAGTAGGTGTAGCAATTAATAGTTAATTATATGTTATCAGATTTATCAGGAAACTGTAACTTTTCTAAGTGTTTATTGTGAGGAAACATAACCACTGTGAAGAACGGAAATTCCTGGAGTATTTTCTGCAATCATTTTGAAAAGGAAAAAGAATTTTTAAGTCACAACTATGAAATATTTTGGATTGATGGAATAGAATTAAGGATGGTGGGACAGAGCACCAGAGATTGTAATCTAAATTTCCTGCCACTGCTTTCAATGTCTGCCTGGGCAGTGGAGTATCCATCCCTGTCAGACATCTCCATTCTCCTCCAGTTCTTTGGGCATGGGCTCACCTCATTCTGTGTTTGCACACTGCCTTCCACAGTATATTATAACCTGGATATTCAGCTTTGTAGTTACACAAATAATTAATTCAGAACAATCTGTGTAAGGGAAAATGACAAACAAAAAGGCATCATTTTAGACACATGTAAATATAAATATCTTGTATACCCAGCTATGTTTGATACTTTAAATCATTTGGGGCATTTCTGTGTCAATGAAGTGTGGAACAAATGAGCAGATGGAATTTCCATTTTGGTCTGTATTCCACAGTGCAAAACTTTTGGTTCAAGGCCAAGATTAAAAACCACTTTGTTTCTGTGCATCTGTTCCCTCTGTGTCCTGATAGTCCTGTATTTTCCTTTTTAAAAATGTTTTCCTGCTCATGGCTTATACCTCATCTCTTGGGAGAGACACACAGGTCTGGACAGACCAGAAATCCTGAAAACTCATCAGTCATCCTGCCTGATTAACGGGAGCAGCAGCCTGGGAGAGGCCAGGCACTCCAGTGACCACTGAATCACTTTCCATGCCATAAAAATAAGTTTCAGGTGGTATTTTACAGTGCCAAGTAGCAAGGACATTAGGTTTATTGCAGCTTAAGGAAAAGAGGGAGTTTTCATCAGATGGTGCAAAAACTATTTCATAATTGAGCAGCTGAGTCTCATTGGACTCTAATGTTCTGCTTTAGGAATTGTGATCATTTACTCATCAAGAATCATGGGGTTTATCCTCTCTTTTCCTATGGATGAAGTAATTAAGATAAAAAAAACATGCCTCTCTAAGTTTAGCCATTCTGGTAAGTTTTCGAAAATACATACTTTAAAGCAAAGGCACATTAAATTCTATGTTTGAAAGTTGTTACCATCTTAGTTTAATGGGGCAAACAATTAATGTGAATGGATAATTACTGGATGCACAAACATATAAACTCAAGGTTTTGCTAGTGGACAATTTCATATGCAAATTGGCATTTAGTAGTATAAAGGATGTTTTCTTAAAGCTTTAGTATAAAATTTTGAGAATGACAACATGTTATTTCAAGAGTGCCTGGGGCACTCAGGAGCCCAGAATGACATTCACTTAAAACATAATTTTGTGGAACTTTAAAAATAAATAATTTATTTCTAATCTAATCTTCTCTAATGAGAGAGGAGGGGAAAAAAAAAAAGCACAAACAGAAACATCTTTACAAGCTGAGCCTGTAGCAGCACAGGAACCAGAGCTTGTCTGGTGCCTCCCACACGATTTAATAACCTTTCCCAAAAAGCCTGTTTCTGTTCATGTGCTGTGGTGCTGTGCTGGGGCAGAGCTCCATTCTGGGAGGGCACAGGGGTTTTGTTGGGGCTGGGGGCTTTGTCCTCCCTTATGCACACAATATACAGGCAGTAGGGAGATAAAATAATTTAAATTTATCAAGCAGGAGTTTTATTTTATTTAGGTATTTCTAGGAAATCATCTAAACCCAGAGAAAGCAAAATTCCACCTGTGGCTGTCTCAATAATGACTTGCTATACGAATATATTTAATGGCTTGGAATCTATATGTAGGTGTAGGACACAGTAAAACATTTTCTTGCAATCCCTTCTTCTACTTTGCACATGTAATTTCCATTCAGCCAGAGCAGTGTTATATAAGCTCATAATTTTAACTCTAATTGAAGATGTAGAGAGGGAGCCATTAATATCTACTAATTTTAGCTATCAAGGCTCTGTCTATCATGAGCTCAGAGAGATGGGAATCTTGGAAAGCCAATTTATTCATCTCTCAGTGTCTGTGGTTAGACTCAGTCCTGTAATGTATCCCTTTCTCCTTCAAATAAAAAGAGAAGCTTGTTGTTTATGTGTTTAGAATTAAAAAATGCCATCCTCCAAATACTGATAAGCCACCTTTCCTTTCCCTGAAACTCAAGTTGTGTATTTTATTAGGATTTCCCTAAGAAAGACACATCATCAAGTGGCCTCGTACTGCTTATTCTGACTGTGATCTGAGGCCAGGAGTTAGAAAATGCTTGCTTAAAAAAAACCCCAAACAAACAAGGAAAATTAGCTCTTTGCAGAGTAAATGAAAATGTCATTTAAATAAACATGGATTTGAGTTACGTTGTGGATTTAACTTGGCTTAGGAAAGATTAATTCATCTGTGTTTATATTTTTGTTCAAATAAATCATTCTGTTTGTGTTTGGTATTTTCAGTTCAGTATCTCTCGTGGGTTCTGCCAGTTGCTGGAGCCATCTGGGGAAGTTTTCTGTGTTTGCTTTCCTTGCTGCCTGCTCTGGGACCGTGTCAGAAAGCAGTGCTGGCTGCTGCTGTGTGCTTGGGCTTTCCAGCCTCGTTGTTAGAGGACAGACAATGATTCTCAGGGAGCCTGGGGCAGTGTCCTGCTGTTCTGAGCTCTCACAGGTGACTGAGTGAGTGACTGAGCTGTCCTCAGCAAGCTCCTCTGGCACAAGTGATTTATTTGCTTTAAATGGCCATATTTCTTTCTCTCAGTTCTTGGAATCTTGTTCTGTGTAAGGCTTTCAGAAGGATATGAGATCAGCAGCAGAGACTGAGTTTGTGTGGCCTGGCAAACACAATGATCTATCTGGATCAGACAGATCCATGTGGAAACCATGGATGTGTTTTGTGGTTTGGTTTGAGGTGTTTTCAGAGCTGGGAGGATTCCTTGGATCTATTAGATATGCAGGTGTGTTTAAAGCTAAATTGGTGCCAGTGACAATTAGGAACACTCTGTTTAAATTAGAGGAGAAAAATACTTTCCAGGGCTTAATTTTGGCACAGAAACATTAAAACTTTAGTCTATATTCTCGCCAACTTTTTTATTTGTTTTGAACCAAGCAACTGATTTTTCCTCTTCTTGCAGATTGTTGAGAAACTGCAGAAAAGATGCTTAGGAAGAGGTTCTGGGGGTTTTTTTTCAGATCCAGCAATGTGAAATTATTGCCTCTTCGAGAAGTAATCAATTCTCTACCTGCTGAATAAGTACGAGGAAGGATTTAAGAGGTGGATGATTTTTAACTGGTGCTTGACCTGCACTATGTTCACAGATTTGTCTTACAGCAATAAATCCTCAGAAAATGGCTGGATTGGATGGTTTTGCTTAATATCTCCTTGTCCTGAAACTGCAATGCACCTGTGTTACCCATGTTAAACACTAATACACATCCTGCTTACACATAAAAATTAATTCAGAGCCCTTTAAACTTCTATTTCAGCCTGGATGAGACAGAGTAATTTTATTTTTTCTGTTAAGCTATTTTTCAATGATAGCTCTTTATTCTCTAGTATTAGTATAATATGTACTGTTCCACAGGCAGTCTTTAATTTGTATTCAAATTACAGACAAAGAACTAATATTAGAGCAGCAAAACCTGCAAGAAACGAAGTGGTGGAAATGGCTCCTTCCTCTCTGCCCCTTTCCAGAGGTGTGTGTGCCTGCACTGCTTCTGCTCTGAGCCCAGGCTTTTGCTCTTTGTGTCAGCAGTGTAGAGGTTTGTCTGCTCAAAGTTCTGTTTCAAAGCTCCTTCAAAGAAGCAGCAGCCACTTCAGAGTTCTGTCTCAGGAGTGGTTTGCAGGATCAGGGTGGCCAGTAGGGCTTGGTTGGACACTGGAGGGAGGAGGAGAATGTTTGGCCTTCATTCTTGAAAAATGATGAATCTTTTTTCTGGGTGGAGAGTTTGAATCATGACCTACTTGAAGGAAGTACATCTAGTAACATATTTTCAGTTAAAATATCATGTTCTTTACAAGTGAGGGAATTATCCCCTCTAAAACACATCTGAAGAGATGCATGACCTGTTTGGTACCCTAAGAGGAAGGACAATTTTCCTCTGTGTAACCCTGGCTTGGCTTCTTCAGCTCAGAGCTGAATGTTTCAATGAGGATGTATTTAAATAAGGTTAAATATTTTGCACTGCAGTTATCTCAAAGTACCATATATGAAATACTACAGTAATTCGTTGCACCATGAAAGGCTTCTGGTTCTCTGATGGGATGATCTGGATCCCAGCCTGCCAAAGCTCTCAATTACACAGAAACACTCCAGGGAGAAACAGAATTATTCATGTGCTGACAATTGTGTGAAATTTTGTATCAAAGAAAAACGTGAAAACTCACTGCATTAGCACAGTAATGAATTCTGTCATTTTTACCGTGGTTTTAATAATTAGATCTATGTAAAGCAACTGAGCTTTATTTCAATGTAGGTCTCCGCTAATGCTCTCTCTGTGCCTCTTGATGTGTTAATGTCTCATCAAGAACCCTGAGGTAGATCTTTCCTACATCTTCTGAGCAGGGTACACTTATTTGGATGAGGACAAAACTGTCTGTAGCTGCACACAGACCCTGAGGTTGTGTCTCATGTGCCCAGTGCAGGGGAAGCTTTGTGGAAACCTCTGTCCAAGCTTTCAGCCATGCTAAAAGCCCAGACCAGAATATGCCCAAGCATTTGACCCTTGGGAATATGTGACATAACTGTACAAAAGTATATTGTTGCCATCTCAAAGTATGTTGACCTCTGTATGAGGATAGCTGCTCAGTGTTTTGATTTTTCTTTCTTTTTTAGTTTGAAAATGAAATCATTCTGAAGTTGGATCATGAGGTGGAAGGAGGACGAGGGGATGAACACTACATGCTGTTGTTTGAGTCCATGTAAGTAGTTCATGAAAATATAGAACAAATAGAGTAAATGCCTTCAGGATATGCTTCTATCTTATTGTTCCCAGTTCTCAGGTTGGAACCTCACCTAAAATAGAATCTTTGCAATTTTTTTCATGAAGGGACTGGAAATAGCACAATGCTTCACCTACACCTGGTTTGAATCACAGTTTTGCTCATTGAAATTATTTTCCTGGTTGCTTTTCATTGTTTTGTGCTTCAGCTAAATTATGAAAAATTATATCTAACCTGCATTTTTGCATACACCTCGATGTCTAGATTGGACTCCAAGAGATTATTGTCTGAATTTAAATAAGTCTTTGTGATGTCATGTCCATGTTTTGCTTCCTCAGAGCCTGCTACCCCGCATGGGCTGTATTTCTGTGTAGGGGTTGCAGTCTTTGCAAAGTCACATCTCTCATCAGATGAACCATGAAAGCTTTGGGTACATGCACAGGGGACATAAAGAATCATTTATTCTGTTTCTTTTTGCAGCAGCTTTTATCAAATTTGAATGTTGCTGTCTAGTTTCCTTCAGGCTTCCCCTTAGGGTAAACAACCCCAGTATTTCAGCTGATCATATGGAATGCTTTCTGGACGTTCCTACAATGTCTCAATCTATTTTGAAATACAACATTGCCTTAAAGCTGGAGAGAGTGTTCAAACTGAGACTTTATCAATGCAAAAAGCAAAGCTTCCCTCAGATCTTGTGCATGAGGCTCTTTGAAGTTCACGTTTTCTGAGCTGTGTAACATTGTTTGCTTGCCTTGTTTGCACTTTGCTCTTTCATTCCAGCACTTTTCTTGGAAAGTGGCACTATCCAGTTAAACCCCATCTTTCAGTAGTGCAGTCAAGGAGTGTCATCAAACACAGCTCAGAGCTTTTGATCTCCCTGCCTTCCCAAGGCCCCCCCTTGCTTTGACATGTCTGTTTTTTCCCCTTGGTACTGTCCCACTTTCTAGAAGGCCTCAAGTTCAAAGTTTCCACATTTCTAAAGATGACTTCATCTTAAGTTCAGATAATATTTTTTCTTCTATCTTTGTAGCTGTTGAATGACACCTGTAGGTGGACAGTTGGAGCAGAGGCTGATGACCTGCCTGTGGTAGAACCTGTTCTCTCAGTTGGTTTGGTTTAAACCTTCCTGCCTTTACACCTTTCAAAGCAGGGATTTCAAGCCTCTGGCCCCAATTCCCTGTTCCAGCTGGAAGGAGACCTGTTGAATTGGGCTCCACATCTGTTCATTTGGTCATATTTTCATCAGCTGATCTCTTATAACTGTCTGCACAGTTCCAGGAGTCACCTGTAGGCAGATAATTAGCAGCACCTCTGCAACCAACATTTGCCCACGCTGGTGGTTGCTGGGAGTTTGTCAATGCCCATAAATAATAAACTAAACAGGTTCAGCACAAGTTTAATTAAGCCTTGGATTTGTCCCTAATGCCATGAGGGGCTGTGTCCTGTGCTAGTGAGTGCTGCTCTAGGCAGCCCCGAGAGGCAGCTGGGCTGATGTGGGACAGGGAGAGGCTGTTCCCTGCAGGCAGAGGAGACAAGGCTGCCCTGCTTGGGGAAGCGCAGGAGAATCAATCCAGCTCCATGAACACAAGTTGTGCCATGCCCCTTGTCCTCAGGCTCAGAAAATGAGTTCTGGCATGTTTTAGTTCCTAATATAGGCACAACAGGAAATGGCATTTGGCAGCTTTCCAGTTCCCCATCTTTGCAGTGGCCCATGCTATGCAGTTGTTTTCTCGAGCTTTATTGCAAATATTTTTTCATTTAAAATTTTCTTTTTTTTTTTTTTCAAGTTCTGTTTAAAAATTCAAAGGTTTCTTGCTCCCTCCTGGGGGTAAAAAAATCTTCTGAAGTTTTATGGTCCTTTTTATTTGGATTACTGCATAAAGCTGAGCAATACAACTTTTCAAATCTTCCCTCAAGAGACGGATGTTCCTCTCTCCTTCTTTTTGTAGTTCTCCTTTATGTGTACTCTGGTTCACCTTTCTTTAGTGACTGGAGTTATGTACTTTGTCCTGGGTGAGACCCAGAAATAGCTTGTGGTTTATGTCAATGTTTTTCTCCTTGTATTGGAAAGAAATGTGATGTCTTGGTGCCTCATGCTCATTGTGCAGTCAGGTAATGTTCACAGGTCTGCCTCGTTTGCTGTTACTCCAAGGGAAC
Source organism: Entomyzon cyanotis (assembly GCA_024500445.1). NCBI lineage: Eukaryota > Metazoa > Chordata > Aves > Passeriformes > Meliphagidae > Entomyzon > Entomyzon cyanotis. The sequence continues at coordinate 2,120,230 of JAKEPQ010000668.1, forward strand.
CTGTGGCAAAAATCCATAATAGTCACTAAAATGGTGACTGTAGTTTCCTTCATTAGTGTCTCACACTGTTTCTGATACTTATACATGTAAAATAACATCATTTTTCCTGCAAAATATTCCAGTCTCCTCCATGGTTCTGAGACTTTGTTACTTTCTTTCCCACAAACATAATTTAATGTTCTCCAGCCTTTCCCGTCAGTTGTCAGCTCTTCAGCCCCTTTAGTGTTTCCATTCCATTTGCAGTGTATTTTATAAGCCATGTGTCAGTTATTGATTTCAATATTTCAATTTCAGACCAGTCAGACAAGAGCAATTTGAGTATTCTGGTTTTATCTGTTGACCTCTGTCTCTCCTATCTTAGACAATATGAATGTTCTTTCAGACATCCACATACACACTCCCTCTATCTCAGCTCAGTACCTCCACTGGAGCTGTACAATCCGAGGAATAAACTTCAGTTGCTGGTTTTACTTTGCTTGAGCTAGAACTTTATTTCTGGGTATTCTGCAGGGGTTGCATTTTAGGCCAGAGCTTTGAGGATTTCTTTGCAATTGATGGCATGAATATGCATTTTCTAAAGAAGGTTCAAATAATTATGAGGAATAAAAAAATTATTTTTGCTATTAATTAAAACAGTATACTTAGTAATTAAAGTTTAAAAAATATTGTGCCTAAAGTTAAATAAGATTATTTTTTTACTGGCTGTGTTGAAAACAATGATGTAGAGCTCAATTGATAATTCAGCACTAAGAGGTCAGAACCTTCCCAGCTACCAGTAAAACACAGAACTGCCTTGGGGAAAATTAACTGCATCTCTGCCTGACCCAGTGCTTGCATCTGCATGTGAAAATGTACATTAAGTAGAGGAGACAAGCTCTTAAGCAAAGAAAGAAAATAATCCTTCATAAGATGTTGGTAATAATTTATTGATGTTTTAACAGTTAAACTCTGAAAACAGTGAAATCTCTACTCCTCAATCACTTCAGCACTTTTTGGAAACAGCATACACTAATGTTTTGTTAATGTAAATTGAATCTGATGATGCCAAAATACAAAATTCCCTTTCCTGTATTTTTATCAAAAGAGATCAAGCTGCTCTTTTCCATCTGCAGAAAATCCATTGTTTGGTTCAGCTTTCGAAGTAATATTACTCTGCTGATGTCTTTTTTGAGTTAAAATTGTAATTTTTGTTCATTTTAATTTTCTACTCACATGTAACAGTACAAAGAGAAGGAATGGGTTTTTGCATTTTATGATGAGAAAAGGAGGTGCAGTGTTTATTCCAATAGTGTGACATTCCAGAGACTTGAATTTGTGATAGCAGAGATGCAGGTTGCTCTGTCTTGAAGTTGTGGATACACCCTTGAATTCAAAGTCATTTTCAGACAGGAAGAGTAAATGTTGGGGGTTTTTTTTCCCCATTTGATTTATATGCCATCTGTCTTCTGGATATCTAAATTACCAGCTCACAGAGGGAATTTCCAGTGCATTCTGCAGTTGATTTAGCCCTAATTCAGTATTTGCCTTCAGAATTGTACCAACATTAGTGTGTGTTTGCAGCCTTACAGCATGTGCCAAGCAGCACCCTGGCATTTTTAGCTTGGTGGAAAGCTTTGTGAGCCTGGTGAAAGGGCTCTTGGAGAGGCTGCTGGATTATCGCGCCGTGATGAGCGACGAGAGCAAGGACAACCGCATGAGCTGCACCGTGAACCTGCTGGTACGTTCTCTGCTGGGCTCCTGCTCTGAGGGAGGGGAGAGTATTAGAATCCATTCATGAAACATGAAGGTAAATCTTCCTGGGGGCAGGAGTGGGTGACTACATTCCCTAGTGATTTAAACTCTGAGGCAGGAGATTTTTACATCTATTCGCACGGATATATGCGTAAGTCTGAAAGCAACGTTTGCCCATTTCTTTTGTTTTGCTCGTATGTTTTATCCATTTTGATTCTGTGGATAAATCAGGAAGTCTGCTGCTCACATGCCTGTACCTGTTGATGTGCTTTATGTGCCACTGGGCTCTTGACAGAGTCGTGATGAGGAGCTGAGCCACTTGCTGCTTCAGCATCTCAATAGTTACAGTTTTCAAATATGGGCAGGAAACCTGCAAGGCACCCTCGCAGTAAGGTGCCAAGAGGTTTGAGGTTCTGATCTGGTCCTAGGCCAAGCTGTCTTCTTTTCTGTTCCTATTTTGTAATGAAGAAATTGCATACAGAGAGTCCTCGTCCAGGAAATTCCTCACAGCTGAGGAGGAACGTCCATCAACTTTGGTTGAAGCATTCACTCACATGCTCTCTGTTCCTCAGTAATCATGATGCAATGTGGTATCAATTTCTGCAACTCCTTCAGGAGACAGTTCTCATCACACATTTTCCACAGCTTTAGCAACTTACACACCTGCAAACACGGTGTCAAGAAATGAGCTTTATTCCTGGAATTGGCCGCTACACATCTGCTTCAATACATACCAGCTTCCATCAAGAGTAGCTGGAGCATGTGGTTTATTGTGTTAATGCATTTGGATAACCATATTTTCCTCTTCTCCAATAGAAAAATTTCCCATAATGATTTCATTATGAACTAGAAGTATACATATGTATAAAAATACATATATAATTAATAAAAATATTAATTGAAGAAGTAGTTCCAAGTTTAAACTTCAGATAGTCTGTGAATAATCTATTTCTCCTGCTGTCTATGCTGACTGGCAAGAAAAGCAAAACCTCAGTGTATGTCTATATATAGCATTTTATTAAAGGACATTAGGAAGTAACTTTAAATATTTGTGTCTCTAGAACTTCTACAAGAACATTAACCGTGAAGAGATGTACATCAGGTATGGCAGCCATTCTGCTGGGTCTCTTTGGGAGAGGGCAATAATATTGTCTTGTTAATTCTGGTTTTATAGTTGTGCTTGGATTTCTGTACTTAATGTTACTTTGCCATCCACAATGACTCTGTGGTGGCCCTGGCCTCATCTGCATTCTCACACTGTTGTTAGCTCAGCCTTCAGCAATTGGCAATCTATGCTATGTATTCAGCAGCAGCATTTTTCCCACAAGAATTAACTTTTAATTGATCAAATCACTCAACATTCATTGTCTATTGTTTAAAATTAAGAGAGTGCAGATAGATTTGAGGTTTGAGGGAGGGTGTATCATGCATTGAGGATGGCAGAGAAAACATTCTAGTTTTGTGGAATGGCCCAGTCTGCTGAGTCTCCTTCAGTATGCAAGACTCCACAAGGCAGAGTTACTGCTGGGGCATTTGCTGTGAGACCTGCAGCTGCACTGCCCAATTCCTTCAGATGTGGCATGGCCTCTTCTTGTCTCCAAGAGTTTTGCATGTGGGCTCAGCAGATCTTGCTGCTTCAAAAATTCCCTGTTTCCTGCCTCTCCTCTCCTGCAAAATCTGCAGAGCAAAGCCCAGAGTCACAGCTGAAATGAGCCCTGGAGGTGATTCAGAGCTGACCCTGGAGCTGTGAGCCAGAGAGGCTGGGGGAACACTCCCTCTGTGGGCATTGCTGAGAGGGAAACTTTCTGTTGGGCTGGGAATGGGAATGGGAATTCCTTGAAGTGCCACAGCAAGGTGTCAGATCTCCTGTCCCAAAACTCCTGCTGTGGGTTACAGGATGAGATGCTCTTTCTCCTCCTGGCAGCTCAAGCCCTGCAGTGGGCAGGGACTGTGCTGGGAGCAGCAATGCTGCCCTAGGGCTCAAGGAGGGCATTTAGCTTAGAGCAACTGTTCTGCCCCAGCACCTCCCAGGTGGGTGTACAGGGACAGCTTTGCCTTTCTGGGCTGGTATTTTCCACCTTCTTTCCCCTGGGTTATCTGCTGTGGCTGCACCTGTAAGCATGGAGAACATGCACTTGCAGGTGAGAGATGCTGCAGGGGACAGAAACTGCCCTGAGTAACACTCCAGGCATGTTGGACTTGGAGGCCTCTCTCAGCCCCTGAGTGCAGGAATCCTTCCTCTTGGAGGAGGAGCTGGCAGCAGTTCCCAGGAGGAGGATGGCTCTTTCTCCTCCTTTTGTGCACAAAGTTCCAGCACACAAAAGGAGCACAGCAAAGTGTGAACAAATGCTCAGAACCCTCAGTCACCCCCCTCAGTGTCCTTGAAGGCTCTTTTGGGAGTCACAGAGGGACATCTCTGGTGTTTCCTGTTATCTGGAACATTTTGACACTCAGTATTCCAGTCATGTCAGTATCTAGTCTAATCCTTGCTTTCTCCTCTATCAGGTATTTGTATAAATTGCGAGATCTTCATTTAGATTGTGAGAATTACACAGAAGCTGCATATACCCTTCTACTCCATACGTGGCTCCTGAAGGTTAGATTTTCTAAACTCAATATATAATTAAGCTTTTGCAATTTTCAATTTTATATATTAAAGTGAATGTCTTAATCTCTGATTTACTGCATATTAGTTATTTTCCACAGTGGTATTCAAGTATCTAGTTAGAAATACTGCAGTAGGTCATACAAAATTAACATTAATTTTTGAAATTATATTTTCAGTAGGTGATTAAAAGCCATATATTGCTAAAACTACACATAAATAGTTTTCCTTTGTGGTTTGGTTTTCATTTTTTTAATTTCTTGCTCTTTCAACCATAACAGTTATGAAAATTAAACACAGTTCTGGCTATCACAAAGGGACATCTAACTTTTATATAATACGGATTACACTACCAAGTTATGTTTGCTTTCTTTTGTAGCTGGCAATTAATTATCTTTCACTACAACTGTTGTTCATTAGCAATGTAACTGACAGTATCAATCAAAATTAAGTAAGTAAGATCCATTTCCATTACAAGGCAACATTCCAAATTTAAATATTCTTCAGCAAAAATCTGAGATTTCTTATGGAATTTACTTTGCTGCAGAACTATATGAATTTGTGCTATTTTGCTTAAACTTCATTTTGATTTTTTATGATCGTGCAGATATGAGGTGTATTGTATGTATTGGTATAGACAAAGATAATAGTATATGAAATATTTTAATGCAAAATATCTAAACCAAGTCAGTCAAGGTGATACCACTAAAAAAAAAAACCACAACTCATTTTCTCACATAGACTTTTATCCAGAATTTGTGGGTGGGGTAAGGGTGAGCAGGTACAACATTTTAAAATATTTTTTAAATATTATATCCAGTGCTGGTTTTCCCATGAAGTACAGCACTTGTCTGAACTGGGAGTGAATGCACTCCCAGTGCCTTTCCCAGTTTCTCTGTGGACAGGTAAAACAGACTTGGGAAGAAAACACTTAGAAGAGCCCAGGGGATCAGCCCTTGTGGGAGGGGGGCTTTGGTGTGAAATGCTGAACTTGAAAATCCTTTTCTCATGTGTTCTGATTCTCAGTGGTCAGATGAACAGTGTGCACCCCAAGTCATGTCAACAGAGTTCCAGTGCTCACAGACCTACAGACACTTGAAAGAGAATTTGTATGAAAAGATCATTGAATACTTTGACAAAGGAAAGGTAGGTCTGGAGAGTTCTTCCCCTCCAAATCTCTCTGCTGTGCTACTCTGAATAGTTGTGTTTAATGAATATGCCCTGTATAAAATATTTGTGAGGAAAAGCTTCTTTGAAATGTGGGTCAAGTAAAAATTGTCCTGGAGGCTTATTGCCAGAGTCTATCTGTTCCATAGGAACATGTTCTTTCAATAACCTCGTTCACTGAGAAAGAGGGCTCATGTTTCAGCACATTGTCACAAGCATCTCTGTCAGGCACTAATAAAATATAATACAAAAAAAGTTGAATCTACTTCCCTTTAAAAGGAAAAGAGTATGGACTACAGAGATTCCATTTCTAAACCACCTGGCCCTTATCTCCAAAAAACCTCAGACAGTTCAAAATAGACATATTTGTTTCAGAGAGGACTGAGAATTGTATCCCGAACTTAAAATGTAGTAGATTGATGTTCAGTACCTCAGTTTAGTTCAATTTAAGACAAAAAAAAAAGTTAATAAAATTACCTGTCAGTGCAATGGCATTAGAGCTGAGAATTTTGGAAATAAAGCAAAGGACTAGAAAGCAGGGAGAAACTCTGCCAGATAATTAATCTCATGACCCAATAAGACCTTTAAGTCATTATGTCTTGTTCAGATGTAGCCAAAGGTACGAAGAGGGGAGGCAATTCATTACTGCTTCTTGAAAAGAAGTCCTTCCTATAATTCACAAGGTAGAAAGTTTCAGCTTCAGTTGCCCAGGTTTTCTGTTGGCATCTGCAGTGACTGCACTGCAGCAGTGCCCACCTGCTGGCCCAGGAGAACCAAACACTCCCAATTCCTGATCTGCAGCACCCAGCGCTCAGGTTCTCCCCAGGGACCAAGGACCCAGATGCCAGGGTCAGGAGCAGCTGGCCTAGGAGCACATGGCACCACAGGAAAATGTCCTCGTGTGTGACCACCAGTGTCCTTTCAGCAGCAGAGAATTGTGCTCAGGGACCCCTTTGTCTGTATGTTCTGAATAGGTGAGGAGACAGACAGAATTCGAGAAATATCCTTACGAGAGGGAGTTTGTTCCTGCTTTAGGGCCACTTTGTTCTGCTTTTGTGAAGTGCCCACAGCAGAGGAGAAAAGCAGTCCTGGTCTTTCAGTGCCATTGTCAGAGGCAGCTGTTAAGTTGTGTGGAAAGAAAGAAGCTGCTGCTCTGGGCAAGTGGCAATTTCAGACTTACAGTTCTTTAGCTGATGAGGAGAGCTGTCACAGCCAAGGCTCCCTATGGTTATGGGTGCTGCAGAATGTTTTGGTAAATGATGTGTGTTTTAGGGACAGGCAGTCCCCTCATGAACTGCTCTATGCTGGGGATATGTTCTGGATGTTACCACCTTAGTGATTTATTCTTTTGTTTTCTTTAATGTATCTGAAAGGGTAGATGATTTTTTAAAAAATGTTATTCTAATAATAAAGTATGTTTACTTATTCCTTCCTGTAATGAATCATAAAACACTTTTATTTTCTAACATTAATCTGTTTTCCTTAAGTTTATGATTGCCCTGAGTCTTCCACTCTAAATGTGTTGTTAATAAATGACTGCACTTTAAAGACAGCATAATCAATAAAACTGCAGTTAAGCCCTGATGCATTAAAAACTTGTTTGTTGGTACTGGATTTACTTTTTGACTGTGTGGTTGCATTGCAGATGTGGGAAGAAGCCATATCTTTATGCAAAGAACTTGCAGAGCAATATGAAAAGGAAGTTTTTGACTATGAACTTCTAAGCCAAAACTTGGTAAGATTATATACAGATCTTCAAATTATTGCAGTCACAGAAATTATGCTTTTCAGCTCTCAAATGACAGGGCTGCTATGAGCTTGTGGTCTACAATGGATTTTTAATTCATTTGTTGAGGAGTTGCTGTTTCACTTAACAATCCAGTGGTAAAGATTCATAAGGAACTGTCAGTTAAAGCTGCATGAACATCTGTTTATTGAGGTATTTTGAAATGTCTGTAGATCAAATAAACATGTTCTCACTTAGGGAAATTTAAAGGCCACGTTTTAAAGTCTCTGTACTGCTTTAGGGTAGAGAGAACACCTGGATGAACTTTTCCCCCTAAATTTTTCTTTAAATTTTAGCACTTGAATCTTGATAATCCTGAAGAATTCCTTCCTAATCAGGACTGTGGAAGTATTACAGCACAAAGAATTAGAACTAGGTCCAAAGGCTACAAGGAAAAATTTGAAGGAAAATAAAATATTCAGTTATTTGTTTTTATTCAAATTGAATGAATCCAAAATTAATCCCTCCCCCCACATACGGGTTTTTTTCTACTCCCAACGTTTCATGTTTGCATGATTTTTAACAAATGTTTAGGGCTCATTCAATAGATATCCCTGAGTCTTCCACAAAGAAACTGTGGGAATCAAAACATGTTCTTGAATGGTGTTGTGTATAAGGCAAGCTTCTTTTGCTCTGTTTTTATCATGAAATAAAAGACATTTTTGCCAGCTTAAGTTGCAGTGCTGTGTTCTCACAGACATAACACCTAAATGCCACTTGGTATTTTATGTAAGAAATTGTTCTAAGCCCTTTACATGGTGTGTGCCCTTAATACAAGGCTACAGTAAAAACTGGAGTTGATCCCACACCTCAGGAAATATTTGAGGCAGGGAGTTTTTCCAGATGTATTATTTCAGGAGTAATATCAGTGGCCAAGGATGACGTTGGTGTTTGCTTTTCTCCTAAGGTGAGGGTAAGCCCAGTTCTGAGGTCACATATTAGAGCTGAAGCCATATCCATTTAGCTGTGTATTATATTTGCATATAAATGTAAACAGTTTTTATGCCCCACTGCACTGTCCTGTGTGATAACTGATTATTGCTATAGCTCATCAACTGATAACTGATAGCTTTTGCATGTGTAGCACTGTTGTAGAGGTTAAAAATAGATAAAACCCCCAAACACAAGTAATTCCAGTTGGTTTTGCTTTCAGATCCAGCAAGCAAAGTTCTATGAAAACATCATGAAAATTCTGAGGCCTAAACCAGACTATTTTGCTGTAGGATATTATGGCCAAGGATTCCCAACATTTCTGAGGGTAAGCTTGTTTAAATTCTTACTTCTTCATCTATTTTAATTCTTCCTTTGTTTTTCTGCTTTATTTATTTATTTACTCCAGAGTCTCGGAGAGACAGGGCTGCTTTCCAGCACCTGGTGAAAATGCTGTTTGGCTTTATAACTGATTAATATTCAGAAAACAGTAAACACCTATTCCAAAATCTGGACACTGCTGTGTCTTTGTGATGATTACCACGAACCTGTAACTTCTGCCTCAGCAGCAGCCAGCCAGGGCAATCAGCTCCTTGTTCCTTGCAGAACAAAGTGTTCATCTACCGTGGCAAGGAGTATGAGAGGAGGGAGGATTTCCAGGCACAGCTGATGAGCAGTTTTCCCAGCGCTGAGAAGATGAACACGACTGCAGCACCCGGAGAGGATGTGAGGAACTCTCCTGGACAATGTATCCTTGGGCATGTGGGAGGTTGCAGGGGGAAGGAGGGGTTGGAAACCTTGCTTAGCAATAATTTATCTGTGTGAAACAGTAATTTCCTGAAAAGGTTGAAAGTTTACTGATGTGGCAGCTTGGATTGCAGTTTTATTTACATGTCCTGCATGTCTTTTATGGTTTGTTCCTAAGAGAGCTCCTGTTTTTCTAAGGAGTCTGTCTCTTTCATTCGTCATAGAAATATTTAGGTTGGAAAAAGCCTTTCAGATCGAGTCCAGCCATAAACCTTGTTCACCCATGTTCCCAAGTGCCACATCTACATGTCTTTTCTATCCCTCCAGGGACAGTGACTCAGCCACTTCCCTGGGCAGCCTCTGCTAGGGCTTGACAGCCCTCTTGGGGAGGGAAATTTATTGTAGCTCATACATGGTTTAGCTTTATTTTCTTCAAATGGCAAAACCAGTGTCACACACTTGAAGAGCCCCAGTTTAAAGCAGCAAATTGTCTATTATCTCACATTCATAGCTGTTATGTGTTCATATTAAATACATGTCTTTCTTGAATGTTGCTCTGACTGGCACCACACTTTGGTATCACCTCTATTTCTTGGCCATATAACCATGTCCTAAGTCCCTCAGTAATTTTCTTAGGAAAATTAACTCACAAACATTGTTAACCAATGTTTAGAATGGCCCTAATGATTCTTGGTTAGAATAACTCTGATTATCTTTTTCTCTTGATTTAAGTCATTACTGACTGAGCAGGTATGAGATCACCTCATTGGATCAGACATTTGATTTTCAATTTTGATTTTCCTTTAATTGTCAAGGTAATATTGCAACATTTCACATACACTCTGGAGCCTATTCTGGTGGAACCTTCTGGAGGAGAAAGGGAATACTTCCTTTTCACACTGTTGGGACTGAAGTGGGAGTATTACAGGCTTGTCTAAAATAGTACATTAAACTTGAAAGCCAAGCTCTCCCAAGTCTGTCTTGTGTCTTAACTAATTAATTTTTTTGGGGATCACATGCTTCAGTCCTTAAGGTAGAATTTGCTCATCTATTTGCAAGGAGGAGGAGATAGGCATTACTTCTGCACTTATGCAAAAGAATATAACCAGAGGGCATGAGTTTCAAATATACTGAAATATGTAAGAATGTGATATATTTACTTACAAACACAGTATTCAGATTTAAAAAATAGCACTTCCATAGGAAAAGGAAATCTCAAGTAAAAGGGCTGTTCAGTTATGGATTTCGAAGATGAAATGTTAACCATCATGACTTTATGCATGCCTAAAGCTACACAGTGAAACTGTTAACATCAGATGTGGTTGATGTTATTTTTGTAAGTTGCCTGAGCTTAAAAATTTAATGAATGAGTCAGTGTGATAAATTCAGCTGCAGATATTCAAGCTCAGGAAATAATAAAAATATGCAGTTCAAAATTAATATGTATCCACTGGTTACTACTGGCAGATTTTTCCTTTTTTGGCCAAGGAAACTCCACAAATGAAACTGTGAACATTTCAGATTTTTCATCAGAAAATGCCTTTTTTTTTTTTTTTTTTTTTTTTTTCCTGCAGCCTACAGTATTTCATACTAATAGTTCATAATATGCCCTTAACTTTCACCATTTCAGATATCCAGTGTTTTACAGTGCAGCCAGTCCTGGAGGAGCAGCCTAGATTCAAAAACAAGGCAGTGCCTGATCAAATCCTAAAGTAAGTGAAGTTCTGTAGTAGATTGTATAATGAAAATCAGTCCATATTCCTAAACTGACAACCATTATTTTGTGAACTCAGTCATCTGCCAATGAATCGTAGAGTTTTTATGGTCTTCATTTACTGATTTTCATATTCTCAGAATCACAGAACAGTTTGAGTGGGAAGGGACCTTCACAGGCCACCAGTCCAACCCCCTGCAATAAGCAGGGACATCTTCCTCTAGAGGAGGTTGCTCAGAGCTCCAGCCAATCTGTCCCAGGTATTCCCCAGGAATCTCATGAAGGAGCCTCTACTCATCTCCCACTGAAGAAATAACTTGTGGTTGCAGGGCAGGGAGGTGCAGTCTGTGCTTTGGGTCAAAGTTACTGAGTTTTGAACACAGCTTGTTACTCAAGTGGTGGAGAGAGGGATCTTGGAGAGGACTGGCAGCAGGAGAGGTTGAGCTGAAGGATCTTCAACAAAAGAATCTTGTTATGGCTTGTCTGGTCAAGTGCAGAATACATGATGGCAAAACGGTCTCTGCTGGTACTACAGTCAAGATTTTGTAAAGGAATAAAAGGAATGAATTGTCCAAAGTATTTTGAGAACAGACTGGCCAACAGCTGCTTCCAAACCCATTGTGCCCTTGGTTTTCAGCCTTCTCTATGAAATCTTTACTGAAGTTGCAATTGACTGAGAGGGGAAAAATAAGAATCACCTCCCCACATACGCCGAAGTAAATAAAGCAGATCTAAGCACAGGTCCAGTGTGACAGGATTTTAAAATAAACAAACACATACACACTGTCGCTGTTGAGCGGCTAGCTGAGGACTGACCCAAGTTCTCAGACAAGCGAAGAGAGGAGAAAAGGAACTTTATTGTTTTGAATTCCATATATATAGAGTCTACAGAAGTGCCCCAGCTTGGTCAGCCCGAGACCTCCCCCTAGGCCCAATTGGCCAAGCCCGAACTCACTCAATCGGGAGAAACTGTTTGCAAAACATCCAAACTTTATCTTGTTTATGAAATATAGCAAAATGTTCCCACGGGAAGAACCTGTGCTAGCCACAACACACCAAAAAAAAACTCAACAAACCACCAACCCAAAAAGCTACAAAAAATTATGGTTCTAATTTCAGCTTGATTCATTTTAAAATCAGTTACTGAAAGGCAGATAGGAAATGTGCTCCTGTTTGATTTGATTTCAGTGTAGTGCCAGAAACACTGCAAACTGCTACAGTTTATATAGCAAAGTGTTCCATGTGAAGTACACTCTCTGCTCTTATGGGAGACTTTGTAATGTTTTGTCTCAGCTGCAGAATTCAACCAAACTGCTGATTACATCTGGTCCGAAAGATTTACTTTTATGAGTGTACTTTATTGGGCATTTAATTGTTCACTACATTAGGTGGTGACAATGCATTTATTCTATCAAAGAGCTTCAAATATCTGTCCTTTCAGACAGAACTGTATAAAGTGGTCTGACTCACTGTGGCAGTATTTTACAGTTACTTTTCCTTACTAATGAAGAAAATCTTAGCAGTTTGGATGAGGAATCATAGTTTCCTATGAACTAACATACCATGCTTTTCTTAACTTAGATGTTTGGGGCTTCTCCATTTGTTTTTCTGGTCTTTCAAAACATGGTTCAATTTTACTGGAAGAGATTTCTGAGATTTTTTTTTCTCTGCAAAATTAGCTTTTACTCAACATGAGTTTAAATATAATTCCTTTTCAAAACAAATATTAAAAACCCAAAGGAGAGGTTTTTCTGTGGACAGCAAAATACTTGGCCAGAACTCTGCAGTCGCAGTGCTAAAAGCCAAGTTTAGGTTGCAAGTTTAGTGGAAAGATGTGTTCACAGTGATGGAGAATGAATCATTAGCTGAATAGAACAGATCATAACAGGAATTTGCAAAGGATTCTTTAAATTGATGTCCCCCTCTACAAGTGCTTACACACATTCTATTATCTATCACAAGAAATTGTTATTAAAGGCTTCAGTTGTTTAATTTATTGAATATTGTTCAGCTTTGTGAGCAGGATTGTTAGACAAGATTAAAATGCTTTGTCATGTGCCATGTTCCACTCCAGGTGAGAATATCTGCTCTGCTCACTCAGTTGTTTTGAATAAAAGATTCTCCTTTCATAAAGCAGGATAAAGCTGGCAAGCAGTGCACATGCCACAGCAAGAGTACAGGAGAGAGAAATTCTCTTCTAGTCCTTCTTCTGTAGGTTTGAACATTAATCTGGAAGTTCTGGAATTTTTATGCCTGGGAAATACACCCAGTTACAAGTATTGGAGCTTAATACTTGTAAAATACTATGTGTTGACCCTGATTTATAGATAAAGTAGTTGCCTCCTGAGTTTCCAGTAAAGTCCTTTTTTTTGAGCAGTAAATTTGCTTTTAATTAAAAACTCAGCTAGTCAAAATGAAATATTTCTCTGTGATAACAAAATCCATTAATTTCTGGGTTCTGTATTTTACAATAGTAATTTTTAAATCTTTCAGCTTTTATAAGTCAAACAACGTGCAACGGTTCCACTATTCGAGACCAGTCAGAAAAGGATCTGTTGACCCTGAAAATGAATTTGCTGTAAGTACATTAATGACAAAGTGATGGATGTAGTTCTAGTAACTGTGACTGAATTTTGATCCTAGCTCCTTTCTTAGGCTCAGATTACCCATTATAGACACCTTAGCTTTAAGATCTGGTTCAAAAAAACCAAATACAAGACTTCTCTATTTCAGCACGATTCCTGTGTACTTCATTATCCATCACTGTTCCAGTTGCAGGTGAACATTATGTAGTTAAGCATGTTCAACATGTTTGTGTTAAGCAGTAACATTTTCTGGTACAGATTTTCATGATGAGGCAAGGTGACATGTAAATAAATATCAAATGCTTTGCTGCTTTTAGTTTACAACACTTCTATCAGCTGCCAGCCTGGCAATGAGGTGAGTGTTGCCTGCTTTCATCAGTCCTGTGAAATCTCAATTGATAAGAGAATTGCCTATGTCATTTTTACTCCCATGCCTAATGGTCTAATGCTGAGGAATAGCCTTCACTCTTCAAGTATTCTAAGAAATCTACACCACTATAAATTACTTTGCAGTGTTCTGCATACAAGTGGGTGTCTGTATTTTCATTTTACAGGTATTTTATGGTTTGTTTTGAAAAGCATCCCATCCAATCCTTATGGCTTAAGCTGTGCTCTTGGCATACTGGTGGGAAAAGCCATTTCTCTCCAAAATGTGCAATTTCTGTTATGTGTGTGCTGATTACCAGAGTCAACACTTCCATGTAAGGAGCTTCCTACCTGCTGTTAAATCAACACTTCAGACTCAAACTTTACCCTGACATCCCAGAATTGCAGTTTTATCAAGACTCATGATGCACCTTGGCTTCCTTTGCCATCTAGAGGGTTTTGAGACCATTTATGAATATACATTGAAATGGTTTTACAAAAGCTAAGTTGTTGATGTTTTCATTGCTGATGACAATAGATAAGATGCATGTTTCCTTCAAAGAAGTTGAAATTGGGATAGCTGGAGTGTCTTCATTAGATCTCTCAGTTACTGGATCTCTACAGATTTCTCAGTACTGGCAGTTTCAGTGAGCTGATACTGATAAAATAAGGAGCAGCAGGGTAAATGAAACAGTGGCTCTTCCAAACTGTTTTAAAATACCAACAGCCAGTCTAGTTCAGAAAAGAAAAATCAAATTAACAAAACCAAAGTCAGAATGTTGGCAACTCATTACAGGGCTATTACTGCTTTTAATTGCAGGAATACCTTTTGAATGTGGAGGGTGGAAATACAATGTGGGCAGAGGTGAGAGCAGGTCATTTAATGACAGTCATTCCATCTGGAATGGCAAAAATAGGAACACAGACTAAAAGATTAAAGGGTAATTTTCTTTTTCCTCTGCCCTGTGCAGGCTTTGTGCCTGAAGATTACCTAATCTGAAATTAGGAAAATTACTTGTGCAAGTTGCTGTGCTAGATCAATTTTGCGGTGTCTTTTTCTGCACAAAATATGCATATGTTTTCCATCTACATCCATTTCACTCTGATATCTCAGAAGGCAGAAAAGATTAAAGTTCAAATCCTGAAGTATCATTTTCTCCTGCTGTGTTTTTTAACAGTCTATGTGGATTGAGAGGACATCATTTGTCACAGCCTACAAACTTCCAGGAATTCTGCGCTGGTTTGAGGTGGTCACCATGTCCCAGGTGGGTATGAATGTGCTCAGAGCCCATCCAGCTTGGAGCTCTGGAATCCTCATGGACAAACCAGCTTGAAAAATTATCAACAAGGCTACTGTTACTTCTTTTCATACATGCAAAACTGTTATTATTTACATTTAATCTTTCTGCTGCTCAATACAGGATCAATATATCTTATGTCTGATTTATAGTTTCAGGACCAAGTCCTAAGAGAATTGAACAAGTCTGTGTGGGTTTGCTGAATTGCAAAATTGTTGTTCATATATGTGGAGTTTTATAAAACCAAAAAGACCTGTTCATCTGTTTGTGAATCTTAGAATTCTTGTGTTTCTTTACAGCATGAAATTAGTCCTTTAGAGAATGCTATCGAGACTATGTCCACGACAAATGAAAAAATTTTGATGATGATTAACCAATACCAGAGTGATGAGAACCTTCCAATTAATCCACTTTCCATGCTACTGAATGGAATTGTTGATCCAGCTGTTATGGGTGGCTTTGCTAAATACGAGAAGGTAGGAGCTTTTGAGTCACTGCAAAGAACATTCTCAGGTGCCTCATTCATAATCCTCCTGCATCCTTTGTTAAAGTGGCAGTGCAGTGTGAATGGGAAATATGAAGCCATAACTCCATCAATCAAGGGATCCTCATATCCTCGTTTCCTGGTCACCTCTGTCTTTAAAAGCAAACCAGAGCAACTGAAGCTATTAGTTGATGTAAATCATGATACTCCAAATCTGTGCCTTTTTATTTTCACTATAAACTTAATAAAAGAGGTAATAATTGGGTTTTATAGTAAGGGTCTCAAGCTCAGAAGTGTTGGATAAAGACCAAATACATTTTAACAAAAAAGAGCACCTCAGTTCCCAGCTGATAGAGTGAGAAATTATCACCAGCAGCCTCTGGCTAAGGACCATGCATATGTCTCTCTCTTCTTTGATGACCAATATTTTGATTACCAGTTGGGCTCTATGGATTAATAATTAATTTCTTTACCTGTCAAAATGATGGACTGGATTTTTTTTTTTTTGTCTAAGGCTTTCTTTACAGAAGAATATATCAGAAACCATCCAGAGGATGAAGAGAAGCTGAATAAACTCAAAGACCTGATTGCTTGGCAGGTACTTTCTCACTGACAGCAGCCACTGAGGCTTCAGTAGCTGTTCCTTTGTTCCATTCCTTTCTAGCAGCAGAACATAGCATTGAGATGATTGTGTCATTTCCACTTTTTTTTAACTCCCTGAAAGGTATTTTGTAGAATACATCCTTTGGAATCGTTTATCCCTTCCAACCCAAAAGCCACATGTAGCAGGCTACATTTTTGGGGGGGGGTTTTGTTGTGGTTTTTGTTGTTGTTTTTTATTAAAAACCTTAATGGACTGTTTGCTGCTCTCAAGAATTATTTTCCTGTTCAATAACCCTTCAAGATTGCTCCTATGTGTCTTCTGTGTGGAAATAGCATGGAAGACTATAAGTAAATATTTTTAAGCTTTATCTCCAGAGGAGAACTGCATATTCTCCCTATACTAGCAGGACTGAGGTTATTTGGGTTTACTGTTTATTATTTTATATGTAGTCCACCTATGATAAGACAACCAGCACGCAGAACCCTTTTGTCCTCAAGGAGGAAAATTCACCTATGGGAGGCAGTAGCAGAAAAAACCCCTATTTTTGCTGAGATTCAAGGGAAAATGACTCTTTTTGTTGGCCTGATAATGATAATGGAGCAGAGGAGAACATTACCTCCAAAATTATCCATTCTATTTCCATTGTCTAGTCCAAAAGAGAAATCATTGTTATCAATAGATAGATAGAGGGATGCTACAAAATAGTGAGATTTCATCTGGGATTTTACTATCAGAAATGAATGGCTCAAGGCTTTTCTCCTCATGTTCCATGCCTCATTCTTTGTACTTACTAAAAACATCCCTGGAAACATCCAAGGCCAGGCTGGCTCTGAGCAAGCTGATGGAATTGAAGAAGTCCCTGTCCATAGCAGGGAGTTGGACTGGGGGCCTTTTAAAGGTCCCTTCCAACCCAAACTATCTGATGATTCTGTGATTCTGTGTCTCTTTCATAGATGAGAAACAGCAAAAATTCACCATTTATTCTTCTCTCAGCCTTGAAATGAATCTTCCAAATAGTTTTGTTGGAATTATTTTGTCCTATTTTCTTAATGTTGTTGAAGTTTCTTCCTGTTTCATTTTGATTCCTCTCAGTTTGGTTACTAATTTGAGTCATACCTTCACAGCTTCTCCTGTGTTGTTGCCCACCACACCTCTGTGTATTGTTGTTTTCTGGCCATCAGAACTACTCAGTGGATTAGGGATATTGATTGACCATAATACCATCTGGCATTAGGAAATAAGTGGTAATTTCTACCTATCCTGCAAATCCCTCTAAGGAGAACAAACTGATCTGTCAGTAACAGATGAGCTTTAATACCATGTTTTTAAAAGTTCTGTTGAAATAGAACTTCCATAAATATGATCAACACAATGGGTGGACCAATGTTCACAGTATTTACTGGGTCAGAACACAAAAAAGGAAGCATGGAATCCAAGTGGATTTTTACAAAAAAGCCCAGATATTAATGCAAAAGAGCTAAAAGCTGAAATAAAGCAGTTAAAAAAGGTTAGTAGCAGAAGGGGAACTAAAAGTATTTTGCACAAATCTCAGAACATTAAAATACATAGAAGAGAGAAAACAGTCTCTGTGAGGCAGCCAACATTTTTCAGAAATGTACTGGGAAAACCCATTTTCCATGAGCCTTTTCCATCTTGTATTTGCTGCTCAAAGCTGAGATCAATGGACAAATCCACCTGTCAGTCACAGGAAGAGTTTTGCAGTTGATTTACTGGATGCTAAACAGAGCCAGAGAGCTTGTAGGACCCACTTGAAAAGTCTCACCTTTTCCATCTTTTGTTCCTCCTAAGATACCTTTCCTTGGGGCTGGAATTAAAATCCATGAAAGAAGAGTTTCTGATAATCTTCGTCCTTTCCATGACCGGATGGAGGAATGTTTCATGCACTTAAAAGTTAAAGTGGAAAAACAATATGGAGCCAGAGAATTGGTATTACTTTGCTTTTAACCTCTACCTTAATTTCTCTTTACTTAATACACAACTTATTTTAAACAAAATAATGCTATTTTTTTTCTGCTTGTGGGTTTTCTTGTGATCTGAAGGTAGTAGGATCTAAATTGTATCATGCAAGAGCTGATTCAATTGTCTGACACATCAAATATTCCTCATTCTGGAAGATTTTGAGTTTATTTTATTACGACTTAAAGTTGCAAGCCTTTTCAGCCATATTGAGGAAGTAAAAGCAAATTCTTATGTTTGTTCTCTTTTGTAATTTTTCTTAGCGGGTTAGGGCTTTGATCTGCAGTTGATGTCTCCCTGTGCCAGCCACTTCCAGCTGTGTTGGGAAGTAAAACCTGTCATGTGTATAATACTATAAATATTAGTTGAGAACAAACTGAAATATCTGGGAATTGAAGGATAACTTCTGAGCACAAATTCCCCAGACAATTCTTGAATAAAAAATTCTGAGCTGTGCAGACTAGCAAGAATGATGTTGCCTGCGTTTTGTGATTAAACACCAGTTATTTCAGAAATTATCTTATACAACTTGCTTTCAACATTGGTGACTTTATAATAGGATTTATTTTTTTCTATTATGGGGGGAAGCAGCAAGTTTCTAACCTAAATTTTGGATATGTGCCGTGTTATACACTTGTATGATGAAAATTCTATATATCTATCTGAGTATGATTTTTATTTGGCAATAATAGAGACTGTAATTGCAATAATTTACTTGAAATTATGTAATTGCAGTAATAATTGCAATAATAGAGGCTGTCATCCACAGTCAACAATCTTGCCTTTTGCTTGAACTCTCAGGCACTCTTAGGGATCAGCACTTAAAAAAACCCAACCAATTTAAAATTTTGCAGAGAATGTACTTTGTGAATTGAGTTTGGGAGGTCTTAAGAGTTCATCCAGACACAAGATAAATCACAGTAATTAATGGGAGCAGACAGCTGCTTTCATGCCAAGTGTTAAACATCTGTGCAGTCTTCCAGACCTGGTGTGAAAAGGATGAATTGAAGATCCCAGGGTTGGTTGATAGAGTGAGTTTCTCTTTCCCATCCTGCAGCCAGACTTTGATGAGAAGAAGGTGGGACGGCCAAGGTCAATGCTGAGATCCTACCGGCAGTTATCCGTTATCTCCATGACTTCCATGAATTCAGACTGCAGTACTCCCAAAAAAATTGCTTCAGAAAGGTTGGTTATGAATGCAGTATGAATTCTTTTTCAGTCCTGTTTTTAATCAGTTTTGTGAGATGAAACAAAACAAAAAAACATTTAAGAAAATAAAGACCACTAGCCTAACTGTAGCTATCACTTCCTCCAAGCTTAAAGCTACAGTGTTTCAATCTTGATAGACAAAATGCATTCAATTCTCATTGAAAAAGAGTGGCACTGCTTAATTTATCAATTTTTATGTTGTAAAATAAGTACAGTCCCATGTTCAAAAGAGTAATTACATCAGCAGAGAAGGGAGTAAAGCCAGCACCAATTTCACGGGCTTCTTTTTTTTTTTTTTTTTTTTTTGTATGAGGAGTAGCCCAATTTTTAAACTGGAAAAATTAGAGGAAGAGAGAAGGTTGCAGGGGGGGATAATCTCTGGGTGTGTGCATTCTTGTCCAATATGGTGAAATAAATAGGAGGATGCATTTCCAACATGGCAACAAATAGCAATACTCTGTTCCACTTTGGTTCTTTCCAACAACCAGGATAGCATGTCTTGCTTTCAGCACCAATATCACCACACATCAACTTGCCATGTGAGCTCTACTCTGTTCAGTTCAGGAGTCCTTAAGCTGCTGCACAAATCTTTAAAAGGGGATTTGAGCTTCTTTTAATATTTTACATTCTTTGTTACATTTTAAGATTATGTCATACTGCCTGAAGGCATCTTATTTGTATCTCCATCTGCCAGCTGCCAAAGCACATCACATACTTTTTGCCAGCAGTTTGCAAGGCTGCCTAGAAAGTAGAAGGAAAGAATGACCTGCATTTATATTTCATGGGGAAATGACATCAGAATATCAGCAGCTTTTAAAATATCACTCAGCAACTTGTACTTTTTTCTTTTGCTCCTGCAGCTTTGATCTGGAAGCAGTGCTACCAAAGCAAGGGAAAGCAGAATCAGAGGAGACTGCTCCGCAAAATAATCCTCATCCTGAAGTCAAGATGAGAAAGTCCAAAAAAAAGAACAAAAAGAAGCAGCGTGGTGTTTGCTGATGAGAAGGCAGCAGCTGATATTTCTATCTCGGACATGAAATGTGTATGTTACTGATTCAGAGTAGTATTTTATAATCCATGATAAAGAGGACATTACTCCTTTCCTTAGGAAGAGAAAAATATGTTCCAGAGAACTCCAGCTGTCATAAAGGGAAATATGCCGAATGCAGAGATGATCTGGCCTGCCATGAGTGAAACATGCGAGATGCTGTGGAGGAAACAAATCAGTGAGAAAAGCAGCACATCTCTGCTGGGTTATGGTGACAGATAACAGAGCTGAGAGCCTGCAGATTCTGGAGCTTGGTTAGCTCCAAAAGGAGCACTGTGTTGGGAGGGTTAAGCTGCTTTCCTGTGGAGAGGCAATTGACTGTGCTGACATTTCATGGCAGCTCCTTGCAGTCAGGGCTATTGCAAAAGTGATGAGCCCTGTACGTTTTGTACCTTGTTATGGAACATGCAGCTGTTAGGAAATTGCAAGATTGCAAACAGTGCTCCTTAAATGGTGCCAGACTGAAGTTTGGAAGCACTGGCATCTCTCACTCCACAGATCATCTGAGCACTTTTATTGCACTGCTGGATCATTAAAATGACTTATGTAACTTACTCTGAGCCTTTTTTTTATACATTGTTTAATCCTCAGGAGAATTTTCTGTTAATATATGTCTTCTTGGTACACAAGGCCCATCTAAATTAAAAAGTCAGGCAGTTACAGATTGTTGAATTACATAGAGGGAGCATAAATAATTTGATCAAAAGTGTTTGAAGGAATCATCAAAGGTAAAATGAATTTAGTGGAAAGCCAAGATTCTTTGGAGAAGCACAGAGAAACTCATAGATGATTATGACTGTCTTACACTGCATGTCCTTATGCAAAAGAGAGATAAAGCACAGTTGTGCTCTGAGAAGAATTGATATACAAAACCAAGTAACACCTTTGGCTTTTGATTAGATCAGATAACACATACACCAGACTGTGGGGATCCCACTGCATATTGAGTTGAAGGATTTTCTTCTGCTTCAAAAAAGCAGTGGCAAGGCTTTGCAGCAGCCAAGCTGGGTATGTTAATGCAATAGGGAAAAATGTTTTCAAAACTTCATTTTGCTTTGTAGATCACACTCAGAGCTGTCTGATGGTATTATCCCAAAAATAGGATAGGAATTCAGATTTCAGATTACAGATTACTTCTGCAACTTCTTTAGAATAATTTTATTCTATGTAGAATGAAAAGTGTTTAACTGTAAATTATCTGCAAAATTGTTGCATGTTTTTAGATTGTACGTAGTATAATATGTGGACCAAATTCTCGATTCATCATTAATGTTGGGGTATTTTTATTTAACAGCTGTCAAGGAAATATGAGTTCATGAGCGACACCAACCTCTCAGAACATGTGGTGGCACCTCAGAAAACTTCTGTCCTCAAGCAGATGAGCACTGTCAGTCGTTCTATGCCAACTATCCCAGGTGAGGTGCTTACACTGAAGTGAGAGTTCTGAGCTTTATTGGGATGATAAGAAAACAGCAGTGAAGGCTTTGCTTCAAGCAGGGCTGGCAGCTCTCTCCATCCCTTTGAAATCCTCTGGGACAAGGATTCCAACTGAAGTGTGTGGTGACTGCTGCAACTGCTTGGTAACAGTGTGGTGCCTATTTCAGTACCTTTTACCCCCCTTGTTCCATAGCACATCCCATTCCTCAGCCTGCATTTCATATCTCCCTCTCACTGCCCCTCTCTTTCCAGATGCTTGTAACAGACAGGCACAACACAATACAACAGACTGCCATGGCCCACTTCTTTGTCATGTGTTTATCCATTTTAAATTTTTTGGCCAGATTGTTGTGGTTTTTTTCACTCTTCCGTTTCAATGTAGTGAATTTTAGTGTTTCCCCATAGTTTAATTTTTTTATTCTAAGACTATAGTTGGATTAAAAATATCTTAATTTTTTCTAGTCATTGCAGTAGTTCATTATTTTGAGCTCTGCTGTCTTACACTCTGACTCTCCTTTTTTTGCTTTTGTTTTGTGTAACCAATATTGTTTCCATTCTAAGGATTAACCCTGTCTGTCAGCACTGTGACACCTGACGAAACAATTGCCTCACGTAGGCTGAGCCAGCCAGTGTTTCCTACCACCTCAGATGGTGACAAGAAAACCTCCAAAAAAAAGAAAGTGAACCAGTTATTTAAAACAATGGTAGGTTCTGTGTGTTTGCGGGGTGAAAAAGGAAGTGCTATGTGCTCAAAAATTCTACGCTATGAAAATTAAGTGTTTTTAAGATAAATAGGTTCATAAGTCAAAGTCTGGGGGTTTTTTCTTGATGCTTTTCTCAGAGTGGGGTGAAAGCTCTATGTGGAAGCAAAGCTGGATGAGGTAGCGCTTCCAGTGGGAGGGATG
This sequence comes from Entomyzon cyanotis, assembly GCA_024500445.1. Classification (NCBI taxonomy): domain Eukaryota; kingdom Metazoa; phylum Chordata; class Aves; order Passeriformes; family Meliphagidae; genus Entomyzon; species Entomyzon cyanotis. The sequence continues at coordinate 2,142,823 of JAKEPQ010000668.1, forward strand.
CAGGGATGAAGGGATTGAGGGGTTGAGGAATGGAGAGGTGCAGGAATGGAGAGATGCAGCGATGGAGGTGTGCAGGGAGATAGGGATGCAGGGATGGAAGGGTGGAAGGATGCAGGGATGCAGGGAGATAGGGATGCAGGGATGGAAGGATGCCGGGATGATCCTGCGTGTGCGGCTCCGCTCCCGCACCGCGAGAGGGCGCGGCTGGCTGCCGAGTGGCGGTGCCGGCGGGGAGGGAGGGAAGCGGCGATTCCCGCCGGGATGTGGCTGTGCCGGGCTGGGAGCGCCGCGCTCGGAGCGGGCTGGCGCGGCACAGCGCGGAGCTGCTTAGTGGAGATGCTTAGTAAAGAGTAGAAATTGGCTCCCGCTGGAGTCGTCACTGTTTCTGAAAGAACGGTTCACTGATGTCTGTTTTCCTTTTTTTTTTTGGGTAGTGGGAGGGTGGCATTTATTAATGCAGATGAGGGTAGCTACCAGCATGCATTACTGCATGAGTATTCTGGGTCACTTGTAATATTTTACATGGCAACTTTTCTCATCTTTTGATGCAAAGGGTTGGTTTGGTTTCTTTTTTCCTAGGTAATAGGTTTCATTCGTATTCATTACTTTCTGTACTGTTGTTTTTGTCGTTTGTTTTTGAGTTTTTTTGTTTGGTTTTTTAAGGATAATGCCTTAAGGGCTTATAGAGCGACATATAGGAAAACCTGCATTTAAGTGTGTTCATAATCATATTTTTCTGGTAGGAGCAAGAAAAACCTATTAATTTGAAGTCTATAGTATTTCACTTACATTCAATTTATCACATACGTGCTTTTTCAGGCCCAGGAGTTGCACCTTTTCAGCACTACCTCATCCACTCATATTTAAACTTAAATAGCGAACAGGATACAGAGGATAGAATGTATGGAGGAAAAAGGACTAACTAAAGCTAAAAATCCATCTGTGAAGTGCTTTATGGCATATTTGGAATCATGTGGATAAGTTTAAATACAGGTTTAAGGTTTTGCAGAATAGAGAACTGAATTCAAAACATGAAGGATTTGGTCAATGTCTTTTGTTCTCTAGCTACAGTTTAAAGCCATCAGTATTTAATATACATATTACTGAATCCATCACAGAATCACTTTTAATGTATGAAAATCTGTTTTGGTGTTTTTTCAGCGCATGTCCAAAGTTCTGGAAGATGGAAAACAGCCTGTGGAGTCCCATTTCAAACCTTCATCGACAGATCTGTGATTAATTTTTACAAGACCACTTCTCAACCAAAAATAATTTTATCTATGTACAAATATTCTATTTTAGAGCACCATCTACTCTAAAGAAAGGCACTGATGGAGAATATGAACGGCAACACTCATGGGCTCTGATAAGTTAATTGTGATACAGATACAGGAATAACATTTGAGGAAATACTGCAGGATGTGGGATGTGGACCAGAAGGCTCTGGTTATACAGGTCAAATGGAGCTGTGTGTTGTTCTCTGGGGACAAAGTTTCTTCCTGGGAAGGGAGATGTATGGAAAGGCCAACTGCAATGCTCCCTGTGTGATGCCAGTCGGGGTCTGTTCTTCCCAGAGAGCAGAGGAGTTATGGTTTTCTGGAGCTTGTAAGACACACTCCAGCTATCCTTAAACCCTTGCTGGCACTGTAGCCAAGGCAACAGATGGCTCAACACAAAATAGCCACTGACAATTTGCTCTGTGGCTGTGGCTGGATTTACAGCCCTCAGATCCCTCTGTGCTCCCAGCACACTGCTCTGTATCCTCAATCTTTCCCGGGTGATGTCCGTGACTGTGACACCATATGCCTGAGTTATTTTCAGAACAGCAGCTCTGATGTGGAAAACGTGCAAAAGTTTTATGTACACATGTACAAATTGACCTTACATGCAGCAGCATGATGAACAAAAGCTACATTTTCTGCTGTTCAATAAAATGTTACAAATCTGTTTTATTTGCCCTGACCCTTTCTCCCTGACATCTCCAGGTGTCATCGTATAAAAGGTAATGGTTTTTTACTGACAGCAAATGAAATTCCATGAGCTCAACTTTTCTGGGTTTAGATTGATTTTCTGTGTGTTCTCAGCTCATGAGGTAGAGCTGGGAGGTGATGCCTCACTGGTGTGAAGCTCCACAGCACTGCAGGTCAGCACCTCGGGGGTTTTATAACCTGTCAGCTCTTTCTACAGGCAGGTGTGTTATCCAGACTGAGAGGTGTACAAAAGGTCAATGATTTCCTTCACTCATCCTTTTATGTTTCAGACACTCACACAGGTTTATACCAGGTAAATAAAATATTACCATGTATAGTGTTGTGGATGGGGGGACTGGCCTTGTTGCCTTTTAATTGGATTTGGTAAGACAAAGAGGTTAATGATAGTCCTTGCTGTAGAGTTGAATCTGTGAAAAGACATCTACAGTTTGTTTAAGCCTAAATTTTTCTATCAACACTTTAACATACAGTGTGAATAATTAGTTCTATGAATTTAGACTCTCTTTGCAAGTTGTCAAAGGGAAGCTGTTTCCTACAGAAGTAGGTAGTGATTGTTTTCTGTTAGAGGTTTGGAATATTTGCCATTGGAACTAATGCTGCACCACAAAATACTTTTCACCAGAATAACCATAGACAACAAAACAAAATGGTCCCAGTTTTGACACTAACTAGTGTTTGACATGAATTCTTACAGACTTTTTTGTTTCGTTTTGTTTCATTTGCTTTCCACAGCAACTTGATACTGCTTCTGAAGTGGTACAGAGGAGAAACAAAGCTTTCCTAGGAAAAAGTCTTCTGTTCAATAGAGAAGGTTATCTGTGAGTGAGAGAAAGTGAAAGGTCAAAGGGCGCATGGTTAACATCTTGCTAACCTGGGGGAGGAGGAGGGAGAATATCAAAGCTGTCCTTCAATATTATTTGCAGATACCTGAATATATCACAAAATAAACAAGTATTTTAAATGAAAATGTTTGGTTCTACTGGAAATTAGTAAGAAATAGATTATTTAGGAACTGTTTCTTCTTTGTAATAATACTGTTAAAGGTTACCTTTTGTTTATTACATCTTGCAGATATGTTTTCAGGTGAGTGGAATAATAGCTTTACCTCTAGTTCTTATTATAAATTGGTTTTGAAATACTGTGACTCAAAGAATTAGGAAGAATGGAAGAAACAAATACCAGGAAGGCAGGAGCATCATATCCAAAGGAATTTGATGTTAAGCGAGTGGTTCAAGATTCATGCTTGTGTTTTGCTCAGGTTTTAATACAGTTTTTAGTGAAGGGGTTGGATTGACATTTAGTTTAGTAAATATCAGCCATAATTTTATTACTTGTCTATAATTTTAGTAGATTGTCCTCTATTTGCCAGCCCAAGTTTCAAGCCTGAAATCATGTCAATCAACTCTCAGCAGAAAAGCTAAATTAACTAACAAAAAATAGCTGCCAAGAACAGGGCATTCATAGAACTGGAATTTTAAGGATGTTTGGATGACAAGCTCCAGCCTTTCCCAAGTTTCCAGAAACAGTGGATACTGACATTTAGTCCAAATAAACTGCACAGCATGAAGGGTGATTGCTGCCCTGGGATAATAAAGTGCCAGGATGGCAACATCTGTTTAAGAATGTAAATCACCATTGATTGCTTTCATTTCTGTTGAAAGCTCAACAAGCCTTTGGTTCATGTATGCAGAGGGGAGGGGCAGAACCTGTATTTGACATTCTTTGAGGTGAAACACAGAAGGCAGAAATTCCCTGCAGGCCAGCGTCAGGCTTTGGCTGCTGTCGAGGGAATTAGTGCAGCAGGGGTGGCTTCAGCTCTGCGCCCTCCCAGTGCAGGTCAGGAGCACAGCCATGTTTTCACGTGTTTTCCTGTACCAGTTATTTCCCTTCCCTCTGACTTTTCCAATAGTCTGGCTGGTGACAGTCTGGGTTGCTGTCACGTGGCACTGAGATAATGCTGGGGTTGGGTTGTGTGAGGCTGTAATTAACAACCTGTTCGCAGGGCCAGGAAAGCTGCATGTGCAGCTGAGATCGGATGAGCTGACCTTCAAAGAGCTGTCACACTGCAGTGACCTAGGATGCATTGAAGCTGCACCTTGTGTGTTCAGTTTAGGCAGAAATCTCAGTTTCAGACAGACACAGGTACCTGGGTGTCTCTGGATTTCTCTAGCTACGTCTTAAAGCCATGAGTAATTAATATACATATTACTGAATCCAGCACAGAATCACTTTTATTGTATGAAAATCTGTTTTGGTTTTTCAGTGCATGTCCAGATTTCTGGAACATAGAAAACAGCCTGTGGAGCCCCATTCCAAACCTGCATCCATCCTGCATCATTCCAGACCTGTAGAGTGCATTACCGTGTTAGTGGTGCTGGTGCAGCTCCAGGAGCTGCTGTGCCAGTGCAGCACAAGGTCTGTCACACACAGCGAGTGTTGGCATTTACCCACATCAGGGCCCTCAGGAGTATCCTCATCTGACTTGGGCCTCTTGTCTGTGCCAAGTGGTCATACTAAGTCCTTATTATGGAATTAGGACTTAAATATTCATTCTGGAGGGGAATTTAATGTTCTTTAAGTTTCAATAAAAATTAGCTGGTGTGAGCTATAGGAAGATGGTCAGAGTCCAAGTCAATAAGGACCAAGTTTCTGAGGAGGAAGGAGAGTTTTATTAAAGGTTTTACAGGCCTTAGGAACACATTGTTCTGGAACTTGAAGGTGTGATAGACCTGTGTACCTGCTTGACATTGAACTTTTATCTCTATTACACACAGTCTGTAATCTTCTTTATTGGACAGTAGAAATTGTGGGTGAACGGAATCACTGAATGGTTTGGGTTGCAAAAGACCTTAAAGATCAACTATTCCCAGGCCCCAGTGGGGGTACTGGTGCCACACTGGTTATTCTATTTTTTCTATTCTATTCTATTCTATTCTATTCTATTCTATTCTATTCTATTCTATTATTATAGAAGTCTATTGACAGACATCATTGGATCTCTGTTTTCTTTTGTTCCACCCTGATCGTGGGATGAGGGCACTTTTAGAAAGAAGAGATGTTAAATACATTTTAAAATAGCATTCTAGGAGAGAGAAAGTGGTTTTATCTTTTATTAAATTTGGTTTCTGTTTAAGTCAGCTGAGGTCGAGGAGTAGTGTTTAAAGCCACCCAACCACATAATTCTCTATGCTCATTTCCTCTTCTGTTTTCAAGGATTTTAGCTTAACTCTCATAAAAATACCAAAGGATCCTTTTCTTGGGTTTTTTTGTTTGTTTCAGCTTCAGTAAAAAACTATTCAAATGATGGAACATTTATCCCAGATTCCATATATGCCAGTGTCAATGGCAATCATCCAGAATTATGGGCATTCTGTTTAAAACAAAAGCACAGGTTGATTCTCCAGAGTGGGGGAAGATAAAAGGAATAACTTAACCAAACACAGCATCTTTCTCATTTAGAAATCAAGAGAAATCAGAGAATTTTAAGCCAACTTGTGTTTTGCAGCATCGATTTTTTAAAAACTGTTTCTGAGGGTAGAGAAAAAATAAACTGTTTAATAATTCTTTCCCTCGTTAATTTTTGGATGAGGCTATGTCCATCTTTTTAGATGCCCCTTTTTTTTTCAGGAATATGAAAGCCTCCACGAAAAAAAGCTTGCAGCCATCTCCTGCCCTGGGTGCTTTGGAGTAGTCACTACATAGAACTTACTCATCTTTTCCTTTCAGAACTGAGTTTTTTCTTGCTCTTAGGCATTCAAGGTCCTTTTGAGAGGGAACATTGAGCAACACTCCTGGGCTGCCCTCAGTTGTAAGGGTTTCAGCATTGACAGTGTTTACTGCTCTGGGTGAGGAGAGGACTTGTTCTTTATTGACTCAGTGTGTAATTTTCTGTTCTGATTTGCCCTCATGATGCAGCATGTGCTAAAGATTAACACTATAAACCAAGAATTGCTCTGCAAACAAACCTCGGGTAGGCCATGGATTTCATAAACTTTTAAATGTTAGATAAATTTAATCATGGCTTTAAAGTGAGGACAATTTGATCTGACTGGGTTTTGCATAGAATTATCCTTTTTCAGTGTAATTTTTTGTCTTCCAGGATAGCTGACAGCTTCTCTGTGCCATGAGGGTTCTTTCCTATGGCTGACCCTAGGATGAGACACCACTGTGAGTGTCTGTGCTGGAACAAACACAGTGTCTGTGTTAACGATTTTTCCCGTGTATTAATGCATTCTGCAGCTCTGGATGCCCCATTATGTGTGGATATTCAACCTGCATTTAATACCAGGCTCATGTGACAAGCATGGCTGGTCTCTCCTTCACAGTTAACCCTTGATCAGCCTTGCCAGTGCTTGGGTTAGTTCAGCTCAGGTGGCTGTTGATGGTGTCACCATGGGTTTAAATGGTGATTCAAAAGGCACAGGAAAGGTGATGGGGATCAGAAAACAGTCCTTTAAGGTATCTATGCCCTGGCAGGAGAGCAGCCAAAAAAGACTTATCTAGGTCAGGTAGGAGGAATCTTGTACTGTTGTAACTAGAAAAAAGTCTAAAAAACTCTCCATGTTTGACAGATATTTTGAGGAAAGACTTTCTGCAGAATGTTTGCTTGTGTATTTTTAAATATAAGAAAACAGCCCTGGATAGAGAAGCTTTAGATGCAGATTTTTTAACCTTGTATTTTGTATGGCATTTTATTGTACACTAAAGTATGTTATGATTGGATACCTGGATTCTGCAAATAATCGAGAAATGTGAAGTCTTACCTCAATTGCTTTGACACACTTAGCAGCACTAGTGCACAATGCCTGAATTCGTAGAATTTTTTTTCACAACTGCGTTTAGACTTCTTTCACAAGACAGGAAAACAGGAATATTTGAGATCAGGATGCATAAGAAAAAAAAACAAAAACAAAGAGCCTAATCTAAAACAAAGACATATCTCTAAATTTACCAGAATTTCCACAAAAAAATTCCAAAACAAATGAAGGATTCCTATATGAAAACGTTGAAAATGTTTCCATACAGAATGGGTTATTTTTGCAGATGCTGGTACCACAAGCCCAGATCCAGATCCGGGTGATGCTGCGCAGGGAGCACCTGGATCAGACAGACCTGGATCAGACCTGGATCGTGGCTGTTCCCAGGCAGGTCAGCACAAAGCTGTGCATTCCCAGAAAGCATCGCCAGGGGGCGATAGGATGTCGCGATAGCTCGCCCATGTCGCAGCCCGGCGCGGCTCTCCCTGCCCGGATCCCGGGAATGCCAGCGCAGCTCCTGGAAGCGCCGGGATTAACAGCGCCGTAAATCATCCTGCTCGCAGGTTAGGTTATCTAAATTTACTGCGGTCAAGTCCTGGCTACGATAAAACAAGTTTATCTGTGCTCAGGTGTGTCCACAGAGGAGTTCACTGCACTTGCACCAGTTCACTTTCCAGCTTTAGTTTCTAATTAATTTTCCACAAGTGGTTGTGTTGTGCAAGTACTGAAGGGCATAGAACACTGAAATTAAAACGTTTTTCCTTAACAAAAAGGAAGTTACGTTTTCTGAAAAAAATCTGTGGTTCTAAAATGTCTTTTCAATGAGATCTCTGTTTGAATTGTGGAGTGCAAGGAGGTGGTTTAACCATACCAGCTAATACCTTGATGCTGAAATGTGACTGAAACAGAAGCATTGGCATGTTACTGCCTTTTATTTCTATAAATCATTGAAATGCATTGAAATGAATAAACTTATTTCATTGAAATGCACAAGAATTTACGCTTTGAAGGGTTTGGGAAGGGTGTAGAGATTAATTTCTTTGGTGCCCATGTTGATGTTCATACAAGACCTCATTTTAACATGATTGATTTCTAATATAAACACACATTTAGTGGTGCGAGTAGAAGGACAAGCAGATAATCTGAAAGAGGGAACCATGTTGGCTCTTTGGGAGCTGCAGCAGCCATGAGGCTGTCAAAGTGGGATTGACTGAAGTATCTATACTTGTATTAATTTCCTGTTCCTGAGAGGGACACGTCAGATTCTTCCATGATAAAGAATTTGTCACTGATTGTGCCTTGAGGTACCCCTGTGTTGCAGATGTGACCCTGCCTGTGTCCCCCAGTGCAGCAGATCCCCTGGGAACCATAGGCAGCCAAAGGGAAGCTATGGGTTCCTTGCCTGCCTATGGCCTGTCACAACTAATTCCCAGTTAGGTGTCAGGGGACACCTAATCCCCTCTGCCATATTTATTATATGTTAGGAGATGGTGGAAGGCCTTTTTGGAAGTAGGAGTTATAACTACTTTTATTATAATTCCCGTGGTCAGGGAGCAGCTATGAGCCCTTACAAGGTTTCAGAGGCTTCTACAAACCCAGTTATAAAGTAGCTTAAAAAATCCACAGTGATTTTGTTCTGGAAGACTTGAAAAGTCTAAGAGCATTCTAGCATTGCAGCACTTATGGCACAGATCCAAATGATACTGCTTTTTCCATTAATTTAATGTTCAACCTGCATTTCTAGAAATAAAGCTCAGGTCCCTGGTTTTGCAATGCTGTATTTTACATTTCTTATGCTTTTGTAATGTCCTTGAGATGACATTGCTTTGCCTGCTATACCTTGTTCCTTCTCGTGCTGTGGTTTATTTTGTGGATATGCTGGGCATATGTGGATATGGAGTGGAGTAAGACATGAAGACTCCTAAAAGTAATCTACTGGACAACTGAGAACAGAGACCTTTCCACTGTGTGAAAATGTATTACTGATGGATACTGAGCTGTTTCTGAATTCAGGGTGTGAACTGTTTGAAACAAGGCAGTTTGCTTGGTATATTGACTTGTATATGGACTCTTTTCATTTAAAAGCAATTTTCCCCTCTTCTTTGTGACCACAGGAATAGTTTGCATGAACTGTGTGCTGGTGTGCACTCACCTCTGCCAGGTCACTGCATTTCAGAAACACTGGATGTGTAGGTTACTTTGGAGTATAAGTGGGAATGCTGAGAAATCTGAGTTTAAATGAAATTAATTTGAATCTTTCTTAACCCAAGATTTCAGATATTATCTTTTGTTTTATAAATGGGTAGTCAGTATGAAGAAATATTACTGTTGGCTGTAGTAGATGGGTACACAGGAGCTGACCTAAAAAACCTATGGAAAACACTGTTTCTGCAGGGGCTCAGCCACAACCTTGCAGATTTTGGAGCTTCACGTAAGAAACTGAGAGGAGCAAATATTTGTATAACACAAGAGTTGTCAACAGTCTTTGGTTTGACAACAACCTGTGGCTGACCAGGCTTCCAGCTGGTAGGACATGCACTCAAGGCCATGCAGTACTGTACTGCAGTAAAAAGAAATGGAAAAACATGATGCATCCTGCCTAGTCAGAGCTTACTGACCCAATGCTTTTGGAGATAATGATCATTAAACTGTCTACAGCATCAGCCTCCAATTTATTTGCAGAGTTTTCCAGCCCTAAAAATGATCTCTTAGCATAGCTTGGTCAGCATGCCACCTTTTTCCAGCCTCTTTATATGGAAGCCTCACCAGTTTTCCTTCTCTTTTCTCCACTTCTGGGATTGCTACCTTCTTTCAGCCCTGCCAAAAGGAAGACTCTCAGCTCAGGCTCACCCTACTCAAATGCACTGCACCAGAACTTCAGTAAGAGTCATTTGCAGAGGAAATTTCACAGCCTTCATCAGTCTCTGGCTGCAGAAGTAATGCTTTTTCCCTTTGTAAAGCCTGGGATATTTTCAAAGCCTGTATTCACTCAGCACCCACTTGAGTGTATTTTTATTGTAACTATGCATGCAGAGCACCTCGGGGAATAAGTATTTAGATGTCACTCATCAAAGTCCATGATGCAGTTAGCTGAATTTTTACTTCTTGGAATAAATTTACAAGTTTTTCTTGGTTTTAAGGGTTTTTTGGCAAAAATCCAATTTCTTGAGCAGGTCAAAAATGTATTATGTTTATTTTTCTCACTATATTCTGGGTCTACAGTTAATTGTAAATGTGGTTTTGCTCATGTGAGTGTTTCTTAAATGTTTTGTTCCATTGACTCTTCTGTAAATAGGGGAGGGGGTTATTAGCAATATTTGTACCAGTACTTGCAGGACTACACATACAATTTAAAAATATATCTATATGTTAGTAAGTTAGTTAGGAAGCTGTAGGAAATGTTGCTCAAATAGCATTTTGCATGTTTATAACTCAGATTCTTATGGTGAAAAAAGTTATTTCCTATAGGTTTCTTGAGGAGGGAGGAGCTCACATTATTACCTCCTAAAAAAATTAGGAATATTTTTCTTTCTTTTTTTTTTTTTGTCTAAGTCACCTTTTGCACAGCAGTTGTCACTTAGAAAAATAAGCCTTTCCCACTATGTTCCACTTAACTGTTGTCTGTTTAATGTGTGTCTCTCATAGGTTATTTAGCATTTACATACTCTGAGCTCTCAGCCATTCAAATTAAAGTAGCAGTTTGTTTGTTGTGGTACAAGTGATTTTCTGTGCAGTGAAAGCATGTATTTTTAAAGTAACAGCTGTAGAGCTGCGTTTCTGAGCTGGGAAATTGGTATGCTTTGTCATTCTGTACTCAATATTTTAGCAGTACTTCCAGTGGAATTTTTTTTTGTACCTTTCAAAGCAACATTATGGACATGACATTGGTGAATCACTAATTCTTGGGGAATGACGAGTCTTGGTAGTTGTGCCGCAGCACAAAAGATTAAGATGAATGTGTGACAAAGCAAAAAGTTCTTTAGTACTGCCAGGAATTCAAATCAATGGGTCAAAACTGGTGTTTCTGCAGGTATCACAGGACAAGAGCTACCTGGGAGGCCCTGGCATACCAGGACCTTCTTTATTGCATGGATATTAAAGCTGAGGCAAATTTTAAATGATGTATGTGCCTTAATCACAAAAAAAAAAATATGCAAATACCACTGTGAAGGGAACTGCAACTCTGCTGTAACTCCAGTGTAGACATTCATGCAGTGAAGAGCTGCCACCCTGAGACAGGGGTGGTGACATTGCAGGTCTGCTCTTTCCTCCAGATGTGCAGGGTGCCATGAAAGGCACTAAGGATTCTTCCAAGTCATAAAAGGGCTAGAGGATTTTTGTTGTTTCTTAATTTTAAGGAATCAACTCTTGTCTGTATAGATACAAATGAAGTTATTGAAACTTGGCTAAAAGGGCTGTGCCAAACACTGTCGCTGTTTTCCTATTTGGAAAGTGTACTGAGAGGTTTTATGAGCTCTCTGCACCAATCCTGCAGCAAAGAGGAAGCAGCACATAATGATTCCCCATCTCAGTTCACCAATTTAAGCTCTAAAGAAAGGTTTGATTATTAAGCTTGAATTTTTTTTTCTCACAAGATTAATCCTTACTTTAGGGAGTTAATTCCATTTATATCAGTAAGATTACTCACGTGAGCAACCAGCTACAGAATTTGCCTGCAGTACTGTGATTGCCTGGGGGAAGTACAAGCAAGTCTGCAATTAAAGTTACAAAAGCAAAAGGCCTGACCTTTTCTTTTCTTTCCTTTTCATTTCTTTAAGTATACATCTCTACTGTTTCATTGACTAGTGACAATGGCTTTTGCATTCTGAGGCGTTGCAAACAGCAGCACAAAATGGCTTTTCTTTAATAAGAAAGCAAATACTAAATGCTAAAGCTTCACTGTGAAAGGTAGAAAGAGGAGGATCTCTGAGTTTTAACTTCAAGATGCCTTAGGCTTTCTTTATGTGCATCACATTAGTGGAAAATTCCTTCATTCATTTAAGAAGATAAACAGTTGTAACTTTCTCATTTGGTTGATGTGACATCAATGACTGACTGGGACTGCCAGCATTCCAAAAAGGATATCGTCCTCATCTGCAGCCAGTCAGGGCTGTGGGGTGGAGCCTGCAGCACAGGCTGAAACATTTACAGGTGCATAAGTACCTAGGGAAGGGCACAGGTGATGCACCTGTCCCGGGAAAGGAGCACTAGCACAGGTGTGTCACAAGCTGTCAGCTGCCTGGGTTAGAGCATGAGCTTCTTTGACCCACCATCGCACTCCCCTCCACGCTGCAGCCCACAGTTCCCAAATATCGGCCAAGAACCTCCGGAGATGAATATCTACTACGAGAACTTTTTCCATCCACAGAACATCCCGAGCCCACAGCGACCAAGCACCTTTGAGACAACGGATTACAACAGCACTCCCAATCCTTACCTGTGGCTGAACGGACCCTCCATCACCCCACCACCATACCTGCCAGGATCCAACGGCAGCCCCTTCATTCCTCAGTCATACGGGATGCAGAGGCAGCTCCTGCCTAACATGCACAGCTTGGGAGGAACTGACCTTGGCTGGCTTCCCCTGCCATCCCAAGAGGAGCTCATGAAGCTGGTGAGACCCCCTTACTCCTACTCTGCCCTCATTGCCATGGCCATCCACGGGGCACCTGACAAGAGGCTGACACTGAGCCAGATCTACCAGTACGTGGCTGACAACTTCCCGTTCTACAACAAAAGCAAAGCTGGCTGGCAGAATTCCATACGGCACAACTTGTCTCTCAACGACTGCTTCAAGAAGGTGCCTCGAGATGAAGATGATCCAGGTATAGCCCTCTCTCCCTTTTCTCCCACCTCTAATTAAAATTGATTCATTTTAAAATACCTAGTGCACTGTAAAGAGACATAATAGCCCGGATACAGGACATAGACTCGGTGGCACTTTGTTCTTAAAAGGCTGAACTAGAAAGCAACCGAGGTGTGAATCAGTGTTGCTGTGAGATCTCTGGAGGAAAGGGGATTCTGTCCTGCTCTGGGTCCTCCTGAGAAAGGATCAATGAACTGAGCACGAGGCTCAGCACACAACATTTAACTGGGCAAGGCACACTCGAAGGGCATTTGGTGTAATGCATGACTCATGTCAAACTTACCTGGGAATTAAAGGGAAGGGGATTTGTCAAAGAAATCCAATAGCTTTAGGGAGTCAGCATTAATTCTCAAGAGGAGAGCAGGCTGCTTTTATTTTGTTTGTTTCAAGTAATGTTCTGTTTGGAATCACACCTCTGCCATTACCAACCCCTTGGCTGGTAGGCTGTCAGATATTTCTTTATTCATTTTTTTCTATCAGTAGGTGTTAAGAACCACTGAGAACATTTAAAACTCATTCAAATTTTTCTGCAACAGAGGGCAAAAAATCTGGTTCTATCTTGTTAGAAACCTATACTACCCCACTGAATCTGCAGGGGCAGCCCAGTATGGGATTTGATTACTCTCTGCCATAAATTCAGAAGACCAGCTATATGTTGAAAATCTCCTTCCTTCACCAAGAAAACAAAACAAAAAAGCCCTCCCAGTGATTCCACTTGTAATTTTGCTTGCGTGAAGAGTCAGGACTAATGGGTAGAGCCCAAAACTTTAATCTTTTTTTCTGAATTCTACAGATTTCTACTTTTGAGTGACTAAAAATACGTGTGTTTTGCTCATGCAATTGTTCTGTTCCTGTGAAATGAAAGCTCTAAATGACTGCTCCTTTTGGTTTGTGTGCATATTTTTAAACTAAAAGTGTGGGTTTGTTTCCTTTGACAGGAAAAGGGAATTACTGGACTCTGGACCCGAACTGTGAAAAGATGTTTGACAATGGAAACTTTCGCAGGAAGAGGAAGAGGAAGTCTGAAATGGAGGCCAGTGCTGCCACGCTTGCATCTGAGAAATCAGAGGACAGTACCCTGACTGGCAGCCCCAAAGCTGTAGAGCATCAGGATATCTTGGAAAACTCCTCACCTGGGACTGACAACTCACCTGAGACAGAATCTCCACCTCCCTCTTCCAGCAGCCCATGCCTCAGTAACTTCCTCTCCAGCATGACTGCCTATGTCCACAGCTCCACCTCGGGGAGTCGCTCCGGGCCCGTGGGACTTAGCTCTGAACCCATTGACAAAATGGGACAGAACGTGGTAGGCTTCAATTCCTACTCCCCACTCTCCAGTATCCCCAGCCATGGTGTGGGAGAGTGGTCCAATTCCATGCCTTCTGGTCATCTTGGCCACAGCAACTCGGTGCTCAACCAGTTTAACACTCATTTTTACAGCAGTCTCAGCACAAACAACACACTGTACTCCAGGGAAGGGACAGAGGTTTAAATGAAGGATTCTAGGACACTCAAGTATAGTTATTTATGAGAGGCAATGATCTGTGGGCAGGTGATTAGCATTAGCCTCTTGTCTCTAGGACCACACTGCATCCTCCTGCTGACAGCCACAAACTTGTTACCCATTATACTGAAATCACAGACACTCCACATTCGGCAGCTCCACATGAAAAATCAGGGATCAAAAGAGCAAGGATGGGGAAAAGTTCTCCTCAGACACTGCTTGCATTGCTGCCAGCCAGGGTCCTCTACTGAAGTGCTTGAGAAGTTAGTTTGCCTTAGGCAGGAAACTCTATCTGGCATGGCACTAACAGTGCTGTGCTTTTTAAAGTGATACAAGAAATGTGGTTGTATCTCTAAATATCCTGTCTTCAGGTGTAGGCTGTCTGTACTAAATGCTCAACAAGTTCTTTGGCCAAAGCTTTCTGAACACGGCAGGATCCGTAATAAAAACTGTAAAGTGAGTAACAACCAACCCTTGAATGGTGAGTGCTGTCTCACCATGGCTTCCTCTCACACCAGTGCAGACCTTGTCTAAAGTCTGACCCCTTTCCCATCCCAAGGGGAATGTGGCTGTGCAGCAAACTGACATCATAGTAGACATAACAGGAGTTTTGAAGCTGAAGGGAAGCGTAACAAAATACACTGGAATTGTCTTTGATCTTTGTGTTTTCAATTCTAATTACAGGGTCAATTTTATTCCTTACACATGTCAATCTAGTCACATAAGGGAAACAGGATCTGTCCTGAATACATAAGTATCTATATGTATATATCTATATATATCTATATAGATATATATATATTTATCTTAAAGACACATTTTTTCTAAGAAGAAAACATATTTGTTATACCTTAACATTCTACATAAATCATTTCTACTGAGTAAAGGATTTGAATACTGGGGTGGGAGGTGAGGGAAGAAGAAAAGGGAGTTAAGAAGTTTAACTGTCTCTGAATTTCAGTTTCAAAGGCTGGATCTTTCAGAGTACCAATTGCAGATATTGTAAAAATTTTCTGTACCATATTTTCTTTTCATTTTGTAAAAGTTCATGCTCTTCATCCTTATGTAAGTACTAGAAATAATGCTTATTTTTCCTACACTCTAGTCTAGCAACAAACATTTCAAAATATACATGGAGTTTTTTTAAACCAAGACTTGACTCAAGTTCCATATTTAGGTAGAGTAATATCTCAAATACCTGCAGCATACATAGGCAAAATGTTTAACTGTTCACATCTGTGCGCTGACCAGACTTTTGGAATAATAGGAAACATTAATTCATTGTAATAGATACCATTTTATCTTGACTTTTTTAAAACTCTACATGTTTTGTTACAGGCCACCTGAGAAGCATTTTTAATAAAGCATTTGTATAGAAGAGTGTGTACCTGTGTGTGTGTACTGTACTACTCCTGTATTTAAAAGTCTCTGTCCTAGTTTGACTTGAGCAATTTGTGTGAGGAAGAGGAGGGTAACAGTCCCAGAAGGTCAGATCCTGAGGTGACATGTCCAGGCAATCAGCATTTGCATGCCTGGCAAATACAATTGGCTGCTATTATGCAAAATTGGATCACTAAATAAAAATCACCCTTGGAGTTTCCCTGCTGGAGCAAAGTGGTGCCAATCATTTAAAATTTCAGAAAGCAGACTGTTTTCACATGTCAATTAGCCAATATGACTGCAATTTTCCTGCCTACCTCCTTATTATTTAATCTCTTTTATGTTTCAAGTTTTTCACTATCAAGGTTGCTCTGACTTTTCCTAGTTTTAGATCCACTATAATAAATTGCCACTTGAGAGTTGAAGCCTACCTACACTACTAACATTTCTGTTCAATAAAAAAAGAAAATGCCCTTCTGGTGGTGTCCTTGTGCCATCACTGTAAGTTTCTCTGGTCAGACACATGCTGGGGCTGAGCTGTAACTCAGAATTTTGCAACCCTTGCAGAATCTCAGCCTGGTGGGTGGGCTGTAATATACCCTGCAACTCAGCAGTGGCAGCATTTGTCATAGACGTTTGCTCATGTTAAATCTGAGAAATGTGTTCAGTCACTGTGCTTATGCCTTGCGTTCAGCAGACATACAATAAATTGCCCAGAAATATAGTTCCTGTGGAATATATAGTCCACAAACTCAGAGGAAGTGTTTTCTTAAGTGGTGAAACAGAAAATGCTCCACTATGGACTTGGAGAGTAAAAATGCAGGGGAAAAAAGGTGGAAAATGAAGTAAGAATGACAGTGCTAAATGCCAGTAGAGAGTAAAAATCAACTCCTTTGTCACTCAGGATTTTGTTTGACTCTCCTAGTTCCCAACCCCAAATAATAACAGGAACTCCATACAGGTGTGCAGAAGTTTGTGCCTCATTGCTTCCCAGATGCTGTCAACCCAATACCACTTTTGGCTTCTGCATTAGGAGGAAGTGCTGCTGAAATGCCAGTTCTCCACAGACAAAGGTATGTTCTCCAGTGGCTTCCCTGAACACCAAGGAATTGTTTCCCCTAAAACCATTCAGCTGGCTTGGCATGTCAGCTCAGCTGGTAAAGTTGATCTTCAGGGAGGAGTGGAAAGATGATTGCATGCACTATAATCCTATTTCTCCTCGAAACAGAACTACTTTGTAATGAAACAAATCTTCATCTGTATTTTTGTGTTTTTCAGAGAGAGCAGCTTTTGGTAACTAGCCATGTCAATACATTTCTGGAGCTCCTGCACATGAGTGAAGAACCTGAAGGGAAGCTTAGCAATTATTCTTGTATGAGCAGCAGCACTATTCTGTCGAAGGTAATGCTCCTATTCCTGTCATTTACCAGTATGATCAATATAAGGGTTTTGGATGGAAAAGCATCTGGGTTTGGGGGATTTTTTTTGCCTTTTATTTTGTTTGTTTGGTTTTAAGTATGCTATTAAAGAAGCCACTAATGTAGGACCTATAACTAAAATATATTTAAAAGATCCATGATATTTATAGACCTGTAGTCTGATTAGTTAATGTATTTACTGGTGCTGCTCAAAAAGAGAATCTGGGCTTCGAGAACTCTGAACAGCTTTCTCTGTTAAGATTTTTGATTGATCATTTCATTCTTAGAGTGTGTTTTGTGTTGAAATACAGCTGTCTTCACATACCACTGTGGACACCATGTTTCATGACTCTGCAAGTACTTGTTCCTGGTTTAAATGTTAACCCTTAATGGCTTCTCCTATCTTGCCACAAACACATCCAACCTTAAAGTGGCCAGGATAGGTTACTGCTTGCTTTCCTTCTATATCACAGCAAAACTGCAAACACTGGAAGCTTTCACTGGCAGGCAGTGTGTCTTGACTAATGATTAATGAGTAACAAGGTCCTACATCAGTCTGAAGTATATTGCTGCTGAATCCTGGGACAGCTTCACCATCACTCATCCCATTAGAAGCACCTTCTAAGCACCTTCTGGGTTCTTACTCCACAGTTTCCCTGTTCTCTGTCCTGGGTCTGCAGCCCTGGAGTCTGTGATTCTTCACCCCTGGCTCTAGTGCCAGTGAGAGGACCAATTTGGGGTTCACAGCAGAGGTTTGGGAACACAGGAATCCCTAGTACCTCAGGGTTGTTCCACCTAATTGTGGGATCAGCTGCAATCCTGGAGTCCTGCAGGTTCTGTTTAGCTGAGGTCCTTTGTGCCTCAGCAGTCCAGTTGGAGGCCCATCTATAATTCAAGACATTTAAGCCACAAAGTTTAAAGATTTGGGTTTAACTGCAAGATTCCAAATCCCTGAGCTTCCAGATGATGAACTGATGACCTTAAACATTACAGCTTATTCAAAGATAACGCAAAGAGGCATGGCACAGGTATCCCCTGTATAGGAAAATCACGTTTTAGGCCTCACAGTATTTCCTTCTCCCATTAACAGCAATGGGTACTTGGCCAGATTCACTGTGAATTACAATGCATTAAGCTTTCTCTCATAAGGGAATACACTATGAAATTCTTCACTGTTCAGTAGTGTCAATAGTTTCTTTGTTGCTTCATATGAAAGCATTCCCAGGGGAGGAGACAATTAACTTCTTCCCAGTAGGTTTGCCAATTCCTAACACTTCCACTTTGTAGTACTTTGCAGCAATCCTTACAACTTTTTCTAAAGGATTTTAGGAAGAGCTGCCCTGGACCTGTGTGATTTTTTGTGTAAGTACTCACACCTCTGCATCTTGATAGATGAACCAAAAGCCTGCTGTACATTTCTTGGAACCTCTAGCTTTCCCTGCTTAAAGTGCTCACAGCTGCAAGTCCTGGACGTATTGTATTAAATACATCTCAGCTGTTGTTTGTTATGGGCTAAAAACCTGCAGGGCTGTCACCAGCTGCACAGAAAGACACTTTAGTTTTTCTTATTTATGCTGCAAGTCTAGTTCTAAGGTGGTAAGGACTGTGATCTACCCAAACAGCCCTTCCTAAGTGTACTTGCCCAATATCCTGCTTGCTGATATTCTGTGCAAATTAATTTTCAGAATACCTCTCTAAAATGAATTTTTACATGTCTTGTGTTAGCTAAATTGCAACATAAATTGTGCTTTACCTCAGCATGGTTTTGATTTATTTTAAATCCTAAAAGCATTCCTCTGCCACTGTCTTTGCAGCAAAGTGGTTTTAGCTTTGTGCAGCATATGATATCCTTTACTCTTTATGAAGGAAGGTGGCAAGGTGAGCCAACTCGAAAAGTAGCCATTCTAATTTTTTTAAAAGTGTTTTCACTACATGACAAAAACAGCCAGCAGTATTCTTCATGTTGGGCATGCTTTGATTTTGTAACTGCCCTGAACCACTCCAACTCCCCCCTTCAATCCTTTGCAGCTGAAGATCTGTCCTGCTGCCTCCTCGTTACCAGTGATGAGTTACACTAATTAATTCCCCTTGCTTTGGTTCCTCTGGCAGACTCCAGAAGGTGAGTAAGGTAAGCTTACTTAAGGTGTTAGCATCAAACTCTGCATGAAGAGTTGTCAGAAGCTCTGATATAACTATGACACATCAGGAGAGTTTTACCCAGTGTTTGAAATCGTGTGTAGCTGACCTATGACAGCAGCACATCCAGCTGGATTAGTAACACACTTTATCCCTGCAAAGCCCCCAACTGCAGAAGCAATCTGCCCATATTGAAATGCTGATTTCATGGCAATGTGACACAGAGAAGTTAACTGTGCATTGCCCAGTACCTGAATGATGGATGCTTCCAGGCACCACGTGGAAAACTGACTTTTGTCATCAGGAAGCATTTTTATACATTCTGCATACAAGTTCATCTGGGACTCAGAAGTTCCCTGGAGTCAAGATGTCCCACAAAGCAGTGGAGGTTATTTGGACTGCAACACAATGACAGATAGAAAGCTGCTGGGTTTATCCTTTCTGTTGCGTTTGTGGAGCTGTAGATTTGTGTGGAGAAGTCTCAGTTCCACAGCACAGCGGGGTAATAATACAGCTCAGTGGCTATTTGATGCTGTTTGCACAGTGTGTTCTGACATGAGCAGCTTATTGTTTGCGAGTTCATGACAGGAGTTTTGTGTATGCAAACTTGCATGCAAATCAGGCATAATTTATTATGCTTCTCTCCAATGAGAGTGGAGAGGAAAAAAACACTGTTTAACTTCAGCAATACATTTTCCTATGAATAGGACAGCTATTAAATGATTTATGGAAGGAATGTTAAGAATGCAAGAAGTTCAAAGAAGGTGGAGGGATATCTCTTTCCCTTGCCAGCTGGGAACCTGGTTGTTTAATGCTGATAAACCCATCATCTAACTTGACTTAAACTGTTGTGCCCATATGATGTACCTGCAATTTACTGCATCCCAAGTGGGCAGATCACTAATTAGAGGTCTTACTGTTATAAAAAAACACCAAACCAGTTTAACACAATTCTTTCATGGAAGAAGAAAGGATGAGGGTTTGGATATTTATTCACTTTTGCTGTCTGCTTCTTTGTAGGGGTCAGTGTGGCTAAAGCTGCAATGAGGACATTCCAAGATCCTTCCCTACCCCAGGCCTGCAACAGCTGTGAGCAGCCCTGTTTACCTCAGGTGTGAGGAATTGCCCTGGACTTGCTCCTTAATTTTGCCAGACTGGAGATACTCATTTGGGATGCTCATACCTCTTTAACCTCTGAACTTGAATGATGATTGCCCTTCTGCAGTGAAATAGGTAACATTATCCCAGAGGTGAGAATTCTGGATTTTTTTTTCTTTGTATTACATATATTAATGGGAAATATCTTAATGAAAAAATTCTACCCAGATGACTTAATATTAATAAGCTGGCGTTATCACACATCTTTCTTTAATTTAAATAGATCAGACATACTTTAATGTCAGATAAGATGAGCATTATTTTTTATTTAATTTTATTTGATTTGTTCTTATCCAATCCATCAGGTTGACTATGCAAACATGCTAAAGGAGACATATGTCTCCTCATGTGGACTAAGTACCACTTAGAAAGATGGTGAACAAACATGCACCCTGCATACAAATGCAAGTGTTGAAAACTATTGGTTCCTGGGATGTTACATGATCCTTACTGATTTCTATAGAATGTTTAATCTCTTTCCCTCTCCATAACAGGACATCTTTAGAGCAAAATTGATCTGATGCTTT
Organism: Entomyzon cyanotis; assembly: GCA_024500445.1. Lineage (NCBI taxonomy): Eukaryota > Metazoa > Chordata > Aves > Passeriformes > Meliphagidae > Entomyzon > Entomyzon cyanotis. The sequence goes on from JAKEPQ010000668.1 coordinate 2,163,560, forward strand.
TCATGTCACCTATAGAAAACTTACTGGATTGTTCCAGGGTCAGTCTTGTGTGTTCTAAAATCACAGGTTCTCAGAACTGGCACACTCAGGTGATTGTTTTTCCCTTGGCACTGAAAACCATCCCCATTCACGCTGCCACAGCAGGCAACACACAGATACAGCTCAGAAAGAGCTGTGTTTTGTACTGGGACTATTTTATCATATATGCCATCAGACATGTGGCCTCATTAGTAATCAGACAATGTTCACTTCTTACTTTGTCTAAGCATTAAGTTCTATTGATGCCAGATTTGTTCTAGGGGAAAATTCAAAGCTGACAGAACCTGAATATTTTTCCAGGAGCACAAAGTCATCTACTATTCTGTTTGGAAGTTTTAAATATGAGCTAAATCTGGCTAGTTATGAAGCAAGATTGTTTTCACATTTGGATTTATCTCATCTTGTCTCCATTCACCTTAAGCAGACCTGTGCCAAACCATGTGACATACTCTGCAAGAGATGGGCATGCAGAGTAGTCATTGTTTTCCTGTTGTGTGTATGCTTCAATATTTTTAAACCACTTTGATATAAAATAGATGCAGTCAAAGAACATATAATTTCCTGCCCTCAAACAAGGATAAGACAATGTAAGTCACCTGCAGATTTGCTTGCAATATGTTATTTCTGGTTTTCATATAGTATGTTGTTTAAAGCAAATATTGTAAATTCAATTGATTTTTTATGTTAGCATTTAATCAAATGTTGTAAATTCATGCAATTTTTGCAGATAGTATTTATGCAAATAAATATGCAAACAGGTCAGGTCTTTTATCCCCTGGCAAGTAAGGTAGCCCTTAAAGGGTGAAAGTCCTCAGACCACTGCCAATCAGGACTTTTTTTTCCCCCTCTATCAAAGGGTATTTAACATTCCCAGTCCTGCACAGAAGGGGAAAAATAAGGTCATAGCTGTGGAAAAATCTGTTGATCATAACTGATAATATGAAAATGAAGCAGTCAAGCAGGCTGTGGATAGCATAGGTCAGGTCTACTTACACAAAAGCAAAGTTGGAAATGCAGTGATAGAAACATGAAAATTCTGGAACCCAAATGAAACAGAAGCCACCAACTGTGGTCAGATTAATCCTTTAATACTGCTGTTATTTCCTTGTTGCCATGTGGAACAGGTGATGGCTGGAGTGTCCTGTTATCCCAAATACAGGGGCAGTAACACCAACAAGCATGACAGAGAAAGGTCTGACCTAAACCCTGGAGCATGGGCAGAAAACAAAAAGGCTGCAACTTGAGAATTTTCCAAGTTTAGGAGTTTTTGACACCAGTGACAGCAGAAGTATTAACTACTCCCTGTAAATTTTGAACTTTAGTGTTACAGTAGTTTCTGCATGACTTTGAGAGTTCCTGGGGGGTGTTGGGGTATCATTTTTCTTATCTATCTGATCTGACAGTGAAGCTGTCTGCTTTATTACTACATTTTTACTATTTATTGAGATTATTCATCTGTTAACTAGTTTAAGGTTGCAGATTATATTTGTAAAGGAAATTTTCACCCAAAATTTATTAAAAAGTTTGATATTAGATTTCAGTGGACAGTTGTATGGATAAAAAACACAGATCTGTGTACTATGTGCAAATAATTCTGGGGATATGTACATGCTGGGTTTGAATCATATCAGGTAAAGCAAGTGCTAACGTATAGGTACTCCTGAAGTTCCATGAAAATTAAATTTGAAGCCCCACTCTATTGCCTCCAAGTTGTCCTTGTTGAACTCAATGTTTTCCCAGTAAGGAAAAAATAAAAACCCAAAACAAAAGCAAGGGTGGTCTGTATTTTATCCTGAATCCACTGATTGCTTCACATATTCCTATAATAAGCTGGAGGATTTAATGGCAGGAGCAGTACTTTTTGGAGCAAGCATGAAACTGAACAGACAGGGACTGGGAAATAACTCTGGAACTACTCAAATTAAAATTGCTGCCAAGGTTTGTCACAAAGCTTCATCCATGGTCTCTTATAATTCTAGACTAATTCTGTATTTGGGTAAATGCTTTATGGTTCACTTTCATCATATCTTCCAAGGAAAAATGTTTAAAAAAGAAAATTTCAAGCAGTTTCAAATCATCACAAGTTTTTGGGTTTTTTAAAGGTATGTGTTAGGGGAAGGGAGATAGGCTTTGTTACATAAATTTCAACATGGTCCTTCTTGCTCACTATTTTTTCCCACAGCTGATGAACAGAGACATACAATTTACTCTGATTCAGGTTCACACCTGAAATGAGAGCAGCAAACACTCAAGATTCACTCTGTCCCTGGGTCTTTGCAAGCTTTAACCATCTACTGTAGATGCACACTCAGGCTGGAAAGGAGACACAGGCACTTTGGACTTGACAGTTATTTTACGAGAATGGGATAATTACGTTGCTAGAACAGAGAAAATGAGCTGTGCACAAATTAACAATCAAAATTAAATGCACATGTAATTAAATACAAGCAAGGGAACAGCCAAGTTTTAAAGGTTGCTTATGAAACTGCATCAGAGTTCATGTAAAGGAACAGAATTTACTGCTTTTGCCAATTGCTGGTTATTAACTGTCAGTGTAGCTAAACTACATTACAAATTTAAAGTAAAGTGAATGTATCTGCTTGTACCCCACCCAGTGAAATACTGACACCCACTTGTGTTGGCTGTAGTTTCTGCAGAGTTCTAGAGCCTGGGGATCTGTAGGATTGCACTAATTTTATTTGTTGTGTGTAAAACCTAGGTGGACAATGTCTGCTCCTGCTGCAATCATTCCAATGGCTCTCTGCTATGTCTCCAGATGGAGCCCACTGTAGTAACTACAGCACCTAATTAAAATCACCCTCTGATCAATAACATGATTTTTTTGTTTCCACCATTGAAAAGAAAAGAATATCCTCATTCTTTAAATTACCCTTTAAAAGGAAAATGCACCTGAAAACCAGGTTTTCATCACAGAGTTCTTGGACTGCTTTATCCAAATTCACCAACACTTACAGCATAGGAGCGATTTGTCTGATAGTGCAGAGGGACCTACTGAAAAATCTGCCAGATGTTCCAGGTTTTTACATGCTTTTTCCAGTTATTTAATTTTGAAACACTAAAAAAGCCACTGTACACTTCTGAAATCTAACATCAGTCTGTGTTCTTCCCTGCCAGGAGAGAGCAGGCAGAAGGTACCATGAGACCATCACAGCAATTCCCTGTGCTCTCACAATGCCCTGACCACAACTGCAGAAGGAGAGGATTTATGCATCCTACATGTCTTACCCAAGTTTAAAAGCTTACGGCTTCAGTCTGAAACTATGAGCAAACAAATACCAGTAACTCAGGCGAAGACTGCAGGCATTTTCCACATACTGTGAAAAAACAAAGGCCATTTAATAAGGCCTAACAGTCAGGTCTTTTGCTCAGGCACACAGCTTTTCCTTAGTATCTTACAAAATTATTTGTTTGTTTTTTTATAGGGGAGCTTGCCTGGCTGGAACTGAAGGGGACTGAAGCAAGAGATGGTCTGAACTTGGCAGCACAACTCAATTAAGGTAAAGAAATCCACAAAGAAAGTCCATTTGCCTGGTAAAGCTGCAGTGCGAACAATTAATCTCTCTCAGCAATTACAGTTACATGGATTGGCATTCCAAACTTGGTGCTCTGTCTGGTTTATATTTACATTTGAACACTGTTCATGTGTGACAGAGAATAATTCTGTACATGTTAAATGCAGACTGATGTTTTCCTTTGTGTCCAGTATATGTTTTGCTTCCAGAGGAAGGAAAATGCATTTTAAAACTGTCTTCATTAGGCTTCCCTGCAAAGTGTCAGCTTCCTGTAAATTATATATGTATTTGCATTTTGTTCCTTTGGAAACTGAGGTTTGGAATGGATGGACATATCTGAGGTGAAGCAGTCAGTTGGTGTTACAAACGAGAGTGTTTGAGGTCACTTTAAAAAAATCCCTGGCAAGGGTGTGAGCAAAAGTCAGATTTCTCCCTTTTAAGAGACTTTAAAATTCCTTTCCCTTTATTCTGCACAGCAGTGTTACCATGACAGCTGACAGTCACAGAGAGGACAAGGACACAGCATACCTGGGTTATTGTGTTGGTTAAAAATTGTAACTCAGTGCAGTTCCTATCCTGCAATCAAAGGTACTGATGGAAACACCATCACCCTGCTTTGCCCTGCACTCCATAGCTGTCCATGTGATTATATCTTGCAGCTTGTAATTATCTCCTTGGTGCAGCCCCCCAAGGAAACAATAAGCCCTCATCACCTTTCTGCAGAAAGGAGTCAACACATATTCCCACTGAACAGACCTACTTCAGCTGAGCTGTGATGGCTCTTTAAATAATTGCAATAGCAGAATTTAATTACAAAAATATGTATATATATATTTTTTATCCTCATTATACAGATTTTTAGACTCAGCAGGAGCTGTCTTCTCTTTAATTCGTCATTATTTAGGCAGAAAACACTCTCAGAATGGACCTAAATTTTAAGGCTCTGATCATTTTGCAGTTTCTTCTGATTAGTGCTAGTAAAGAGGTGCACCCTTTACCTGCCATGATATAAAAGGTGAGCTTTACAAGAAATATAGTTCTTAATTCAGCATGTGTCACATGGCAGTTTTAAGGTAAACCCAAAAGACCTGTGTGGAATAGTTAAACCCTGTTAGGATATTACTCACATATTGATGATGCACATTGAAAAAGAGGTTTTCCAGTGCTGAGTTGGTGATACAAATATAAATGCAGTAAAATGCAGCAGCAGCTGTTCTCTGTGGTGGTAAATTCTGACTCTAGAAGGAAAAGCAATGGGAAGAAATATGTGTTAATAGTAATTTACAGAGAGATATTTTCTGGAAAAAGACATGACCCAGTAATGTGCAGAATAGAGAAAACCAGAAATAGTTGTTTTCATAAAACCATCAGAAAAATGTCATGTTCATTATACAGTAGGGATATATATTCTAAGGAACTAAGTAAAAAATCATGGAAATAAATGTATTACTTTAATCATTTTCATTTGCATCTTGCTGAAAAATAGCCTGTTTTTTTTTTTAATTGCTTATATTATGTTAAACAGTACCCACAGGTAATGCCAGTGCTATTGAAAAGCAACCCATAAAGTTTTACTCTAATGTCACGCACGGGTAAATGATTGGTAAATCAGTTAAAAAATTGGTAAAAGTGAGATCAGAATCCAACCCAAACCACAATTCTTGGGGGTAAAAAATCATAGATCTATGTTTATAATATTTTGCAATAAAATTTACAGCCCTGTTATCTGCCAGCTATGCAAAAACAAACACTTGTGCAGGAGGAGTGTGCCATGTGTTTATATATAAACAAATGGCCCAATCCTGCCTTAGGGCACTGCAATGCTGCAGCACACCGAGCACGGGGAGATAGTGTGGGTTTAGGGAAACCAGCCAGGCCAGGAGAGGTAATTTGTCTCAACCACCTAAAGGGAATGCAAGGTGAAGTTCCAGGCACAGCTCAAGTTCACATCTGTGAGCAGACTGTTGGCTGGGCACAGAGCAGAGCCCAAGAACCAGAAAAGCAGAACTGTGAGCTTGCCCAAGCCATGTCCATGGGAGCTTTGCTTCAGGAGAGCTCCATGATGCTTGCATGGCCAGCAGCCAGTGCAGCAGTGCAGGAGGTTCTCTCTGTGCACCTTCCTCTGCTGTCACTGCTGTGTCAGGAACTTCTTTGCATCACATTCCAGCAGTGAGGGGAGCTCACTCTTCAGACAAGCTACTCTGATTCAGGCAATACTCTCTCTGGGATCTCCCAAAAAACAGAAAGAGGTGTAGGTCGTATGAGGTTCTGTGTTACTGATACTCCTTTGGAAAGTTGTTTCATGTCATTCATTAATTGTAGAACATAATTTACACTACACATACTATCCTCAAACTGCATTTTTAAGTGTAATAGATAAAATTCTTCCAGTTTCCATTTCTGGCCATATCTAGTGAGTCTGATAATGAAATATAAATTAAATATTTACTTGCTGTCGAGTTTTTTTCTTTAGCTCATCTGGGACAGAGGAAACTGAGTCTAATGAATATTACTGTTCTGGAAAGCCAGTCAGTGAAAGCTTGACAGAGTCTCAGCGGTCTGAGTTTGCCTTCACTAGACAGCAGTCTCTGACATGAATTTTGAGATTTGGGGTTGGTGAGGTGTCAGTTTTGCTACACAAGCAGCTGTAAGGGGACAGGGCGACAGTAGAGAGCTAGGAAGTTACACCTTTTGTGCAGAGTGGATTTGCTTCCTGTGCTGATCAAAGAGGCTTATGGCCTTACCCTGCACACTGGAGGAGGCAGCCAGTAATCCTCATAAAGATTATATCAGAAGCTTTTCCCTGCAGAGTGTAGAAAACTTTGATTAAAAGCTCATCTTTATTGTGAAAATTAGCCCTTAGTAGAAGTTATCAGACAGGCCATGGCAATCTAGGCTTTAATCAAAACAGTAGTTCGTTGCATTAAGGCACGTCAAAGATTATTCTCACTGCTATAAAGAGTGACTCATTTGGGTCATTATGTATCTAAGGTACGTTGTGCCCATGCAACAGGGTAACACTAGTTTGCTGTGAAGCAAGAGACGGTTTCATACTGTGGCAAAACTTAATGGATGGTTTTTTTTGGTTGTGTTTAGGATGGGGGTTTGGGGCTTTTTAGTGGTGTAGTGGTGGTCTTTTCATCTCATAGTGTTGACATTCTTGATGTGGCAACATACTGGACATGCCAACTTTAGCTCTACAGACTTTTTTTCAGATAGTACCAGAAGGGACTTTTACCCAAAACCAGGACTAAAGAGGAGAAATGGGTCATGAATTGTACTTGCAAACAAGTTTGTGAAGCTCAGTGTCTAAGGCAGTGGCTCTACTTAAAATGGGGTGATTTTAAGGCACTTAGGCAGTTCCATATGGTGAAATTGAATGAAAAGACAACGTGTTTTTCTTTATTGTGATTTTGTTTGGAGGATTGATTTTTCTGCTCTTGTTCAGCATGCATGGTTTTCTAGTGGATAGACTTTTCCAAGGCAAGTCAAAAGCGGCCCAATGTATGTCCAGTTTTCCAAAGTATTGATGACTCCTCTTCAATTAGTTTCAGCCCAGTCTGTCTTTGGAACCCCTTTTCCTTCACCACCAGTTACAGAAGGGCACAGAACAAGAAACCTAAGGCTAAAACCAGTAAGAATTTTACTTAGAAATAGTCTAAGTAGAATAGAATTCTAAGCTAAAACATAGAAATGGCAGACATGTTGACAATTGCTGAACAGTTGGGGTTATTCTAATACAATGTTCAATTTAGGTAGGGCAGAAACAGATCTGTGTCTCTCTGCAAATGCTTGAGTTCTGTGGGGGAATGCTGAAGGAACATTCATTTAAAATATAAATAAATCATCATTTCAGGAAAAATACAGTCTGACTTCAGAATGTTTAGACCTAAACACCAGATGGTGAGGCTGCTGCAGGTCAGGCATTACAAGAGAAATGTCTGGGTGATGACTTTCTCCTGGTTCTTTTCACTGATATGCCTTAAGAGTCTTTCTGGTTTTATTTTAACTCTCATTTCTTTCAGTCTTCCAGCCTTCAAAACTTAGTTTTTAACCCACATTTTTAATTCTACCACTGATATTATCAGTCAATAAACAAAACATAATTGTCTCCCTAACAAAGCAGATTCCCCACTTGCCATTCTGGAGATTTAAAAGTAAATTGCTTCCCATTAAAATTAACCAGATACTTGGAAGACAATTCTGCATCAAAAAACTGGAACTGAAAGCAAGAATTAAGCTTACCATAGTCTCTTCTTTCTGTCTTTTCTAAATATCACTTTGGAAATATATCCAGCGAGCTGTAACAGACAGATGCCACCTCTAATCTTCTTTTAGCCAGATTACTATAATATAAGCTCTTCTTCTTTCTGCCATGCAGAGGAACAACTTATAGCAGCTCAAACACTGACTTTGACTCAGTAATGAGTTTGGATAATTTACAGAGAGCAGCAGAGTAAGGACAATAATGTATTAAAATAATATTTCAACAAAAGTTTCTTAGGCTGGCATCAAGTCTCCACTAGAGTAGATATGTTATGCTCTGTAGTTTTAAAACAAGGCAAAACGTAGAATTAAGTAAACTAGGGATGATAGGGGAGCTAGATAATTGTTGAAAAGCAAGTGGCAATGTGGTGCACTGGGATGGCAAGCAAAGGACGCAGTGTATCACTTCAAGTGCTGCCTCCTTAGGAACTGAAATAGGTAGTTAAACCTGTGAAACTCACCTAAGGATGTGTTCATTTGTACTGAGTGTGTTATGTAATGAAAAGCGATCCTTTTATTAACATTTCTTCATTATTATTTTAATCTCTCATTCATAGATACTGTACACTTTGTAATTGTCTGTTACTTATTGTAAACAGCAAAACCCTAGCTGGCTTTAAATTAAATTTGTTTTCTAATTACCATTTATTGCACAGGAACAAAATGGTACATTTTATGTTATTCTCAACAGTACCACTAAAGCACAGTTGGAGATAAGCAGTAAACACCAAAGCGTTCTCATAAATCACGTTTTGCATATAATTACTATATGTCTATAAAAGTGAAATTTCAGCTATTCCCCTGTTACCAACCAGCTCTGGTCTAGGAATTGATTCAGCCTCCACTGCAGAGTCTCCACGCACCATTTGTTCCAGCAGCTCAGATTTCATTCATTTCCATACTGTGAACAGTTCACACCATTTTACATATTAAGTCTGCTTATATTATCCTGCATTTGATACTATGTGATGAAGAAAGTCCAGTCTCTCCCTTCTGGCCTAGATAACACTTGCTGTCCTTCATAGTGTCCCCTCTGGAAAAGCTCACTTTTCCAGTAGGATTCCTCTATTCATTCTTAACCAGTTTGTTCTCCACTCGGTATATCTACTCCAGAAAGCTGGATTACAGCAGCTGAGTTAGTTAATTTTGTTTGCATGAAGCAAAAAATGCTGAGGTTGTGCTAAAGAATGCTGGTATAACAAATCTAGTGGATGTTTATTTATGAATTGGACAATTGTGTATTTATGAAATGAACGTGTGTTTACAAAATGGACAAATGTGGGAAAAAGCTTAATCTCCTTGAAGAAGGTTCTCATTTTCAAAGCCTACCGGTCTGGTCGGTGTTTTTGTGATCAATAACTTAGTAATTTTCTCTTTAGGTCAAATATGAGAAACTAAAAGGAGCAACCTAGGTTGTAATAAGATGAATCATTATTTTAAGAAAACCTGCCACCGTTCATTCTAGGTTATGACAGAAAATGGATGAAGAATTGCAAAGACTAGAAGGTACATACCTTTTTCCTCTTTTTTTTTTTTTTAAGAGAGAGGGAAATAAGAAATCTTTCAAAAGCCAGCCAGCTATCCTGAATTCCAAGAAAAACCCTTCAACCATGCTAGCAAATATGTGTCTTTCAAACGACAAGAAACTTACAGGTGAAAATCACAACTAACCTGAATTTGTCAGGAAAAAAGGTCATGCCAGAGCAGTCTAAGAGCGTTGTCCTTGCCAGGGAACCCTCACCATCACACCAGGACAGCAGTGACAGACCCATAACGGGGCCACAGCAGGGCTGGGGACTGCAGGGGATGGGAGGACATCGAACTCTGGAGTTTGCAGGTGGAAATGAGGGAGGACAGGGTAAGGAACCACCTGAACCACCTGAAACACTGCAGCCACTGCAGGCACTGCAGCGCGACGCTGGACTCTCGAAACAAATAACCTGTCTCCTTCCACATATATGTGTATCTATATGTGTGTGTACACATATATACATAGAATAACAAGAGCAGCAACTGTTTAGAAGAGACTTGCAGGAATGTTCTGGTATGTCCCTCACTGTAGCTCTAGAGCAAAGTCAGACAAGGAGCTGGTCGTGACCGTCAGCCCCTGAGCTGTGGCCCTTTCCTGGTGTGTGTCCACGGCCCAGAGCAGGAACTGGTGGCCCTTGCAGCCGCAGGAGCTGTGAGGCCACCGAGGAGCCGGGGTCGGGGCCGGCCGGAGCCGCCATGCGACGGCGCTGCCCTCACGGCGCTGCCCTGTGTCTCTCACGGCGCTGTCCTCAGCGCTGCCCTGCTCCCCTCACGCCGCTGCCCTCAGCCCCTCACGGCGCTCCCGCCTTCCCGCGCCGCTCCCGCCGCGCGCCCCGGCCCTCAGTGCCCTCAGTTCCCCCGGTGTCTCCCGCCCCGCGTCTGGCAGCAGGACCGGAGCAGCCCCTGCGTGTGCCGAGGTACAGAACCGGCCGTGTCCCTAACCAGGCACTTGCTCCTGAACCCTGCCCTTGTGCACAGACAGTGGAGCACTCATGGAACGCGGCGGTTCCTGGCTGCAGAGGGAAAGAACGGGTTGGAGACTGGGAAAGGAGAGGATATCTGTGCCGCTGGGCAGGTGATGCAGCACCTGCAGCAGAACTGGGCAGATTGTTCTGGCTATCCCTAAGCTGCTTCTGCCTTCCCCTGCTGCTCCTTCAGGGCCGGCATTTCCCCACAGGCGGGGCGAGCGCTGTCCTTGCTCCTCTCGCAAACCCCTGCGCTCCCGAGGGGTGAATTCCAACCCCAGCCAAGCCTTCTGCTCTTCCCCTGCGCCAGGCATTTCAGGCTATAGACTCGCACTGCTTTAACATTATCCCATTCCTACAAAATTAATGAAACATTTGAATTATTCACTGTTCGGTTTTATCGAACAAGAGTGAGCCAAAGCGGGGCTTTACTCTGAGGGAGTTTACGCGGAGTTGAGTTGTGCTTTTCAGGTGCAGAATTTAATGTTCTTTCTAAACAGAAGTGTAGCATATCTTGGCTTTTTAGAGCTTGACTGCATCTCTCTGCTTTTTAGAGCTCCTGGTTTGAATTTAGATCACAAATCTTGTGATGGTAAGAAACATCTTCTTAGGCTAGAGACTGTTCTCAAAGCTGAGAAACCAGAAATAATTGAAATTGAAATTCATTAGCCAAACCCTTGTTTTACATGAATCTTAATGCTCTCAGTCTGCACTAGCCAGATAGTTTGAAAATATGGTGACCCAAACCAAACAAGCAAAAACCTGAATCAAAATAAACAAAACCCAAACCAACCAACCAAAAACCAAAACAAAAAAAGCCCCTCACAAACAAACAACAAATATTCCTCATATTTTACAGCCCTGTCACCCAATCACTGTGGTAAGTGTAAGATCTGCAGAGAGTTCTGTATTTCATAAAATGAGAAAAAGAATCTTAAGCTATATTTCCCTCCCTTGTATCGTGTGCTGTTTCAACATTGATTGCTAGCAAGCAAAGTCATTATCTCAGCTATATGATTAGATCTTAATATACCCACTAAAAAGGCTTAACAATGCACAAGACATTTTTCATTTTGATGCAAGAAACCAAATGTACATCTTCTGAAATGCCAGACTCCCATAATGTAAAGCAATTCGTTACTTTGGAAGAATCATGTCAGTGTCTGTGCAAGGGCAGTGCTGCAAACCATTTTCTACTGAGATGATGAGCAGCAAGTCCCAGTGTGTTCCTCTGACTTAAACTGCCCTGAGATATGGTATCTAACATAAATTAAGTACTTCAGCCTCCTTTTTCACTGCCAGGGCCAGTCTCTAAGAGTCTGGAAGAATGATTCTCTGGATTTTTAAAAAAAAAAAAAAAGCACCAGCTAAATTCCATTAAGCTTTTGTAAAACTTTGCATTGCAAATGAGGACAAGATGTTGCAGACCTGGAAGTCTGCTGTATTTCATTTCAGAAACTGTTAAATGAGAGCATTTCAAACATTTTTGAAATGAGATGCAGTTTCTGAGCTCCAGGCTTCATTATTTCACATACACTTTCCCTTATGTAAAGTCCTAAAGCTAAACAAGCTTGTGGGAGCATTGAGAATTGAAACTTCTGTGGCAATCCACAGAACTGAAGAATTCAGATATGGCTGTATTTATCAATTTATTTTCCTCTACAGTCACCCTTTGTATTCATATAGGCATAAAATTCATGTATTGTGCCCATAAGCAGCAATATGTGCTTCAATACAAGACAGGGTACAAATATAGTATTTCATGTAATGATCAATAACTGTAATGTGATTTAATCTCAGTCTTGGTGGGGTATTCAGGGAAGCTCATTTGCTGGCTGTAGTCAGGGAAATGGGGTTTTGTGACATATTAAACAAGTTTTTCCTCCAACATTAACAGTGAGGCAAGGCTTAGATTTCTGAATTGAGGAGGCAGGTTTCCTGAAATATTTATGTGTTGATGTTGTGCCCATGTTTGTTGCTCAGGATGGATGCAGCAGCATTTTCACTGCTGGTAGCCAAAATGCTTTCTTGACTTCCTGCCTGTCCTGGGGTGCTAAACAGACTTCCAGGTCAGAGTCTTTATGTAGGACAACATCCAGAGAACGAATCTGAGCTGCAGTTTTCATCTCTCCGCTCAGAAAAATATAAAGTCATAGAAAATATGTACATTTTAAGTAGACTAAGTGTTTGGGAGCTACTCATGATGGTTTTTCTCCATTTTTTTCTGCCATTAATGCATCTTTCCTTGCCCCAAATGAATGTAAGTTCCAGCAATTCATTTCATCCACCAGTCCCTTTATAATTTCTTCCCTTCTTCCCTTCTCCTTTTCTCTCCCCTGTGACAAAGACAGGTATAGCCACACTCTAAAAGCAACCCAGCAAGCAGAGAACAAACTCTTGGAACCAAAACTTGGAAACTGGGGTTTGTAAGTAATGAAAGAATAATAATACAGTTTCATGATTGTGATGGAGTAATTATTGGGAAAGAGTGATAAAAGGAGGGGGAAAAAAGCCTGAGACATCACCTAGAAAACAAAAAGCTTTAATATTTTGGCTTTAAAAGGAGTATCTATGTGTAAGACTTGATATTTGCTACAGAATTCTTTCAGAACAAGTATTTAGTTTTAATTAGAAGGGTGGTATCTTGGTTAATGGCATTCTTTGAATTCTTCAGTGGCTGTGAAATGCTGAGGCCTTATTAAGGAAGAACATAAAGAAAAAGGAGCCACAGGAGATGAGCACGCTTTCCCAATTTCCCAAATTAAATGTTCCAAGTGTACATGTTCATGGTTTTCAACTTTAAAATACATTGTTAATTGAAAGAGCACAATGAGTGTTTATGGAGATGCAGTGGTGCATTCAGGGGTGTAGCTGATCCCCACGAGTTGTGGGTTTGCTGCGACCAGCAGTCCCCTGAGCCTGATTCCAGCTCCTCCTGCACACTCCTGCTGCTCTGGGCATGCTTCTTATGGCATTGTCTTGGCTACAACTACTTTATGCTTTTGTGAGTTTATAAAAAAAATAAGAAAATATTTCTAAGCTTACATAAAAGTGCTGTGCTTGGAGAGGCAGCAGTGATTCACCTCATATTTTCAACTAATTTAGCTGTATAACAATTCTTGTCTAACTACAGTCTTGGTTTGGAGAATGGATGATATTCACTGCGAAGCAGAGTCCTGCTTCAGAGGACTCCTACAGAGTGTAAATACCTTTTATTTGCTCTTTATACATAAAATACCTATGTATAATAAAGTACATGGAGTCAGACTGGTGGTCCACCCAGCTCAGTATCCTGCCTCCAACAGAAGTGGCCAGGGGAAGAGTCAGCAGTCTCCTTAGAGATCCCAAAGGAATCTACATTCAATATGCAAAACTAATCCCTCTCTAATAGCCCTCCATAAAACTGAACCAACTACATGCTTAGCTGACTCCAGTTACTGGTAATGCAAATATTGATAGATTTCAAAACTACAATCTTCTGGAATTAGCAGATTCATCTGATTAAATGAATAATAAATCATCTCGTGCTACTCCTAACAGTAACACATTTCGTATTTGCATATGGTGTGAATGAAAGTTGTCAAAGACATGCAAACTAGAGGTTGAGAAATAAAGTTTCTGCATAAATAGAGATCTTGAAATAGAAAAGGTGATAAAGACTTGGTCTTTGCTGGCACCCAAATTGCACTTACCCATTTCTCTGTTTAGCTCCCCCCACAAAAACCCCTTGGGGAAAACCTTTTCAGACAGTTAATGGAGAGCTTCCAATATCACATTCCCTCAGTCCTCAGAACAAAGTTGTATCACTCATGAGATCTACTCCTTATGCTATGTATACACTCAAAATACACACTGTAAACTGAATAAATAACTATAAAATGCTGTAAGAGGTCACAAATGCCACTGTGGTCTTAAAAGGGGTCATGTCTAATATTTTTTTATTTTCATAGATAAATAATAAATTGTATGGTTTATAATTTTGAGACAGTTGAAAAGAATTTAGTCACCGTGAATTCCAGTGAGAGGTAACAGCCTAAATGCCCAAAAATATCAATTCTACACAACTACATTTTTTTACCCTCCAGTGCTATTTGTAATTTGGAAATCTCTGTATTGTGTTCATATTGAAATCTAATTCTAGGAACATAATTTTAAAATTAATTTTGATACTGGGAAGATGCCTTGCCCTTTTCTCAGAGAGGAAGGCAGAATGATGGAAAGATTTGGAAATCCCTGTCAATTGATAGTAAGGCTGTAAAGACAAGACAGAACCCTCTAAAGTAGTGATGGACTCTCCAAAAACATTGAGTGTGTAGGCAGAGCGGTCCTGAGAAAGGAGCTGTGGTCTCGTGCTGCTGGGTGAAGGCATCTATACTTTCTCCTTATCCCAGTAGCAGGCTGTACTAGATCTTTATCAACGAGACTGAGCAGAGCTCTGCAAGAAAACAGGCTCTGTGGATTCTCCAGTTTTCACCTGTGTGTAAAATTGTAACAGGGTTCTGATAACTTGCCAAGCAGCAACTCATCTACAACCTGTGTCTAGAGGGAGCCATGTGTGTTTGCAGTCTCAGCTTGGAGTGGGGCTGGATGCTGATTATATTACTCCTGGCAAATTCCAGCAGGTATAGTGTGGCTCTGGAGTCCTGGAGCAGGAGCACAGAAATAGGCATGAGCAATTTAAGATGATGGTCTCTTTTCTTGTTTAATTTATGAAGTTGTTGCTAAGGTCCCTGTAGGAAAGAGAGAGGTGCAGGGGAAGAAATACATCTTTACTCAGAGTTCAGTAATTAAGACAAAATTTTCAAATCTGCTTGTCTAAACTTTAAGGGTGCAGTAGGAAGAATTTGTAGGTGATCAGGACACAATTGGGAACCCAGAAGGGTCCAGTGGCTTGGGCATTAACAAAGAAGTCAGAAAATTTTGATTTTGCTCCCTGACTTTGTAGATGATTTTCTTCCAGTGAGTCACTTCATGCATCTGTTTTCTCACATTAATGTGTTAGTGCTGGGCATTCTTTTCACTGCTTTCTTCTATCACAGCAGTTCACTGGTATTTTTAGTGGATTGTGGATTCTGCTACAATGCATACAAAATAAATTCATAGATGCAAAATCAGGGCCAGCCTGTGGGCACCAAAATGTAAAGTCAGATTGTTTGAACTTCTAGGTGCACATTCTTAGGAATGAGGTTTCAGGATGAATGAATCTATTCATCTTTCATAGCCTTTAAGATTCTACTCACCTTTGGAACTTTCCATCCTCTGAGACTTGCAGGCTGCTGTTGATTAAGATGAAATTTTTTTTGTGAATACAGCATATGTTTTTTTTAGTGCATGCTAAATATTGCTATGGTTAAGTTGAAATGAGGAACAGGCATGCTGCACCATATTGTTATTTGCTGTGAAGTGATTTAACAAATGTTTGAACAGCTGTGCTGAGTAGGTCCTGTTGATATAAGCAGTGGAATCACGAGAGCTGGTGTTTTGGTTGTTTACAGTGGAAAAGGATCAATCAAATAATTGTCTTCTGGGATAAAGGACTCTGTAGGAATGTAATAGAAAGTTAAGGTACTTTAGGGTAAAGTCTGTGAAATCCAGCTTTGCCTGCAGTGAATTTTATGAAATACGCACATTTCTGATCCTCCAGAAAAGGTGAGAAGAGTTTTGGCTACTCTAGCAATCAAGACAGGAAAATTGCCTCAGAGAACAGTCAGGAGAGTTGCTGATGTTTATATTACTTAACAAAACTCTTTCAGTTCTAGAAATGAGCAGTCTCTGAACCACAATTCTAGGTGGACCAACAAAGTGACTGCCACAAAGATTGATCGTTTGTAACAGAAAATCCCTTCTGTGGCTAGCACCCCTTGCCATGGAAAGGCTCTGCTCTGCACTACCCTTAGCTCATTGCCAGTTTTTCGGTAATGAGGTAGTGAAAGAAATATGGTCTCTATACAGTAATGAGTGGTATTAAATGAACAGCTGGCATTCCTGGCATACCACAAACTCACCAAACAGGAAAAGAAAATAAGGATAGAATATTTTAATGGGTTTTACTCCTAAAAATGGAAAGCAGATATCCAGGTCACAAAGACCCCACTTGAACTTTCTGCTTGTGGTCTGAGTTGTGATAAGAACTAATTTGTAAGGGCAGATTTGACAGTGGGCAGCCACTGTGACTGTAGGCAGCCAGTCCTGGTGGAGCTTGGGCTTTCAGCTTGCAGCAAAATGCACCAAATGAAGACCTGAATTTTAGCATGTTGGTGAAACTCTTTGAACACTGATTTTGGTGCCAGAATTGATCCTCTCTGAGTATCTGATTGCCAGGGCTCAGGTTCTCTGGAAAAGGTTTAGTGGTGGCAAACACAGTGAATTGTTCAGGGAGAACTTGTGGTCTGGGAACCTGAAAGTCCTGGAGGTGTGTAGGGACCGTGGCAATGCAGTGACTCCACCCTTGTCCCTCTAGTATGTTCCACCATCCTGCTTTCCTTTTTTCACTGCATTGCCCAGGCCTCTGAGCTCTTCCTTAGGCTTTTTATATAGAAGAAAACATGTAATGGAACATAAAAATTACTTTCTTATACTAAGGGGAATGGCATACTGAGATATGCTTATTGCCAGAGTGACCTTACAAGAGAGCAGTCCTTTCCAGGGGCATTCAGAGTGACTGAAGTGCCTTCATTGCAAGGAATGCTATGTAACAATAAAACATTCAGTAAAGTTTATATTGCTGCTACCGTAACAGAGACATTATATTTAAATAAAGTAGCACTCCTTTCATGAGCTCACACTGTAATATGAGCTATCAACCAAAAGGAAGAGTTAAACTGGAATTTATTTTTTCTGAGGGACAAAAGCTGTCAGATTGTGTCCTGAAAGCTGCAGGGGTGTTCCAGGTAGCTGAGTACTGGAGAGTAACCTCAGTCATTGGTTTTGGGTGCAGAGGCACTGTGCTGCAGCTCCATTAGTGATCTGCAATGTGTCTTCATAGTTATTCTGCTTTGGAGAGCAGCCCATCAGAACTTCACTCTTTGAATCAGTTGTGTTTATCATGGAAGCTGAGAGACATAATCCAGACATCTCCATGTCTACTGCCATCAAGACAAGGCCTTGGTGCATCTCAAGGTGGGCTTGAATACAGTCAGTGAGGAAGCTTGTGCTGCAAATCTCCCAGTAGTATCCCACTTAGCTAGTTAAAAATGTCTGTGAGCCCTTTTGGTCCTCTTTTTTGTAGTATAAGTGAATTCCAAACTGGAAACATTTGACTTCATGGCTTTGACCACTAGTTGAACACATTTTCAATCTGTGTTAAAGATTTCTGTACTTTTCTTTTAATTTTGCTAGTACAGTCTTTTCTATTTCAACCTTTTTTTTTTTCAATTAATACTTGGTCTTTCTAATGAGTCACAAAATTGTTCACCTAGATAATCAGGGTAGAAATCAGTAATATCAAGGTAAGTGGTGATGTGTATGTCTTGATGAACATTAATGGTACCAATTTCAATAATGCTTTCTCTGCTAGATAAAAGCTGGCCCAAAGATAATGAATCTGCCTTCAGGAAAAGCGAAGACATAATAGACTGAAAAAGCATTTGTCTTAATTATGGTAATTATGTTAATTTAGGCTTTAAATAATAAGAGGGTGGCACTTTATATATTTAATATTTCAGTTAACTATATGCATTAAGGAAAATGAGACAGAGATACAGATTCATTCCAGCATTTCATATAAGAAATGGTAAGAGGTTTCTTGGGAAAAACAGCAGTATGAAGAAAAGAGATGCTGATGGGCTGTTACATGTTCCTCTCTCACACTGAGTGTCCTCACTCACACTGAGTTCCTCTCTCACACTGTCTACCTGCAGGCCATCAGATCTGCAGGTAGAGCACTGCAGCCTGCTTAGAACAGCTAAAGGCCTCACCCATAAATCCACTGGAGATTTTTACTTCCCCTGCTTCCATTGTCTCAGCTGCTCTCCTATCTGAGACTTATTGTACTGAATCTACCTGGCAGGATTAGAGCAACCTCAAGGCTATTTCCTTCAAAATCAATCTATGAACAGAGCTTTCTTTGCAGTGAAATGTCATCTTTATGAATTCAGAAAGAAGAAAGTCATAATCCCCTGTGACTCCCTATACCCCCATGTGCCTAAGTATCCTGGAAATTATTGTTTTTTCTCCTCCATAGGTAGTAATTATATTTGCTCAGCTACTTCTGCATGTTTTCCAAAACTTTGTTCTCAAACCAAGCCACAGAATCTTCACATTTACTTTTCTTTCGTGCAGAAAACCTAATGAATGTTTAACTGTAATGTATAAACTTACTGGTTACCTTGCTGATTAAATGTAGCAAATTCCATCCCGAAAGCTTTATTTCCTTAGGGAAAACACAGCCTCATTCAGTGGTTATAAAACAAACTTAAAAGATATGTAGATGTGGCACTTAGGGACTTGATTTAGTGGTGAACTTGGTAGTGCAAATGTGTTTCACATTGCTCTTCTCTGGAGACAAATCGGTTTGGGTCGGGCTGTTTTCATAGTGGAGACAGGAAGAATTACATCCTGCAGTTAATGCAGGCTTTCTCAGCTGGCTTTGGGCTAGGTAGTTCAACTCTCTCAGCCATGTAGCCACAGAGCAAACAGCTGGGCCTGCTTTCAGATCCACCAGTAAGTGAGCTTGTGTGGATTTGGACTCCCCTAGGTGAGCTGCATTACTATAACGTGTATGCCCTCACAAAAAAAAAATTCTAGAAAGGGAGCTGAAGCTCCAGCAAATGAGGCTCAGATGCAGGATCAGCTGTGGGAAAGCTGGAAGGAAGGTTTGTGCAGGGACTGAGCAGCTGCACAGCTTTAATGGTAGCAGAGGATGTCAGTACTTTAATTCTCTACCCATACTACAGCCTTCAGCTACCACTGCAAAACCGATGTTGCTTTACCTCTCTCTGCACCAACTGCTGCCTGATTCCCTGGCATGTTCTTCCCCAAGTGAGCCCTGCAGTTCCCCGCAGAGGGCTTTTCCATCACAGCCAGCTGCTATCTATCTATCCATCTATCTTAGTCTCTAATCTGGACTATAAAGCAGGCCCATTTTCCGGGCAGTGTTTACTGAAAACACAGGAGCGTGCCTGGCTCCCTCGGCCATACCTCCTCCTGCCCTCCCACTCCCTGGCAGGCTGTGGAGGTCAGGCTGCTGCAGGACTCTGCTGCTGCCTTTGGGAGAGCTGCAGTGAAATCACCAGCCCGTAAGCCCATTAACCCCGACAGGTTTGCAGTGGCTTCCTTTGGGGTTAAGGAAGTTCATTATGCTCACAGCCAGTCAAGGTGGTTGACAGTAAAGCAAACAGTGATTGAAATCTTCATTAGAGAGAAAACTGGAATGCTAAGGTAAAGATTTGGGATAGGAGAACACGGTGCAACATCAAGGCTTTCAGTGAGATCAGTAATTTTAAAATGAAATTTCTAAAGAAGCAGAGAAGAGATAATGAAAAGGGTCAAAAACAAATAATAAGGGATAATTATGAGGTTGGTGTCATTCACAAATGACACTGGAGAGCTAGAAAGAAGGACCTGGATCTTGCTGAAGTACTTAATATTAGGAAATACTCAAGTCTTTAATGACAAAACACATTTGAAATAGTAACTTCCTTGAATTTAAAGCTGTAGATTAATTCTGACTAAGACCCACATATTCTGTAATTATGCTCCTATTTCTGTAGGTATACACTAATTTTTGGGAAGCAGAAGCCATCTGGTGCTGCAACTTTGTCCCTGACAACTGGGAGTGTGGCAAGATAATTAGGGCCTTTGCTGAATAAAGTATTTCTAGATTTCTTTGCAGCTTCTTCTGAACTAATCTACCCATTCATATCCACCTTGAAAAGATGACTTGCCTTATTCTAGGAATTAGAAGAGCTGAATTCTTTGTCTTGCCTGTACTGTATCACTTTCTAATTTTTTTTTTTACCTTGGACTTAAAGGCTGTAGAAGGAAGTGGGCTGAATGATTTTATACTTGATAACAGTGCCTTTTCTTGCCCGGTGTTGTCACTAAAGCTCCACAGGCTGTTGAAACAGTGTTGTAATGGGGGAATATTGAGCCTGGGAGATGCAGGCTGAGCACTGATGTTTTAAAAGAGAGACTTTTAGGAGCCTTCCCTACTCTTGTTAAAGCCAGTAGACATCCCTGCATGTCAATGGAGGAGAGATAAGATTTCAAGTCCCATCTTGTGTCCTACAGGTTTCCGGTGTGTCCGGAAATTCCAGCTGTCTCCACTCATGACTGGAGATCAGGAGACCAGTTTGAATTTTTAGTCAAATAAGACAAATAAACCACTGTCCTCTCTAGTTAGGTATTTATTCAGTAATTACCCAACTTTAAAGTTCACAAACTAGTTCTTTGTCTCTTTAAATATTTGTCCTAGGGGTTAGGGGCAGTGATCTCCAGTGAAGATGAAGAGTCACAAGAAGGGTTGGTCTCTCAGCCAGAATGGCCAGGAGCCCTTCCATGGTCCCACACAAATGCCAATGCTGTTTTGCACTACAGACCCATCTGATGTCTGGAGTTCTAATATCCTTGTCACTAGGAGGATATTTTTGTGTGTGGTAGTTTACATTTTCTATCCATTTGAGTTTCTGGGTAAACAAGAAGGAGAGAATATATTTTCCTCTTAGCATTTTACGTTGGGTTTTTTTCTAGAACTTTAGGACAAGGAAGAGTTCTTATTCAAAAAATAACCTTAAAAGGGAAAATGTGATTATCTGCTTCGTTGTAGATGTTAACAAAAGGCTCAGAGGAATCACAGCCACAGTGAAAGTTGGTATGAAACTCCAGAATATGGGCCCTTTTAGTTGAGAGTAACTAGAATAATTACATATTGATGAAAAATTATATCAGAAGAACTGAGAAGCCTGGTTTTATGTACTTATCTATTAAAAAAGAGATATTTCAAAGTAATATTGAGAAAAGGTTTAATTTTAAAATGTAATTACCTACAAAACAAGATCAGTGATCTGGAAATAAACCAGTTTTACTTAACTAGAAAGCAGTTGCCAAGCGGTTTATTCCATGAATTAAATTTTATGGATTCTGTATTAAAAATTTCTGCAATGTAGCTGAACAATTAGTTCTTGTCTTGACAGGAGCTATGATAATAAATGTCAAGAGGTTGGATGTGTAGGTTTTTCGTCCTCAGTAGGGTCTTTGTTAATTAAGAACTTTTGGCAACTATTCTTTCCTTTCTGTTTGAATTGTTTTTAGCAAAATGGAAGGGTAACATTTCACTGAAAGAACAAAATGTCTAGAATTTATTTCATTCTTATTACTGAAATAATCTTAAGCAGAATGTTGGGAGAAAATTCATTTAACACTCCTGTCAACCTTGATAATTTTTGCTTCTCCTGCTGGTCTTTTCCATTTCTTCTTTCTCTAATTTACAGCATAATGAGCTAATAGAGTCAGAGCTGTATCTTACTTTAGACAGAAGAAACAATAGGGCAAAGGAAGCTACAAACTGCCTCACACCTCTGAAGAAATCAATTAACTGATTCAATGGTCCAGTGTTTGGTATTTTGATTTGGTGCAGTTGGACATTTGCATGCAATATCTGTGGAAGCCTTGGAAATGCAAACATATATCATAAATTATATTATCGGTACGCAACCTAATATTTCTGAAATATGGAAAAAGACATTTTGTGGTTTGGTTTTTTGTTGCATTCAAGTTCGGGGGTGCTTACAGATTTGCTGTGCTCTTTAAAGAAGTTACCTTCCACTTCACACTCTCTGCTTCTCAGTCATCGCAGGGTTTGTCCAGGCTGTGGGATGATGAAAATACTGCAAACTGCTGACAGAAATTGAATGCAAATTGTGAAGCAAAGTTTTATGAGGCATTGCAAACATTAAATATTTCGTTGGTGTCTTCTCTTTAGAGATCACTGCATGTTGTGAAACCTTCCTGACGCACGAAGGCCTGTGGAAGCTGTGAGGTGCCCTGAGCACCAAGGGGCCTTCTTTGAAATCATTCTTCAGGCAGGAAGAGAAACACTGTTCATCTGATGGTGCACCTGAAACAAAGTTGCACGGTCTGTTGATAGTTATTAGTGAAGGTAAGTGAGGAAGAGTTTAAAGATTTTTTCATTTCAAGTTCTTTGAATTATGCATTAGGGTGAGGATGCTCAGAGCCTTTTGTATATGCATTTTATTGTACAGTTTGTGTTTTCTCCTGAGATATGCATTAGTTCAATTTCAAGCTTTCAGATAAGCTCAAAGGAGTGAGTGGGTTTATTTTAGAGGAATGAAAAAGATGGAAGAATTTGCTTTATATCTTTGCTGCCCAGAATTGCACTTAGAAGACCCGACTGTGAAAAATGCAGGTAATAGACTCTCTGCTGTTCTATTCAGAGGTAAAAGATAAAAGATAAGCCTGTTGGCAACCAGAACTCTATTTCAGCTGCTTCTGAAGTGTGTCACAGGCAAGTCTGCAAAGAGATTTCATCATATCACTAATCAAGATTATGTAGTACTGAACTGATCTGCAAACATGCAGACTAAATTTGTGTGTGCATTGTGCATATGTGTGCATCTGGATTTGTTGGCAAGAGGAAGGACAGCTTTCCAAGAGCTTTGTAATAAAGTAAGAGAAGTTTATTGCTCATTAACTACTTTCCAATTTTTCTTTTACTTTGGCTCTGTTTAGCATTCTTTTGTGCATGGAAATTGTAACTCAGCAATGCAGCCATGTCATGACAGAGCAGTAAATAGCATTTCCAGCTTGAATGGCTAAGGCTTTATAAAGGTAAGGGGATAAAAGGTGGTGCAGCAATTGTGCTTGACTTCCTTTTTGCTGTCACTGCCTGCTAGAAGCTGTTTTGTTCTGGCTGCTGATTAACTTCTTCAGTGGTTATTTGAAAGTCAGCAAACAAGGATTGTTTCTGAGTCTGAAAAAAATTATCAATAGTTTAGGAGTGGAATATTGAAACAGCAACTCCAGTCTCTCAGAGCACACATTTAATCCTCCTTAATGTTTTTAATGTTAGAAACATGCTTACTTTCCACAGTTTTGTTCATATTACCTTGGATGTAAATCTCCTTCCTCAACTGTGTGGATGCACATGTTTTGTCAATGTTTCCTCTTTGGCAGGACAGACTGGAGTTTCACAGGAGAAAGAAGTAACATCATAAGGGAACAGGGGCAATAAATGAGTTGTTTCCTGAGAAAATATACATAAAGCCTGGAAATACCCTTGTAAAGGATCCTATTAATGATGCCATTTAGCCTGTGACTGGTGGTGAAGTCTGTGCCATCATCACCAAGAATAACCAAGATTTTGGACTAGTTTAAATCAAATATGTGTGGCATGTAACAAAGTACAGAATGATTGGGATGCTGGTTTTTAGGCCGAATTGGGTAAATCTGACAACACCCAACTAAGCTGTGTATAGGAGAGTAAGTCCTGTTACCTGCATGGGATGGTGCTGTGATTGTGGAAAGATAAGCTCTGGTACAGAAGGAGCATCTGGGTGATGCCTTTATTGTGAGCTCAGGAGGGTTTGATTTTTCCAGCCTCTTGCAATGGTCCTGTCTGTGTCTTCAGTCCTGGCACAAAGTTCAACTATTAGGTCTTTATTCAAAGTATGAGTGGAACAAATAATAGCTAAGTGCCCCTGTTGAAGTCAGATCTGAGATGCAAAATATGGCTGTCAGAACCTTCCTGGAAGAATGGAAATTTACAGTAAATGCAGCACTGAAAGGAAAAGTATAACTCTCTATTACATTTCTGCACAGGTCAGCAGATAAAGCAGATACATTGTGCAAGCCTGGCAGCAGAGATAGACTGTCTCAGAGGCATTTTATTAATTTTTCAAGAATATAAATCAAGACAATTTCATGTTGAATAAAGAATTAAATACTTTTTGCTCTCATTTCCGGACTCTCAGTAATCATTAAGGAGACAGTAAAAGGACTGCAAGGGAATTAGCTTTTTGACCCAGTATTCACCAACAGTAGATTCTGCTAACAGTGGGAATAGTCTTAATGAGCAGTTTGCAAGTGAAAGATTTATATACTTTCATTATAGGCAGATTTTGTGAGATTTTTAACTTTGTGGCCTGAATGAAAGCTCTGAGGCAATTGCTAAGAAAATAGTAAGACTGACTATGGTACATGAGGAGATATCATGCCTTAGGAAAAAAAAAAAGAGATGTGATTAACTTCCAGCTCCTGGTGCTGAGACTCTGCTGAATGGCACATCATCTTGCATTTCCATGCATTTCAGGGGATCCCTTCTCCTGTGAGGTCAGTGGAGAGGAGATGAGCAGCAGCCTTTCAGAGCTGAGACCACAGGTGGATGTAAATGTAGGTTATCATACATATTCAATACATTCTAACTCGTCTTCCTAGTTCCACAGTTCCAGACTACTCAGTCTTCAAAGCACACATTTGCTGTACAATAGTTAGATTTGTTACCTTGCTCTGGCTGCCAGCTGGAAATAATCTGTTTAGCTTGATCCCTGATCCATCTTTGTGTGGGAAAAGGAGAAAGGGAAGGGTAAAAAGGGGATAATACACTGCTGCTGTTCTGCAGTGTACCTCAGGCAAGGACCTAATCCCAAGGGTCAAAAGCTGAGAACATCGAGCAACTTTAAGCTAACAAGAGAAATGCTTGGCAGTCCTCCTCCGTGAGGGGTCAGGTGCCTCAAGATTTAACACATGGATGTGCCTCCTCTGCATAACCTTGTCCCACAGCCCATCTGTCACTGAGTGAAAATTTCCCCTTCTGGAATAACAGTACTTTCTCTGTTCTGCCTCAGCAGGGGCTCCTCATTGTCCTGGCTAGTGGGAATAATAACAGGGTTTATTTGCTTGAGCAGGTGTGGCTAGCACAGGTCCTTCCCGTGGGAACATTTTGCTATATTTCATAAACAAGATAAAGTTTGGATGTTTTGCAAACAACTTCTCCGGATTAGGTCAGTTCGGGCTTGGCCAATTGGGCCTAGGGGGAGGTCTCGGGCTGACCAATCTGGGGCACCTCTGTAAACTCTATATATATGGAAATCAAAACAATAAAGCTCTCTTCTTCTCTCTTTCATGTCTGAGACCTTGGGTCATTCCTCAGCTAGCCGCTCAACAGCGACAAGCAGGTGCCCAGGGAGCCATACTGCCCCATGTGCTCAGTGTTACCTCAAAGCTGAGTCATGTTTGCTGTGGCACTGTTCCTGTGAGAATTATGGTAAGGCCAGACATGTGCCACTCAAAAAATGATAAATTGATCTTTAATTAGAGGATTATTTTTTTTGTATTCTACAATAAAATTGGTCTGCAAAGGTAAAATATAGTTTGTTGAAGAATCTTCAGTGCCACTTCACTGGAATTCTAGGCTGTGTTCATTTTTCAAGATCTACTTTATACCAGTGCTTTTTTTAACAGGATGCTCTGTTATCAATAAGGTAATAGGAAATTAATTTCATTCAAGTAAAAACACTATGAAATCTAAGGGTGAGCTTTAGAAAGACCATATTGCCACTCAGTCCTGGGAAGACGGCTGCATCTGCTTGACCTGAGGGGAAATTGGAAATGTAGGACTTTCTCCTGAGACTTAGCACAGTGCATTTGGCTTCCTTGATTCAAAGGATATTGCAAGACAAAATGCAGGAAATTACAGGAACAGAGTCAATGATGACTAGATCACTTCAACCAACATTCTTCTTTCATGTTAGAACAAAACAATGTTGCAGCCTGAGTTATAATAAATTGCTGCTTAATAAGGCCAGGAGTAAGTCATCTCTTTTCAGCTAATTCCTGTTCAGCTTCCCCAGCTATAAAACCCTTATTAAAGAAAATTTAGCAGCTGTACTGTTCTCTGAGGCATGAAAAATCTTGATTAAAGCCACTATACTGGAGTCAATGAAGCTTAAACCTTGATATACTGGGACACGGGGAGAGCCCAAACCAGCTTTGTGCTCCACAGTGTCCTGCTGGCCAATCCACAGAGCACTGTTTGTTTTTGAGGCTGGAAAGCAGCTTGCCAGACCTCCTGCCTGTCAGATAAGCATCGAGTTATCTATGCCTATCTGCAAGGTTAAGAACAGCAAGCAGAAAGCTGTGCTCACACAAGAAAAGATATTTAGGCAACTCTGAGGCTGAGCTTCTGGCATTCCTGCTTTTGACAAAGAGGAGTGTTTGGGGGAAAAGATCATGTCTTTTACACTTCTTTTACACTTCTTTTACACTT
Source organism: Entomyzon cyanotis (assembly GCA_024500445.1). Taxonomy (NCBI): domain Eukaryota; kingdom Metazoa; phylum Chordata; class Aves; order Passeriformes; family Meliphagidae; genus Entomyzon; species Entomyzon cyanotis. The sequence goes on from JAKEPQ010000668.1 coordinate 2,190,115, forward strand.
CTTTTACATGGTTGGATTTGATGAATACATTTGAGCTGGCAGCGCAGTTGCCTTGATATCTCTAAGGAAAGCTGTGCCTCACAGTGTTATTTAAATCACCACATGATTGTAACTTCATTAAAAGCATTAATGCAAGCTGATTAGTGATTGATACAAGTCAATTATACTGATGAGTCAAGTTCTCCTCTGAGTAATATCACATGACTTCAAGGAATGGAACCTAGCACAGAGCTGGAATGCTGGATACAGATTCAATGTTACTGCAGTCACAGGACTGAGGTTGACTGAGTTTTGATTCCTGCATTTTTAATATTAATATTTTTTTCATTTATTCTGGGTATGATGTAAAGGACTTTGAATTAGGTCTGAAAAGCAGGGGAACAGCTTTATATAGAATTTGATTTTTTGTTTTGCTCGGTTTTGTTTGTCAGTCCTTGCAACAAATAAAATGTATGTAATTGGTTTTACATTTGTTTTCATTTTGTACTTATCGCAGATAGTATTATAAAATACATTCCCACAGGTAATGAACTGCTGAAATATTCTGCTGAAAAGTCAATGGAAGATCTTTTGATTTTTTAATTCATAAATGAAAAATTTTCTCATGTCTAATTATAAAATTTAAGATTAAAAAACTCCAGAAACATTGAGATTAAACTGCAAGAGATTTCGTCTGCAATGTAAGCCTGGATCCTCCAACACATCAGTTGCTATTGCAAAATATCTTAGCAAGGAAAGAAGGGATAGTAGCTGGACCAAGGCCACCTGAGCAGAACACTGATTGGGAGATTGTAGTTATAGAATGAAGAATCATGTAAAAACATTTTTTATGACTAATGAAGATTGGTTAATGAGTAACTGGCAAAGAACAAATCGCACCTCTGTAAGTGGTTATTTAGATGTAATTGACTTTAGCGGTTTCACGCAGCTATTGTCTTTTATTTGGATAACCTTGTCTGATACGCTAAAAATCCTTGGTTTTGCAAGCTTGTTTCTTTTTTAGTTAAAACAAAAAGGCTGACTCATTGTTCTTACTTCATCTGTACACAGGCAGCCTCTGAAGTCCAGGCCAGCATCCATGTTTAGGGAAAGGTTCAGGAAAAGTGAGACTGTTTCTGGGAGTGTAAATGGCAGCAAATTCAGGCCATTGGTGTCGTGCTATGAGTAAAACATAGTTCTGATCCATGTTCTAATTGCAAATTGAGTGGTGTTTCAATTTGTTCTCTTGGGGTTATGGTATAGAAGGTTTAAAGCACTATTTTAAATGTCATTCAGAAGTAGGGTGTTACTGCTGAAGCAACATCAAAGAGTGGTATTACACAAGTAAAAATTAAGGATAAATTCTGTTGGCTAGAAAGGATTTATTTGTGCCCTGTGTGTAAAATGTATCTTCTGTGCTCACAGGCTCACAAGCATGTGTCATGGTGGGTCATAAAATATGTCACAGATCATCTTACTTTCCTTTCTCCATTCCATCTTCTTTCTTTCTAGTTTGCTGTTTCTTCTCTGTCAGCAGTTTGTATCTATTTAGGTGAGAAAAATAAGTTATTGCTTAAAAAATGTTATTCTTAATTCTTTTTCACTAGTATAGTTGAGTTTTTTAGCTAACGATTCAGGCAAATAATAACAAATTTTTTGGTGATCTGATTTGAAGGAATTTCTTAAGTACTGTAAACCAGGAACAGCTTGGTTTCTGTGGGAAATGAGGCAAAATTAGTTTAAAAATTGTTAAGGAATTGCTTTCTAGTCACTTCTAACTATTTCTTCTTCTAACATTTCTTGTGCTTGAGACCACAGGAACTAAAAAGAAAGAGAATCAGTATTCTATTAATATTCATCTGGGATATTTTCTTTGCAGTCATACTAATTGTAAAACATTCATGTCAAAAGAAGAAACAAAATCATTATTCTAAGACCTGCAGCTCTCACTATTTTTCTTATGATAAATACAGTCCTCAATAAACTTACACCCTTACGGTGAACCTGCAGGACAGAGGAAAACTAAAAGATAACTTGAAGAATAATGAACTTGGAGATTGCACACAAATTCAGGGAAACACCAAGCTGGATTAGTCTAGTTCTTACTAGGAAACACCAGTTTCAGGCTGAAGAATGCAGTATCTACTGGAGAGATATGGACCAAGCAGGCATAATTATCAAGCCCTGCATTTCCCACCTATCAAGAACTCTATTGCCAAGGTGTCTAAACCAAGAAACTGAAATTCGTGCTTACTGCAGGTGCTGGGGGAACTGCAATGTACCTGCTGGCACTGTTCTGTCCTGTGCTGCTCTGGGACAGCCCACTGCAATTTTTCAGCCAGGGTATTCTCTGCTACTGTACTCATGTGGGCAAAGACCGAAGTGTGAATAAATGTGAATGAAATTGCTCCCAAGTAGACTAGAGTAAAACTAATTTACCTGTTATAATTATAATTTGCATTGAATTCATTCCAAAGACTAATGAAAACATGTGCAATCAAATGATTTCTCCTAGGATTGATTCAAGACAGCAATTTAAAAGGTAATCTTAGGGGACCAAAAAAGAAGTTATACCTAATTCAATATACTTAAATACTCTGTTTTATAGAGATTTTGGTGGTAATTTGTTGTTTGTAGGCTATTATGTGCAAGCCCCCACCAAGGACTGCTTTTGCTTTCTCTTGTTATGTTCAACTCTTAAAAATAATTTTCCTTAGTTCTGCAGCACAATTGATTTGGTCACCAGGCAGGTACATCCTTCTGTGTAAGCTGGAGTGTAAATAATAGAAACAAAAGGAAGATTACATTCATCATTGATGTCTCCACTGCATTTAATCGACCTCAGAGATTTTTTCCATTACAGGAGGTAAAGTAACTACATATGAATACTGTGTTATTTGATCAGTGAAACGTTTTTTAAATAGCCTGTGCTTGATTACTCCCTCGGTCTTGGATTGCTGCCTCCACAGGTGCATGAACCACATTTCTCTGATTTACTCTTCATCCTTGGAAACCTGGGCAAAGACTTGAATGTAGGGATATGAAAATATAAATGTTGTGATCATCATCTGCAATAATGCAGCTGTGCTGAAGAGAATACATGATTTGTTAACATTGGTTTAAGAGCCATTGCCCCACAGAAACAGTGCCATCCTACCTTCTGGAGAGGTCCCCACAAGTAGAGTGCCACAAGTAGCCCCACAAGTAGTATTTGTGCTGAACGGCACAAATTAGTAGTGCAATGAAACTGAATTTTTGGAGCATTCAGGTCCAGTATTGAGCTGTAAGCAGTTTCTGTCAGAGCAGCATGTGCACTGCAGCTTGTTCTCAAGAGAGCAAGTTGCCTCAAGAGAACCATTAGTAACAAAACCCATAAATTAGGAGTGAGGAGAAGAAAAGGCCTGTTTAAGGGCTAATTAGGTCTCTCATAGGCTCTGCACTTAGACCCCTTTCATGTTGCACCATAACCAGATGATGTAATAGATAGGCTGTGCTAGAGCCTATGAAGGGCATATGTGGCACAAGGAGTTCCCTGGTGCCTTACAGGCACTCAGCACACACTGCTGGGAGTGCTGGAGGGTAGCTGTGAGTGACAGAAATAAGTCATGTTAAGCTGTGGTTGCTCTTATTCTGTTCTGCGAAAATGAGCATCTGCACCAGGATTGCATTCTTATTTCTCAAAAGCATCCAAGCACCAGGCATGCAGTGTTTGTGCTTCTTGCCCCAAGTTGAATTCTGCATTGGGAGCCAGATGGATGATCTCAGATCTTAACTGACTCCACACCAGGTATCCAGCCTTAGAGCAGAAATACTCCATTGCAGAAAAACCAAATGCTTTAGGGCATCCTACATTGTGTACAGGGTTAGCAGGAAAGCAGGAGGCCTTATTTATGTGTAGTACAGGAATTGCCAAAGCTGAAGAAATACTGTTTTCTTTCAATGATTAATGTGCTCAGTAGAAGTGTGGCATTTGCTGCCAGCTTTCATTAACAAATCAATGGAAAACAAACCCGCGTGGTAGGGAGTGTGTCTGGGGACAGTTTAAACAGGACTGAGCCGCTTTAGATTTCAGCTGTTTTCTTTAGCACAACAGTGTAGAGCACTTTCTTGTTTATAGGATAAACACAGAGGATTGAAGTGATCTGTGTTGCACACAGGAGAGGTTGCCAACCCATAACATTCTGCAGAATGCAAAAATTCCATAGCTGCTCCCTTGGGAGTGATAGGCTGCAATCTTCTTGCATGTTGGTTTCAGTGTAAATAACAGTTAAATCATCAGAACAGACTAACTGCCAGTAAAACTTTGAATAAAGTATTACTTAGTTCATTTTCCCTCCTTCATAACACAGGTTCAGCAGATTCAGAGCTCAGTGAGCTATTGGTTCGGAAGTGGTGGTTCACACCCCATTATTACAAGTAGTGCATAAAAATAAGGCTTTAAATGTGTGCTTTATTAGCTTCCTCACAAGAAGACTGAAATACAATAGGTAACTTTTAGGCTTTAGTTTGAGAGTGATCACACAAAGAGACCTCAGACTGGACATGATTTTGATCTGTGACAAGAACTTCACTGAATCAGCCTCAGGATGTGTAATGACTGGAGTATTGCTTTCAGCATTTCCAGTTGTTCAAGGTTTTTTTACTTTTTATGTAGCAATCAGGTTCTTTTAAACAAATGAGCAGAGACTCTTTCAAGCAATAATGGGGCTGTCCTTCAGACACATTGAAGCCTAGCAATCTTCAGAGCCATCTGTTTGAATATTTGCAAAATTATTCATTCGTGGTGAAAATACCTCACAGAGTGGCAAAAACATACCAGGGGTAAAACCAATGGATACAAACCCATCACGATCTGAGAGAGGTAAGGCAGCCATCTCTGCAGGTGACAGGATTAGGACAAGGATGGCTTTGGGAAGCTAAGATAATTGTTCTAAAGCCAAGTACTCTAAGCTTAATGACAGTAAAGAGAAATAAGCTGTACCTTCAACTGTACCTGTGAGCTATGCTGAAACCAAGGAAACCTTCTCTATAAACGTCACATAGGAGACAAGTTCACGTCCCCTGCTGTTCCCATAAAATCAGCCTCTCCCAATTGTCTTCTCTGCAAAGTACAAAATCCCTCTAGACAGAAGAGAATAAGCTAGATTTCAACAGTTTAGAACAGAATAAGCTTAGACTTCACAAAAGCTAAACTGACATGCATCAAAAAATGTTTTTACGTACCAAATAGATGGAATTAGATTTAAAGTTTTCATGTCAGGATTTTGGTGTTTAGTACAGACTTGGTGCTCATGTAGCTGACATGGTCACACACTGAAGAGAACTTCGTGTTTCTCTTCAGTCATAAAGTTCTGTAACTCTCTTCGCCATGCAAATGTGGTTATTTGCTAATGAACACACATCCCTCTGTGTGGAATTGCATCACACTTTTCAGTCTTATGTTCTCTCTGTGGTGACTATGTTCCCTGTTGTGTGAGTCATCAGACTCCTCAAGTATATCCAGTGTGTGCTGTGCAGATGGATGCACTGAGCAGGTGTGGCAAAGCACAAGGCAGTTCTAGTAAAAGGAAATTGAAATGTATTTTAAAAGATAATGTACTTTTAAAAGAGAATGCCTTAGTGTTTGATTTCCAGGGCGGTGATTAATTGCACACTGTGAGATAAGAACATGCAGGACAAATAGCAGTGATAGCCGTTTGTTTTATCATGAAGTAGATTCACCTCTGGTTTGAGCTGGCTTTTGGTGGTATAAACTAGAAAGCAGGGACTCTGGCAATGTAAAGATAAGCAAAAGCCTGATTTCCCTCTCTGTGGTGAATTCTAGGGGCTGGCAAGTTGTACACAGAGGACACTGATTTCATGGGCTGAGATTGTCTGGCACTCTGTGAGGCCATTAAAAATGTTACCACTATCAGATATGATGGTGAAAATTAAAATGTGGCCTGACCACATGACCACACAGCTCATGCCCATGCACAGGTTGATCCTACTCATTTATTTGTACTTGCTTGTACTAGAAAGCTCTTCTTGGCTTCCACATACATTCTGATTTCAGGGAATACAGAGTGACTGTATTTAAACCCTGAACTCCAATACTGCCTTTGTGATCTGCAGACTCTGGAGGTGCAGTGCATCACCAGAATGTGTCCAGCTTATAACTGAGCTAGGTGAAAGAGCAAAAGAAATTTGGAGCTTTTACCTCTTTCCCTTGTATGTATAAAATCATTGTATGCTTTGGTACAACTTGCAGTTCCAGCTAAAAGCTGTAAAACTTGCTGTGTTCCAGATCATAAATTGGGGTGAGATGGCAGTGCTGTGTGATGAGGCTTGCACAATACTCATGCAGCTTATATCTGACTTAAGGCTTTGCTATTAATTCCTCACTTTCATGAACACAAAATTAACTTCCTGTTCTTTTTACTTCTCTGAAGAACACATTTTCTGTTGCACAACACAAGCAAAAATCTCTTTCTAGACAGAATAAAATTCCTTGAGATGTAATGCAGTGAAGCAAGATCATCTCTGAAATGGTTGTGCATTTCCCCATTACCCAGTGCCTCACACCACTGGAAAATGAAATGAGTCCTGGCTTGAACGTTCCTGCTGTTATCTAACTCCCACTGTACTTCATGTCAATTATTAACATAGTGATGATAGAAATCTTAACACATGTTAAGAAACAGGACTCCTACAGAATTTTTCTTAATCTGTATTATTTTGCCCTATGATCTTTCTTTCAGAGCTTACCTTTATTCATCTCCTTTTCCAATGTGCTCTCACAGTTGGAGTGTTTTGGGCTGAAATGTTCCTTTCTGTATTTGGAGAACAGAGTGCAAAAACTGTTCATTAATCTCTTTCATGCTCCAGCCAAAGATTTTGTTCATCATACATAAGCCTTCTGTTTGAGTTAATTTTATCCAACAATGATACCAAGAAGACTTTAACAGTAGTCAGTAGACACCACTAAATTACTTAGCTGAGCTCTCAGAAAAAAAAGCTTTCCACACTGAAGGCAGATATTCAGTGACTTCCTGTATATATATCTGAATATCTGCCTTCAGTGTGGAAAGCTTTTTTTTGCTGCTGTTGCTGGCTTACTTAGTGTTTTCAGTGAAGATCCTTTGATTTTTCTCAAGGTAATAAATAATGCAGTGTAAAACCAGCTAACTGCCAGCAAAGAGAACAGTTCAGTCATGTAGAACTTGGGGCTGGGAGTAGGAGGGTGCCGGTGGATGTAGAGTCCAGGCACTTGGAATGAAGCATGAAAACAGGGGGCTGATTTGGTGTACTTTGCTGTACTTCCAGTGCAGGTTTGAAACAGCATGTACTGAGGAGAAGGTACTTTGTATTCTGCAGCTGGCAAGGCTGAATATGTCTCCAGCCTGAGGAAACTGTAACCTTGGTCCAGCATGTGTGTTGGGGATGGAGGGAAACTTACCTAGAGCAGTATCTTTCTGCCATTTCTTTCCAGAGGATACAGTTTTAAGAGTATCTGGCATCTGGCAAGTGTAAAAACAAAAACTGGTTATATGCTGAATCTGACTCAGGAGGAGTTTGGGTAGTGAAAGGTGCAGGCCTTCTCTGTGCAGCTTCTCCACAGGATAAATGATGTCAGTACCTGGTACTGAGTAATCCCACCCTCATGGGTTTTCACTACCATAATGTAACTGCACATGTGCAAATGGCATAATTTGTACCTCCTTCGTGTAATTGAATTATGCTGCAAACCTGGGACAATGAAATACAGGGATCAGATAGGAAAAAAGAACCTTTTTCAGATGAATTTTCCCCAGCTCCATTGAGCTGTATCAGAAGAGCTGTTTTAGTGGTGCAGGTCTGAGGTAGGGATTTATTCTCAAGAGTCGCAGTCTGTCACTTTTTGCCTTTCTCCACGAGCTGTGAGGACTAATCTATAGAAAAGAGTATACTCATCCTTCCCTGCAAGGACACTGATCTCTGAATCAGAATCTGAGAGGAGTCAGCTAAGTGTCAACAAGGCTGTAGGTTGCATCTGCCCAGTCCATGCATTATAAGAAGCAGGAGCATTAAACAGTAGCAGAATGAATCAGTGATCCAGGCATGTAGGAGTTCTATATTTGAATTCATAGAAATTATGTAATTGCACAGACCACTTGTATAGGTCAGTCATGAAAATATTGCTCCTTTCTGAAGTCAGGTGTGTTTTATCTTTTTTGCAGCTCTAAGGTGATTAAGTCTGAAAGCTTCTTTGTGATTGCTTTGTTTCTCATCAAATCACTTATTAAATGTGTAGAAAGCTTGTAAAATTAGGAGTGTCTAATTGGATTGTTATTTCATATGCAGAAGTCTTGAAACTGCTTCCCCTTATAAACTTTAGGAGAGAAGGACAAATTCCTACTTAGATAGACGAGAGGCAGGGATAGATTCTAAAGGATGAAATGAGCCTGCAAACAGTCTGGTGAACAAGGAACATGAGAAGGGAACTTGCTATTGCATTTCCTTTTGCGTTAGCAGTGTTAGCTGCTGAACTACATCACACGCAGGAGATAGAGTGTCTGTCACCTTGAGTTGTTTCTCAAATTCTGTGCTTTCTGGAGCTCTCTGTGTGTCAGTATAGCTGGAATTGGTATCTGGCATCACCGAGCTCCTAGGCCAAGGACTGAATGAAATGTTCTGTTTAGGATGCTGTGCAATGCCAGATACTATGGATGTTTTGTTGTTTCACAGTGTGTTATTTCATGTTCTCAGGGAGAGGGAAAATTGATTGCTAGAGGTGAGCATAAGGCCAATGATGTGGTATCAGCTCCTCTTCCCCTGTAGCACTGCTTATCTCCCACAAATCACCATCATGTCTGCAGGATTCCAGCTGACAGGGCAGCAAATCCAGCTCACCGAGGGATGCACACAGGAGCAGGGCTCTGCTCTCTGGATGGGGTTTAGAAGCCAGCTCCCACTGACCCAGCACTGCAGGGGTTTGATGCTATCTCAGTGGCCCCCATCAGGGCTGGCTTAGTCCAGCAATAATTTCCTACAGGATCAAAACACACTGTGCTGAAAAATAACTTGGGGAGATTTGATATATTGGATAGCATGTATAAGACCCTGACTATATGAGAAATGTTGCAGATTATTCCATTGTGCAGTCGCTGGGCACTTGTCTGATTACAGGAGTAGTTGAAGAAGTGCTATTAGAAATTTTCTCCTTAGTACACAGGATTTATGATTAAACTAATCACACCAATTTGAGAAATAATTCAAGTAAGCATTATTCTAGAATGAGAGAGGTTTTGTTTCCGAAAACTCAATTGAGTAAAGAAACTACTTCTAATACAGGGAGTGCTATGGGTTATCCAGTGATATACCAGTATCAAAGCACTTAGCTGACCTTGGACACCACTGTGGGAATTCCAGCAGATGCACAACTTTAGGGAGCTGAATAGTATCCAATTAAGATACATGGTATGTATTATATTTCTATATAACTTTATAGTTGTGGTATCAGTTATAAAGTAGCATGGGTGGATATTATCACCATTCTAGAATGAGGTATGTGAGATACAATCTTCTTTGTCTTGGCCTGTTGCACAGTGATGGCAAAATCTGAGCCTGTACCTGCAGCTAACTCCCAAGTTTATTCCTTCTCCAAGTCTTCCAAATGCATCCCTAACTCATCAGTGCTTGAAAAGGCACATGTGGTGACATAATGAATTTCCAATAGACTTGGAAGTATTAAGAACAGTGACAGGGATTGTTCATTCAGAATATAGTTATTATCTTTGCTCAGGGAAGAAGATTTACATGGGAACAGGCAGAGAGAATTGTTACTAAAATGATCAAGGAAGATTTTGTCATAGCATGAAATACAGAAACATTTTTAATTAAAACAGAAGCAGTGTAGGGGCTGACTAATAGTGTTGACACAAGAATCAGAAGATATAAATTGGTGAAGAATAGATCTGCACTGAAATTTTTATATAAGGAGAGAGGGAAAAAGGTCTTCTATGATGAAACAATACTTTTATGGAAGGACAAAATGATGCAGTGCCATAAAAATCAACCATACTCAGTTACTCATGGGATCACTTTGCAGTCAGTGTTCCCTTAATCCTAAATTTCTCTGTACCATTTGAAAGCATGAATAGAGTTATTACCACTCGCAGGCAAAAATTTCATTATCCCAGAACTCGTCTGTTCCTTGTCCTATACCCACTGCCACCACAATTTTAAATCAATTGCTTATAGTAGGCATTGGTTAAGCAAGAACTGGCATGGAAACTGCAGTTCTGCATCACCTGCTGCTCTGAGCCATGTAGTACTACATGAGCAGCAGCAATGGACAGGTGAGCAAATGGTCCTGCCACAGACTTACCTCCTTTTTTGCATAATTTTTTTTATAACTAATGTTTACAACAACACTAATTCCATGCTGTCACTAGAGCCTGCTCTTATGCTAAGGCATTATTCCCTGTGTAAGGTGATTTTTGAAATACCATGCTGCCCTCTTGAGGGTACATAACATGCTTGGGGGGGTTTATGCAGTTACTGGAAAGAAAAAGACATTTTAATGAAAATTTGTTTCTTGTGGAAATAACCAGCTTAGACAGGAGCATTTCAAAGCCATCTATGTGTTTTGGATGTTCCAAAAGGATTTGGCCATGCAAGGCCTTGCGAGTAACTTAATTTCTCAATCCTAACTCCTCAAAAGATTTAGAGGATCGTGTATAGAAATTGCTATGGCTGGGAGTAGAAATAGGGTTTCTTTCTTACAAACATTGTTCTATTTAGATTTGAACACAGACTTAAAATGCAGAATGGGAGGAATCCTATTTCCAGTGCTCTGGTATTGACCAACTGTCTTGCATGACATAGTCATGGTCCTGCTGCTCCAGAGTGGGGAGTATGCAGTGATTGATCCAACCTGTACTGCAGAGCTCTGGCTACCTCATGGTTCCTCCCCTCTGCAGTGTTTCATTTGAAATGTTTGCTTTAAGAGAACTCAGTGTGTCGATATTGGCAAGATAGGAAAGCAGGTGGTCAGGACAAGTGCTGTAAAGGACGTGCAAAATATAAACACAGAGGAGGGAGACACTGTGACAGAAATTGCCTCTTATAGTTGGGGGGGAAATAACATTAAAAAGGAAAGTTACTGAAGTGGCTGTTTGTAAGAGTCCCTCTTAAATGGATTGTTTAGTATGAGACCAGATGGACAAGGGTGGGAATAAGGTTAGGTTAAGTAGGTTGCCTAATTGCTCATTTTTTATTCATTGCTCTGGGAATCAATTTATAGTACAGTGTGTTCATCAGAGACAAACAGACTGGAACAAAAGAAGGAGCTGGTTAAGTCCCAAGTGGTGTTGTGCCACTGTAAGACTTGGGTTGACAGGATATAAGACATTTTAGCCCTCTGCCTTCTCTCCTTCTGCTCCACAGTGCCTGTGCTGTTCCAAGGGGACCCTAGAGAAGCAGAGGTATGCTGGGTGTGATTTCTGGAGGTAGAAAGTTTAACAGAGATTCTACCACCTTGACCAGAGGCAAAGATTTCCATTTGTCCGTGTAGTTTTAGAATGTTTGCTGCCTGTCCCCAGGGGTCCCTTTCAAGCCTAGCTGTGCTCCCAGGAGTGGGACTCAGAGCCAGTGGCTGATGAAGCTCCTGTCCCACTGGGGCCAAGGTGACACAGCTCCTAACTGGCAGTGAGGTGGGAATCACTGGCACTTGTCATAGCAATGGCAAAGTCAGTGCAGCCTTTGCAAGGGAACTTTCCATTCCAGCTGCTCAAACAGGAATCATGGGTTTCTGAGGTGCATCTCCAGTCTGCCTGCCTTGACTAGAAACTGGTAATTGTATTTCACTGAGCAAATACCCATGGAATGACTACTGCCAATGAACCTCAAAACCATCCCCTTACAGGGATCGGTGTTACTAAATATAGGAGAAGTGTGTATTCTTAATATCATACAAAAAGGAAACCAATGTCCTTTTCCAGTACCTTTCGTATGCAAAATTTCCAGGCCCCCTATACTGTACTTCTTTATTCATATTTTCACGTATTCTTGTATTTCTTCTATAAAAATAGGCACATGGATTGAATAAACATCATAACAAATAAGCAAAAATCCAAGTAAAAAATTAATTAGAAATGTTTATAGCTGACTGTGAAAAAGAGATCCTTTTTTCACTGATTGCCTGATGAAGAGCAAAACATTTACTTTTAAATTATCAGATGCTTATTTCCAGGTCAGGCTATACCTGACAAGGCCTTCAACAAGGCAAAAGCCCCACAAAACAACCAAACCCATACGACCCCAAGAGCTTGACTGAGTTTGACTTCAAATATGGAATAATGTATTTAAGAATAATTTGAAAAGCAAGTCTGCTGGAAAAAGAGCATAAGTTTATTCTTGAAAATTAATCCTGTTTATTGACACTGTTATTTTTCACAAACATAACTTTTTGTGTAAATTTTTTTTTTTTTTTGTGATGAGAGCTTAACTTAATGCAGTCTCTTTTCTTTCCCTAATGCAGAATAGGTTTGCCTTGTTCCTCAAGGCCATGTGACTCTTCAGCATCTTTCCTGCCTTTCAATTTTTGCTTACTAGGTTAAACATGGAAGGACCTTTTCACTTGTGTTGTTTCTTACTTATTAGAGACCTACAAATTGAAAATATTAACATGTCCTTTTGCCTTAGGATATTGGTGCATAATTATAGTACAGTAAATATTGAATAGAGAAAATAATTATGTTCAACTGCCTCCCATCTCTCCTGTGATGTTGCTCTCATGTATTCCCTTTTTAAAGGTCTGTTTACTAGAGAGGGCAGTAATAGATAAAAAGAATCATAGAATATGTCTGAAAGGACCTCCAGGATCACTGAGTCCCATGATTAACTCAGCACTGCCAAGGCCACCACCAAACCATGTCCCCAAGTGCCTCATCCACATGTCTGTTACATTCCTTCATTAATAGGGACTCCACCACTGCCCTGGGGAGCCTGTGCCAGGGCTGGGCAGCCCTTTTCATGAAGAAATAAGAAAAATTTCTGTTGGGACTCTCAGAGCTAGGGACATGATGACAACTGGTAACAAACAGGTGTTTATAAAAATACCTGTCCTATATTTTATATCTCAGGGGCAGCTCAGTTCTTCAGAGATTGCTTTGAGGCACTGTATATGCAGACATGTTGATGTGGGATTTTGTAAGCCAAATGTACTCTTGATGACATTTTTGTTATAACCACTGTAGCAGTGGAGAGCAGTGCTTTGAAGATTTTCTGTGGACACCAAGGGAAAACTTGCTTAGACACCTAAGGTGCATAAGCTGTGATAGACCTACTGTTGAGATTCAGGCACTTTTCATATGAACTTTATTAGTTTGCAGAAGTTCAGAGAAAGTCCTCTTGTAAAATCCCTGGGTTTTCTTTCTTGACAAATTAACATTAAATGGGGATGTTGCTCATGCACATTGACTTTTAATATCTGCAGATAACCTGATGAAACATGTCTGGCATGAACCTAAGCACAGATTTAGGAGGAGCTGTAGAGTATCTGTATATTTGTGTGCTACAGTTCAGCGGTTGTATTGTGTTAACCTTCCTCTGTATCTCATTTCCCTGAACTAGTGTGTTGCAGTCTCAGCAAAGGAAAGCTCAGGTTTTTGTGTGCAGAAGTGTGCATCAGTAAACAAGAGCAGCAGCTGTGAACTCAGCATCTGCAAACTGGGCAGTTTTATGTATTACACTTCTTTTTAAACTGAAATCACACAAAGCATTCAACTTAATGACTCAGTCCAGTTCATTTTGCTTAAAGCTAAATGACCCTGAACTCCCACACAGTCTGATTTCAGGCTGGTCTGGATTAGTACTAAACTGTGAAGAAGCAGGAAATGACCTTCAGTAACAACACGTACTGCTGGTTTAGAGTGGACACATGGTCATTGTCAGGACACTCTTTTTCCTCAGCTGAGACAGAACAAGATGGGAGGCAAAATGTTGTTACCAAAAAAATTTCTCACTAAAGTACAATTATATTAAAAACTTCTATATTCACCCTTGTACTGTAGAGTGCAGATCTAAGATGTCTTTCTATCCTTGCATTTTTACATCCAAACTGGAGAAATGTATCAGAATAGGAAACAAATATTATGTAGTATTGTTGCATTATTAACTAGTAACCAGTTGTTTCTGTCACAGAATTTGATGAATGCAAGCAAAAAGAGATTTGATTTTGGCAGACCCAGATGTATTGTTGTAGAAATGTTATACAGAGATTCTGTGAAAGCAAAACTCTAGTTTTCAGCAGAAGTTCTGCAAAGATGTATGCAGCTGAAAAGAAAATGTAATGTCACTTCAGAAGATTATCTGGGCTTGTCACATATTTTGTTGATCTCATTAGTAGTCTGTAGATATTGTAGGCTTGAAAGCAGCCAGTATTGTATTAGTGAAACTTCTTATGCAACTGTTTTTATGGCTTTGTTTAAGATAAGATATTTTATGCTGGTATAGTAATACTTAGATAAGTGTAATTAATAATAGTAAATTATACAATTTGTCATCTCAGATTCTCCATTCTCCCTTTCCTGTCAATAGAGCATTTTGTTTGCTCGGTTTCATTCTCCTACTGCGTACTCAGTGCTTCTGAAGTGGCACAGCTCTGACCCTTTCAGGTATCAGCCTCAGAGCTAAGTTCTATAGGTTTATACACAGAACTGGAACCCCAACTTTGGAAGCAGCTGAGGCAAAAATTATAAAAGATGGTGTACATAGCAAATAAAAAGTGTCTCCCTTGAGTTCTCATGGGCACCTTCCTAGTCATGAAGGAAGTTCCTGAGGACCTTAATCACAGGCAAAAGGTAGGAAAAAACAAGACATTTGCACAAGCCAAGAAAATCTGTCTTGGAAAGAAGTTTCCATCTACAGAGGTAATTAAAAATGTTGCTGAGACCTTGAAGAGAGAGCTGCACTGAGGCATGAGAGTAGTAGGGAGTTTCCTTGTAATAAATATTCTGTACTTGTATAATGCTGAGAAATTTGAAAGTGTTGGCTTACTCTGAAAATGACTAAAACCTGTACTTCCCTATCCATCAGATCTTACTGGGGTGCATATTCAGTTACAGCTTCTTACTTAAGGTGAAGATGAAAGATTAAAGGAACATTGCTACAAACCAGAGCCCTCTGACACAGCTCAGCTAAGAATTGAGGAGCTGGGTTGGTTTTGCATTGCATCAGCAACATTTCTGATTAAGTCCTAGATAGTGACACATGAGCAGAGACCCTCTTGGCAGCACAGAGGGGATGGAATCACTGCAGCCTGGAGTGTCAGGATTACAATGAGTTTGCTTAAACTAATAGTCTACAAGCCTGGAAATTGAAGGGAGAAAAGTGTGTGTGACATGATCCTAGTCACAATTTAAGCACTCTAAAGACACTGTTTGAAATAGAAAATGTGTTGAGTGTAAAAAGAGTGCTAACAAATCCGATGCCTTTTCAGAACCTTGATGAAACAGGTTTTGTAGATTGCATAGTTTTTACTCTTTCCTTCTAATTGGTAGCTACAGTTTGACCTCTGTGATTATAAGTCAGCCTTAGCTCAAGTGTCCTGAAGGACATATATTGGTCCTTATGTTAACAAATATAGATGCTCATCTAATCATAATGTTAAGGAAACATTTGCAGTCATATAGATAATCAACCATACGACTTGACATAGTCATTATTTAGACAAAATGGATTCTACTTACGTACAGATCAAATGATGAGTTAAAAGCTTTCTGCAGTATCAAGTTGTTCAAGCTTCATCATAAGTAACGATTAAAGTTTTAAATTCAGGGAAGTGTTTGACAGCGTGGGGGATTTCTCTTTAGACATGTGTTTCAAATGTTAGATCATGATGAAACATCATCTGTATAACCTTCAGAAGGTTATGATGAAGAAAAGACTTTTAGGATGTTTTGGTAACAAGCATATAGCCAACAATGGCAAAATAGGACCGACTGAACTTATAAACATTACATCAGCCCTGTGCTGGAGATAACATGTTTACTAAACTTCTCAAAATGAGCTGATACCACAAGTCATCTCATTGTGATCAGCACTAGGACTATTTCCTGCTAAGACTGGCTAGCAGACTGGTGTATTACTGCTTGCCCAAAATATTGAGCTTAGAAAGTGAAGCTGTCTTTATTTTGTGTAAATAAGTACAAGTGTTCTCTCCTGGAAGGACAAAAAGGTTGCCAGCAAATACAAATACTGGAAAATACCAGCATGCTAATGATAAGGACATTTGAAGTTCATCTGGTTTTAAGGAAATCTTATAATCACATTGATAAATTAAAAATTTATGCCTTTTAGTGTTTCCAAGCAGCTATGTTTATATTTTTAATTCAGCAAAACTGGGCTTTCATATTTACATCTATGCTACAGTCTGTATCTTAACTCTTGAAGTTCAAAACGCACTAGACTTAGCACTCTATGAAATGGGACAGAAATGTGTTCAGGTTTTTCTGTGTTCTTCATTGTCTTCTTGGAGATCACTTCATATTTTGGCATTTTCCAAAAGCTAAGGAGAACATTGCCAAGTCCACTTAAATGGGAGGGCTGGGATTAAAAAAAAGTGGAGAAATAAATGCATAAAACTAGGTCAGAGCACTTGCCTGCATTTCCAGAAGGAAATAACTTGAATTGGTTAATGGTATTTTCAGAAAAATTTCTAAGTATTTAAATATTCCATCGATATTTAGGCTACTTTTCAGAGGACACCTCTATGGTAACACAAGAGTTATTTTGAATGTGCCTTTTCCTTGCTAAGCCATCTTAGCAAAACCAAATGTCATTTGTTGTCTCAAAAGCTAAAACCATATTTCACATGTCAGATGTACAAAGATGCCACTGAACAAAATTACAGGCAAGACATTTAAATTCAGCTTCTGCTGAAATTTCTGTCATATCTCTTTCTAATGCAGTGCACAGCAGCTCTCTGTGGTGACAGCAGAACTGGTTCTATTATGCTGCAAAGTGAATTAATACTTTATGTGAAGGCTCAGGTCAAAATAAAAATAGTTGATTTGCGCAGAAGTGACATTGTTATGTGATTAGGCAATACTGTAGCATAGAAGTGGAAACCTGACCACATTTATTTTCAGATTTCAATTGTGTCATTTTTTAAAGCATTTATTTTTAGGGTCATCATTATTAACATTTCTTGTGTTACAAGAGAACCCCATCTACCCAGAGAGCAGATGACCTTTTCTAGTAGAATATGCTGCAAATCTTAAATACTATAATTAATTTCAAATAAGGGAATGAGTCATGTTATTTATCTACAACATAAAAATTTTTATGACCTTCAAAGAAAATGAAGATTATGTCTAGTTTTGCATGTCCTAATCCTTGACAGTTATCAGTATTTTGTTAGTGTATTTTAGGGGCTTCAAATTTAACCAGAGTTTCAGATAAATATCTTTGAAAGACAGATGAGCTAAAACCAAGAAAGCTACTTTATATCCCACAGCACAGCTCTTCAGCACTTTTGGAAATGTCACTGATAATCAGGAAATTTTCAAATGAAGTTTAAAATGTAAGCAAAATCCTGCCTTCCCTAGGACTTCATGAGTCAGGTTTGATTTCAGTATCTATTTCTGCTTGAGAAGAATCATTAAAGAATATACATTTGCCAGAATTACTTAGAAGAAACAGGAGCTAAATTGAAAGGTTTCAATTTGCACTTAAATCTAAGCATGTAACTCTCCTTGAGTTTAAAATAGAGGAGAGGGTATTTAGTCATGACCTGTTGTTATGGATTCTGAAAATGTTGAGCAATCATATTTTTGTCTCCAGTTGTCATATGACTGTGGCTAATGGAAGCAGGTGCTGTTTGTGTGCAATCACTGCAACTAAAGTCTGCCTGCACTCACTTTCCTTCATCATCAAAGAAACAGAGAGATTCATACAGAGGAAACATTTTCCCTCCTTTTCCCTTACTTCCCAGTTGCTACAAATACTTCACTTTAAAAAAGCAATTAGTTTGAATTGTGTAGCTTTATAAAATGCCTTTTAAAGCATTCTGTTGCCAAAGTCTTCTTTGGCAAAAGTGGTCAAGTTGTCAAGAAAGTTCTTTGGCTTAATGAAAATAGGACAATTTTTTCCCTCGGAGTGTATTTTCCATATTTATGGGATTTATGTACTTGTCATGGAAAGACACCAGAATGGTCTTCCATGTTTCCAAACATCAATTAATTCCTTTAATTTGCTTTTCCATGTACAAAATAGCCTTTTTCACAAAAAAAAACCACTTTCCCCATTAAAAGAATAAGAAAATAGTGACTTTTTTTTTCTTCTCTGCGACTAGGAATCATTATTAAACAGAAATATAGGAATATTGTCCTGGGTTCATAGCCCGACTCCTTTGCATGTTACTCTGACCCACATGTTAGCACCAAGAACTACACAGCCATAAGGCTTTAAAGTTGTTCCATGCTGATATTGCATATACAGGACGATTAAGGTTGTACTTATCTGGCTGCTGCTGTAATTTGAAATCTGTTCTTCTGTTTTGAAGTCCAAAGAAAGAATGCAATAGTCCTGCAGTAGCTCCATTCCGTAGAAAGGCTTGGCAATTTCAGTCACAAAGTTAAATACTTATGCTATCAAACCAACATTGCAGACCCTGGAAAAAGGACATTTCTACAGATGTTCTTCCAGTTGACCATTTGTCCAAAATTGAGTAAAAACATTTACAAAGGCTTTCAAAGGCACCAGTGTGTGATCTCCACAGTATTCTTACAGTGCACACATTTAATTAGTCACAGGTACAATGCTAGCTTGAATGCCAGTCCTTAAAATATCTATTTCTGTTATTTAATTAAACTTTATATTTAATGCAATATATTTATATTGTAAATCCTATCACACTACTATATCCATTTTTCTGCTGCTAGATTTGCATTTAATTCAGGATTTGAATTATGCTCAACCTCATTGTTCCAAGTAATAGAATTTATTATAATGGATCTACACAATGCTGCACATAATGAAAATGGGAGAATCAGAAAGCTAAATTGTAATGCCAGAAATGGAGGAAAATAAGACTGGCAGTTTTGGATGACTCTGTTTTGGAAGGCCAATGTGTTTCCAAGGCCTCATTTTCAAAAGTTGCCACTGACCTTTCCCACAGTGCTGAGCAGATCTGTTGTAATTTCTTATTAATCAGACTAAGTCAGAAAAACATGCTCTGTACATTTACAGAACTGGTGTTGAACTCCTTCAGTAATTGAAAAGAAAATTAAAATCTTCCATTCTCAGAAGTGTTGTAACTTTCTTTCCATATTTCCTACACCGAGGTGAGGCAAACTGTCCTAGAATTTACATTCAGTTACATTCAGTACCTTCAGGAAACCCCTCCTCACATTATTACAACTCCAATAATCCTTCAGCTGCCCTCTAAGTTTCTTCATGTGAGGGATTTTTGCCATTTGGTGATATAAACAGGCTTCATAAAGTAGGCAGAGGAAGGAAAAATCTTTAAAAATCATCTAGAAATTGATTATTTCACGTAGTGATAAAAGAGACTAAAAAATGAATTGAAAGATCTTTTAAGGTGTTCTTAAATCAAGAGGATGTATTTTAAGAACAAATTAAATAGCAAGTAGATATTTTTCTGTAAATAAATATTTCACCTCTATTTTCTAGGTACGTGATTTAAGGTTGAAGAGCATTTTCCAGCTACCTGTCTTGTGCATTACTGAAACATGTAAGTAAGTAAAAACAACTTGATTAAATATATATTTTTTCATACATTAGAAAATATTTATTACATACAACACAACATGTGCATAACTTAAAAATAATGTTTACTAGTAATTTCTTATTCTGTCCCCCAACTGCCACAGTGGCTTTGCTATATCCCAGAATTAGAAGTACTGATAAAATTGTTTTCTTGCTCCTACTTCCCATCTTTCCCATGATTATCTTATAGTTTTAATGCACTAATCAGACTAAAATATATTAAGATTACTTTGCATTATGAATGTTTACCCTTGAAAATTGTTCATATGAAATCATTCAATTTTAAAATCCACTTAAAATTGACCTTCCTGATTTGTACTCCAAACTCCTACCCGCTATTCTGGTTGAAATAAGTTCCCCACAGATCCAGCCAGCAAACCATATTGAAATCCCATCTGATCACCTGTGTCACTGCATGGTGCTATCCCAAGAAACGGGGCTTTCTCCAAGTGAGCTTGGTGGGTCTCTGCTCTGGGATTTATAAAATGCAATAAAAAATGACAAAAAACACAAATGCAAATCTATTTTAAAATATAATATTAGCATTGTCAACATGGAAGACTTTATTTACTGCACAGAGAAGAAAATACTCAGAATAGTGTAGTTTGTTTCGGGGAATGCATGAAAAAGTTTCAACAACTAACACACAGTGTTTCTTTGCAAAATAGCCTCGTGCCTGATGCTGAAGTGAAATGGGTTTTGCTTATTCTTGTAAAAGAAGGTCATTACGTTCTACTGTGACTGCTCCTTTTGGATTACCTGTCTGTGTCTCTGCACAAGTCAAACAATAAATAAAGGTAGTCTGTTAATATAGATTAGAGGTTAAACTGTTATTTATTGTCACCTTTTATGGAGAGATTCTATAAAGGTTGTTATTGACCTTCTCTGCCTACAAAATAATAGTCAGGTATTTATCCCAGGCAATCCATTTGCAATGAAAAAAAATTATAGTCTTTCTGAGGAGGCACAGGCAGAAACTGAGCTGCAATGATAAATCCTGATGAGTAAGAGTTCCCAAATTGAAGTGCGTCACAAATTCTTATCAGGTTATGTCTCTGAGCATATGAGATGAGGAAATAGCTGAGAAACAACAGATCCTCTCCTGCAATTTTTGAAGTCTTCTTTTAAATGTCGTCTGGGATTTGGATAGAGTTCAGCATGAGAAAAGTATTCAGCACATTTTCATTCCTTTGAGTTTATGTAGTACAGAGAGCTATAAAAGTAAACAACAGCAACAACAAAATTAGCATTCTCTTTCATGTGTTCCTTGAAATTGAAATAGTTGAAGAAAAATCAGAGTAACAGCCACCCACTTACTGTGCCTTAATCACATTACCAGCATCCCCTTGAACTGGTTTGTGATGGTGCTTCTGCAGTGTACCCTGGATCAGAGCACACCTCAGAGAGAGGCCTGCAAAGGTTGCTATAACCTTGAAACCACAGAAATACTTCCTGAGTGCAGAGTATGGAAGGTTCCTGTTAAGTGAATAGAAACTCCTTATCTGAACATCCTAAATTGTGAGGATGTCAGAAATCCAGACTAAGCCTCCCATAATGTTAATAATGGAGAAGAGAGAAAGGAAGAGAAGATTTGATAAATATTTTATTTTCTCTTTTATAAAGCAGCCGCAGTCTTCTGCTTCCTCATTCAGTCTGTCTTTCAGACCAAGCCTTATCACATTGTGACCACTTGAAAAGATTTAAAAGTCACTTGCTCCTGCAGTTCTCCAAATCTGCCCTGTTGTCACTTCACCTGTGACCACACCATGGGGTTATAGCAGAAGGAAACGAACTATAATGACCTTTGAAGAAGAAATTATATCCATCCAAGACATGGCCTTCTTTGCTATCCGAGCTTGTCTAAGTGTTGGCAGAGTAGGCAGCAAATAAATCCTTGGGATCCACTGGGATCTGATGAACTCCTGTAGTTCATCATCATCACAGCAAAGTCAGAGTGGGAAAGGGAGGGCTCTGCAGCCAGGTATGAGCTGTGTTAGAAGCAGTGCAAATGAAACTGTCTGACACTGTTTCTGCATTAGGTCTTTGCAAAGGATCACACAACTGCCTGGTCCCCTCAGCATCAAGTCCTAAACAGTCTGCAGGACACTGTTGGCTGCTCAGACTGATGGAGGTAAGGGGACAGTTGTTTATTTATTGCATCTTCCTCATTTCAAAAGCAAAATTACTAGAAAGATTCAAGTATTTTAAATGCTTGAAGAAGGAAGGTCATGATTCATTTCCCAGCTGGTATCTGGGAAAGTACCTCTGGATTCTGCCACGTGTTACTACTGGAGTTCCACTCTGATTAGTTTAAAATACTCATTTACTCTTCAACGTAAACCCCAAATTCTAAAATTCATTAAACAAGGCAAACAGAGAAGTAAGTCCTTATCAAGTGCTTCCTTACAAATATCTGTACAAAAAGTATAGGAAAAACAGCCAGGAAATGTCATAAGGAAAGGAAGTAATTGTCACATAAAATAACCGCATTCCCTAGAAACTTCTAAAGTTTCAGGAAGAAATTTTTCCCTGTGAGGGTGGTGAGGCCCTGGCACAGGTTGCCCAGAGAAGATGTGGCTACCCCTGGATCCCTGGAAGTGTCCAAGGCCAGGTTGGACGTTGGGGCTTGGAGCAACCTGGGACAGTGGAAGATGTCCCTACCCATGGTAGGGGAGTGGAACGCAATGATCTTTAAGGTCCCTACCAACTCAAACCATTCTATGATTCATTCTAAGTTCTCAGGAGGATGTTTATCTGGAAAAAACATACAGCAGGGTAGATCTGACTGTACCAGACACAACCCTGGAGATAATATAAGGTAAGAAAAATGTGAGATAAGACTTCAGCTCCTCAACAGCACTTCACTGGTATGTTCCTGCTAACAACCTTGCTCCACCTCAAAGTTTGTTAAGGTCTATGGTGTTGCTGTCCTTGCAGCATGAACTTTGACTGGGAAAAAACATCTACACATTGGCAAAATTTCAGTAGTCACCAATTTTTGAGACAAAATATTTTGTTGCATATGGGTTGTTATGAAATGCGCCTTGCTTTTTGTTGTTCTAACTGCCTGCTTGGGAAATCTGTCATTTTGATGATAAAAGTTTTTCTTTTTCCCCTTTTAGTCTTGGAAAAGCCCAAAATTTCACTGCTTCCCTAGCTATCCACATGACAGTGTTGGAGTGGATAGTGTCACACACAGTCCAGTGAACACCTAAATAATCCAGTCCAAAGTGCTTCCACTAACTGGTGACACCATTAAGGCTTAGACAAATTAACAGGAAAAATAGAATTGCTAATTGATAATAATAATATCTTAATCAGATTGATTCCTTCTGAGAACAGTTAAATGGGATGTTCCTTTAACCTATTAACCAGGTTACCCTTTCATAATGAACTGTTTGCACTGTCCAAAAATGTTAGCTATCTGACAGGTGTACAGAGCTTTATGTAAAGTGACTTTATGTCACTTCCCAGCTGCTGTATCCCATAGCTCCGGGGTTACCAGTGACAGACTCATTAATCTGGCAGCTCTACAGAGATGAGGTGGGAATGCTCCAGTGACTCATGTTCTTACTCACAATCCAGCTTCACCTTAGACTGAAGTACATCAGTAGGTGGAAATTTAAATTTTTTCTACATCAGCTGTAATATTTTACTTGTTCATTTTCAGGTTGCCTATTTGCAGCCAAGTAAAATCAAATTTAGGGAGCTTTTAAACCAAAATTTGAACTTATGTATTCAAAGACCTCTAGAGCTGTGCGACACAGAATATTAAAGATGCTTCATTGCTGCCAATTCTGCTTCCCAGCAGCAAGGAGAGAGGGATTTAATCAAACGAGAGTGCCTGGGCAAAGAGGTAAATCATGCAACTCTTTTCAAGGGTGGGCAATGCCAGCCTGGTTAAGCACAGGAGACTCTACATCCAAAGCATTTAAAATGTATTTTATAGCACCAGCAGTTGCCAACAAATCCTTGCTAATGTGATCAAAGTGTTAATGAACAATGACATGAAATTGCTTCTGGAAGCTTTTTCAAAAAGTGACCAAGGCTGTGCTGCCCAGTAATGTTCAACAGCTGGTAGACCTTTGTGTCAGAGAAATTGTTAAGAAAAAGGTAATAAAACAACTTTGCATGAATTATTTTGGTGAAGTATTTTGACCTTCTTATTTTAGCATGACTGCATACTTGTATTTGTGAATCTTTTTGTGGCACTTTTATTTTTCAGTGGTACGATTATCAAAACCAAACTTGTTACAGTTAAAGATGGTCTTCTTGAGAGTAAACCCGAGTAGGTTATAAAACACAGAGTATCAGAGAGCTGATGAATTTTTGCTTCACCAAAGGCTGATTTGCAAGAGGGGCTAGGATTTTTTATACGTACACAATGCACATTTCTCTGATGAGATATGATGATTAAAGTAAGTCAGAGTAGGATTTTACACTTCTAGATTCCTCTCTTTGTGATTCTTTATAAACATTTCTTCCACATTTACATTGAAAGTTCTTGCTAGAGGAGAAAGCTATAAAAAGCAGGCACTAAAGCAATATAACCTAGGTGTCATAAAAAGCTTGGGTAGTAAAATGTCATCATTTCTCCAGAAAATAAATGCTCTCATGACTTTCAGTGGAGTCCCATTTCTTCCTTTAAATGCGAAGGTGGGGTCGGGATGAGTACAGAGCAGTGACACCAAAATGATGCTAAAGCTCAGGGATCAGTTGTGGCTATCAGCCAAGGTACCAAAGCCAAGTCATAGCCCGATGATAAGGTATAAAAGTTATTTATGTAAATTACTAAGGGATATGTATCAGACCAAAGTAATTATCTAAGCAGAGTCCTTTTATTCTGTGATCTTATTGTCCCTACTTTCTTTCTTGATTTTAGAGTCACACACAGACTTTTACTGTTCAGTCACTTTAACGCTTCGAGGCCAAACTTTTGGTTGTATTCAAATCTTCACTAAGAAAAATTTTGTACTTCTGATTGAATAGCATTTTTGTGTTCTCATGGATTTAGTTCAGAGAGAGCTCCTTAGGATCCTTCTAGGTCTCTTTTTAGGCACACTACCTCTGCAGTTCTGTAACAAAAACCTGCAGATTAATTACAACCTGAACAATGAACAGGGAGCCTGACCAGCAGTGAACAGTTTATTTTGTAGCTGCTTATTTTTCTTATCATCTCCATTGCAAGAGTGTAAATTCAAAGTAAATATCTTTGAGGTATATGAATTCAAATGAAAATTACAGGATTTGTGAATTTATTATTGAATTATTTGTATTGTGAATAAAATATTGAGACAGGTACTCAGAAAAGGTGAATATTTACACAGGTAAAGAAGTTTCCAATTTCATAAGTTCCTTATTTAGAGTTATCTCACACAATTGTCAGCAACAAAAAGCCTGCACTATGTACCTCAATTGGCAATTAATGTCAGAACATTTTTACCATTTTCATTTTACTTAATTTCAGTATATCTCATTTAACTTTAGAAGGAAATTTATAGTGATTTACATGTCCCAGACATGTCAAAAGAGATATTAAGCAGTATTAAGCCTTAAGAAATAATCCTGCTTTATTTCATTCCTTCTGAGGACTGTGCAGAGGAATAATGTGAATGGATTAGGAAATTGGTGTAATACCTGTCAAGTAATGTTATCTGTGAATGTGCATGAATTCTCCAAAGTTAAACTAACTGTTCTATATCAAATTCCCTAAGTTCTTAAGGAAGGTAGGAATAAAAATAACCTGTTAAATTAGCTTGTAAATCTCCACTTTCAATGGGCCATATTCTTGGTTTGTACAGAGCCTAATGCAGTGCTTTGTAAACATGTTGTCTCTGGCTGAACCCACAATTCTTTGCTGCAAGGATGTTTCTGCACCTTCAGTGGGAGCCAAGCAGAAAAGGGGGTAACTTTGGCCAGGTAATTTCAGTCCTTGCAGCCACATCAGAGTGCCTGGATCTGCAAATGTTCATGGTACACAGCTCCACAGGCACATGCACTGTTTTGGGATGTCCTCTCAGCAAAGCTGACTGACCCTCTCAAGGAGCTCATTCCTGCTGCTGCTCAGGGTTGTAACTCAGTAAACTAATTTTGGGAAATAAACCTTGCCTGGCTGCAATAGATGGCAAAGGGAGCACACTTACATTTAAATATTTTGCCACACTTCCTGAAAGTATACCTGTGATGTCAACAGAGAAAACCTCACAGTGTAAATTTATGGAAGACCAGAAAGGGTAACTAAAGCATCTGCTAGGCTGGAATAGGATGTTTTGATTGCAAGCGCTTATATAATATGCAATTCTGCACAGGATCCAGGCAGTCTGGATTTTAGACTATCTGTGATGAGGGTAGAAGGTACAGTGTGTGAGTATTAATTAGCTCTGGATTTGAAACTGAAAAAAAGGTATAGTATAGAAAATACTGAAGGTATTGAACCTTTTATTGATGTCAGCTGTGTAGTGCCTTCAGCAGAAAACATATTTTGTGGGTTGACTGCTGTCAGCACACAGCTGACATAGGCACAGGAAGCAGAGAAGCAGCTGGCATGGCAAACATGCCATACCTTGTACCTGCTGATGTCTGGAATCTGTTTCTCACCCTGCTGGAGTGATCACAGGTCCATCATGTGCAGGGAAACAAGGAGGAGAGGGCACTGAAAGGGTGCCTGGATTCATAAGGCAAGTCATTGTCAGCTGTTACCAGCTCTTGACAGCCTTATTCCACATTCCACTTTGTGAAATTTATATATGCTGCTGTTTCTTGTTCATGCAATTCGAAAATGTTAGGACTGACTCCCTTTATTTGCCACTAAATCCAGCTCCTGTGTTATTTGTGGGAATGGGAAGCACCTCCCATTTCTTTGTGCTGTGGTGCTATTCCAGTGTGTCTGCAGCATCAGTCTGATAACCAAATTGCACAGACCCTTTCCATGATTTATCTAGCTTCCAAACTTGCTGAAAAATGAGCACAATAAAAAAGAGTTGTGAAATGTTTCTCTGGTTAAATGTCAGTGTTAATATATCAGAATGCACAGAAACGGAGATTATGTATAACTATAGACGTTTTGCTGCATTTAAATGTGCCTAATTTGTCATAAAATTATTTCTCTGTGGTTCCAAAGAAATCTAGTAATGTCATAAGAGATTTCACCCTTAAGCGTTTACAAGAGAAACTATTAACTCTCCGACCTGTTCCTAGAACAGTCTTCTAAATTTTCATTTTTGTCTTTTTGAGGAGTTTTGAGTTACTTTATCTCACATAGTTTCATTGCACATTTTAAATTCTTTTTATTAGAGAAAAATTGAAAGCAGTGCTATATATGTAAAATTTATCTGAACAGGACAGACCCTAAAAAGAAGCATAATTTAGCATTAATTTTTATTGGCTGTCTTAGCTATAAGGCAAATTTGGTGAAGCAACAGTAAGAAGGGCCTCACTTTCCAGTTTTGAAAAATAGAATTGTAGAATTGTTTGGGAAGGAAAAACCTATGAGACCATCCAGTCAAATCATTCCCCCAGCACTGCCAAGGCCACCACTAAACAATGTCACCAAGCGCCACATCATACGTCTGTTAAATCCCTCCAGGGGCAGTGACAGGTCCAAGTCTTTGAGGCTAAGTAGCTGCCACAAAATGATCACAGCTAATAACTGATTACCTTCTGTCATAGTTATTTCAGAGCAATCAAGCTCATAGTTGAAAAACTCTTAAATTCCTATTGAAATAACAGATTTCATGCATTCTCCCTTCTGCTAAAAGAATCTGAACAGACTGTAGTATTTCAGTTTGCTTTTTTGTTTCAGAGCATAAAGCAACTTTTCCATGTCTGCATGTCCACCATGGCAGCTCATCCAGGTACACACCTGCTGGATTTTGTGCAGACACAGGCACAGCCAGGACATGCACACATGAGGTTTGCCACAAGATAAATGCACAAGCTGGAGTTGAAGACTAGTGAACTTCAGTAAGAGGAGGTCCAGCTCTCTCAGCCGTCACTGTAGTCAGCAGAAAGGAAAAGGCTTCCTTTGGATTGTTTGAGTATACCCGAATTCCCTCCTGTGGATGGCACTATGAGGGATAATCACTCTGACAGTACAGAGTGTGAGCAACTTCTGTGAGTGTTTGTATTCCTCCCCCCGCTACAGCCTTCCCCCCGGGATCACAGATCCCTGAGTGGGAAGCTAACACAACATGTTCTTAAGGCAGTGCCATTAATTCTCTGACATCTGTTAGATACTTGTCATTTTCACATTTGGGCTAACTCACCAGCCTTTCCAGGCAAACATGTTGCTGCTTTCTCCTTCCTTTGCTTAACACACGTTTATTGTGGGAAGAAGGGCACCTAGTGGCTTCTTTCTTGTTGCTCTCCAGTTGCACCATTCCATCTTTCAGAGACTGTAACACTGGGAGTGTGTTAGGTGGAACTCATGGCACAGTTGTATTTGTAGAGTATGAGCAGTTGCAAGAGTGAAGTTTTTATTTATGAAATAAAGAAAGGATTTGTACAAAGGCATAGTTACAGGGAAATGCCCATTCAAACAGCTGAGACAGGAATGGGTTGAGGATATTTTGTTGTGCCTCCTCCTGGCCATTTCATGAGTTAATCAAAAAGAAGTCTTCTGATAAAGCAACAAAAGTAATCAAGCCTGTAATTTCAAAATGATAATACCATATCCCTGAGCAGAATGCTATTCTTCTGTTCAATTCTCATTTCTCTACCTCTAATGTTTATAGGGCATTTCATGTGGTAATGCATGCAAGCTAGCAAATGAAAAATAATGTGGATAATTACAATAGAAGCAGCTAATAGAAGCTTGCAATATCTACATCATGTTGCTAACCATTACAGTTTATGGTATTAAATTCATTTAAATGAAGAAGGGATAATTTGCAATGGAGCAAATGATAAACTTGACTTACTGGTATTAGCACACTCCTTTATTTCTCCATGCAGTGTTTCAAGCACTATACTGTTACTGCTATGAAAATCTAGGATAAAACAGCTGTGGTGAAATATCTATAAGCAATGTCATCTCAATCAAAAGGGCTCAGCATTTTCCAAAAGGCAAACTGCAGTCATTGGCTTCTTAGGATCTGGAGACAATTTCACAATTCCTTGCTTTATAAACTTACTTTTCCTGAGTGGATGAACAAAATCCTATTGAATGGCAGATGTGAGTGTCCATGAGAACTAGAAGCAGACACAATTCTATGGCTCTAGACAGCTGCTCAGGAATGAGTAAAGATTCACAGTTGCTGTCAAGCCCTC
Organism: Entomyzon cyanotis; assembly: GCA_024500445.1. NCBI lineage: Eukaryota > Metazoa > Chordata > Aves > Passeriformes > Meliphagidae > Entomyzon > Entomyzon cyanotis. Next base: position 2,219,116 of record JAKEPQ010000668.1, read on the forward strand.
TGTCATTTCAATGGTTTTACTATGACTGGGAAAAATATTTGATAGCTTCAGAAATCATTCCTATTGTGAAACACAAAACGCATGAGGAATTTCTAAATGATTCTTGAAAATCTTCCACTTAACTCATTCATGTATCTGAATTTCACTTTAAAAACCACTGCAAGACTTCTTGTGCTTCCAGATTCCAGTGGCTCAGACTTTGCATGCCAAGTTTTACCAGCAGCTATCCCTTTCCATGATATATGGACTATGAAGAAACAAAAATGTTTGTGAATCTCCAAAAGTTCCACTAAAAATAACATTTATGATTAATTGCCCAAATTATCCCACCAGAACATCATTGATATTTACTATTTATCTTTTAAAAAACTCAGCTCCTAATTACCTTACTTTACTAAAATTTTGAGCAGCGCAAATGTTATATATGAATGAACTGCAGGAAATATGCATTTATTTTTGCATAAAAGATATGTATACCAACTGAACAGTTTCAACACAATTCCATCTGTATTAGCATCATACGTGCACTTGTCTTCGGTTATTGAATATTCCAGTATTTATCATGCCATATAATTACCTTAAATACTACATTTAAGAACCACTTATAAGCTATTGTTCAGAACCTACTACACACATTTTCTATATGTATTACTACACACAAAAAAAACCTTTCCAGATCACCAAGTGGAGACCTTCCAGACTATCTACAAAGCATAAGCTTATGCTATTTATTGTTTAAAAATAATTACATTTCTGCTGTGAAAGGCTGCAGTGGTTTTCATTCTGTTGGTGCAACACTGGTGGTTTTAATATTTTATTAATCAGGCATTATTAAAACATTCTCAGAAAATCGTATTATGTGTTACATAATGTAACAGTATGTGCTACATAATTCCTTGAAGTTTTCTGGCTGAAAACTCAAGCAAAGAGTTTCACCCATTGTGCTATTCCACAAATAGGTATTTTATCTTAGGGTTTACTCTTCCTATTTCATGAGCATATGTTAAGGCAAGGCCATTTGCTTAGCACTCTTCTCCGCCTGTCACTCTTTGCCTCAACTACTGGGACTGTTACTTTCAAAGACAAAGTCTCGCTTTTGCTTTACTGTCTTTGTACCATGTTCTGGTAAGGCTTTTTTGGGCCTTCAGCATTTACCAGTTTTCATTGCTCAAGATTGGACATGTGCTCTAGAGCTTGTGAAATACATTATTTTATCAGAAATTATTGTCATTTGTCAAGGTTGTGTGATATTTTGTGTGTGTTTGTTTGGTTTCTGTTTGACTTTCCCTGCAACTTGGCTTTCCTTGCTGTCGCTGTTGAGCCGCTAGCAGAGAAGGAAAGCCCGGATTCTCAGCGTGGCATAGAAAAAGCACTTTGTTGTTTGAATCCAACATATATATAGACTTTTCAGAGGTCACCCAGATTGGTCAGTCAGAAACCTCCCCCCAGGCCTGATTGGCCAGGCCTGAACTGTCCAAATCTCGAGACACTGTTTTTAATAACATCCAACTTTTATCTTTGTTTATAAAACACAAAAGAAATTCTCATGGGAAAGACCTGTGCTAGCCACACCTTGCAATCTGGATTAAAATTTTTATACTCAGGTGATGGTAAAAAAATCAGTTTCTCTTTTGTCGAAGCTGTCTCATGTGAAAGTTTAATAAAGTGCATTGAAACTTTAAACTCTCCTATTAGACCAGATAGGAATTTTTTTTAATGAAAGCTAAAGCCTTCAAAGTAACAGCAAATTGTAATATTTTGAGTAAAACTTTATAAGGCACTTGGGGATATGGTTTAAGGGTGATTATGTGGCAGATGGTCGGATTAGATGATCTTCAAGGTCTCTTTCAACCTTATGAATCATGAATGTAATGATTCATATGTAATACAAATCATATGTATCATATGAATCATATGTAATAAAAATGAATTCCTTAAAAGACAGACTCTCTTAATGTTTATTAAGCTGCTCACTAAAATATTGTTTGAATTTGAAGTCAATAGATTTTTTTTCTATTTCCCACTCAAACAATTTCTTTAAAACATCTTTATAACCATAAGATACAACACAAGATCGTGGTTTCTCTCTTCCTACTTAATCTCTGACTACACAGGAAAATAATTTTGTATATCCTTTGTTTTCAAACTCTCCTGTTCAGTGGTTATGTATTTATCTGTTTTATTTTGCCTGAAATTGTAGTCGAAGTAATTTTACTGCAGTTCTAAAAAGTGATCTGCCTGTTCTAGTTGCCTAAAGTGCTTACTGATTCACATCATAACCCTAATTCTACATCCTGAAATATGTTCTAGTCTTCCTGATCTTTTCCCCTCCTGAGACAACTTGTTTGGTAGTAATTCCATCTTTATCAGGGATTCATAAAAGTGTCTGAACAGCTTCACCTTCCATAACAGAATGTGTTCTCCGAAAGCCTCCGGGGACAGAGGGGTTTTGTGTGTTCAAGTCTTACACACAGCCAGAGCAGCCCATGATTAAAGAGAGGTACAAGCAGCTTCAGCTCTGAGTAACTTTGCACATAAACCTGTGGGCTTACTTCAGGCAAGGAGCAAACTGCAGGTCATAAACTGACATGCTGATGTGACAGTGTTAGCAACACCTACAAGAACACTCCTTATGGAGGTACAACTTAATAATTTCAACTAGTAATTTCAGTGTTTCAATTTGAAATATTACCTTACAATGAAAATCCAGAAAGTGTTTCAGTTCCAAGTAAACTTGAGTGTAGAAATTAAACATATCTTACTCTCTTTTTTCTTTTTAAAATAAAATGCCATGTACAGTCAAGCTCCTGCACTGTTGGTCATCTTGCTGGTTAATATCTCACATTATTGAGGATTTTTTTTAGAAAAGCCTTGCCTTTAAGAACCACTCTGTTTGGATGTCCAATTAATTCTGGCAACTCAGTATATTGTACATATTTTTAATCTTGTACATAATACTTATATGTGCAAATATATTTAAAATATTGTAAATATTTTAATGAATTTCAGGTCATTGCAATATCCTGTTTTTTCCTTCTACTGTTAGTTTACAGAAGAATTTAAGTACAATGTGAAATATTATTTATAGGATGTGAAAAAAACATCCAAATGTAGGAGGTAAACTGACAGAAACTGGGATTTATCAGTTGAAGCATTCTGCTTTACAGGTTAGCGAAGCAAATAACTGCTCCTTCATCTGACACAAATGTTTTCAGAACTTGCTACAATACCATTTTGCTATTTTTGTGTCTATATTTACATAAACTTCTGCAGGTGCTTTTGTATATAGAAGATAAAAAAACCCACCTCATATGTTCTTTTGTATTCAGCTATATTTTGCATTCTACCAGCAAAATCAGCAGCTTCAGCTGGACTTTTTCCTCAGAGGCCCACAGAAAGGGCACAGTGAACTTGTTTGCCCTGGGGTGCTGGCAAGAGATTGTAAACTGAAAGACTGTACTACAGGAATTAGTGCATGTGTGAAGGGTTTCCTGCTCTCATTTCTCAGCTCCAGAAAACCCCACAGTCTAAGCTGCATATCATGTTTTCTCTTTGAATCACAGTTTAATTGTGCCACACCAGAAAATGCTGTTCTGAGTCGCAATTCAGCTTCCCCCGCAGTCATAAACCAATACATTCAGAATGCTTTATTTTAAAGAAGAAATATAATGAAAGCACATCCCAGGCACACTCTGTCCATCTGCTCTCTACTGCACATCCAAGTAATTCCACTCTGCTATGAGATGCTGGTAATTCCTTCTCCACTGGTGCCAAACAGCAAGTTCAAAATACAGATGAATGCTGAGCAGCAGGAAAAGTGGTTCCAGTAAATTAAAGAAAAGTGCTGATAGCCATTGCCTTGCTTGGTGTCCCTGGCTTTAAGTACTCCAGGGCACACTCTGGGGAAGAAATGAGCAGTGCCCAATGCCCAGGACATTAGTTGGCAGGTTTTGTTGGCTCCAACTCCAGTCAGGTGTGTGCATGAGGGCAGTGCTCATTGCTGAATTAACCCTGAGCACAGGCTAAATGGATAAATCTGTCTAGCAAAATGCCTCTCTTGGCTTCATTTAATTTGGGTTCATCATCTTTTGCTTTGCTCATCATAACTTATTCCATATGAATTTAAACTGATGATGAAAAGGAACTATGAATTAGTTGCTGCAACACACAATAAGCTCTCCACAAAGCAGGAAATTCATTCACCATTCACCACCCTCTGTTGACACCTCAGTCCTCTCTTCTCCATTCCTTCTGCAGCTCTTGCAGCATTTGCAGTTACTTTTTAGCCCCCACTCCTAAAATCATGACTGCCCCCTCCCCTTTTTTCTCCTTCTTTTTTAGTGTTGACACAGCTTTCCAGTGACTGTCACACACCTCAACCTGCCCGAAGGTGTCCTGACGTGTAAGGAGAGACAAGCAGGAAGAATGGGGGAAGAACAAGCCCAGGGATCTGGTATTGAATCTCAGCTCTGTTACTGACCAGCAAACAATGTCAAAAGAGTGTTTTAAGGTCTCTTAAGGAACATCAGATTCACCATGTCAGACAATCAACACATGACTTTTTGTGTGTGTGCTTTAGATTTTCCAATTGCAATGTCTTTTTACATCTCTCAGAAAGTTTTCCATTTAAAGAAATACAGGAATATGTTTGAGAAATTTTTCATCACCATTACACATACACTTATTCACTGTTAGTAATTCCACATTGAACTCCTAAAAAAATCTGAAACTCTGTCCCCAAAGAAAGTAAAACAAATAAAATCCAAGGTTTCACTCTTCCTCAAGATGATTTAAGTGTTCGACCTCTTAGATACTGCTTTCAAATAACTTTAATGATAATAAGGCCTAGTTATTATATTTTTAATGCTATTATATATTATGTGAGGAAAAATACTTATGTATTTATAAAACACTAATATATTTTATACATACTAATCCTTAATTGTTTGGGGGTGGTCTTTTTAGGAGCCTTGGCCCTGACTGATGAACTCCACATAAAGGCACTGTCTGAAGGGAAGAGAGACTCAAACAACGAATCTGTGTTAAATGTATGTTAATTTTTTTGGTCATGCTTCCTAATGTGCTGAGTTTTTCTACATAAGGAACATTATTTGTGAATTACCCAGAGTTTTACCTGATTTTATTTTTAGAATTTCTGGACGATAAGTAGCGAGCTTATAACTAGGCCAGAAGGCATGCTATGTGCAGTTCTCTTTAAAATTTTCCATAAGGAAAAGAAATTCCTAAAAATGAGTGTATTACATGTTTGAAAATTCAAATTATCCTTCATTTCAAATGGTTTCTAGTCTTAATTACCTCTAGACTTTTATTGTTTTTTAATTAAATGTTAAAGGCGGGGAATATGATCTCCAAAGCAAGCAGGAAGATGTTGATTATAAGCTGTTTACAAATGTTTCTGGGCAGGTTTTGGCAGTTTCATTAACACTCAGTGCTAATAGTGACCAGGTGTGTTCTTCACGTTAATGTCACTGTAGCTCCATCTTGTGGCTCTATGACTATTCTCAATTAATTTTCCATTCTCTAGGAAAAGGTTGATTGAAAACAAACATGAAACAACAACGAGGAGACAAAATTGTAGACATGATTAATTTCATTGTGGTTTTGTGTAAGAAAAAAGTGACAGAAAAACACTCACAACCCTAAGTGTTTAGTACTTGCCTTCCACAGTTGTAATTTGCCATGTCTATGTGGATAATTGCAAACTGGGGGAATTTTTAGTTAAAATATTATTTAAGAAAATCAAAGAAAAAGTTCATGCGTATTATGATTATCTGTATTTATGTTTATGAATCATATATACCCTGCCAGTCATGTTTTTTTCCTATTTCATATAGGTGATCAAAAATTCTGATGGACAGTTTAACCTTGAGGCTGCAATTAAAAATGTTGACAGCATGTCCAATGAGTTGAAGAAAATAAATGGTAATTCTGGCTTCACCCTCCAGTTAAACAAGAAACTGTTTAAGACATTGTTCTAGGAGTGTGCAGTTGTGAATGGCTTGGTTTTCTATGTCAGGCAATTGTGTTTTAATGTAATGAAGCAATAGATTTGCTCTTGTGTTTTGAAAAATTAATGAAACAGTAGTTAAGAGAGCAAGGGAATGGAGTTAGCTAACCATGGGAAACACCTGCTAGGTGATCAGAGCTGCTGCTTTGTAGGAACACTGAGAGTCTGCTGATACAAATATTACTAATATGCTAATACCCAACTACATTTAACCTTAAGTGAAACAAGGCAACCCTTCAACTTTTTGAATGAGTTGATAGATGAACACTAAAAAAAGTGCAGTATGTAGATTACCATTCACTTAGCATCTGTCATTCAATAAATACCATGCTGATACACTGACCTCTGTCTTTCAGTGGAAAGCCAGCTACTGCTTTGTGACCTCATTTTGAATTTCAACCATCCTGTAAAGGCCAAAGATTTAAGAGAAGACTGAAGAAAAGACTTGGAGTTGGACAGATTAAGTAACATCCATTTTCATGTATTGTCTTCTATTAATACTGCTGAAGCTGCTGCTTCTTCTTCCTTTTCTTTCTTCTTCATCTTCTTCTTTCTTTTAATTAAGTTTGAACTGTACTATGATAGCATAGTTTCCTGCAGTTAGACTATTTTTATTTTAAACTAAACACATAGAATGGGGGAAAAAAAGTAGGTTATTCATTCTGAGAGGGTTTTTTAACCTACATTTCCCAAATTAAACCCATTAGGCCTGGAAAGACTGATGTAATTAATTAAAGGTCAGGAAAGTGGGCATGAAGTTTTTCACATGTGGTTGTCTCCTTTTAAACAAAGACTTGTTGGAACAGTAACAAAAGATTTGAAATTTACTTCAAGTCATTGCTCTTATCTCAGTTGTGCTCAGGGAAATGGGGTAAGAAACTGGCAGTGAAGGAGGAACTGCAACTTGTTCCCAGCAGTTTTCAGCTGCCTTCCTCGTCTTAAAAATGGTGCTGAGGAAGGGGTCAAAGAGCAGATTACTTCTGGAAAACCAAAGGTACTTTTCATTCCACTTTCTGTAATGACTCTCTAATGCAACTAGTTACAAAAATAAGGGGCAATTTGTGGCTTAAATACTCTATCCTGTACTCCTCTTGGCCCAAAATCTGCACAGCCACTCTTTTCATGTAGTTCATTACAACCAATATTCAGTCATATTTTACTTATGAACTTGTTTGAATGTTGAGATGTATTTTTATTCTTATATCAAATAGACTTATCTGAATAATCAAATAGAGATTTATTCTACTGAAAAAAATATTCAGTGTTAGAATTTGTTATGTTGGTTTGTATTTTATTTCTTTTTCACTGGTGAGATGATTTAAAATGAATAAAACACAATTCCATAGGAGGTGTTTCTGGGTTGTCAGATCTTTCAAGGCAGTACAATGGAATAGAATTACAGCTCACAGAGTCAGTGGTGATATGGGAGATATTGTTCTTAATTTTAGCATTCTTTTTTAAGAACAAAGATTAGAGCTGACTTTTCCTTCACCAGATCAGTGCTAAGTTTTTTAAATATACTGACAGCTTTTTTCAGCTGAAGAATTTTTAATTTTTTTTTCATGTTTATTTTTGGATTCATAGTTGCATGGAAGTGAAATTCACTAACTTTGAATTCTAGCTCTTAGCTAAACATCTTGGAAAGGAAGGTAACATTTTCAAAACATACCTCTTTCAGTAAAACTGTTTATGAAATCTGATTATGTTATCAGGTTTGAATTTAATAGTATAAAAATAGTATGAAAGCTATTTTCTACCTTGAATTTTGGTTCCAGGGTTTTAACTAATATAGACACAAATAGCTTTAAAGGAGAAAAGTGTGGCAAAGTGTGTCATAATTATCAAACCAAGGTCTTGTCAGAAAACAAAGGTAATTGAAACCTGAGGCAATGAGTTGGAGAAATCCCACTTAACAAGGGTGAGGGAAGAACTCTTGATACAGGATGCTTCAATGGTCCTCAGTTGCAATTTGTATTTTAAAACTGTGACTGTTCTGGTTTTCTTTAAAACATACAGTAAAACAGAAAGTAGTTGTGCAAGAGGAACTAAGTTTGGCCTGACTGCTTTCTAAGAAATTCTGGGGGGTCCTGCCAGTTCAGGATCACATGATGATAATTTTGTTGATGTAATTCCTGTAAAAATGTAGTTGCTCAATTTAGTCAGAAAGACACAGCTGAAGAGAGGTCTGTGTGGAGAAAAGCTTCCTCTGAGTGAAGTTAGAGAATTCTAGAAGATACAAAATTCCAGGTGTGGGCTAAGGCATGGAATCCTCAGGGGCGTGGCAGAGAGGATGTGCTGTCTGTAGGTGTGGTGTTTTCCTGGCCAAGTGTGAACACACCCTGTCTCACAGCAGAATAACCCAGACACAGACCCTGACAGCTACCTGCATTTCCAGGGCTGGAGGGTTTTGGTGTCACTGAAACCTGTGTGTCTTTCAGGTCTGGCTTGGCGTCACAGTCTTTTCATAGAAGTGGACATGATTAGATTACCGGGGGGAAATGGGCTTTTATTGTCTTTTGTCTACTCCTCAGCTTTGACAATGTTTGGTTCTACTCTGTATCACTTCAAATAATGTAATTGCTGCTGCAATTCCCAACCAGAAAAAGAGTTCCTGTGAGGCAGAGACTTGTACTGATATTTATTTATGGTTCATCAAATTTGGTGTGGAAATAATTTCAAGAGAATATACGTATCTTGGGAGATAAAAAATTCCAATGTACTGTATGATTAATGGACAATAAGAAACACTTTGTAGGAAAATTATATTTATAGAGTGCTGCATTTATGGCATCATTTAAAAATAACACAGTCCTTTTTCTATGAAATTATGAATTTTAATGGCTTCATGGTTTTAGTTTGCTGAAAAGGGAAATATCTAGAAGTTTACACACTTCAGTAAGCTTCAGTACTATAGGTGATCTTCTTTAAGTCTCATTTAAATATGTCCTGCTGCATATTTTAACATGCACTGGTTTCTTGAACCCCTGTCTTTTCCATCAATCAGAAGAAGGGGTGTTCTTTGGAAGTGGTCAATGATATCTGCTACTGAAGAAAAATCCTGTGGGATGGAAAAAATGAGAGGGCTATGGACAAAATGTCAGAATTATTAGTAATCAGTAAAAACAAAAGGTTTTTTTAGAATCTCAAATATTTTGCAGTATTATAAAAATACATATAAGGTCCAATAAATACCATCAGATCAACTGTTCTTATTCCTACCATTATCTGAAGCTCAGTAACTCTGTGTACAACCTACTGCAATGCTGTATAATGAATTTATGCATTCTTGGTCTGTTTAATACATGGTGCTGTCCCTCTGCCTGACCTGATGACTGTATTTGAGAGTTCAGAGTGGCTGATTGATTCAGGGGAGTCTGTCTCAGTCAGAACTGCCAGGAGTGTGCTGACCACTCAGTTTAGTGCCAGCAAACCCACACAGTCCTGCTGGCTGGGCTGAGCCACCAGTCTGGGAGCAAAGCTGTGACTTGGCAGCTATGGATGAGCTCTCAGCTCTGTATTTCCCTTATCTGGTATCATAGTGGTAAACAAACATTCCCTAAGCAGCACATGGATTTCTAATAGCTGTGTTTTAAGGCCAACTCCTTCATTCCCTGAGTGCAAACAGCATAACCTGGTTTTACTCATAGCAGTAACGATATTCTCCCATGAATAACTCTAGGACAATAAGCAGAATTCCACTCCAGGAGAACAGTCACCTGATATTTAAAAATGAGGCAGGAGATTCCTTACAATGAAGAGAAATAGTGTGAAAAACACTTAGTACCTCTTTTCCTTTTAAACCAGTTCCTAACAAATATAAGTGATCCTGCTCCTGGTAGCGAATCTGGATGTTGTACACTTTATCTCTGTACAGCACCATCAGCACATATGGGTGAGTAACAGTTTTTCTTGAGCTGTCTCTCACCAGGAATGTTCCATCCTGAAAGATGAAAAAATAAAAGATGACAAATAGAAGACACTTCTGGGTTGATCAGTCTAACAACCTTAACTAGAGCACTCATGATTTTAAGTGTTTTTTCTTTCTGAAATCTTTTTCCTTCTGGTAAGAGGAACTGCACTGTGAAAGCATTTAAATAATTTGTCAAATGTGTTGTCTTTCAGTTTGCTACTTAAAACTTCCTTCTCTGTTACAAAAGCAGATTTTTAGGGAAGGTAGGAATGGTGGTGTAAGAAAGAGAGATTCCATTAAAGGAGGAAGTAAAATATCAAAGACCAAACCTCACATCACTTTAACCAGAAGACAAGTTCATTTCTGCTAAATGCCAATCAAAGTTCCTACGTGATGTATTTACAGACAGCTTGAAATAATGACATTGTCTGTGTATATTGGGTAAAGGCAGTGATGCTGTATCACTCTCTCTGCTTTTCTTCATTTCAGATCTCTTTTGACAAGTTTTCCATTGAAATCCCTTTCTCTAAGGCACTGAATGTGATGTCATAAACTGGGACTTTAGTACAAATCACTGGAATGGTGCACATGCCACCTTCAGCTCAGGGCATGTGCCGTGAGGCAGCACAGAGTAACCACATCTCCCACAGCAAAGGAATATAATTCTGTTTTTCTTTATGGTTTTAATTAATTTTCACATGCACAGATAACCCTTGTTTAAACCTGAACTTCATTTTGCTGGTCTATATGGCCTAGAAAAGGGTGGGATTCACCTTCCTAATTCAAGCTATCTAAAAATTGCAATCTGCAACAATTCCTTGCCGGTGCCAGAAAACCATTCCAGAGAACAAGTCACTCCTCCTAGTACAGGCAGGGTGAAACTGCTTTTCTTGGACTCTGGAAAACAACATCCTTCACGGCTGGTTTAGACCAGCTGTATGACTTTTCTGTGGGTTCCTTTCAAGGTGAATCCCCCACTCCAAGTATCTCCACTGGAGGTACAACCTCACCATGTTGTTTACCCTCCCTGCTGAGGGGATGGGAGGTGCCCAGCCCTTTGAGTACCTTGTTTATCCTCCGGAGAGCTGCCTCTGCCTCGGGCCGGCTGATGTAAGCCACGTACCACTCATCCCTCAGTGAGCCCTGGGGCTGCGGGAGAGAAGAAGGACAAAGTCAGCTGTCAGGGAATAGCAACATATAAATCAGTAGAGAGAAATCTCATTTTGAGGGACATTTGGGTCTATGTGCACGATCTCGGGAGTTATGAGTGTCAGGGATCATACTGGAATGTATTTCCTATGTTATGGAAAGTGGTGCTAAGTTGTTCTAAATTATCTGCTCACTTTGATAAATTTGAAAATATTACAGGTCTAGCTATAATGCACCTGCAAGTAAGATAAGAAAACAGGTATTTCCAAATATTTTCAGTAAAGGATTTTAAGTGGCACATCCTCTTTTACCTACCTGGACACTAGGCACAAAGACATCCTTTGCGTTTGTTTGTCTGGTTGGTTTTTAACTATCATCTGAGACAATAATGCAGATCTCCTGTGAATATACTACATATGGTGGCCCAGCAGTGTCATCACCACAAGTGGTTTTCTCTAAACTTACTTTATTTAAGGAAACGTGCAGCAAAAATGCACTTAAAAGAATGAGTCCTTTACTCATCAAAGTTTTGTGGAGGGAGAACTGAAAATCTAATGCTACTTGAAGGCAGTTGTGCAAAACAAGTCATCCAGCAAACAAGTATTTTTCTTATTTTGTTCTGCTGGGCTTTAGCTATTGTTGTTTTTCTTGGTGAGGACAAAATAAGACACTACAGTTTGACACAGAAAAGGAAACTGAAAGCACTCAGTAGCATCCTGACAGTGACTACTGACAAGAAAAACAACCTTGAAAGATGTTTTCTCTCAAAACCAGAATATTTGCTGGTTTTCAACAGTTATGGTTCATATTTTGTACCTCATCTTCATCTGTGTTGGTCTGGTGAACAGTGTGTCTGCTAGGAATTGGCAATGGAGGTCTCATGTCAGCTGGGCCTCTTGAAGGAGATCTGCTGTTGCTGCCTTCAAAGATACAAAAGTAGAAAAACAATCTTAAAACCAGGAAAATAATTCCATGGGTGCATCCACGGTGTAGGATGTTGATTTTATGAGGCATGAAGTACTTGTATCACCCTGGCACTGAAACTTTTGGAATTGATTTGAGATCAGATTTAGGCTTCTCTATGAGAACCAGCTTCTTTACATAATTGCATCCTTGGTGCACAGGGACTTTAACTGAGCTCTTGCAGTTCAGAGTTCCATGAGAGCAGATGAACTTGAAATAGAGGTGACATTTTATCAGTTTCTGTACCACAGTTACTCACTTGAGAGCATCTTGTTTTCTTTAGAGACAGAATTAATATTGTCTCTTTGCAATCCTTGCCTTCTCAGCAATTAGAAAGTAAAAAATGTCACTGCAGGACATTGACAGCTGTTACAAAATGTGAAAAATTACTTTTAAAGCAATTGATGTGGAAGTTTTCTTTATTTTTTATTTTCTTACAAGAGAAATATGGAGCATATTTCACATGAAAAGCATTTGCTAACCTTTTTGGGGAGTATTAGCATACCGCAGTGATTTGCATACCTCAGCTCTCAGTACTGTACAGAAAAAGATGAATATATGAAGTTTTGACACTGGTTTAACCAGGCAGGAAGCCCAAACTTCATGGGAAAGAATAAAGCCCAAAATCTTTGATTCAGACTAAGTAAGGTACACGAGATGCCTTTCAGGAACTTGATAGTTTTCTGTTCACAGTCCAACCAGAAACATCCATGGGAAAGAAAAACTGTTATATGGACTGCACTGACACTACGTTTCAACTTCCATTCACTCACCAAAAAAAAAAAAAAAAAAAAAAAAAAAAGTAAGGATGCAGGATACAAACCTGGATGTAAGCGTGCTGCTAGTGAGCCAGTTGAAGACAGGTTTCTAGCACTGTCAAAAAAAATAGTCAGTATAAATACAACATTTCTGTGCTCTGATCATCTGATCTGGACTTTGTGCCTGTTTTACAGAATGTGAGAACCTCCTGAGACTTGTGCAGGGTGAGGAAAGCCTTCTCTTCTTTTTGTTTTTCTTTCCTTCTTTTTGTGTAAGTGGATCCACCTTTAAGTTTCCCTGGAGCTCAGTATCTGGGAACAAGATAATCAGTAAAGGCCACCAAGACTTCTTGGTGGTACAGAAGTACAAGTACAGAAAATCCTGCAGCTTGTTGGGTTTTCCCAGGGAATGACTCCAGCATTCCCCCAGCACAGGAAGCACAGGGAACAGCTTGCTAGCTCTTGCTCCAGTGGGGTTCCACTTACAGTTATTTGTCTTGCAGCTTCTGTAACATTGTTGATAAAAATGCAGCTTCGCATTAATGTTGCCAGGTGGGAAGGACGAGCAACATTAGGGGCTGGGGCATCTCACACACCAGGAAAGGCTAAGGGAGCTGGGACTGTTCAGCCTGGACAAGAGCAGGCTCAGGAGGGATCTTATAAATCTTAATGCACATAAAATATCTGAAGGGAGAGCCAGGCTCTTTTCACTGGTGCCCGGTGACAAGACTGGACAAGACAAGCCCAGTGACAAGACCAGAGGCAGTGGGAACAAACTGAAACTCAGAGGTTCCCTCTGAACATCAGGAAACACTTTTTTACTGTGAGGGCAACCAAGCACTGGAGTAGGTTGCCAAGAATGTTGTGGAGTCTCTCTCTTTTCTTGGAGATATTCAAATGCCATCGGGATGTGGTACCAGGCAGCCTGCTCAAGGTGACCTTGCTTGGGTAGGGGATGGGACCACAAGACATCCAGAGGTCCCTGCCAACCTCAACTCACACCCAAAACTGCTCAAAATGGAGTCCTACTCTTCAATTTTTCTTATTATTTTTTGTTTCTTCACCTAATTGGGAACAAATGGCCTGCATTCCTTTCCTTTACTGTTCATATTTCTCTTCTGCTTAAATGAGCTGTTGAAAAGGCTCTGAGATGAATATGCTAATTTTGTTTGCAGAACAAAAACATGCCATCATGACTTGATTCATGGGAGAGAATCAGTCAAACTGGGGGCCTCTGCTACAGCAAAATTTGGCAATGTTCTTTGAATAAAGCAGAAGTGTTGATCACAGGAATAGCTCAATTTGCATATGCCCTTGCTATTGCTACTGCAATATTTGTTTTGCTGGGGTGTCAGCAGTTCCAGAGGATGATGGTAAATGAGAGGAATTCATCAAAGAGCCATTAGAAAATGCAGAGATTAGAAAATGGGAATCACACATGGACTCAAGGGACCCACCCTAACTCATCAAAGTCTAAGTCTGTAGCATGGTACCTCAGAAATCAAAATTTTATTAGGGGCTCATCTGCCTAGCAAATGAAGGCTTAACAAATATTTCTAAGTTGAGGCTGGGAAAAAATTGCAGCAAGGTTCACAACTTTAAATAGCAATTTTCACCTATTAGTGTAAAATTTAGTAAAAGGGAGGTGAAATTCTTTCAGATCCAACTCCAGACAACCAAGATTGTGGGGTTTTATACTTTTGACGTGTGAGTAGTTGCAGCTGTAACACTTAAGCTCCTAAAGTGTGCAGGACCCTTTTGGCCTACATCCTTTCTAGTTTTGTAGGAGAAGATGATCCCTTCCCAAAAGGGCTTCTCATTCTTATGGATCCTGCAGGCAATGGGAGAGATGTCTCAAGAATGGAAGTGTTGTACCATGTAGGCTCTAAAATACTTCCTTGCCATAAAACGGAGAGATTAATGGTTTTTTCCTGGTTGCCTGATGTACACTCTCTGCTCCTCCAATGCAGAGCTCAGATTCTATTCTCCTGGACAGTAGGAACAGCATTAATTAGCATTGTGTAGAGGCAAGGGCACAGTCTGAGTAATGAACTACTCCACATGGTTACTTTGTGTGCCTGAGAACCCTGTAGCCACACACACACTGATATTTCCTAAATTGCCAAGAGATTGAGATTCAAAAGGAATGATACAATCAAGGTGAAACAAACCTTTCTGCACCAGGAATGCTGTTGGATCCTGGCTTTGGTGGAGGCTTGACAGATTTGGGTGGGAATGCATTGGAGCTGTATGGGGGCAAAGACAGCTGTGGCACTGGTCTTTGGGGTGTATCTGTGGAGAGGAAGAGAAGGAAACTTAAATCTTATGTGAAACATTCTTAAATGAAGTAGAATGAAGAAATTCTGGCACCTTGCTGCTGTTTAATTAGATAAACATAATGCAATAAACAGTCTATAAACAGTCCTGGATGTGTTATTTACAGATTGGAAATTCATATGGTTAGCTGAGAATTTAGATATTAAAATTAAAAATAACCTGAAACAGGCTTGAGAAACATTTATGTTTTCTAACTTCTGTTTTGGATAAGCCACAATTGAAGTACTTTAACTGCAGCAGAGCTGAAGGTGGTACATGTTTTCTGTCATGTTGCTTCTAAATAGCAGATTTGAGATCACCTTTCTGAACATCATTCTGAAATTTCTCCCAGCATGAAATAAAACATTTTCCTTCTGCAGTATCCTCAGACCTGAACTAGCAGTAAGAGTGGAACATGTTAACTGCTCTGCACAGCTTAAATAACCTTATTCTTTATGGAGGCTTAGGGGCAGGGATAACTCATAGAGACTTGGCCAAATGTCCTGTTTCTGTTATGGAGTCACTTTACCAACTTAATTTCAGAAATCAGCCTTCTGCAGTAATTCATAAATACAGCTGGTACACGAAAGAAGTTCTGCTGCTGTTCATAAAAGTGAGTAACATTGCACAGAGCCTGGAGCCAGCAGGGTTTGACTGAAAAATTTGCTGAGAACTGGGAGACACCAGGTTCTGTTTCCAGCTGTTTGATGCTGTGTGCAGAACACAAATCTCTCTAATGTAATGTATTTCAAAATAAGAAATCCTCCTGGCTGGTAACTGGCTGACTGAGGGAACTCATTAGCTATTGATTTCCTGGGGTCTGTGGCTTTGATATATAAATCTGCATGAGGCACTTTGTATGAATTCTACAGCCTATCAAGGTGCCACCTGACTTTTGAAATGGCTCTAAGGAAACAACTCTGAGATGATTTCTTTCTTTTTTTTTTTTTTAAACTAAGGCAAAAAAGGGTTTTAAGTTTGAAAAATCACTGTAGAAATACTTACTGTCTTCTTCTTCCTGAGGAACCAAAAAAAAAAAAAAAATCAGCAACATATTATAGCACAGTTCTTAGGACTATCTTACAAAACTAAATTTGGACGTTGGTGAATTTTGAGTGTAAAAGGACTCTAATATCTACACTGTCACTTCCCTCTAAACTGTTGGGGGTTTTGTCTTCATGTAACACCAAACAATTTTTGATGTTTTCACATTAAAGTGCAGATATTATTTACAAGCAAGTTGTATGGTGGATGTCCCATAATGGATCTTGACCTAAAATAGTCAGAAACTCTCAGGAGATATAAACTTTCCTTATTCCTTCAATAAAGTGTAGGCTCTCAGAGTTACCTGAAAGTGAAACTTTTAGCTCAGCTTAAGCTGAAAAAAACCCCAGAACCCCAAATCTTCTTTAAGCAAAACCACTTCTCCCATGCCATAGAAGAAATTCTGGCCTTATTTTTCCTGTTATCTAAGATAAAGTTCTTGGGAAATAAACTGAGCTTGACATAGAAGAACTGCTTAAAAACACCCCATGTGCTATGAAAGATCCATGAGTATTCCTTATAATTTATAAAAGAACAATTTATCTTTTCCAGAATTGTTAATTTATACAGGTACTTAATTTTATTGTAGTCCCTATAGATTTAAATTTATGCTTTGAGACTATACTTACTTCATTTTTCTTGTGTGATGGCCAACTTTGCCTGAAATGAAAACAAAACACTCATCATAGGTGGAATACTACTCATTCACTTTGTGTGCATTAGGCCATATTTTCAACTAGACCAGGAATTTACAGGAAGTTTTAAAGACCAATGGATGCTGAAATATTTTTTTCCTCATAAAAATATCTAAGATTTCAATTTTCAGCCATAAGCTAAGTCATTATTCTAATCCTTAGCCCATGATGATTTTCTCAACAAGGAAAATGTCTGATGAATTGATTTTAAGTTTAGAGCTTAAAACTAATTTGTACGATGATGAAACATTAGTTTTCAAGTCTTGAACTCATTTATATGGCAACACTGCTGGAGCACATCATAAGAATATCAGGCTTTTTTTCCCTGATAAATTATCCTGGCTGATTAGCAGATCTCAATTATTTCTCGTCTTGTTTTAAGTTCAGTCAGTGTGCAGCCCCCAGGTTGTCTAGAAAATGCTGGAGAATGATCTAGTTCTGCCAGAAAATGGCTAGTAATGAGTTTTGCAGGCTAATAAAATCATTGGGAGGACAGTAAAGCTTTCCTTTTCTTACATCCTAAAACAATAGCAACAGAACTCATGGAAGAGTGTTCCCTAGAGGAAGAGCCTGTCCTGATGGGAAAAACACAGATCATACATATCTTTGTACAACTTGGAGGTGAGTCATGCCCCTCATAATGGCTCTTTCAGCTATGGCTGGAGAGAGTTTTTCTGCATTCACACCTCTCTGCAGCTTAGAGTACATCCTGTGCATATTAATAAACAAAAACTTGGATATCCACAGAACCTGCAGTACCAGTCAAGTAGACCATCATGTGTGGCATGTCCATATTTTTGTTAAATTTAATTTCTACATTATTGAATTTCAATTAAATGAGCACTTACTTTCCAGGGCTTTGCTTCCTTAGAGGAGGTGGATTTCCTCTTTCATATCTGTCACTTGGTGGGACAGGAGGTTTTGGCATCATTGCTAACTGCTCCCCCAAAGATCTAAAGCAGGAGCAAGATGATGAAATAAAGGCAAAAGGCTGCTTATTAAGAAATAACTGGGTAATACTGGCAATGAGAGGATCTTTTGCACAGGACGAGCTCTTACCTTAGCTGTGAAACCAGAGGCTGTAAAACAACAAGGAATAGTTAAGAGAATGTGAAAGTGTATCAAAATAGGCAAAAACTATCAATAATCAATTTTAAAAATTACCTTTTCAGGAATGCCTGGCTTTTTCCCTGAAAATAGCAAAAGCTTACATTTAGAAAAAAATGAAAGTTAATTAATTAAGCTTTCTATTAAATAAATTCATTTTGAATATAAATGAAAGTTAATCTTGCAGATTGAAGCACTCAACCTCCTGAGACGTAAGCCAGAAAAATATTTTGGCTTTGTAAGGGATGGCAAAATTGCAATATCTCTTATTAAAAGCAAATTTAAATGTTTTCAACGTGGTACATGTCACAGTCATATTTTCTATGGTTCAGCTTTGAACTACTGGAGACTTTTTTGCCATTATATAACAGATAAGAGTTTAGATAATAAATAAAATTGTAGAGTCATATCTGTAGATGCTTTGTATAATGTGGTTTTCAGGTCTGAAAGAAATGCCATTTTTTTCTATGTCCTATTAGTTCTCAGCCTTCTTTTAAGTCTGTTGCCACATTACATACAACAGTGTATGCAGAGTTTCATTATCTTTGCATGCAAAGGTGATTTCCTCCTTTAACCTACTAAATATTTCCTTGTTCAATTAAGTGCTACATCAAACCTTTATTGCATGGGATCTCATAGTGTCTTTCTGTTCATCTGTCTGACCCAGGGTTGCTGTTTTCTAGATAAAATTTCTCTCCCACTTTATAAGTACTGCTCACACTATTTATTCATACACAGATTACCTTGATTACATTTGGTTAAGCCTTGTTCTTTTGCATTAATTATACACAAACTGATGATTTTCAGTAATTAAAGCAACTCCAATGATATTAGTATCAGCAAATACTGACCTGATCCTGGGCTTTCTCTTTCATATGGGGGAGCAAGGCGATCCAGGGAGGGCTTTGTGCTTCTGTCTATAGAAGGAGCTGGGGCTAAACACAACAACTGTGTAAGATAATTTGCTGGTATAGATCAATCTATCTTTATTTTGCATAGATTAGAACTGATGTTACTTCTTTAAATAATAAGTGAGACTTCCGTAGAGTAGTAGAAGAGAATGGAACTCAGGAGACAGAGGCACAAGTGAAGCCTGTGGGAAAAGCTTTACAGAAAGAACATCAGCTGTACTCACGTTTCAAAGGCTTCATGTTCCTGTCTCTACTCAAGTCGTTGTTGCTTGGTGGAGGAAGGAAAGCTGGCAGCTAGAACAAATATTTAACAAGTGGTTAAAATGTGTCTTCACCTTCTGTTTTAGTTTGAGTGCACTGACCGCACCATGCACATCTGCCAACCTTTGTGTCTGGTACAGCATGAGGAACAAGGCTCTGCTCCCTGCAGGAAGGACAGGAGCCATGGACCCTCCTGAAGCATGACCTACATGCATTGGGCTTTGTGGGATGCAGAATTGCCTCCATCTGTTTTCCCTCACAGGGAACACTCCAGGGGGATGTCTCTTCAGGGAAGGGGTGTGTATTGTCAAAGGAAAGAAACAGGAGCTTCAACAACGCTGTTGTGTCTCTGTGACACTGCATCAGACTAAAAGTGCCTCAATCACACCCTAAACCCTTACTTGGTGTACACATGGGTAGGTTTAGTGTACCTCTGATCTGGCAAACACTGAACCTACAGTGCCAGCTGTCAGCAGCACAAGAGCTCTCAGTTTTGAAGTATTCACAGCAGGAAAAAAAAAAAGGGAAAGAATCTGGGTCATCAAGGTTCTTATTACACAGTCTCTTGCAATTTTATGTGGTCCTAATTCAATTGGACAACTGCTAGAAGTAGAGCTTGGAAAGACTTAACTGTTTTTTCATTTTACAAATATCACTAAAGAAGAAGAAAGGCATCTCTTACAAATATATAATTTATGTGGGAGTGGCATTCACAAGCAAGAGTGTATTTCCAGTGTAACAAACAATAAAGTAATATGAAATAATTTAATATACTTCTCCCATGAAATTTAATTGTACCTTGAACAATGGCCACCCTGCAACAGAGTTTAAATCTATTTTGATGGCTGAAATTCTTCTTCTACATACACAAGGTGAATAAAAGTCACATTACACTTGGACTTCTAAGAAGGTACTGGTATAGGAAATAGGTGAGATATTAAGAAAGGAACATACAGTAGCACTTCTTCCCCCAAATGAGGCTGGTCCTGGGGATGGGCCAGGTCGCTGGGGCGGTAATGGAGGCTGATGCAGTGATCTGGCTGTTGAAGGTCTGTCTAAAGAAAACAAAAATCCCAAACTAAACAACTATACACAGTTTGGTTATTTAATACTCATTAGCTCTTTATGACAAAGAGGTCTTGCAAGAATCTGGATACTGAAGTTAATATATCACAAAGACATTGCTGTAGCGTAGGATTGGCAGTTGCTTTATGATCAGTGTGTTGTGTTGGGAGTTCCAGGCTCGTCTGTCCCTGGGGGGGGTGACTCCCCTGCCAGTCTGTTGGCCCACAGTATTTGTTTTCACTCCCTGCAGCACAGTGTGTGAAACACCAGCCATTCTGAACAGCAGGTTTGTGCTCCTGTACTGGGCTCCACAGCTCCAGGCTGCTGAGGAAGCAGATGTAAAATAAAAATGACAGGCAGAGAAAGCTGATCATTCTTTTCCCAATGCTCACTAGTTTTTTTGCCACTGTTGCGACAACTTGCTCTGTCCAAGGCTGCACTGCTAAAGCTACTACAGCACTTTTATGTTTGTAACTTCATACAAATTCAAATCTAAGGCCAAATAATGAACACAAATAATCACACAAAACTAACCTTTTTTCCAACAGAGCTTGTCCAAAGTAGAAAATGTAACTTTAAAAGTTACAGACCAAAGTCTGTATCACTAAGTCTTGTTCATGAACTACACTGTTAGCTTCAAGGAAAAACCTTCAATATTCCATTACCAGCCACCTAAAATGTGGCTCATAACATGTGAAAATATAATTTACAAATTATTAATAGCACTTAATGTTTAGTAATTACCTATATAATCTGTGCTGCTGGGAAGTGACTTGGCAGGAAATATGACATTGTGATGTGCTTCCTCATTATTGGATGGAGGTGGCTCATAACCATCACTGTCATGTTCTGCATCCTCAGGGTCCTCTGTTGGTGATTCATAGTCAGCCTCATCTTCCTTTTCCTGGTCTTCATCAGGGCTTTCGTAGTCATCATCATCATCCTGGTAAATGGGCATAAAAAGTGGTGCTGTAACAGACCACTAAACCCTTCAGAGCAGCTTCTTTGTGGCCTTTCACTGTGGTATTTTTCACTCTGGAAGATACCAAGCTTTTACAACCAGTTTGAGTGAAAGGAATCTGGTGAGATAATATGGGGAAAGGAGGCAACACTCCACTAGTGCATGGAGCACTCAACTGCTTAAGAAAGGAGACAAGTATCATTTTATAACCGTAAGTGCAGTGGGAGGTCAAGATAAGGTGAAAGTTGACTGAAATGGATGAAGTGTTTTAGGGAACAGACAAGGCACCAGCAGACAATCCAGTGTTCCTAGGAGCACATTGGAGCAGCAGTTGATGCTGCTGGTATTCACTCTTGCTTTTTAACATGTCCTCTACAGCCTTGCAACCCAACTTCTGAAAATTGTTCATAAAAACTGAGGTCTTTGATTTGGGTCCTGGTGTCTTCGTGACCCAAACCAGCCTTACAGAACTTGCAGGACCTTATAAGGTCACAGTGTCAATATGGTCATTGCACATATCTGTGCAATCTGCCAAGGCTAGAGAGAAGAGCACTCCATTTGTCAGTGGTATCACAGCTGGAATTTCCAGAGTCCTCTGTACTGGCACAGAGCCCACGTGCTCTGTAGGTGGTTAGTTTTATCTCTTGTGCTCCCAGAATAGCAGCAAACCTCCTGTGAATTTAGTAACAAGTGGCTTCTAAAAATGACTCTCTTTTTTATATTTGAAGAAAAGCCATCAGCAGTGGTCAGCCTCAGAGATCTTCCTAAACCCAGGCTGTGCATCAGCAGCTGAGGTGTGTGTGCTTCATCTAATGACCTTTGTCAAAGTATTTTCAATGCCAAAAGGCAAAAGGAACTTCTGCCGTCTAAATAGCTTTAGAAAAAATTACTGTTCAATAAATCAGCTCTGGAGAATAAAATGGCAAGAATTTGCCATTGAATACTACAGCAGCCTTTCATCTACTAGATACCTCTTTGAAGAGCTTGAAATAGGCATATAAAATTCAGCTGTGGTTCTGTGGGGCCCTGGTCTTAGGCTGGGAGCTTCTACTTGAGCCAGTGGTATAGGAAAGCCATTCTGAAGCTTTGCCTTGCATTCCTGGGGGAGAACCTGTCCTCAGTGAGGAAATTTGTATGCAGCCTGTCCAATCATTCCTGCTCTGCTTTTTCCTCCCTCAGCAGCCAGTGCAGGGACAGCCCACCCAGAGCAGACAGAGCCCAGAGCTGGTGAGTTTGTCAACCCAAATACTCACAAATGAAGACCAACCACCGTCATCCTGAGCGTACCCTGTGTGGAGAAACACAACACACATTTCTGAGCATGCACAGTCCAAGATGTGATAACTTGACAAAGAGAACCCAACAAACCCCAGGTGAGTTCTGCCCCTCAGTCCTGTGCCACAGGAACAAGCTGTTCTCTCAAGGGCAGGCTGGCAGCCACAGAGTAACAGCCTGATGCAAAACCAAGATAAAGCCGCCCTGGTACAACATGAGCTGCGTGCTGGCAACTCAAGTTTGTCCCACCTCCAGTTTTAAATATAATTTTAAACGAAATGTTTTCAGAATCAGCCCAGACTTCTTATCTCTTTGTTTGAGATTATTTTAGTTTTCATAACAGAAGGGGGTTTTTTTTGGTTTTTTTTTTTTTATTTCAGCTTCCCTCTCTAATACAGGGCTGCTAGGAGGAAGCGCAAAGGGCAGAGATGTTGGAACAGAAACACATAAGCACTGATAGAGTGTATTGAGTTAAAGAAAGACATTTTGGTAATTCTCATGTAAAAGTCTCTGTTCTTGTCTTCACCATCTTTTCTCTTTAAAAGCACTTTTTCTTATTTATTGTTCTGCATCTACTGTTTTATTTTTTGAAACTTCTTTATACTCTCACATTTTCATTTATTGCTCTGGATTTTTGGTTCCTAACTCTGCTCCCCTCAGTTGACTCTGCCCTGCAAGTATTAATTTAAAATTTTAATATTTGTAAACACTTTTTGTTGTTAGAGTCTCTCTGCCAGTATACACTTACCTGGGTTTTCAGGAGATTTTTGTGATTGGGCCCTGCAACGAAGGTACAAAAAATAAATTCCTTCTATTAAATGTTTGATGCTTCTTTTGCAAATAAAGGCAATAGTTAACTGTTACAGTAGAATGAAGTTTACACAGAGGAGTTTAACTCTGCCCAAAATGCCAAAACCACATTAGTTTTAATTAGTTGATATCTCACATAGAGGATCCTAATATAATCTAAAATGTTTCAAAAAGAACTGAAGTGAGAGAATTCAAATGCTTTGAAGCAAGGGGACTCAGTAAATATATTTACCAGTCCTGAAAACAGAAACTTCCTTTTCTAATTCAGATCAAGCTGTTCAAAGTCAAGTTCAGAAATTCTTGTAAGGTTAAAAACCATTTTTAAGGTTTTCAATTCTAGTTTTGGATCCTGGTTAATGGATAGGTGTAGAATCATGTTATCAGGTGACACAAAACCATGTTCTGTAGACTGGACTTGGTTTACATTGTGCAAGAACATAAATTGTTCTTTTCTTATATAAAGCTCTTGCAATTTTTGCTCTTTTTCTATTGCAATTATGTTCAATGACAAATCATTAAGAACTAAAAAGTGTAATGATGTATAGATCTGTGGAATGCATTAAGGATGTTTTATGAATAATATATGCCTAGGCTTCATAGGCTTCATAGCCTTCCTAAAGACTGATGTACTCAGGTGGAAAATTGCATGAAAAGTGCAAATGTTACTTGGTTCTGGACATGGCAGAAGTATCCAGGGTGTTCATGGGCTCAGGCTTTGCTATCCTTATCCAATGCCATTAACGAAACAGAACTTTATTTTATAGAATTTCCAGGCTGTACTTCTGATCCAGGCATCATTGATCAAATGAAAAACAGGCCAGAAAAGATCTATCTGAAAGCTTTGAAAAAGAAAGTTAAATTGTTTTACTCACCATTTTGAAAGGAAGGACAGCCTCCCTTCATTTTTGTTTATTTCTTGGCTTAATTTACTTACAATTCTATTGAAAAGAAAAACAAAAATAGTTTAAAAAAACCCTTGAAACTTGTCACTTGTCAAAGCAGATAAGTTATTTTCTTAGCTGTTATCTCTCAGTATTTTCTAAATTTAATCTGGTAACTCATGATTATTATTTACTATGTGATAAGAACACTGAATTTACCATCTTTTTGCTAAGTTGCTCTACAGCACATCCAATTCCAAATGAGACTTTTTTACCGAGGTAAAACCCCATATTGTTGGATCATGTTTAAAAATAAACATTAAACCCAGCAAGCCTTACAATCTTTGGGTGTTGTAGACATCACACTGCTTCAAATAATGGCCATGGCATTTGTATGATTTTTGCATGGAAAAAGTAAATAATACTTCAGGAAGCAGAATTTATGTTTGTAAAAGCAGGGATTAAATGTTCCCTGAGTCTCTTCTCTGTTCTTTTTGTGTTCCTCTGCAACCAAGCCATACCTCATCCCAAATGCCTCCAGCAGAGAAGGGAGAAAGGCTGATCTCATTCCATGTTTTAAATCACTTGCAGGGCATGGCAGAAATATTCAGGGAATACACAAAGGTTATAATTTTATGCCTGGAGAGATTTTTCCAAGTGAGTGGCAGTCAGTACTGAGATTCACAGGGTTAATTCTACTGAGAGACCAGAATTCTGCTCTGCTACTAATTAAGTTTGCCTCTGTGATTATTTTGCTTCAAAGAAAGCTTATGATGAGCCATGGTCTGGTTCAGAATTGTCATTATTTCTTATTGAAGAACATCCAACAGAGAAAGTCCTGTGGCAAACAGAGCAAAGCATCTACATACATCCAGTTAAAAATATCTCATTTCACTTCCAGCTTATATTATTTAGGTTCATCAGAGACAGTAATTGTGGAATCATAAGTATTATGGAAAAAAAAATCAGGAATCTAATGTATCTGTTTGTCTCAGATTCTAAATTCTGTAAAATCTTAACTTTATTGTTTGTTAATGTGGAATTCTTCCCCACACAGATTGGGTCAATCAAATTTGATATCAATATTGTAAAATATTGTTTATGGCCATGCAGTCACCACTCTATTTTTGTTTTTCTTCTCCTTTCATGTCTTTTTTTGCTAGTCAGCAATAACAGTCCCCTAGTTTTTTCCAAATGACCCAATTAGTGCATCTTTCATGTCTAACTGCTCTTCTGAGCTGGGACTGGAGGAAGACAGGTTTTCAAGCAATCTAATATTAAAAACAAGCCAACAAAATGAAGTTATTTCAGATCAGGGTGATAGTGCTGTCTGAAAAGGATGAAGATGAGTGGTGTGAAGTTAAGGATATGCACTCAAGGATCCAAGTACAAAAAGAGAAATACAGAGAAAGGATATTGTTTAGGTTTTCTTGTTTAAAAACAAGAAAATTTTGCAATTTTCTGTTTTGAAGCCAATATTGTCACGCTTGCCCCTTTTTGAAATAAGCACATGCACAAGTATTAACAATTTCAGAAGCATTACAGCTGTCTAAATCTGACATTGTCACTCAAGCAAGTTGGATAAACCAAGAGAAATGCCTGTTACAGGCATAGCAGTCCTTCTGCTCTTCTTTCCTATGGAACCAACACTGTGCTGCACAAGAAATTTTCTTTTGCTGCCAGGGATAAGGAAGTTTCTGTATGTATAATCAGTCCCATGTGAGACACCAGGAAACATCCTGGGGTGAGCAGTGCCCTGCACATATCAGTGCTTTGGTGGAGAAGTGGATTATGGAATTGGTGTGTGGCTTATTCCCTATTGAAGAAGAGGTAGAGGATCTTTCAGAATGTCTTGGGGTTTTCAGCTAAAGACGTAAAATCAAGTTCACTGGGTTTGGAGCTAATAATTATTTTAGTTCAGACTTCCCTGAGTATGAATGAAACCTGAGTGTTTGGAAGCTTTCTGGACTAAACCTGGGCTGGCTGCTATGAGGTTTTACACCAACTGGTTTTTGAGGAAAAACTGATAGGAAAAAGTTGATCATCTTATCCTGCTGCCAAAAAATTAATCATTTGATGCTTAAAATACAGTGTCTAATCTTTACTTCTAGTTTATTTGAAATACTTCAAACCAATGGCTGAGAGGGTTTATTAGGAGAAAGCAAATTTCAGGAGGGTCACACTTTACAAGCAATGTTCTTAGGGAAGGTCGGTGCACTGAGCAGCTGAGCCTGTCTCTGAGTGAGGAAGGAAGTACCAAAACCACACTGCTCTCTGAGCTGTGGGAGTGGATGATAGGAGAGGATAAGGCAACAGCACTTGCAGAAAATGTTACTCAGACTTCTCTTTCTCTTTCTACCTCCTCCACCAGTTGCTAAAGTTAAAACTGGCAGGAAGTTGAAATTTTTAAAAAACCCACACAACCAGCCTCCAAAGCAGGACTCCAGAACTGGCTTTTGTTTGCTTAACTGCAGATATTGTTGACATGAGTAGACACACTACTAATACACACTCTATGTGTGTTAGGATAAAGATGGGTAAGAGAGATGGAATACAAATTCCTCTAGGGCCAGGAGGCTGCATATTGAGCATAGTGAGCACTGTCAAAAGCAGAGTTGGTGATAAAGTTTTTGGTTTGGCCTTTAAGAAGATCCGGCCGGGCAGATGCAATGTTGTTATACTGAATTCAAAACTGACTGAAAATCAGTTATGTTCCAAACCTTGCAACAGCCTTTAGATCCCAGCTGAGAGCACATGTGCACACACTGACATCTGCCCAAGGCTTACCTTTTTAATAGAGAAAGCACAGATTTCTAAGATGTTATGTTTGCACTTTTACTCTTCTGAAAGTAGAACAACTTTCAGACTGTGCAATGTCTGCAGGCTCTGGCTGTGTTGCTGACTGAGCTGGCAGATGCAATGAGTGCAGTGATCAGCTTTCTGTGGCTGGAAATTTCCACCAGTGCTATGGAATACACATTGGAGTGCTGTGGGATATTTCCTAAGCTTTCTGAACAAGGCTGGGAATTTCAAATCTCAGGTTTGCCAGGAACCTGCCACTGAGAATAGCCAGAAGGATCAACAGCCTACTGAAAACTTGGAAACCTTTTCTCTCAGGATAGTAAACAATAGGAGTGACAAAGACTAATTTCAGTGTTTACACCATGGTTCAGGTATCAACCAACCAGCAGTGTTATTTTTAATGAAATCTTTGCTTTTTCTTGTTTATGAATTCTGACCACAGCAAGTAAAGCACATTCTGTTGAATGTGCTTTAAAATATTTTGCAGGACTCAAATTTGTTCTCCACAAGTATAAAACTTCATGACCTTCTTTGACTGCCAGTAGTGCTAATGAGCAACAGGAAAACTGTCTCTTATGCTATATATTGGCTGATTGTTTCATTAGATTTATTATCAAAATGTTAGTAACACCCTCATGATTAGGTCTGAGTTTCATTTAGCTCTTAGGATAGATGGCAAATGTCTGCTCTGTGTAAAATATGCCACCTCCCTTCCCAGTTTCACCAGGGCATCTCTTTCAGGACATAGTGTGTTGTTTATCTAAACACAGCAATATTAACTTTTTTTGCAAAGCTTTCCAGAAAGAGTTCAGCCCTTTCAGTGGAGAGTGCTAAAGATTTTAAGAAGTATTTTAACTTCAAAATAGTGCTTAAATTCTTTTTGTTTGGCTTCGTTTGGTTTTTTTTGTTTTTAAAAAGACATCAAAAGTTCTATGAAGACATGCACCTGTAATAGAGCTGACGGAGATTGATTTTCAAAGTAATAATTCTGTTAGTAATAACAGAAGGTTGTGGGGTTTTATAATTAGACTCAGGAAATGACCTGTCATACCTTGTAAATGACAACTGTGACCTACTTTGACTCTTGAAAAGTCACAGAATCATGCCCAAATAATGACACAGTTATATTCAAAACCTGAGCAGTAGGTTTGCTCAGAGGAACACATTTAGCAAACACACACACCCAGCTCAGGAGTCCTGCACAGATTCAGGCTGTGGTTTGCAAACCTTCTATGATTCCAAGTAGGTCAGAATATTCCTGCTAAAGTTACTGGGAAACAATCTCTCTTCTACATGTGTCTTTTATTCATTTCATCATTAGCCAATGCTGTAAGTGTAGCATCTTCTATTTATATTAAACTTTTTTGCAGAACACACTCAGATTTTAGTGCTGCTATTGAATACCAGGTAACGTAGCTACAATATGCTAATGTGTCTTTTGGCTTGTAGACAAACTCTTCCTACCAGCTGAGGTTTGCATTATGATATGAAAGAAAAGTGTGAATGCTCTCTAGTTGAAGTCAACAGCCAGCACTTTTTGTTTGGATGAGAGTGTGGAGATTCTGAAGCAATGACATTAATGTTTAAAAAAACACCAGATTCTTCTACCCATTAATTCTATCCAGGAAGGTTGTTTTGGGGTTTGGTGGATCTTTGGTTTATTGTTGTTTGTGGGGGTGTTTTTTTTGGTTGGTTGGTTGGTTGGTTGGTTGGTTGGTTGGTTTTAGTGGCAACCAGTTCTCTTCCCCATTAAAGCTCTAAATGCTTGTTTTAAACATTGGCATTACATGGAGGACCTTTCTGCAAGTATAATCACCATAACCCAGGGAATATTTTGCTTGTTTGTAAGTGTGGAAAAGTCTGAGAACAGAGGCCTTAGTTCCAGAGCTTTTACTCTGATTTAAATACCAACTTATTTATTCAGTTCCTCAAGTTGTGCACCAAGCTTCACTCTGCTTTTAAAGCTCTTGATTTCAAATTCTCTCCTGGCTGAGAAATCCAAACAATCTGAGTGGAAAAGGCTGTTCTGTTTCTGCTAGGGTGTAACAAGTGAGAAACCCAAACGACTTGGCTAAAAAAAGGCTGTACATTTTTTCTAGGGTGTCACAAGTTAAGTGGACTGTGAAAATCAAATTCTGAGATATCAATAGGTTAGATGAGGAGATAGAAGCAACTCCACATGCTTAGATTTCATTTTAACTATTCACCTATGGCATTAATATCTCTTGTCTGTGTTTATTGGAATATCCAAACTGACTATTTTTGTCTCACAAATTTGAAAGCAAATCACCAAAAGTTCTCAAAATTATAAACTCAGACAATGAGAACATGAGGTAGTTTTGCCAAAGGACTGCTAAGGTGGGACAAATTATCAGAGAATTACAAGTTCTACAGTATGGTGAGTCTGTCACAGACAGTCTGATCTCAGTACCAGTAACATTGTTAAATATTTCTTTTAATTGACAGTGAGTTTAGAAATTCTGAGAGATACCAAAGGATCTTTTTTTTAATAATATCTGGACTTCCTTACTAAATATTGTACATCACCAACCCCTATTAATGGGATGTTTATTGTGTGAAAATTTAGATGTGATTTTAGGAAATATGTCATGGCTTTCATGCAAGTCCTTCATATCTGATCTGAGCAAGGGTGTCCTGCTGGGCTCAGCTTTTCTCACCAGCTCACCCACGAGCACAAAACTTTTCAATGTTCTTAGCTTCCCCAAAACTCCTTACACGAGCTCTGATGCATCAGAAAAAGCAAAGCAAATGGTATCTTCTCTAGCAAAATCAAGATATGGATGGAGGGAGTGAGTCTGGAACTGGGGAATGAGCAACAAAGAAACAGCCCTGCTGGAACAGCTTAAATTCCCTTTTTCCCCCCTCCTTTGTTTGGAAAACCATTAAGAGCTCCATGTGTCTCATGGTTAGGAACCTTCTGACCTCCAGCTTATACATGTAGCAGAGAACTCATTGCAAAATTAAGTAATTTATTTTTCACTATGAAATATTAGAAGAAGCCAATTTCTCTTACTCAGTATTAACTTAATGAGATTAATGTTCTTCATTTAGTAACCTCTATGAAATTATGGAAGCTGTTCAGATGAATTGGAAACTTTTTTGAGACCTAATCCACAAGAGCTGAGGAGCTATTGAACACTGAATCACAAGTTCCAGGCTGATTTATCTCAAACACCCACCCAAAGCAAAAGCACAATGAAAATAATTTCAAATCCTCAGCTGCTGTGGACATAACTGACTTTTTTTTTTCCTTCAAATTAAAGTCAACAGTTAAGCAGCGAACAGTTAAGTGATACTTCAAAGGCAATACTTGCAAGAAAGTTTAACCTTTGTGTAGCTGCTGTCAGTCAAAAAATTTATGCATGAGTTCTTTTGAACATCCCCCAGACAATCTTCTTGTATTGTATCATTTTGCTTGAGCAGTCATGACAACACCCACTTTATTTTGGAATATTCTTCTTTTTCTCTCAGTACGCTCCAATAAACAGGTCTCTAACCAATCACTTGCAAATCATTTGCCTGATGTTTCCTATGAGATTTCACTGTAAAACAGCTAAAATAATTTTAAATATTGAAGTAGTTTGACTTTACTTACGGTACTCTGAGTTTTGGAAATTTCTGAATATCATTTTCAGACATGTTCTGGAAAAGAAACACATGGGCTATATCACAAAATTGTCCATGGAACACCCTGTGACTTACCCAAGTAAGTCATGCATATGTATTTGAAAATGTAGCATGAATCCATGTGGTATTTAAGTGACTTCAGAAACCAGGTATATTGAATTCCTTCGCGTCTGCTTAGTGAAATTAGGCAAGATTGTGCATGATTGCAACATTTCAGGGTAAAATTGCAGATTTTAAAATAGAGAACCTTTGGCTGGAGTTTTGTTCTCAGGACCTTATCTGTAACATCACAGTACATGTAAAATCCCATGTTCTAGTGGGCGCATAGCTGGAAAACTCCTTGGACTTAAAAGCAGCCTTGCCACCCCAAAAAAATATCTTTCTAGAAACAAGGATGGGGGAGATAGTTTGTTACCCCCTCAACCAAAATACAGCAACTGGACTGAGATTACTCCTGACTGAGATGTGCTCTTTGAAGAGCTTTCGTGATACTCCTGCAGAGTCATCCCTTTTCTTCTTCCAGCATGTGCAAATCCACAGTTAGGACAGATTGGGGCATTATGAAAACTTTGGATTTAGCTGATTTAGTGTTTTGTTTAGTTAATCACAAGCTGCATGAACTCTCTTTGGAGCATGGATGATAGTCTGCTTATTTCTGTATTTTTACTGGCAACAATAATAGGTTTCTAACTACACATTGGTTTGCAAAGCTGTCAGTGTCAATGTTCAGGACAGAACAAATCCTATCTGGGTTTTTCCAAACTATTTTGCCCCTGGGAGGAGTGAAACACAGGAAAAATGTACTGCTGTTATGGAAATGTCCTGCAGTACTTCCTGAAGAATTGTATTTTTTCTAAAACCTTTTCATGCTTCTCTCTGAAGTTCTCTTCTGGTGATAAACCTGACAAATATTAGAGATATAAACTCTTTTACATGGGCCACATTTCTGTTTTAAATAATAGAGAATTTTATTAGAATAAGTTACACTAAACCTTGGTTTTATTCCTGCTACATCTCAACTGGGCTTTCCTTGTGGTAGCCAGTAGACACAGAAAGGTGATTTGAAACTAGGATGTTATTCTAGTGGATTAAAGCAATATTTACAGCCAGGTTTATCATGTAGATGTGACAATAGCTATGAACCCAGCAAACACTCAGCCTGAGCAGCTGCTTCTGTGCAAATGGAATTTGGCAGTTTCCAGTCACTCACGAGATGTAAAAAGATGTTTCTTAGGAAATCCATTCATAGAGAGAAGCAAGTATTTTCCAGATTGCTTTGTACTCTAGAATATTCTACTGGAAGTCTGCTTCTGTGGTTCTGTGCAACAAGTGAACTTTTTTTTTTTTTTTTTTTTTTTTTTTTGCATTATACAATTGACAAGTAATTAAAAAGCTTAAAAAGAAAGTCTGAGCAGAGGCGACACAAGCTGCTTGGTTTGCTCAGTAGAAAACATCCTTTGAATCTGGTGGGATGCCTCTAAAGAGCTGTTGCACTGTGTAATTACAGAAACACTCTGGAAATAGTAGAAAACCCCAGAAATCAATTAGAAATTACACAGTTATTGCACTTTTTATTTGCACCTCACAAACTCCCAGAATTTCATTATGCTTCCAGAGCCAGAACTCTCACTCCAGGCGCAGATCCTTAGTGCTTGAGCTGAGGATGATCTCTTGGGGGTTGGTAGGATAAATCCCGTAATTTACATCTGAATAATGCTGACTCCACCCTCCGGTAGAAGGGAAGGGTCATATCCTGTTCCTACAAAATCTTGTCTCATTGAACATTTTTATGTGGTGTTTCAATGAAATATCAAAAAGCTGGATAATAGGACAAGTAAATGAAAAATAAGAAACTTGAGAAGAGGTATGCAGAGATTTTCTCACTATGACTACATAAACAGAAGAGCAAAATTACTACTTCTGGCCAAAATAGAATGGTTAATACTTGAAAATAAAAGTAAAAAGCAGTAATACTAAAAGCTCTTGAACATCTTCATGGATGTGTATTTAAAACCTGCAAACAGCAGCTGTGTCAATGGAAGTTATCAGCTGTTCTAAAATTAAGCCAAGCCTGGAACAATGTTGATTTAAAGCCACTGGGACTTTGCTTACTAGTTTTGATGCTCTTAAATTTTATTGATTTTGTGTATTGCTACAGAAGAAATCTAATTTTATCTATAGAGGAATGAAGTAGTTATTACAATGAAAGGCTATTCATTCTGACCAGAGCTGTGTCTTCTTTCATATGAGAGGATAATTAATAAATGTGGATTTTCTGTAGTTAATATTTGAAAACAAAAGCTATAAAGGAAGAGATTAATTCAAGACAAGATTACGGTTTTAGAACTCCCCTGTCAGTGTAAAAAATACTAAAAAATATTCATCTTGAACAACATGCTTGGGCTCCCAGCATTCCATATCTAAAGCAAGTTGTCTGGCTGATTTTAGCAAAAGCATTTACCTCCCATATTTATACCTCAGTAACCACCTCAAGGTGGCTCCTCATCTGCCAGTGCAAAATAAGGAGGAGTCAAAACCACCACTTGATTGGAATTTTACAGGAAGGAATTTTACCACTCCACTTACCAAAAACCTTTGTCCATT
Organism: Entomyzon cyanotis; assembly: GCA_024500445.1. Lineage (NCBI taxonomy): Eukaryota > Metazoa > Chordata > Aves > Passeriformes > Meliphagidae > Entomyzon > Entomyzon cyanotis. The sequence goes on from JAKEPQ010000668.1 coordinate 2,252,304, forward strand.
TATGCTGTGCTTCCTCACGACTTTCTCACAGTCCTTATACTTCAGCTGTCAATAAGAAGAAGATGATTATTGCACCCTTAATTATAAGAATCAATTAAGACACTTAAACATGTGGCTGGCTTTGAGTAGATGCTTTCAAGTTACCCTTTTGTGTGCTATAGCCTGTCTAAATGGCTCCTTTTGTTCCATAATCATGAATTTTTATGACAGAGATTGTTCAGTGGACTTGAGGGTTTTCATCCATTTAGGAACACATAATTCCTCACATTTACAAACCACCTCACAGTTGCCTGGCCCAAAGAAATATTTGAATAATGGATAGTCGTGGTACTGACTGGGATGAGTAGCTGCAGAAGTAGAGCAACAACCTTGTTAGCCAGGAATACTAAAGCTGACTGATCCCAGTCACAGAGCACATTGTTGTGATCAAAAAGCTTTCTCTTCTAGATGGAAATCTCACTTGTTAATCCTGGAAATTATCTATAATATTTGTAAATCTTTCCCACAATACTATGTTTTCCAGAACTATTTAGGAAAAGGACATGTTCTTTAGAAGTTTCTCATGAAGCAAGACGTGACTTTCAAACATTTCCAGCAGGTGTTTTAAGTTTTTGACTTTTTTATTTTCTTTTAATTTGGACAGCAATAGCATAACATAAGAACACTATTTATATTTTTGATCTGGCTAGAATGCATTTTTCTGTTTCACGTTGGTCAGGTCCATATCAAAAGGAACCCAAAGAGCAGGCAGATGAAGTGATTTTTGAAGGCTTTGAGACAAAAGAATGAAAGGTCTGCCTGAAACTTTAATTAGTGAAAGTTACACAGACAAATGACCCTGTGCTGCTGGGACAGTTCCCCTAAAGCAGAGAACACCTTGCAGGGAGCATTATGTCCTTTTGTAGTTCTATCCCACATTTTCATTTTAAGAAGTAATCTTGTAACTTTTGTATGTGAGAACAGATCCTGAAAACAACTGAATAGCAGAGAGGATATTTTTAGGAGCCACCTTCAGTTATTCATATGCAGACCTAACTCTGGTAAATATTTTAGGATACAGATTAAAACTTTTGTGCAGACTAAATACTTAAACCTGTAAATAATTTCTTTCATACAGTGAGTGCTATCATGATGTTACCAGCAGAAGTCTGTATGCAGAAGGAAGCAACACATCACTGTGACTGAGACCTAATCTCATTCTTAAAATAATTCATGAATAGTACTGTTTAGCTATTAAAAATAACCCTTGAAGTATCCCAAATAGGAACATCTTTGCTATTTAAAAAAAAAAAAAAAAAAAAAAAAAACCTTTGGAAATCATTTGAAAATTTGGTCTTTCATTGGTTCATTCATTCTCTGAGTTTATCTGGGGACAAGATCTGGTCACTTGTGATAGGTGCACAGAACTGGCTGATTTGGGCTGACATTATTGTCTTACACAGATTTTTTAGATGACTTAAACAGCTTTTGCCCTGATTTAGCTCCCCAAGAGTGGAATGCCTTTATCTCTGTTCTGGAGGGTATCTTGATCAGTGGAAGGGAGGTACTACAGATAAATGTGCATTTTTATGGTAGAACTTACAATTAATCCTTTTGGCACTGTTCAGAATGTCACTATCAGATCTTTCAGAAAGCCGTTTTTCCCTTCTTAATTTCTTGGAAATGGTGGCCCAACTTCCCCCTGCACCGTTGTTGCAATGCTTTTCGTACTTGTCTGAAATTGCCTGTTGATAATGATCTCATCTGTTCCATCTCCATTTTTTGGTTTCACTTTCCTGTACCACTAACCCCTGTACCCTAAAATTATGGGCTTGTAAGTAGTTGGCAGTTTCACTTCTCTGGAGATTTGGTAGACACAGACTCTATATCTATATTAGCTACTTTTGCATTCTACTATCAAACTTGCCTCAATTTCCCAGATAAAATTCTTGTACAGCTATAGGAACCATTGAAAAAATAAACCTCACATTATTTCAAAATGAAGCCCAAGGTGTTCCAGGTTTTACAAGCCTAGCCATGGATGTGATTAACAAAGACATTCAGAGGCTCATTTGTGACACCGAGCAATTTAGAAAGAAATATCACTTTGGAAAACCATAGAAGATGAAACAGAAAACTTGTAATCTTCACACCTTAGTGCCTTCTGTGGCTGTTTGTGTGTGTTACACCAAGAAGTGTTGTAGTAATGTGTTTATTTCCTCAAAAAAGCCATGGGTTTCTCTTATAGCAAATTTACAAATCCCTTTCCAGATTCATTTTCACTGACCAGTTTAGCTCAGCTTCTCATTTGACAGTTTTGCTTTTAGTTCTGCAGCGAGCTTTGCCCATTATAAAATATCTAAATTTAGCACAACCAATGTTCCAGTGGTTTGCTCTCCATCAGATGAAGAAAAAACACAGCCACACTCACCGTCCTGAAATAGTCTGCTAAGTCATCTGGGTTCCAGGTGAGCACGTCGGAGCGATGGGGAATGTTCCTCAGGTCCATGGTAGGTTTTCTCCTCGAGTTCAGGGAGTGCTCATAGCAGTGCTGTTGATGATACAGCCATGTATTCCCTCTGTGTTGCCACTTCCAAGGAATTCCTTGTCCAACACCAAGGGGCTTCTGTCAAAGAACTTTTCAATTCAGAGCTCCATTGGGAGGACGTTCCAGAGAGACACTGCTTCCTCTGCTACAAAATGGTCTCTTCTCAGAAAAGTTTCAGCTAGTCAGCCTTACCACTTCCTTCCTCTGAATATAAATAAGTAAACAAGGAAGCACAGTGGAGGGTTGAAAATGCTCTGCCTGCTACATATAAGTAAGTTCTATGGACCCTATTTGCTTGTAATTGCACGTATAAATATTTATGTATTTATTCACATTGTACAGCATAAAAATATTGTTATATTATCTGCATAGGCATGGGTTACTCTGCTGTGCAAGTCTAGCCCAGTTTAGCTCCCCCAAAGAAAAAAACATTTCACTTAAGAGAAACTTCATTTTACCTCAGTACCTGACGTATCTTTCTTTATACAATAAAAGGTTATTGTTAGAGCTGCACGTAAGGAGGAACAAATGAATTAGCGATGGAATTACAGTCAGTACTCCTTCAAATAATAAAGAATCTCTTGGTGAAACTAAAAAATTTACAAGTTCAGACGAAAAATTATTACGTTGCCATTGTATCAATGCTTCATTTTTTGGCTACTTCTTATGAAGATTTTTGGATCTGAAAAAGAATCCACAAAACTACAATATTACCACAGGGACATGACAGACTTTCATCTGTCCTGCACAACCAATTCAGGTATCTTCCTATCAGTAGGTCCCTTTGGTGAGATTACATTGAGTAATTCCAAGTGTGTCTGTTTTTGAAAAACAGCTAGCATGTCCCTTCTTCCTTTTCTTGTTGTGGAGCTTTCTTCCAAAGCAGTGCTGATACGAATCCTTGGGCTCATTCCTCCATTAGACTGCACAAAAGGTGGTAATTTCTGAGCTTCCTATATTAGTGAGAATAGGTGCATAGTTCTGAAGCACTGGAATGTTTCTCTTCTTTTTATGAAGAAATTAAATGCATCTGTCTTGTTTCTAGTTGTTGACCTTCTAACCTTATGTCTGCAATCCGCAGGTGTGTTGCATAGGAGCTATGCATTTGAGATCAGACCTACAGTCTTCACAGTACTGGATGTAAGAGCTTTCCTTTTGAAATTCAGAGTCTGATTTCGAGTAGCTTCCTTTTTTCTGGAGAAAATCTGCTACATGATGGCAGCATGGTATTTAAAACTCTCTGAAATTAAACTGCTGTCACAGCTGTTCTAAGCAGTGTAGCATTTATCAAATACATGCTTGTAGCTGTGCTTTCTGTGTTCTTACTTGGAATGATCTGTGTGAATCATCTGAGGCATGTCCTGACAGTATCACAGAAATATCATCACCCCTAGGTTTGGGGATGAAATAGGACTAAATGAACTGGTGACGAAGAATCCCCAAAGGAAAAGTTGTTGTGCTGGTGCATTGTCAGCAGTGGTAAAGTGGAGGTTACATAACTCAGAAATCCCATCCCAGCCCCTGTATTTCACAGGCAAACAAGCAGGGAGGCAGGAAGAAGCCTGAGCTAAAAGTTCTAACTGCTCATTCTAATGCGTTTCATTACCTGCCTTATCTGATTTCTATCCCAAACCCAGCGTAGCAGATCAAATTGCAATTGTGTTACTCCTTATTTGTACGGATATTAAACTCATTAGTCTAGTCAAAAGTTGTGCTGGTGATGTTTTGGGAGAATTACAGTATCATTCTGATGCTAAGAAAGGAGGAATGCAATTACCTTCAAAGTCGATCTCCTAGTCTCGAGAGCAGCTAACACAGATATTCTAACACATGTACCTAATCATTATTATTTGCTTGCATCCTGTGGTACTGAGAGTGCATCATAGCTAAGTGCAGATTTCATGCATTTCTTGCAAAATCCAGCTTGCTCATGAGCTTGAGCTCTTTCTTTCTCTAAAACTTCTTTTGTAACGTGGTTAACGCATCAGATGTGGTGCCCCAGTGAGGCTTGCTGAGGAAACACTATGTATTTTCTACATTTGAATTTTCACATGTACTCCTAGATCAGTTAGCAACCTTGTGAGATGGATTTTAAGATCTTAGATTTTCAAATGCTGGAAAACATTGCCTTTACTGCTATTATCAGGCGCATACCTTTTCATTGCAACTTTTTTTCCCCCTCTTTTTAAATAACTAGGTGTTTCATAGGTATTTTAAAGCCTGCAGTGACACAACCTTCACACAAAAAAAGTGTCTCTTCAATAACAGCTGTCGATGGTAAGTTCTTTCTGATGCAGTGATGGTGACTGATGTTTGAAAATGTGAGACTCAAACCATTTTAGGCAACGCAGGGGGAGAATTCACACTGCCCACATTCTGCTGCCTTCAAAGAGCAGCAAAGTTTTCCATTTTCTCTCACCTCCTCTGGTGGTCTTCTGTCTCCATTTTAAACGGAGTCAAGGGCTTACTTTGAACCACTTTCAGAAGGGTTTATTTTTCTATAATACCTCAGGTTATGTGTCCATATTCCTAGAGCCAAACAAAACTAAAGTTCAAACATCGTAAGGATTTAGTCTTCATGTTCATCTCAGTCCCAAAGCAAAGTGGATCTTTATAACATGGTTTTCCTTTGCCCTGCCCAATTTTGTTTCTAAAAGCCTGGGGTAGGTTCTTCCTTTTACCCTAGACAGCCTGTGGTTCCTCTTTTGACATGGCTTAATTCCCAGGCTGTATTACCTACCTATAACTGCAAGAGACTGAAATGTCAGCATTAAATAACTCAAAGGATGGGACATTTGGTGATTTGCTGAGGCTGGGTTTGCACCCCCAAACCCAATGGGAGGAGGATGGGTTTTGGGTGTGTGGTGGCAAAATCTCTGATCATATGAACAGAGCTCACAGGAGGATGAGCATAACAAACTGATCTTTGCTTAGCAACAAGCTGGGTTTAGAGCCAGATAAGGGAAGCAGACATTGCCCAAAGGGATAATGCTCTTTACCACGTCAATGTTCTCCCTTACACACCTGGTTCAGGTGTAGAACTCCCCCCTGCGGAAGTATCAGGGTATTTACATTCACACCTAGGCCAATTTGAAAAGGCAATTTGTAGGAATGGAACTTCAAGGTTTCCTCCTCATACAGTGGCAGAATCACAGCCCCACATTGGTGACTGCTGAGTGCAAGAGCAGGGATGGATGGATGGATGGATGGATGGACACTGAATATGACACTTCAATGGGAATAGCAGCCAAGGTAGATGCTAACCAACCCACCTGCCTCTGGAATGTATGGCTTGGATAAAACTGCCTGAGATACTGGCTTCAAATCCAATTTCATAAAACAAAAAAACAAAACCAAAACAAACGAAAAAAAGTGTACTCTATCAACTCAGCTATTCGCAAAAATTCTCCCAGATGGAAAAAAAAATATAAGTACTTGAAGAAGCATCTTTTCCATAGCTAGTGAATTGTGTTACACTGAGCAGGTGTCAAGATGGAGTTTAGGCAATTCCAAAATGCCTGAAATCCTAAAATACAGCCACTGTAGACTGCAGCTGGACTCTATTCAGAAACCAAAGAGAATCAAATATCTACTAAAGTGCTGTGAAAAATAAGGCAAGTACCTAAACATATTCTAGCAAGAGCAGTGTGCTCAGGTACATGTTTTATTCCACTCTGGGTTGTAAGTGGCATCATGTGTGTGGTTTGTCCAGAGATGCTGCAAACAAATGCAGAGGAAAACACTTAGGAGACCTCAGCAAAGCTGTCTGCTGAGGAAAGACTGAAAAAAAGTTTGCTAAGTCTGAGAAAGGGAAGTTGGAGACGAGGGAAGGAAAAAAGGAGATAAACTTTGTGACTTTGGGTGATAGCAGTCAGTTGTTCTCACGACCTGTGAAAGGCTCCGCTAACAAGAAAAGCTGCTGCAAGTGTGAGAAGGAGTTGGGGACTGAAGAACTCTCCTGCAGTGTTTGGGCTGCTCAGTGCTGTTCAGCAGCTCAGTTCAGAAACTGCCAAACAGGGTAAGCTGGGCTGTGACACAGAAGGGGCCAAAACCACAACTGGGAAGGATGTTTGGGTTTGGATATGACCCTTCTGGACTAATAGTGTCTTTCGGGTACAGAACTCTACCAGTGAACACACTGGTTTTGTAACTGAGTTTGCCAGTTTGATGGAGACATTGGAGCTTAAGGCAAAGATCAAGGAAGTTAAAAATACACTCTTTGGTGTGGCCTAACTGCTCAAACTCTTTCCACCTGTGCAACCAAAAAGCACAGCTTTCCTCCCCCAGCCCCAGGCCAGACTGCTGCCAAGGGGGAGCTGCCAAGACCTTGGCTCTGCAAGGCTCCAGGGACCTCCAAGGCTCTTCTTCACCAGTCCAGCTCTCTTTTGCCATAACAGCTCCTGCTCTGGTTCCCAGCTGATGCCTGACCCTCCTGTCCCCTCTACACCACGGCAGGATTGGGCTGTGCTGGGGAACCTGCCAGCTCTACTGGAAATCAGCATCCACAGGAGCTGCTGTCCCTGGATGGAGCTGAAGCCTGAGGTATTCCCATTCGGTGCTTCCATAACAGGCTTTCTATTTGCTTTGCCTTCTTTTGGGTTTTGGTAGGGTTTTTGGTGTTGTTGTTTTTTTGGTTTTTTCGGTTTTTTGATACAGGTTTATTTTAAAAAATCTAAAACTCCAAAACTGTTCTCTTTCAGCAAAGATGACAGAACAAAAATTAAAATTTTTGTTTCATTTAAGTTTTTTAAACAGCAATATTTCCAGTCTGTCCAACTATTCTGACAGCTAAAGATATGATTATTTCAACTCAACCCATTTTGCTATTTTAATCAAATGAACTATTGACTCCCACAAGCAGCTTATCGGCTCTGACATTCAGTTTTTAAGTGCTCTCCTTTTATTCAGACAGGCAGTGGTTTTCTAACCTAAACAAAGCTAACTCCATAGAACTTGCAGAGTTTACACTGTAAAATGGTTGACAACTTGGGATTTTGGTCATTGTTGCAGTTGCAACATTGTTGTCCATACACAAACTCAGAACTGGATTCTGATCCAAATAGATTTCCAATTCTACAAGTATTTCAACAGTTTACTGACCAGTAAGAAGATTCTGCAATGCTGTGAGAAAGGAAAAAGCTTCTACAGCTTCTACACATACTCATGTCAGATCTTCTCAGGAAAAGATTTTGTCAATCCTGAAAGTTTTCAAGAGCAAATTTCACAGATCAGACAAGACACAGGTGTCTCAGAGAGAAAAAGCTGCTGCTAACCAACATCGTCTTGGGTATAGTTTTGGTTTTAATGTTAGTTTTGTTTTCAATATTTATGCTCCTCTCTATGACTTGCTTAGAGTTTCCAAGGAGCTAAATTCTTGAACATCCCATGCTTTTCAACTTTTCACCGTTATGTTCCAAATATAGTGTATTCATAAGAGATTTTTTTTTCTTATAAACAAGCATTTTGCATATATTTTCAATTGTACCCATGTATTGTACTATGAGTGGACTTAAGACCATTCTTTTTATCCCCTGGCTCATTATGAAGGAGGGTCAGCACAGGTCAAAAGTAACTGTCCATTGGAGCAGCCATGATCTGCCACAGGTCTCTCCTCCCGAGATGTGGATTAAAGTAAGAGCAGAGTAGGACTTCTCATTGCTTTTACTTTCCCATTCATGTAATAGAATACCTGCAACCACTACTATTTTCCAAATAAATGCCAGAGGATTAAAATGGATAAAAATATATTAATGTATTTCTTTTATTGCCATCCACCAAATAAAATTTGAGACTGTGTAGGAGAGACGATTCAGTCTCATTTTGCCATCTAGTGGCAACACTTTGGCTTGCTGAGATGCACTTTGGAAAAGCAAACTGACTTTAGATAGAGGTAGGTATGAGTTCTTAACTCCTTGGAATAATCAGTTATTTTTCTACTAAAGATATTAAAAAGCCTAATTACATTTTATAGCAGCACTGCACAAACAGGCACATTGCTAAAATGAATTTCTATTTGAAGGTACTTGGGTGAGCAGAGCCTGTTTCAGTAGTCCAGTGTGTTTCTTCGTATCTTTATCAATCTGGATCACTAATGACTGTTTTCCTTGTGGATGTGAATCGCTAATTTTCCTTTCTATTTGACCCTGGATTTTTACCAAGATGGTGGTGTAGCCAAGCATTTATCTTTAGAAATATAAAGGACAACTTGAGGCAGACTGGCTGGACAAGCCATTTTTTTTCTTCCTAAGGAGAAAGGAAAAACTTCTGAACTTTTTTTTTTTTTTTTAATTATTGTAATTTTGCATTCAACTTACATTTCTTTGGTATGATTTTGTGTGTGTGTGTGTGTGTGTGTGTACTGCAAGGTTTATAATATTAATTTTTTTTCCTCTTCCTACAGTTCTGTGAAATACTGGTCATTCTCTGGACCTGCAAGATCCTATGGTGCTGCTTTGGGGCTGTATGGAATAAGTGAGTATAGCCTGGCAAGTGATGATGTTGTGGAGGGTTTGGAATTGTTTTTGAGGTCCAGAACTGTGGGGCTGCATTCCTGTGCTAGAAGTGATAAGGACGCTCTGAACTGCCACAGACAGCAGGAGTAACCAGGGTTCTGCTTAATAGATCCCTTGGGGAGCATTAGAGGTGAACCAACTCTGAATGAGTGGTGCTTGTAAATAAATATATGAAGGGTCTATTGTAGAACCATTCAGTTGCAATAGAAAGCAGATATGCAGAGATTCTGGTTATTATCTATTGTAATGAAACAATATAAAAGCATAGGAATAACAGTTAAGAAAATGTATAAGAAAGCTGAAGGAACAGTAAGAGTAGGAAGAGCTCACCACACGTGGTTCCTGTAACAAGACTTTACTGAAGAGATTTGATTGTTGCAATCTCGATGTCTGTTGGTCCAAGTCACGGTCAGAGTCTTGATCCATCAGCTGGGGGAGAGCTGAAGAAACACAAGATTCAGTGGGTTAATACACATTTAGGTTTAGATGGAACACACAGGTACCTCCCCTGGGAGTAGGGAATTTTACACTGTCTGAAGGGTCTTCGATATTTTATGACCGCTTCTAAGTCATGACCCTGCCTCTCACATAAGCAATCTTGAGCCAGTTATGCCCCACCAGAAGGGATGAAGACCTTCAGCTCCAAGTGGGTGAATGTCCCATGTGACTGTCACCCTTCACTGGGGGCAGGAGGAGGACATGGGCAGGATAAAAAGGACCATGACCTGTCTGGCCTTTTCCCTTATCTGGCTCAAACCCCAGAGCCTCTGGTGCTGGGTGTTCACCCCCTCTGTCTTACGCAGATCAGGTTTTGCCACCACACCCGCAAAAACTCTGGTCCTCACCTTGGACCCGGTGCCAGCAAAGTTGAGGCATTAACCATTAACATCTCAGTCTCTCACAGTGCACTTTGTAATGCAGTGGAGATTTAGGCCAATGCACCCTGCTGTGCACCAGACATTGTTTGAAGGATTTCTTCATAGTAGATGATTCTGACACCCCCAAAATTTGTTAGTAGATATTGTAAAAAGGAGCCCCTTCCAGCAGTGCAAGTATGAATAGTTTCAAACCTGGCTCATCTTTTCAGAACCTTGTTATCTGAGGACTAATTCCACTGATGGTTGGACTAGATGGTCTTGAAGGTCTCTTCCAACTTTGATGATTCCATCATGTGAGTTTGGTGGTGCTGATGTACCTCTTGCAGCAGCTCCTTGCCTTCCCTACCCCTGCCTTGCCTCGCTTTGCATACAAGTGGACAAGTACAAGGAGGACGGGCAGGCAAAGCAAGGCATGCGAAACAAGCCACGGTGAAACAAAGAAAGGCTAGGCCCCCGACGGGGAGGGCGGGTGCTGCCGGCGGGTCAGTCCGGGGTGGAGCGACGCGGGGGGTAGTTCTGCACCTTTTCCGCCGCTGACCCAGACAGTGGGGAAGAGAGGAACGGCGGGATCAGCACGGCCAGCAGGACCAGCACGAGAAGCCGCGATGGGCGAGGAGGTGGGCTCTGTCGAGGCGGCCCGACCCTGCGGGCGGCGGGGGAACCCCGGTGCGGGCACGGCTCACCTCGGGTGCCCTTTAACGGGGACCGGAGGTGCCGAATCCTGGTGCGGGCACGGCTCACCTCGGGCGCCCTTTAGCGGGGACTGGAGCCCCCGACTCCGGTGCGGGCACGGCTCACGTCGGGGAGGCTCTTTCCGCGGGGAGCAGAGCCCCGAGCCCCGGCTGAGCCGCGGGGAACACAGCCCGCTCCCTCGCATGCCGCGCCCTCTCCCCTCGCATCCCGCGCCCTTCCTGCCGCCGCCCTGCTCCGTTCTCTGGGCTGGGCTGGGGCCGGGGGTACGCGGGACTCCCGTTAGCACCGGAGACTGTGCGAGGAGAGCCGTGTTCTGCCTCTCCCGGGAGCCACTGGGCCGGGACATGAGGCTCTGAGGACGGTGTGGGACGCATCTCTTATCCCGCTTTCAGCATGCATTTCCCCAGTGGGGGTCCCCATCTATATCCCAAAGTGGGTTTTGGTCTTCAGGGAAGATGAAATCTTGGAGATGGACAGGTGCCACCCTATGGCGGCATTCACTGTTAGCTGGTGATCATCTTCTACCTCAACCCTTTCCCATTGAGATAGCTGATAAGGGCCATTGTTTCCTTGCTAATGCTGATGAGGAAGATCGTGACAGTAATTTTTCCATAACAGATTGCTCTGCTTGTAAAGCTGTCAGATGTTCCCCTTTAATGGAAGGTGGAGTACCTAATTCAGGGTTCACAAAGAACGCTCGCTGCAGGCCATAATGATTGTTTATTTAGTTGCTGAAGTACTCTGATTATCCCACTCAGTCGTGTGTGGCTTCGAGCTCTTTTTCAATAGACCATTAGCCATTTTGATGCTTCCATTTGACGGGGGGTAATACGGGGTGTGGAAAACCCATTGAATTCTACCGTTTTGGCCCGTTGTACCTACTTACATGGAAAATGTGAGCTTGTTTCACTGCTCAGACTAGAGGTAAAAGTCCGTTTTCCCATTCAGAATATCTCTGTTCTGTCTCTTGAAATGCAATCAAACTAAACAGTGAATGGTCTCTTTGGTTAGGGCCAGTTTGCAGCAGGTTACAGGAGGTACCATGATCCACAAGAACCCATCCTGCTATGACAGGATCGTGGGGTGTACTGGTCCTGTTGGGAAGGATACTACTTTTAAATTTTTTTTATAAACTTTACCTTTGTCCAGGCAGGGGGAATTGCAGTTTTTATAATTATTAAAAATCATGCTTGATTATTTAACTCTCCACCTCTGCTTTCTGGGTGGACAACCTGTAAATCCTAATTCCTGGGAATGGTCAGTTAGTCTGACATTACACGTATTGTTCTTGGTATCACCACGAAAATCACTCCATCCCACATCTCGCCCGTATTTATGAAATCATGCGTTAGTGTTGCACAGGTCGGGGTTTCCCTGTGTTCTAAAATCGCAGCAGCAGTCTTGGACAATTGTGCGTTAAAGGCTGTGTCTTTTCTAATTTAGTCTTGTTTTGTAACAAGGTAGAATTTGGCCAATCTTCAGGACATGCAATCAGTTTTCTAATATGCACAATGTCAGGAGGATTTGAAGGCTACATAAGCATTAGCTCAACTTTTTCCTCCAACTTTTGTTTTTCTTTCTGTTCCTCCTTTAGGTGTCCCTGCATCTGTTCTATTTTCAAGGACAGTAGTAACTCAGCCTCTTTCCTGCTTTCCGGTTCAGTTGTCAATGCTTGTTTCTCTTTAATATTGTATTTTCTGTACTGGCAGGCCACTAGACTAGGTTGCTCCAAGCCCCATCCAGCCTGGCCTTGAACACTTTCCAGGGATGGGGCAGACACAACTTCTCTGGGCACCCTGTGCCAGTGCCTCACCACCCTCACAGGGATTATTTTCTCTCCAATATCCAATATAAACCACTATCTTTCAGTTTAAGCTGTCAGGATGAAATGGATCACCTGGGCTCTGTGCTCCAGCCCCGTCTTGCAGCACCAGGCAGCTGCTGCATGTATTTTGGCTCTCCAAGCCCTTGCAGGGCTGTAGGGAACTGTTGGTGACTTCGGGCTCTAACAAAGTTGCTGGACTTAATCCTGTGGAGCAGGTTTGGACAGCCCTTGGGAGTCTGTGCAGGTTTCCTGAGAGCAGAGTGGTTCATTTGCTACACCACATTCTGGCTGGCTTGCAGTTCCCTCATGGGGCTGGGATGCTCCCAGTTGGGACACTGGAAACTCTTTGCTCAGACTATCACCACCATCATCTCCTTCCTCAGATGTGGACCAACAGCATCAATGACGCCAGTAAGATTGCCTTGCTTGCCTGGGAGCAGAAGAATGGCATCAAACTGGTGCAGGTCAACGGGCAGAGGCGCTATGGAGGGCCCCCTCCAGGTATGTCAGGAGAGCAGCTTGGCCGTGGGGCCCCAGGCGTTCAGCAGGGCTCACCATGGATACTGTGTCCCCATGTCCCTGTAGGCTGGGCAGGCACAGGGCCCCAGGAGTGTGGGAAGACTCACCACAGGCACTGTGTCCCCATGTCCCTGTAGGCTGGGTGGGTGTAGGGCCCTGGGAGCATGGTGGAGCTCACTGTGTCCCCATGTCCTCTCAGGCTGGATGGGTATGGGACCCTGGGAGCATGGTGGGGCGCACCATGTCCCCATGTCCCCACAGGCTGGATGGGTGTGGGACCCTGGGAGCATGGTGGGGCGCACCGTGTCCCCATGTCCCCACAGGCTGGATGGGTGTGGGACCCTGGGAGCACGGTGGGGTGCACCATGTCCCCATGTCCCCACAGGCTGGATGGGTGTGGGGCCCTGGGAGCGTGGTGGGGCTCACCATGTCCCCTCAGGCTGGGTGGGTGTAGGGCCCTGGGAGCATGGTGGGGCTCACCATGTCCCCGTGTCCCTGCAGGCTGGGTGGGCGGCCCACCACCGGCCGACACCGAGGTGTACATCGGGAAGCTGCCGCAGGACATATACGAGAACACCCTGATCCCGCTGTTCGAGAGCGTGGGGAAGATCTACGAGTTCCGCCTCATGATGACCTTCAGCGGCTTCAATCGGGGCTTCGCCTACGCCAGGTACAGCTCCCAGCAGGAGGCCAGGAAGGCCATCGCCACCTTCCACCACTTCCAGGTGCGCAAGGGCTGCACCATCGTGGTGTGCCGGAGCACGCAGAAGCGCGAGCTCTTCGTGGATGGCCTGCCTGCCTGGGTGAGCCAGCAGGAGCTGGAGGCCATGCTGCAGATGGTCACTGAGGGGATCCTCAGTGTCACCCTGTATGCCAGCCCCTGCCAGAGCCAGGCCAAGCTTGCTGTGCTGAAGTACAAGTCACACGAGACTGCTGCCCTGGCCAAGAAAGCCCTGATGGAAGGTGAGTGGTGCTGAGGGATGCTGCTTGGGATGGTCTTCCTGGTGTCTCCCACCTCCAGGCTTGGCTGCAAGGTGACTTCAGCCTTGAGACACCCCTTGTTCTTTCTCCCTGTGTCCTGTGGGATGCCAGCTGCCCTTGGTGCAGTTGATCTCTGACAGTCCTAGTGGGTGGTGGGATGAAGGAGCTGCTGGAGGTCTCCAGGAAGCTGCCTGCTCAGAGCAGGAGCATCACCAGTGCCAGTTCAGGGCATCCAGAACACTGACCAAGCTATTAAGCCATCCCAGTGGAGCTGTCCAACTCCTCCGTGTCCCTTAAAACTCTCCTGATGGAACTGCTCAACCCTTCTGAGCCCTGTCCCATGACTGCAGTGCCCTGATGGGACACACTTCCTAGACATCCAACCAGGACTTCCAAAATCCTGCTTTATACCCATTTCTGCCCCTGAGAAGCATTTGTCTTTGATATCTGTTCATCTTGTCCCTGAAGTCAGGCTGCCCCTAAAATCCTGAGGATCACTGCGGTGGGATGGGATGGGATGGGATGGGATGGGATGGGATGGGATGGGATGGGATGGGATGGGATGGTGCTGGAAGGCAGGTAAGCATCTCCTGTCTCCTAGGGAACCAGATGCGCATGGGAGCAAGGACGAGGGTGGAGTGGCTGTACCCTCAACTGAAGCAGCGGCTGCAGCTCTGGGAGGAGGAGCCACCATCCAGCAGGGTGTGTGGAGACAGGAGCCTGGCAGTGCCCAGGCCAGCGCCTCTGCCTCCATCGCTGCAGAGCGTGGTGGAGCACCTGAACAAGCTGTGCTTGAAGCATCGCCTGCAGACACTCATGTTCGTCACCAAGCGTGTCCAGGCGAACCCCGATGGATGGCAGCTGTTCTGGTACCAGGCGATGATCCCGGGATACCCTGTGCCCATCACTGGGTTCACATGGGTCTCGCGGGACGGGCAGGGCCAGAGCGAGCACGAGAAGGCCAACATGGTGGTGGCCCTGCGCCTTCTCCAGGTGTTAGGTGAGTCCCTGCATAGCACCTGTGCTAACTCCCTGCCTTTCCCAGTCTTGAAATGTCTCCTGGGAGTGTGGAGCTGCGGCACTTCTGGGGTGGGGCAGGGCAGGGAGGGAGCCAGCCGGGCAGGCAGGGCTAAAACACTGTTACCTCTGAGCTCCGGGTGGGATTCACGGTTGGCAGCACAGGATGCAAGGAGGGAGTTTGGGGGTGAGGGCAGAGCCTGATGCTTCCCTTTCCACTGCAGGATGCCAGCTGACTTAGGCAGCCACTCTGCCGGAGCCACGATTGAGCTTGAGCTACCGGCCCTGTTGGGGTCCTGGCCCTGTTCCAGCTTCCCTTTGCATTGTTCGCGCTGGTTTTGAGAGCTGGCTCTGGAGGATAAGGGCAGCTACCCTGTCCCCAGACAGCTCTCGAGTTAGTTCTGGTTTGGGGTTGTTGGTTTTCTTGCCCAGTTTGGCATAAGTTGGGTTGTGTGGCATTGGAGAAGCAGGTCCTAGAGAAGCAGCAGCTCTTAGAGGGGCTGCCAGCATGGGATGCCTTTGTGATGGAGGGAACTCCTCCACTGGCATTCTTGATTCCTGAGGAGCAGCCTCAAGTGAGGAAAAGGCCACACATGGGAAGTGTCCCAGTGGTCACAAATGTTCTGTGGGCTGGTGGAGCTGCTGTGTGAAGAGAGGAGTGCCTGGAGCCTGTTTGCTGTGGCACAGTGAGGAAGCAGCTGTGGGGTTCCTAGCTGTCAAAATGATTCCTCGGGAGTGAGAGGTCTGGCCACATGTTCTTTTGGGATTAAAGAGTTCTGGAAAGCACCAGCTGTGTCACATCATCTTTTCCTCCCACATCCTCAGCTCCCTGCCTGTGCATCTCAGTGCTCTCCCCCCACACCAGGAAAGGCAGGGGAAGGGACAGGGTGGGATTTGGAGCCTTCACAGTCTGGTGGGCCCAGTGCATGGGAAGCAGCATTGCCTGGCACCTCCATCTTTGTGTCTTTTACTCACTAGGCTCTTTCCAACCAGCCTCTGGCCCCATCCAGTCCCATCCCAACAGGTGCCACATGACCCCTGGGAGCTCCAGCTGGTGGTCCAAGGGGTCCAAGACAGTGCTGGGAATCCACTGGGGGATGTGAGCCACAGCCAGGAGCAGAAATCCCAACAGAGCTGCACCAGATCCTCCCCATTTCCCAGCAGGCGCAGGGGGTCCCTCAGGGAATTGGCTGCAGTGTCTGGCCATATCTGACTGCTCCAGGCCCTCCACCTGCAGCCCACTCTGCTCATCCCCAGGGAGGGACCCATCCCAGAGGGACCCCAGTCTCGCTCCCCACTCCCTGCTCATGGCACATTGTGGTGCACATCTGGACCCACCAAGTCCCTTTGGCAGCACCCGAGTCCCATCCTTCTTCCTTTTGGAGATGCCCAGGATCCTCCAAGAGCCTTTTGGTGCACCCTTTAAGTTCTTTTTTGCACTCCCTGGCAGTGTCTGTCCCTCCTGGGGCACGAGGACTCCTTGCCTCAGAAAGATGAGCCAAACCATCAGCACAAGGTGCTGGAAAGTGAAAGGCACTGGGTTTATTTCTAATAGAGCTGAAGTCCTAATTAATTAACAAAGGATAATTGACCTGCTGGGACAGCAGAGCAGGAAAGCAATGAACCTGTTTGCCCTGGTCAGGCACCCCATGACCCCACATCACCCCCTCACCCCTCCTGAGAATGCCCTGCCTCACTCCCCCATTCTAGAACCCCCAAATACACCAGTGAACTCCATTATCCCGTCCCAGGGCTGCATCCCCACCAGAGGCCCCCAGCCATGTCCCCCCATGTCCCACAGCACCCCACCCCCCATGCACCAGGGACACCCACCTATGTCCCCATGTCTCAGAGGCACTCCCCATCCGTCAGGGACCCCCCCACCTGTTCCCAGTCCCTCTCACCCCAGCCATAACCCCCCACCCTTAAGGACCTCCCCTGCTGCCCCCCGCTCCAGGTCCCTCCCATGTCAGGTGCACCTCCTCCCGCAGGACCCTCAGCCTCTCCATCCCCAGCCTGTCTCGCCACCCCAGGGTTCCTCCCCCGGGCCCACCGAGCCCCATGGCTGCTGCCCCGTACGAAACACCCACCCGCTCCGCCTCGCGCTGCCCCTTTAAGACCGCGCCCGCAGCCCTGCTTGAGTGGCAGCTGTAGGAGCCAATCAGAACGCCAGAGTCCCGCCCAACGGCAGTGCACTCATGCGTGACCACGCCCCGTGGGCAGGCACTGCCGGGGCTGCGGCTCTGATTGGCCAGGCCCGGCGCTGGGCGGGGAGCAGCGCTGAGGGGGCGATAGCCCCGACCCGCACTGCCGCTCAGTCGCTGTCGCTGTCGCTGTCGCTGCTGTCACCGCTATCACCGCCCTCCCCTGCCGCCGCCGCCTCCGGCTCGGCCTCGTCCCGCAGGCCGGCGAAGAAATCTTCCCCGCTGCCCACCGCCTTGCTGCTGAGGGCGCGCAGCGGCCCGCCCTTCTTCTTCTTCCGACGGTAATCATCGACCACCATGGACCCGAGCGCCGACACGTCCCAGAATTTCACCTTCTGGTCGTGGGCGCTGCTGGCCAGGAGCTTCCCGTCCGCGGCCACGGCCAGCTGCTCGATGGGCTCGCCCAGGTGCTGCCCCACGCAGCCCAGCACGCGGTTCGGCAGCACGTTCACCGCCCTGGGCACGACACGGGGGCACTGAGGGCCGGCAGCGCCCGGGGACACCGTCTGCCCTCCCCTCCTGTGTCCTGAGCAAGATTGACCCTGTCCCACACCCTCCTCATCCCACCCCACCCCACCCCATCCCCCACAATCCCTATCCCACTCCATCTCCATCCCACCTTTCTCCCCTTCCTATCCAGCCCCTCCCTTATCCCATCCCACCCCCCACAATCCCTCCTGATCCCATGCCTTTCCATCTCTCCCCATTCCACCTCACCCCATCCCACACCTCCCCATCCTTCCCCACCACACCCCCCTGACCTGATGACTCCATCCAGGGACCCCACACACACGATGCTGTCCGTGATGGGGACCATGCAGTCAATGGTCTCTGCCCTCAGCGCAAAGCGGTCACTGGCGGCCCCAAAGCCGTCCCAGTTGAAGAGGTAGATGGTGCCTTCACTGGAGCCACATGCCACCTTCCTCCCCCTCTAGGCACGAGAGAAGGCAGTGAGGCAGAACAAGAAACTCGGAGCGAGGACAGGGGTCATGGGATCCTGCTCCGTGTCAGGGAGCAATGCCAACCTTCATCAGCACGACAGACGTCAGGTCCCCATTCTGCGGCTCCGAGAGCAGCTCAAAGCGCCGTCTCTTCACATTGTAGACACCCAGGGTGCCATCACCACTGTGGGAGGTGGAAGGGACACACTGGGAGCATGGGACAAGGCACAGGGCACTTCCCCCAGCCATGAGCAAACATGGGGAGCCTGACCCCATGAAGCCCCTGCGGTACCTGGCTGTCAGTAGCATCTTCCCGTTGCCATCCACAGTCATGGCGCTGATGTACTCCTCCTGCTGCCGTGCCTCCAGGATGGCATCGCCCTTGCGCAGGTCCCACACCTTCACCGCCCCACCGTCATCGCCCGTGGCAAAAATGTGGTTGTCGATGGGCAGCACGCAGTTGAGGGCTGAGCTGCGGAGACCCCACACGCCCACGGTCACGGCTCCAGGAGCAACGCTCCGGGCTCTCCCTGCCCGGCCCAGGGCTGTGTGGCCCTGCCGCGGGAGGGAAGGAGACAGTGCTCCAGCCGTTCTGCCTGGAACGAGCCGCCTCTGTGGACTCACTCGTGGGCCTTGGGGAAGCGCGTTTCCAGCCGTCCCTCCTCCGCGGTCAGGATGTGGATGGACTTGTCCTTGGACACAGTGAAAAGCTCTGGAGAGCCGCGTTAGTGCCCCCCGCCCGGCGTCCCCCGGTGCCACCCCACGTCCCCCGCACTCACTCTGCCCGTCCTGGGAGAACGCCACGTCCCGACACGACTTGAGGTGATGCCCCGAGGACCAGAGCTGCCTGTTCTCCCCCTCAGTGCAGGAGTACGAGTACCTGCCGGCACAGGAGTGCTCGCCGGGACCCGCGGGTGGCCGGGGAGCCCCGCCGCCGGTGCCCAGCGAGTCCTAGAGCCGGGACCCCCTCCCCAGCCCCCGGCCCCACTCACAGGTACACGTCGCCGTCCACGTCCCCCGCGGCCAGCAGCGGCCGCGCCGGGTGCAGCGCGATGGCGTTGGCTGTGGCCTCGAGGCAAATGTCCTCGGGGGTGTCCCGCACTCGCGGCTCCCGCGCCTCTCCGGCTCCGACTCCGGCTCCGACTCCGGGGGGGTCCTGGGGACAGCGGGGCCGTGGGACCGGGGCAGGGGGCTCCGGGGTCCCTCAGCCCCACGCGTGCTCACCTCCTCCATGGCGGCCGCCATGACTCTCTGTTGATTTGCATGGCCCCGCCTGTATTTGCATAAACCCCTCCCATTGTTTACATAGGACCGCCCGACTGTTCCTCTCCAGCGCTGCGGGGAGCGGCCCGGCCCGGCGGGACTGCGGCGTGGCAGCGGCTCGGGGTGGCACCGGCTCGGGGTACCACTCCCCCACCGGCGGGTTCCAGCCCGCGGGCGCCCGTAGCCCCATTTCACCAGGTCTCTTCCCGTCCGCCTCACGTTTTCTTATTTTTTAGCGCTTCACCAATGGGAGCTCCACGGGCTCACTAATTCGCACCCCGTGACCTCCTCCCTCTGATCCCAGGAGAGGCGGCGGCCAGAGGGGCGAGGTGGCACTTCGGCGCCTTGCAGGGGCTGGGGCCTGCAGGGCCCCTAAGAGACCCCAGCCCAGCCATGGACCACCACCAACATCCCTGCTCCGAGGGGCCATCCCAGCTCCCTGCTGGCCCTGCCCTGCAGGAACGAGCTTTGCCTGGTGCTGGCCCCCATCACACACACCCACAGCACCGCTCTGCCAGCGCTGAGAGCAGCTTCCATAGCCTCTGCTTCCGGTCATTCCACGTGCTGTACCCAAGCTGAGGCTCCTATTTCTTCCCCCTGCCCTGAGGCACAGATGTTTCAGCTGGGAGTACTGCCCACAGACAGACTTGTTAATTTTATCCAGAGACGCTGCCCCCAGCCCAAAAGACTCCCACCATAAATACACTTACCCACAGTTTGCTCTGTCAGCTCCAAGAGCACCTGGTAAATGGAAAGGGCACAGAGCAGCCCTGCTGCTCTGAAGGAGCACCTCCTCTGCACACACACACAGATGCTCACACAGAAATTTAATGTGGTTTTATTAAGGCTACAACATTTACACAGCACAGGCCCTACAGCAAAGAACAGAGGGAGGGAAGAGCCCCCCAGCCCTGAGCAGAAAGTGGACGGTGTGTGGGGCAAGGAGAGCACACCAGCACGCTCCAGGAAGACAGCTCCCAGCAGGCCAGGCTTCCAGGAGAGGGAGGAACAAACACGGGAGGCATCAGTACTTGGGACGTTTCACCTCAACCCTGGAAGAGAGAGAGAGGCAGGAGCATGGTGAGGATGCAGGGCAATCAGTTCCCTGCCAGCCAGAGCTCAGCACTGAAGTCAACACTTTCACACCACAGAAGGTGGGAGAGGTCCAACAGGGCCCCTGCAGCTGAGCCATAAGCAGAGACAACTGTACTAACCCATCAGCCTCCAACTTCTTCCTCTTCTCGATGATCTGCAGAGAAAGCACAAAATCCTGTTACCCTCAGGGAACCTCGCAGTTCACAACCAGCAGAGGGGCTGGAAGGTGCCAGATACACCTGGGGAGAGCTGCAGCCAGGCCAGAGCAAGCTGATATGAGCTACAGCTAGAGAAGCTTGGCCTGTTCTGCCTTTGCTCCTTTCTGGCCACCACAGATCATTTGTTCTCACCCTCCTCAGCCCATCCCACACTGCTGGGGTGCCCATGGCCAGATCCACTAAACATGCTCCATCCCCTCCAATCCCCTTTAGATGGCTCCAAACTGGTAATTTTGGGCACATTCATCTGCTGCACAGCCTGAGGCAAGAAGCCCCTGACTAGGGCTGCTCCCAGAACAGTTCCAAATACAGCTCCAGATGCCTCTGCAACACTGAAGCCCCATATACTTGGCTGATGCTCTTTCAAGGAGCAAATCCAGCCAGAAGAGAGCCATCCCTGCTGCCCTCACACACACTGGCCATGCTAGGAAGATCCATGCCTGGACAGTGAGGGCAGGACTGGGTGGGAGCTGGGCAGCTCCTGGCTCAGCAGCCCCAGCCCAGCTCAGGTACTCACTGCACTGATCTTCTTCCACTGCCGGTCCAGCTCGGCCTTGTCGTTCGTCTCCTTGAAGCGACGCGTTTTGCGTCCCTCAGACATCTTGATGCCGTACTGGAAGGCCGCCCTAGAGAAGGGGCAAGACATAGTTCAGCACTCACAGGGGATCCAGAACCTGCCAGAGGAAGGGACACATCTCCCCAGCCATGAGCACTTGCTCCACAGCTGGCCTGGGCCCCTGAAAGCAGCACCTGGGCTGGAGTCCTCAAGAGTGACACTAAGAGCAAAACCAAACCACCAGGCCCAGGACCCACAGTTCCTCCTCAGTTCCTCACAAAGGAACCCTCAGCTTGCTTTAAGCTGCCCCAGCACCCAAGTTTGGCCAGTGTGGCCATCCCACCCAGAAGCCTTGTTCGGCCCTGAGGGCTGCACTCACTTGGGCAGAGCCTCCTTGTTGTTCATGTACTCGCTGTACTCCTCCTGTGTGTCAAAGTCCCAGCGGCCCAGAGGCCCCTTCTTGTTACCCTGCAGGGAGAGAACAATACAGAGCAATTCCTCAGTTGCTGCTGGAGGGGCTTCTCACACAGCCCAACATGCTCAGCCATGAGCTCAATCTCCCACCAGCCCTAGATCAATGGCATTGGCTCCAGACCCCCTCCCAAAAAAAGTTCCATACACGAGATTCTGTGGAAGAGGAAGTCTGAACAAAGTAGCACACCTGCCAACACCTCTGGGTCAAGTGCCAGTGACACAAGTTTGCTCCCTGACACAACATGGAGCTGATCAGCAAACCCCAAAGCTCCCTGAGCACCCAGCTCCAGTACCACTTCTTTCCCACAGCATCCTCTCAGCTGGCACTAGTGCCTCCTTTGCTGACTGCTCCTGAAGGCTGGTGCCAACATACCTGATCCATTTTGCTGTAGTCCACCTCTTCATCACTGTCCACAGCCATATCATCCATTCTGGGGAGAAATAAACAAGGAAAGGGTTCAGAGTGGGTCCATGAGACATGGATCAGGACGTTTGAGTTGGGAATCATGTCTCACGGCCTCAGACCAAACACACTCAGCTCCTGGACCAGAGGGAGGTGCCCCCAGCTGCAAGCCCTGTAGGTGACCTGTACCACAGGGCATCCAAGGTTGGAAATGCTTCCAGGATGACTCTGCAGGCTGAGAGCTGTTCCTCTTCCACTGAGGGAGGCCAGAGCTCCACAACCACATGGATTAACAAGGAATCCAGCAGATTCCCAGCCACCTCAGCCTACCCCTGGCTCTGAGGGGCATCAGGCTCGAGGCAGCCATTTAGAGCACAGAGCAGCTAAGAAAAGCCTGAACCAAGGGCTTGGGACCATTTTACCAGTCAGCTGCTCTCACAGACAAGGCCAAGTCTGCTCCCTCAACAACTAGTGGGGCTGATGTTCAAGTTTTTGCTGCCAAAGAACAGCAGCCCCTAGGCACACCCCACTCCCCTCAGCACACCCTGCTCCCACCCCACAGCTTCCTGCTGCCCCTTACGTGGCAGGGTAGCACTCAGCATAGCTGTTGGACATGCCAAAGAAATCTCCCAGCTGCTTCTTGTCTTCTGGCTTCTTCAAAGTGGCAACAGTTAAGGAAAGCACCACATGAGCTGAGCCTTACAGTTGCAGGCTGGGCACAGCCAGCTGGAAAACCATGCAGAGCTTTTGTTTGGTGTAGGAAAAGCAAGGACTGGGCATCATTTCCCTGCTCCTGGTGAGGCAGGACAGCCCCCCAGATGTGCTTAGGCAGGATCTGCATGCAAGGGCAGTCCAGCCCCACAGCCAGCCAGGCTGGCAGAGACAGTAAAAGGATATGCCTCTGTTCCTTCCCAGCCAGCAGCTCCAGCAAACTTCTCATTGATGGACTTGATGAGCTCCTTGGCTGAGCCAGGTCCTGGGGCAGAGAAAACAGCAGGTTAAATTGTGGGGGAACAACAGCTCACTGCAGAACATGTGGGGCTGGGGAGAGTCCCTCTGGGACACAGTAACAAAACAAACTGCACGAGAGGTATAAGAGGAGCAAATCACTTTTGCACTGATGGGGTGGGCTGATCCCAGGAGACCTGGAATCTTAGAACAGCTTGTGTTGGAAGGGATCTTGAAGCCCATCTCGTTCCCACGCCCTGCCATAGGCAGAGACACCTTCCATTATCTTGGGGTGCTCAAAGCACTGTCCAACCCAGCCTTGGACACTTTCAGAGATGAGGCAGCCACAGCTTCTCTGAGCAACCTGTGCCAGGGCCTCAGTACCCTCACAGGGAAGAATTTAATATCTATTTTAAATCTCTCCTCCTTTAGCCTAAAACCATTCCCCCTTGTCCTATCCCTACCTTTCTCACGTGTCCACAGCAGTTGACTCACCTTTGTCAATATCTGTCGGCTGCAACGAAAATAGAGAGACACAGTGTCAATCACACAAAGCTGAACCACAAACCCTACAGGCTTGTGCTAGTTTTGCCTCACTTACTGAGGGAGAGGAGAAGCACCCACCAAGCCCTGGGCACAGGCAGAGCTCAGCTAGAGCTGACACTGACACGTGGAGGGGCACAACCAGAGATACCCAGAGTCCCCCCAACCCCACAAAGGGCAGAGCTCAGGTGGGACAGTCCTTCACAAGCAGAGACTCACCTCATCATCAGCCTTGGGCTTCTCAAAGTAGCTGTGCCTCTTCTTCTCCTCCTCCCGCTCCCGGTCCCGCTCCCTGTCCCTCTCGCGCTCCCGGTCCCTGTCACGCTCTCGGTCCCGGTCCCGCTCCCGGTCCCTGTCACGCTCTCTCTCCCGGTACCTCTCCCGTTCCTTGTCCCGTGGTATCTTGGCAGTGGAGGGAACATAATCCCCGATGTCTTCAAAGATGCTAGAAGTGGGAAAGAGCCTGGAGTTATGTGTGCTGCAGGAGAGGCCATAGGCACCTCCCTGTGACCTGGAACCCAATAACAGCACACAGGACCAGCACCAAGAGCTAAGGACACCAGATAGGGAAGTGGCTTCACATCTGTCAGAAGTATCACTGCACTTCTGCTCCCTTCTACTGCAGGACCTGAATCTTGTGGTCCAAGGCAACAGTGAGCCCCTACTTGCCTGAAGCCTGAAATCCAAATCAGGGCTTGCCTCCAGCCTTGTCCTACAAACCCCAGGTGCAGCAGTTCCAAACTCAGCCCTCTCTAAACGTGGCTGGCCAAAAAGACATTCCTTAAGGGACAGAGCTATGACCCCACAGCCTGAGGGCAGGGAGGCACTTACTTCATATCAGCTTCAGGAGGTTTCTTCTCATCCAGCTTCCCTGCAAGGACACAACAGCAGTGAGAGGCACATCATCCACTTTGCCACCTGCGCTGCTCCCCTGTCCCCAGTCCGGGTTCCAAGCAGAAGGAGTGGCAAGCCTGGAGGATGTCACATCATACCCAGCCCCCCCAGGAAACCATGGTGTCCCTCCCCAAGAGGAGGCATTTCCCCAAGGAACTGTCCTTCATCAGGAAGAGCAGAGCACCATGAGGTACCCTCACAGCTTTTATTTCTCAGCAGCCTGTCCCGTGTGCTCCTGCCTTCGGGACACAGCGCTCCGGAAATCACTGCTCTCCAAGCCCAGTGCCTCACAGCACAGGGGAATGCCACAAACCAAAACATATCTAATTTCTTCGGGATATGCCCCAAGCACTAGTCCTACTACTCAGTTCCCTTCAGCGCCTACCTTTGTCTTTCTTCTTCAGCTTCTTGTTGCGGGTGCCTTGCCTGAGATAGGAGAGGATCTGTGTGAGCTTGCTGATGACAATGTCATTGGTGGTCAGTGTGGTCTGTGCCTAAAAAGGAAATCCATGAGGAAGCATACTGCTCCCTTGACAGGACCCCTTCCCAGGTAAACCTGCTCTGGCCAGTTCAGAGCAGTAAGGTGAAGCAGGCTGGAGGCTAGCTGGGTACCTCCATGGTGGGGCAGTCAGCCTTGCTGCGGATCAGCGTGGTGGGGATATCGGTGTCTGCATACTCATCATCCAGGTCTACCACATAGGCCATCCTGCCCGGCAGGAACAGCTCGTTCCGCTCGTAGGTCTTATTCTTGAACAGGATGCGGTAAATGTTGCGGCCTGGACAGAAGAGAAAAGGTGGGATAGCAGAAGACAAGCCCAAAGTGAAGCATCTTTCGTTAATGAGTGACATGAAGAATAACCACCTAAGGACACACTTCCTCCAGCCCTCAAATTCAGGACTCTCCCCCTCTAATGGCTTTCTTTCTTCCATTCACCCTTCAGGATATCTCCCACATACACAGCACAGACAAGGTGGGGAGCAGTCACATCCACACAGTCTTACCCAGACGGGTCTTAAATTCAATTTTGTTCTCAGGATCTTCATCTTTCCTAAACAGAAACAAAAAACAGAAGTATTAGAGCCAAGCAAATGCCTCCTCTACACCCTCCTCTCTCCTCGCAGTTGCACTCAGGAATGCCAAATGCCCAATCACTCACTTAGTTTCTTTCTGGGGCTTCTCCATCATTTCCTCCTCTTCCTTCTCCTTGCTGGCAATCTCAGCCCGTACCTGGATGCAGGGTAAATCCACACATCAAAGGCGAACTCATGCCATTGCTGCCCATCCATGAGCCCACTTCCTCCAACTCCCCAGCCCTGCAGCAACCAACCCTTCCCAGCAAGGGAAATCCACGCTGCCAACACTGAAGTGGTACCACCCACCCTGTGTATCTGTGGGAGAGGGCAGGGCAGAAGAGCAGCACGGTGATACCTGCACTCACCTTCTGCAACAGCGCAAAATCCAGACCCTTCACCAAGTGAGTGTGCTCCATGTCACCACCCAAGAACTTGGACTCCTGGATCAACTGTCTCCTCTTCTCTGCAGCAGATTTATCCCTGTGCAACAAGAACAGAGCCAGTCAAGGGCCAGCCCCATGGACAGCCTGGAGAGCTGAGGCACCTCCACAGCTCACGTACGCCTCAGCCGTGGGCCCCACAGCCCTGTAGTTGGCAGTGGTGCTGATCAGCTCTGTCTCCTCATAGTCCTTGTTCACTCCATCTCTCCTCTCCTTGGCTCGATCTCGGTACTTCTCGGCCAGTTCCCTCTCACGCTCGATCTCCTGCTGCCGCAGCTTCGCGTAGTAGCTGGGGGTGGGAAACAGCTCAGGGTTAAGAGTGACACATTCATGCTTTTGAGGTCAGGTAACAGCTCCCAAGGCCCCACACATGCCTGTTCTGCTCCCAGCTCCTTCCCCAAAAGCACACTAGGGCACCATGGGATACAACAGGCCTGGAGGAAACTGCTGTACTAAAGCCAGCTAAGGAAGAGCTCCATCCTCCCTTCCAAAGGAAAGCTCTGCTGTGCAGATGTGCCCCAAGGGACACAGTGATCCCTGTTCCACCACTGCCCTGCTCTGCCAGACACCCAGAGGGTCTCTCCTGCTTCTTCTGGAGGTGAAGCTTCACCCCCATCCCACTGCTGCCTTCCCACAGCTGTTCCCACAAGTAGTGACAGCCCCTCAGGCCGAGCTCTTCTCCAAAGCTCCAAAATAATCCACTCAAGGTCCTCTTGGGGAGCCCAAGAGATCAGAACTGCTTCTATGGGCAGGATATGATGTATAATAACAAATCGTGCTGCATCTCTTTCCCCACTTACCTTTTCTTCTTCCTCCTGCGAGCAGCTGGATCTTCATCCTCATTGTACTCCCGGGGCATCCTGGAAAAGGGCAAGAAAATACATGTATAGTCTGCAGAGCCATACAGGTGGCAGGTGGAGAGAACAGACCCTCAGACACAGCAGAACACTGAGGTGCTCAGAGACTAAACAGAACAGTCTCTCACCCTAATTTTCCCCTCATTCCACACTGTCAGCATGGAGAGGAATAGAAAAGACTGATTTTCACTGAACCAAATCTACCACCTGCACAAAGTGTCTTAACAACCATAAAACCCTGCTCAGTTATTTACAGCGGCCCTGACCTACCTGCTTATCCACTTCCCACACTCACTGGCAAAAGTCCCCATAGATACTTCTCTGCAGAGTGCAGGGGACAGGGTCAGCTGGGCATTGGGACCCAGAGGGAAAGGGGGCATGGATTGTTCCATGGACCTGTGAAACAGAGCCCTACTCACTCATGGTGGCGAGATTTGGAGGGTGGCGCAGATGTTGGCGCAGCCCGCGGGGTCATAAGAAGCTTCCTGAAGTCTTCATTGGTCAGCTTGGACCTGCAAGGGAGGGAGGGAACAGAAATCATCATTCCCAAAGGGTTTTGGTACCAGACAGCTTTGGAGGAGAAGCAGGTCCTGCGTGACCAAGATGAGCACCAGGTACCCGTGGAGGAAGCCCACAGGCTGGAGTGCACCAGTGACTTCCAGCTCCTCCATGGGAATCGGCCTGGGGTCCCAAGGAACTGGTGCAGCCCCACCCCACTGCCCCAGCGCTGTACTCACTGGTGGAATGAGTGTGAGTCGTCCACATCGTGGCCATCGGGGGCCAGGGGGTTGGAGAACGGCTCATCTGGGGGACAGGAGACAGAGCTCAGACACTGCCAGCACAGCCTCACCCCCCTCCCAGCCAAGCCCCCGCTCAGGACCCATGAAGGGAGCTCCACCTGTAGCTCCCAGGTGGACCCCAGCCTGCTGCCACCCGGGCTAGCCTCGCCAGGGTGCACATGACAAGGGGGTCCCGGTGCCACTGCGAGACCCGCCGCCCCCAAGTCTCGCAGCTCTGTGCCCTCCCGGGGCCTCCCCGAGAGTGTCCCATCCCCACACCCCGGAACTGCTCCTGCATTCCCTCCACGGCCCGCAACACCAGACGGCCCCAGTCCCGGGGCGCACCCCGGTGTCAATCCCGCGCTGAGGGTCAGCCCCACCGCACCTCCGCCTAGCTCCTCACCCCTGGGCTGCCCCGGGGTCCCAGCCCGCGAGGTCCCCTCGCCCGGCCCCGCAGGCTGTGGCCGCACGCCGTCCCCCCGCAGAGCCGTGCCTCGCACCGGGCGAGGATCCCCGGGGTCCCCCCGCTCCTCCAGAGTAAGTTGGGCCTACACCGCCCCCCCCGCCGAGCCGCTGCCGCCCCGAGCGCCGCGACAAGCCCTGCGCGGGCCGAGTGTCCCGGCCCAGGGGTGTCCGGGTGTGCCGTGTGCCCTGTCTCGTCCCCGTCCCGTGTCCCCTGGCCCCGCACTCACTGTCGCGGTCCGGCATCGCTGCACTCCCAACTCCGCTGCGCGGCCCTTCCGCTCTGCGCTGCTCTCCCAGCGCACCCCGCGGCAGGCGTCCCCATTGGCCAGCGCGATCATGGCGAGCGCTCCCATTGGCGGGAGCTGGCACAGCGAGCGCTCCCATTGGCGGGAGCTGGTGCAGAGAGCGCTCCCATTGGCGGAGAGCCGCGGGCCCGCCCGCGCGCTGTTGTCCGGCAGGGAAGATGGCGGCGGCCGCGGTGAAGAGCATCGGGGGCGGGCTGGGCCGCAGGCTGAAGGAGCTCCGCGTCCACCTGTGCCAGCGCTCCGCCGGCAGCCGCGGCGTCAGGTCAGCGCGGGGACGGGCCGGGACGGGGGTGCTCCTCCAGGGGAGCGGGACAGCCCCGGGCTGAGCCGCAGGGACCCGCCGCTCCTCCTTCCCTCCGCAGGGAATTCATCGAGCAGCACTATGTGACCCTGAAGAAGGCAAATCCCGACTTCCCCATCCTGATCCGCGAGTGCTCCGGTATCCAGCCCAAGCTCTGGGCTCGCTACGGTAAGTGTGGGGTGCCCGCTGGGAAGCGCCGTGCAGTCATCGTGGAATGGTCTGGGTTGGAGGAGACCTTAGGGATCGTGAATGTTCATGGGAAGGGGCAGAGGGAGGGGAAGAGATATGCGTGGGAAAACGGGGAGGGGAGAATCACGGACTGGGTTGGGTTGGAAGGGATCTTAAAGCTCATCCAGTGCCACCCCCTGTCATGGGCAGGGACACCTTCCACTAGACCCGACTGCTCCACACCCCGTCCCGCCTGGCCTTGGACACTTCCAGGGATGGGGCAGCCACAGCTTCTCTGGACAGCCTGTGCCAGGGCCTCACCTCCCTGCCAGGGGGGAACTGCAGCTGTGGGCTGCAGCAGTGGCCGTTCAGGGGTTACTCGAGGGATGTTGGTGGAGAGGGAGCAGCTGCCCTCGGAACAGGGTAGGGGTTCACTTCAGGGAAGTGACCTGGGGGAAGCAGAAGAGGGCCCAGTGCTCAGCAGGGAGTTTCCAGCCTCCGGCTGTGATCTCCAACCCCCACCCCATTCACTACACAAAAACGTGGCTGTTTTTCCTTTATTTTCACTGCGGTCTCAGTGAAACACCAAGAAGGGAGCAGAAAAGCCTCTCTGGAAAGGATTTGTTTTCCTCAAAGGTCATCTGGGCTGGGGAGAAATAATTTAGAGACTTTTGAAAAGATCCAATGAGTCTTTAAGCACAAGTTTTCCAGTGTGAGCACACAGACCAGGGCAGTCTCACTTGTGTCTGGGTGTGACTCGCAGGGGAAGGGAGCCCCGGGTGAGGGCAGCTGTCAGAACAGAGAGTTTTCAGGGTGCTTTCCTGAGGTGTTTGGTGAGAACCCTGCTGGGATGAAGCTGAAAGCGACAGGGTTGCTCTTGGATGGGTCTCTGCCCAGCTGCTGTCCAGCCAAAGCTAATAAAAAGAGATTGGGAAAGGTGTTGGGTTGCTTTGAGTTGTTTCCAAGGGAAAGGAGGAGAATAAGGACAAGGTGGAAATGGTAACTTGGGCACATGGAGGGACAGGGGGAAATGGCAAGTGTGAAGGAGTAATGATTGTCACAAGGCTGTGACACCAGTGCCCTTGCACCAGGAAAGGACCCACACCCCTGCACTCTCTCATCCTCTCTGTTTTCCCACAGAGTTTGGGAAGGAGAAGAGCATCCCACTGAACAACCTCACTGCGGATGAAGTGGCCAAGGCCCTGGAGAGTGCTGTGAAAAGCAATGCGTAAGGACTGACAGGAAATACACACGTGCTGGAGACGTGACTGATGATCTTTAATGTCAAACATGTATCTTTAATTTATCAATTCATAAACACAACGTGCTTGCCTTGAGCTTGGTGGTGGCTGAAAGCCCAAGCAATGGCTGATGCAGCCATTCACTGCTCCCTGGCACTAGGAGTGTGTCTGCCCGGGCTGCAGCTCAGCTCTGCCCCTGCTCCAGGCCCTGGGGGGCACTGGGCTGGTGACAAGGACCAGCACTCCTGTGCAGCTAGCACTGGCACATCAAAGCCCTGAACAGCCCTTGGGAAGCCGGGCAGATGAACAGTTTATTCCTCCCCAGAGTTCCGGGGAGGGCAGGGAAGGGATATGGCCTAGCAGAAGGCAGGCAGTGTGGCCTGGCAGGCACTGGGGGCTCCTGGGGGCTGCCTGACCATGTCCAGCAGTGCCTGTGCCCGCTCCTGCAGCTCTGGGGTGCTCTGGTGCTGCTCCAGGGCCTGGTGCCCACCATGCCTGGTGAAATCAGCAGCAGCCTGTGCAAGAGGAGAGGGTGAGAGCTGGCTGGGTGCTACAGCTGGTCATCTCTGCCCACAGCCACCACATCCCAGGGAACAGGGCTGAAGGGATTCCCCAGAGCCCTCCCAGACACTGCCTTCCCAAGCCAGGTAAATCCCACCATGCTGATGATTGGCTAGGAAGGACTTCAAAGCCCATCTCATCCCCACCCCTGCCACAGGCAGGGACACTTTACACTCAACCAGGCTGCTCCAAGCCCTGTCCTGCCTGGCCTTGAACATCTAGGGATGGGGCAGCCACAGCTTCTCTGGGCACCCTGTGCCAGGACCTCACCACCCTCACAGGGAAGAATTTCTTCCTGTGATGTGAAGCAACCTCAGCAGGGTCAGAAGAAAACAGGGTAGAAACAACCTGCCCAGAAACCAGGCCATGCCAATAAGAAAGGAACTCTCTAGAGACAAGAAGGGCTTCTACCCTCTGCATCACAGTGTCCCTTTGGGCAGGGGTCTGGGTGCTGAGGGGTGGGGGGTAGTGTGGCAGTCACTGGGGGCACTGTTACTTAGATTACAATAATCATCCCTCCACAATAATAATAATCCCCACAGTAATCATTCCCCATCCCCTTTGCAATCCTGTGCCTGGAGCTCCCCCAGCTCTCACCTCTGGGCAGTGCAGGAAGAGGAGGTGCAGCAGCTCCAGGCATTGCCCCACAGCCTCGGGGTTGGGCAGTGTGAGGAGGGGCAGGAGCTGGGGCAGGAGGGGCTGGCAGAGCAGCCGCTGGCACTGGAATGGTCCCTTCTCTGCAATGTTGCACAGCACTGTCAGGACCTGTGTGAGGGAGAAAACAGTGAATGCCCCATGGGCAGATTCCTGACAGGCTTGGGAGGGCTCCCAGCAAATCCCCATGCGATGGAATTGTGGAATGGTTTTGGTTAGAAAGGACCTGAAAGGTCATCCAGTTCCACCCCCGGCCATGGGCAGGGACAGCTTCCACTGGACCAGGCTGCTCCAAGCCCTGTTCCTTCTCTGGGCACCCTGTGCCAGTGACTCACCACTCTCACAGGGAAGAATCTTCCCAATATCCCATCTAACCCTGCCCCCTGTCAGTGTGAAGCCATTCCCTGTTGTCTTGCCTCTTCATCCCCTTGTCCAAACTCCCTCTTCACCTATTTTTCTTAGTCCTGCCAGGTGCTTGCCCACAGCACCAAACCACTGGGATTTGGAATGCCTTTTCCATGCCTACCCCAAGGCACTGTTCATCCCTGTGCCAGGCAGACCCAGCCTTACCACCCACCCCTGGAAGTGTCCCAATCCCCTAAAGCTTTGGGGTCTTTCAAAGGAAAGTGGCAAGAACCTTCCCAGTCCCGCTCCGGGGGCTGGCCCCAAGTTAACATCACCCTTGGAACCACTTTTATGCTGGGAAAAGACTCTACCAAGGGTAAATACAGCTGAAGTGGCTTCAGAGGAATGGCTGGTGACTGCCACAGCAGGAGACTTTCTGCCAAGCTGTCACTGCCACCCCATCCACCCTCCAACTCCAGCACTGTCAGTGTGGGAGTCATGTTCCTGAAACTCCAGCACTTCCCCACCATTCCCAAGGCATGAGAGAAGGTCTTACCAACACACTGGCCATCTGGGAACATGTCAGGAGCTGCAGCAGGGCTGGGAGCAGGTCCAGGGAGAGCAGAGCAGAGCAGAAGAAGGGATCATCTGCTGGAGTGGGCAGAGAGGGAAAGTGTCAATAAAACCAGGGCGGGTGCCAGCAGTGTCCGGCTGTGCCACCAGCTCCATGGGACACTCACCTGTGAGGTTGTTGAGCAGCCACAGGCACTCCTGGACGAGGAAGGGGTGCTGCTGGAGGAAGCACTGCAGGATGAGGAAGAGGGCGATGAGCAGGCGCCCGTCCTGGCCCTGCCCCTGGCAGCCTGTCTCTGCCAGCAGGTTACTGAGACACCGCAGCACGGGGCACACAAGCTGGGACAGAGGGACACAAAAATCCCATTAGCCGAGCCATGGCCCCACGGCAATCCTGAGAGCAGCCATCACCCTGCCCACCTCTCACCAGCTCCAGGCCCTCGGGAGCATCCTGGGGGATTTCAGAAGCCAGGTCGAGCAGCAGCGAGGTGAGGGCAGGCACAGCCCCCAGCGCCAGCAGCACCGTGTTGGCGTTGTGCCTGCAAAGGGAAGGACACTGCGGTGGCCTTGGAGCCTGGAGAGGGCAAACTGCCACAGCCCCTTGCCAAACAACAAGGCCTGGAAATTGAGAGTGCACGAAAAACAGATTCATTGGGATTATCTGTGTGGGTCTGGGAACAACAGCCCTGACCCTTGAGTATCCACACATTCCTTGGCTCTGGTGGCAGGCAGGGATTGCTGGCACAGCCCGCATGGGTGGCACTGGCAACCCCCTAAGTGTGAGGATTCAGGGATCTTGCCTTGGGAGGTGTGGGGGACAATTCCAGGCATGGGAAGCTATTCTGGGGACATTTCAGAACACTAGGAACAGCCTCCTCAGGTTTATCACCCATTAGCACTCCATAAAGGAGCTCAGTGATCCTGCAAACGGCACATGTGCTCAGACAGGAGAGCAGGGATACCCAGGATGGCTGGGGAGCTGCTTTCCCAAGGGAAAAGGGAAAGGGGAGGCTCTCCAGGTCCCCTCGCAGGACCATGAGCTTTTGTGCCTGTTTGGCTGCCCCCAGGGAACTCAAAAAGAGGAGGAAAATGCATTTACCTACAGATGATGTAGTGGAGACACCATGCAAACTCCACGGCTGCTCCCATCCCAGCCTTGAGGCCAGAGCAAACCAGTCTGAGCATGTGCTGGGGGAGAACTGAGTCCAGGACCAAGCTGGGGTCAGAGAGCAGAGTTAGTGCAGGCACAGGCTAGAGCACAGGCAGGACAGACACCGACAGGGAGGGAGAAACCCTGGTCACTGAGCAGGGAGATGCTATACCCCGTGCTGGGGGCCACAAGGGTCCAAATACACACCTGGAAGGGACTCTGAGCCGAGGGCTGCAGCCTTGGGCTCTCCCTGTCCATGGCAGGGCCTGGGGGCACTCAGGACACCTTGGCTGAGGTCACATTTTTGGCACTGGTGGCTGTCAAGCTGATCTTTTCCTTCACAGGAGGAACACAGCCAGAATTCCCTGCAAGCCTAACCTGCTCCACGCTGGCCTTTACTGAAATACCAGAGCTGTCTGCTCGGATGAGGCCAAGGGAAAGGAGCCAAGCCCTGCTCCCCAGCCTGCATCAAAACTTGCACAGTTCTGGTAGGATTCTGCCCTGAACTATTAATGTCACTGGGATGGGGAAGGCATCATGTCCCCAGTACACAAATACCACAGCAGCCCCCAGGGCCCATCCTGGTGCAGTGTTCAGAGGCTCAGACTCACGGGATGATCTCTGTGGGCGCTTCCTTGGCTTGGAGGAGCTGTGAGAGGACATAGCCCACACCTTCCAGCACTGCCTCGTGTGGGGACTGCAATCAAAGAGAACAGAGCTGATCCCTCCTGACAGAGCCAGGGCCCTGGGGTGCCAACCAAACCCAGCTGAGTGGCACAGCCCTGCCATGCCTGGAGCAGAGGGGGCACAGAGGGGACCAGGAGGGAACACAGGAACCTGTGGCCACACCAGAGTTGAGCTGTCCCCCTGCCCACACCCACTGGGCTCAGCCCAAACGCAGCAACAATGCTGCTTTGAGCATTTGGACCTGCAAACCACAGCCCTGCCAAACCCAGGCCAGACAGAGGGGACAGGGCTCCCTGAGCTACAGACTGCATCAGGAAGCCACTGCATGGGGCAGAGTCAGCTGGAGAAGAGCTGGTGGTGAGCTGAGCCCTGAAAATGGAGTGCAGGGGAGCCCACAAGTGACCCTCACACTTGAGGAACAGGTCCCTGCAGAGAGTGCTGTGCCTGCAGACACAGCTGGAAAGAGGGCTGGTGACTCAGGGCTGTCAGCCAGAGAAGTCTCTGGAGGGCAGAGCAGAAGTGGGGCTGAGCTGTTTCACCCACCTGGATGCAGGATGCCAGCACTGGAATAATGCCCTGAGGCAGAAGTTGCTTCCTCACAGCTTCACTTTCTACCACAAGGTTCCCCAGTGTGTACAAACACAGCTCCTGCAACAACACAGCAGAGCAGGCAGCTGACCCCGGGCAGCCAGAAAAGCTCTGGGTCTCTGAGTCCCACACACTGTCCTGAGCGGGCAGGAGCTGACTTTGGAGGGGGAAACACAGATGGGTACTGCTGAACTCTCCATCCATCCCATTCCCGGCTCTATCAGCCTCAGTTTGATTGTTTTCTATTTGGCTGAAGTTGGGATCTGATCATTTCGACTTGGGAGGTCTTCCAAGCTTCTAATTTTCAGGATGACATTTCCCTGAGCCCCCTCTGGTTCTCCTGAAGCCTGCCCACGAGCTGCATTCAGATGTGATCAGCACCTGGGGGTCACTGCCCACCTTGCTCCTTAGCTCTGACCCTGTCTGCTTCCCCATGGGCATCCCAGAGCTACTCCAACTGTTTGCTCCTATCCCAGATTAAACAGCACAGCATGGAGCCACAGGCACTCTACTATTTACTATTATCTTTTCTTTCTCTTTCTTTCCTTTATATATTTTCTTTAGTGATATCTTTGTACTTTTATATTGTTTCAATTCTATAGATAATAACCAAAATGGCTAAGTACCTCCTTTCCACTGCAACCAAACTGTTCTAAAACAAACCTGCCATATATGTAAGTACATAAACATGGGTTATTCAGTGTGGTTTCACTCTAACCCAACTCAAGGGATCTATGATTAAGAAGAACTCAGTTATCCCACCTTCACCTCATAGCCCCTGGGCACTGGGAACAGTCCTGCCCTGAGGGGAAGGTTGGACCAGTGGATTCCAGAGGGTTCCTTCCCACCAGCACTCCCACATGAGCCACGTTTGGCCAAAAGAGGTCAATACCAACCACCCCAAAGCACCCCCAGGTAGCAGAGCCCTGGCAAACGTGCGCATGGATCTCACCGTGAACTCCAGGCTGTGTCCTGACAGGTAGGTGAGCAGGTAGGGGGTAACAGGCAGACACGCCTCGGCCACCGTGGGGACACTGGAGTGGGACAGCTCGTGCAGGCAGCGGGCAGCTTCCAGCTGCAGCTCAGCCAGGCTGCTGGTGAAGAGCCCAGTGAGCGTCCGGATGCTGCCGTCCAGCCTGGGGGATCCAAAGGCTGCTGTCACCTCCTACCAGGGGCTGCATGCCAGCTCACCCACCCAGCCACAGGGGCACCCTCAGGACATGCCCTTGCCAACAGCCATGCCAGACCTGAGCTGACCTGACAAACTTCTGCTGAGTCTCCTCATTCTGCAGAGCCCAGCGGAGCTGGCTGAGGGAGAGCTTCCTGTCCTCTGAACCCCTCTGCACACCCCTGAGCAGCTCCAGGACCTGGCCAGGGAATTAAAATGTACGTGAGCTTCCAGCAGTGCCAGCATTAAGATTTCATCCTGTTAATCCTGGAGGCAAAGGAAGCCAGGGCATGAATATGGGCACGAGGAACCTCACTGTGTCTGGCAGTGATTCCGAACCATTCCCAAACCTGCCCCCACCCAGCCTCCTTCACATGCTGAGGCTGGGGAAGACCCCTGGGGTCCCCATTGCCATGGAGAATGTAAGATTCTTCACCTCATCCTCTGAGAGTGGGTCTAGCACGACATCTGCTCCATCCTGTGCACCCTCCTCAGCTGCGCTGTCCTCCCGCAGGAGCCGCTTGCTGACCAGCTGCTCCTGCCGCCGTGCCTTCCTGAGAGCTGCATGGGATCGGGACTGTCACCACCTGCCCCGGCCAGGGCACTTCTCCGTCCCACCCAAGAGCCTGATTCCTCCCTTCATCCCGGGAGAAACTGCCTGTTCCCCCTTGTGCAAGCCTGGGGTTGGGGCCGAGGGCTGGGCACACGAAGTGCAAAGCCACAGCTGGGATAAGGGCAGGAAGACGGGACAGAGGCACAAGGAGCAGCAGGAGGAACCCCAGACTCGATTTCACACATGATCATAAAATCATTAAGGTTGGAAAAGACCTACGAGATTATCAAGTCCAGCCTTCCACTGAACACCACAATGGCACTAAGTCATGTCCCCAGGTGTCCCATCTTGTGTTGTGAAAACACCTCCAGGAACGGTGACTCCACCACTGCCCTGGGCAGCCTGATCCAATGCCTGACCACCCTTTTGGTGCAGGAATTTTCCCTAATATCCAACCTAGACCTCCCCTGGTGCAGCTCGAGGCCGTTTCCTCTCATCCTGTCCCTTGTACCCTGGGAGCAGAGCCTGAACCCCTCCGGGTGCCCCCTCCTGTCAGGGAGCTGGGCAGAGCCACAAAGTCCCCCCTGAGCCTCCTTTTCTCTCCGCTAAGACGTAGGCGAGACCTCGGAAAACCCAAACAGCGGAGGGTTGTTGGGGAAATGGGGAATTCATGGCAGAAATCCCGCGGGTTAACACTGGAAGCTGTAAAACGCTGCCCAGAGCGGACAGTGGTGCATCACCCCGCGCATCACCCCCGCATCCCGCGATGCGCGACCGGACGGGGGAGGGGCTGGGGGCGGCAAGGGCTGAGCCGGGGGATCCCTCCCACCCACGGGGAGCCCCGCAAGCCCCCGGCTGTCCCCGCTGTCCCCGGCCGGACCTGCCTCTCGCTCCCGCCGCCGCACCCGCAGCTCCTCCGCGCCGCGCCCGCCGCGCCTGCCCCGCCGCCGGCCCCACATGGCGGAGGAGGAGGAGCAGCAGAGGAGGAGGAGGAGGAGGAGGAAAGGCCGGTCCTGGGGCGGTCCGGGGCGGGGAAATCCCTGTCTCGGCCCCCGTTCGCAGCCAGAGCGCCCAGCCCGCTGCGGGCTTGGCCAGCTGTGCCTCCCTAGGGATGTGTGCTGGCTGCGCTGAGGCCAAAAAGAGACCCCAAAGATTCGCCACAAATATAAACCAAGGCGGCTCCGTGCCCCGGGACCTTCCACCGTGGTGATGGGGACCGAGAGGCAGAGCAACCCGTGCTTTCCCAGGGAGGTGTTTGGGGAATTTGCAGTTGGAGGGCAGAAATTAAAGGTGCCAGCCCCGGGCAGAGCTGCCGAGCCCGTCCGAAGGGGCCGGGAGGAGAGCCCAGAGGGCAGCTGTGGTTTTTCCATCATGCACTCAGCAGCAGTTTCTTGGAATTCCAGACCTATTCGGGTGGGAAGGGACCTTAAAACTCATCCAGTTCCACCCTCTGCCATGGGCAGGGACATCTTCCTCTATCCCGGGTTGCTCCAAGCCCCGTTCAACCTGGTCTTGGACACTTCCAGGGATGGGGCAGCCACAGCTTCTTTGGATATCCTGATTTAGGGCCTCACCTCCCTGACAGGGAGGAATTTCTTCCCAATATCCCACCTAACCCTGCCTTCCGGCAAGGAGAAGCCATTCCCCCTTATCCTGTCACTCCAGGACCTTGTCCCAGGTCCCTCTCCTGGAGCACCTTTAGGCACTGGAAGGGGCTCTAAGGTCTCCCCTGAGCTTCTCCAGGATGAACACCCCCAGCTCCCAGCCTGTCTCCAGAACAGAGGCGCTCCAGCCCTTGAGGCATTTCCATGGTGTCCTCTGGACTTGTTCCAGCAGCTCCACATCCTTCCTGTGCTGAGGACTTTCATGTAACCCGATGATGTAGGAGAGGAATGATGGAATTGCTGAGCTCCTCCGCACAAGAGTCCCAGAGAGCAAGGGACAGGCATCTCCCACCCCAGCCTTTGTGGCACCAGTGCATAGTGCCACATTAACAACAAACTGGGAGTTGCATTGTCCAGCCATGCAGTTTTGTTACCTTTCCGAATCCAACATAGGCAGAGAATTTCAGGGGAAAAAAAAAATCCTGAGAGATCACAGAATCACAGAATCCTTTTGTTGGTGGGAAAAGATCTCCAAGATCATCGAGGCCAGCCTTTCATTGACCACCACCTTGTCAGCCAGACCAGACCACTTCAGTGCCACATCCCGTGGTTTCTTGAACACTTGTGGATCTTTCCAAGTGCCCATTGGACTCTGCTGGCTGTGGGAGAGCATAAACACCTTGGTGTAGGCACAGCTGCCAGGGGCTAAAGGAGCAAAGGGCAAGTGGTGTGAGCTCCTCAGGCAAGCCAAGGGGCCAGCTTGGGTGAAGGAGTGCCCTGTGCAGCTTTGGGCTGCCTGGATAATGGATGGGAATTGTGCCATCCCCATGCTACATGGAACACAGGCACCTGGGCATGGTCTGGATGCCAGGAATGACAGTCCTCTACGCTTCTGCATTGCCTGCAGGTGCTCAGCACCCAGTGGGCTCTGAGGCACAGCAATGCCAGGGATCTGGAAGGGAAGGGCTGATCTCAAGAGTGCATTTGGGGAATCCTGCCCGCACTCTGCTCTGTCACCCTTCCAAGGAAACTGAGAAGCGCTGGCGGTCGGACCACATCCTTCCCCAGCCGCAGGGAAGCGAAATAGAAGTGTCTTGGGTGTCTCCGTCCTGCTCAGGAAGTCACGCCGCGAGGAGCGAGGGCAGTGCCCGGGAGCGGAGATCGAGGTGTCTGCCAGCCCCGGGCGCGGGGAGCCGAGCGGGGCAGGAGCGGCTGCGGGAGCGCCAGCGGCAGCTGGAACACACCTGGAGCACCGAGAGAGAGCTCCTCCGGCGGGACGCGGGGCACGATCGAGTGCCGCACGGAGCTGAGCGCTTGGAACCTTTGGCACCTCAGCCCGGCATTTGGCAGCGGCTGGAGGAAGCAGCCGTGGAGCAAGGGAAGGTTTCGCTGTGAGCTGGCTGGTGAGTCACTGGACAAACGCGCCCCGATCCTGCTCCCCGCAGCGAGGGGCCCTTGCTGCAGGTGCCGGAGGAGAGCTTCTCCTCGGGAGGGCGGTGCAGCCCCGCGACGGCAGGGCCAGGTAGGGAGAGCTCCGTCCCCGGTGGGCTTTGGGATGTGGCCAAAGAAAGCTGTGGCTGATCGGGGCTGGTGCCAGCAACAGTCCTCCTCAAAGCAGGAGGCTGGGCTGGGGACCCCCAAAGACCCCCTGCCACTCAGCAGAGCTGAGCCAGCACATTCTTAGGAGCCTTTAATGCTTGCTGCTTCTTTCGCAATCTGCCGATCACTCTGTCAGCTGACCAGCGTCTGGTGCTGACAGGGATGTGTTCAGACCCTCAGGAAACATTTTCTACCACCCCTTGGGGGCTGGTGATGAACCAAATCCCTGGGCGAGGAAGGAGAAAACACGAAGACATCTGTTGCAATTTCCTGCCCCAGATTACAGAGGAACAAACAGAGCTGGGGCTCTCTCCGTGGTCAGTCTGGATGGATACATCTGTCCTCACTGTCTATAACTCTGCATTTGTAGTTTTTCCTGATTCCATGGCATTTCCTGGTCGCTTACGAATAGGAGCCTGCAGCAAGGCAGCCCCGGCAGACAGTGCAGAGCCTCGGGAGGCTCCCTGCCGAGGGAAGGGTGGCACAGGTGCAGCTCCTGCGGGTTTGGCTGCTGGCCTGAGCACTGCCCGAGTCATGGCTCAGGGGCCGGGTGGGTGCAGGAGGGATGAGGGCAGTGCCCTGTCCCTGAGGGGTGGCTCTGAACCTGCCCAAACCATCCCCCAGTCTGGGTCAGGGTGGTCCCCTCAGCTGCCATTCACCGTTTCTCCTCCAGCTTTTAGGTTGTTCACCATGAGTGTGGCTATGCTCCTCCTCCTGGGGCTGGGGCTGCTGGAGGCAGAAGGCAGAAGAAACAGGTGTTACTTCAACCGCACTGAGGAGTACTGTGTGTGCTACAACCTGTCTGAGGAAACTGCAAGCAGCATCATCCAGTGCCTCGCAGCAACTGTGGTGGAGTTTCAGGGTGGAGATCCGGAGAGATATATAGACTTCCCCGTCAGGGACCTGGACGACTCTGCCATTGAAACTCTGGGCTCCCTTATTGTCCAGAAAATAATTATTGGAAGTGTCCTGGTGCCTGAGGTACTCCTTGCCCGTGTGCTGAAGTTCTTCTCCTACACCCATGTGCAGGAGCTGGCCTTTGACAGCTGCATTTTCCAGGGGACCGGGGACTGGAGTAGCATGGATGGCCAGAACTTGCCCATACACTCCCTGAGCTTCCACAATGTGACATCTGCCCCGCTGACGGGCCAAGAACAGGCCTTCTCCAGCTTGAGCATGTGGCTGGAGAGCCTGGAGGAGCTGGCTGTCACCAGCTCCCGTGTCACCAGCCTGCCCTGTGCCATCGGGAGGCTGTTCAGAGCTCTGCGCTCGCTGGACCTGGCACAGAACAGCCTCGGGGATGGGAGCCTGACCCCTGCCTTCTGCCAGGGAGCTTTCCCTCAGCTCCAGGTGCTGAGTCTGCAGCACAACCACCTGAGCTCCTACCGCAGTGTGTGCAAGGGTGTGGAGCTGCTGCTGAAGCTCCGGCACCTCGATCTCAGCCACAACAACCTCGTGGCAGACACATCCTCCTCCTGCCAGTGGCCAGCATCCCTCCGGCATTTCAACCTGTCCAACGCTGGCTTGGATGAAGTGCCAACACCTCTGCCTCCCAACCTCGAGGTGTTGGACATGAGCCACAACCACCTCCATGCTGTAGACATCTCCCAAAGCTCCCTGAAGAAGCTCTTCCTGAACCAAAACCTGCTGCAGGCGGTGCCCTCCATCAGGAATTCCCCCATGCTGGACACCCTTCACCTGGACAACAACTCCATCACAGAGCTGCCGAGGGATGAGGTGAAGCTCCTGAGGCGCCTGCAGGACGTGGCTGTGGCTGACAACCCCTTCAGCTGCTCGTGCTCCGGGGCTGGGGGGCTGCAGGCGCTGGCAGCTGCAGGGCACCTGGGGCAGGGCTGGCCCGAGGACTACAGGTGCCACTCCCCGGCTGAGTTCCAGGGCTGGCCGGTGGCACAGGTGCCAGCGTCGGTGCTGCGCTGTGACCCTGCCGCCGTGGTGGCCCCAGTCTGCGTCGCCCTGGCCCTGCTCGGGCTGGTCGGGGCAGTCTGTGTGGCCAAGGCCAGGCCCTGCCACAGAGCCTGAGGGGCACCAGGACCCTTCCCAGCAGTGCTTCCCCACAGGGCTCTGAGGGAACAGCACAGCCCCCAAGTGCTCTTGGTGTCTCCAGTCCATGCTCCCCTGTGCACAGGATTATCTCACTGTGCTGTGCCCAGCGAAGTTTTGGGGACCCCACGCTGTGCTGTGCTCTGTCCCAGGGCTGCACCCTCCCACAGGGTTTTCCTTGTGGCCAACTCCAACTCCCCAACAGACCCCCATTGTTCCTGCCATGCCACCTGCACTGGACAAGAGGAGTTCAGCTCCATCTTGTTCTCACCAGCAGCCCTCAGATGCCCCAAGCCTCACTGGGGTCTCTGGTTCCTGCCCAGAGCTCCCCAACACCCAGTCCAGCCATCCTTGGAGCCCCCATGGCCCCTCTGCTGATCCTGGCTGGGCCAGGATGTCAGGTGTAGCAGGATGCTGCTTGGCTGTTCTTCAGCCTAACAGAAAAACCACAAAAGATAAGAAAATGACTAAATTAAACACCCCTGAACGCAAATGCTTATGAGCAAGAGCAGCCAAGACTTGAGGCACTGGCAGATGAGTCCAAATGCAAGGTTCAACCAGAGACTTTTTAAATGGTACAAGAAAATGGGTTTATTCTGGGTTATTCAGAGAATATGTCATAGTAAGGAAAAACAGATTATGGGATGCTGAGGGAGATCAGGGGAATGTGTGACTGGGGAATATTCAGAGGGAGGGGGTGGGTGGGGAAGGAACAGGCATGGGAAAATGGGGATGGGGGAGAATTGTAGAATCACAGGACCGTTTCAGTTGGAAGAGACCTTAAAGGTCATCTCATTCCACTCCCCTGCCATGGGCAGGGACACCTTCCACTATCCCAGCTTGCTCCAAGCCCTGTCCAGCCTGGCCTGGGACACTTCCAGGAATGGGACAGCTACAGCTTCTCTGAGCAAGCTAATTTAGGGCTTCCCGTCCCTGACAGGGAGGAATTTCTCTCTAATATCCCATCTAACCCTGCCCTCTGGCAGTGTGAAGCCATTCCCCTTATCCTGTCAGCCCATGTCCCTGTAAAAAGAAGGGGCTGGTGACAGGCAGGCAGCGCTCAGCTGGCCAAGCCCTGCTCTTCATCCCCAGGGCCTGTTCTGCCTCCACATTAAAGTCTGTGCCTGGGTGTTGTCTGTGTCCCTCCCTCTCTCTGTTTGGGACAGGTACACATGACCTGCAGCCAAACACCGCCTGGGCTGGCTGGGGCTGGGGGAAAACAGAGTGTGGGAAGGAGCAGGGCTGGAGCGGCAGAGAGGCTGAACAGGACACAGGGTCCAGGCATGGATCGTGATGGACTCGGGGTCTGCCTCATGTCCAGGGCACCTGGGTGTGCTCCTGCCCGGGGCGGAGGGGCTCTGGAGCTGTGCCACCAGCCCTGAGCAGCCGGGGCAGGGTGGGGCTGTGCCCTGCGCTGGGGGAGGGCTGTTGGTTCAGGGTGTTGGCGAAGGCACTGCTCTGCTGGTGTTAACCAGGGTGTACAACAGGGTGCCCTGCATCCTGGCGATCCTGGGCTGGCTGGACACGGGACAGGGAGCAGCAGCTGCTGGCTGACAGATGAGGAAGGAGAAATCACTGTCTCCTGGCATCCAAGGCAATCCTATCACTTGGGAGCACCACATGGAGCTGTCTGCCTGGTCAGAGCCAGGCCCTGCCACAGAGGGGCTGTGTGACCATTCCCACCGGTGCTTCCTCACAGGAGCTCAGTGGGAAGGCTCACAGGACCCCAAGGGCTGATGAGGAGCTCTTGCAGTCCCCAGCCTGGGCTCCCCTGTGGAGCAGGGCTTTCCCCAGCCTTATCCCACTGTGGCTTTGCACAGCCAAGCCCTGGGGAACCCCTCAAAGCCCCGTGCCATGCTCTGTCCCAGGGCTTCACCCTCCCAGAGGTGTTTTCCTTGTGGCCAGGTCCCCAAGCCCCAACACACTCCCACTGTCCCTGCCATGTCACCTGCCCTGCTCCTGATGGAGACCCCAGTGATGCCTGTTCCATCTGTGTCCAGCTGGCATCAGTCTCACACCTGAGGCACAGGTGAGGGGAGTTTGGGGGGGCAGGGACGTTGGTCTCATTCTATACAGGGAACAGGTGATCTGAGGGACACTTGTGCATCTCCCCATCATGCCTGGTCCTGTCCCAAAGCAGGGCAGGGGCTGTCCTGGGCCTCTTTTCTGTCTCCCATCATCTGCATTTCCACAGACCACGGAGACCCTCAGCTTTGGCATTTCCTTCTGTGCTCTCTTGCTCTGACTGATCTCCAGTAAATGTGATTCTGTGGTTTGTGGTCGCTTCTTGTGCCTTTATGACAGTCCAAAGCCCCTCCTCTCCCAGTCAGAGATGTCCCTCTGGGAGCAGGGAGCACCCCAGTGGTGTGAATGCCTCCAGGCACTCACTTGCCCTCCATGGTGTCGCTGATTCCTTGGCCAGCAGGGCTCAGCCCCTGGAGCAGGGAGCCTCCAGGCCGGGTCAGGCTCTGCCCACATCCATCAATAATGCAGGAGAACCAGATCCCCTGGTAACCCCATCCCTGCCCTGGCCTAACAGCAGCTCCCAGGTGGCTGCTGCTGCACTGCCCATGGATGAGGTGAGTGCTG
Source organism: Entomyzon cyanotis (assembly GCA_024500445.1). Lineage (NCBI taxonomy): Eukaryota > Metazoa > Chordata > Aves > Passeriformes > Meliphagidae > Entomyzon > Entomyzon cyanotis. The sequence continues at coordinate 2,296,557 of JAKEPQ010000668.1, forward strand.
TGGTAGGGGACAGCCCAGGCTGGCTTGGAGGGATCTGTCAGGGGCTGCTCAGCTCCCTGGGGGCTCCTCCAGCTCCTGGCAGGTGCTGAGTCTGTGGTTCCTTCCCCCTCTGTCCCAGCAGGCCCAGCAGGATGTCAGCGTGCGAGCAGCCGTGGGACTCCACCAGGCAGCAGGTAGAGCTCAGGACATCCCAGAGCCTTTGCCTGAACACCCACACCAGGGGACAGGGGACAGGGCAGCAGCCACAGCTGTGGTGGCACTGGGACCACTGGCCAAGCTGTGGGCCTGGTCTGGGCAGTGCTGACAGCGACGGGGTGTCCTCTCCATCGTGGTGGCTCTGAGTGATAGCGGGAGGGCTTGGGAATGATGTGAAGCCCTGGGATGTGCCCCAGGCTGGGAAGGGGGCAGGACAGGGCTGGGGCAGGGCAGGTGACCCCCACACACCACCCCACACTCGGTGTTTTCAGGGCCAGGGGAAAGCTGGACAGATGGCAGCGAGGACCCCCTACAGCTCCTCTTCGCTGGGAAGGAGCCCCAGGTGAGAGCTGCAGGACAGGGACATCCAGGGGACAAGGGGCCCTGGGGAACCCAGTGTGAGCAGGGGCTCTGTCCCACCACCTGCCATGCTTGGGACTCTGATAGCTGCAGAGGTCTTGGGCTGATCCTGCCCTACACCCCTGTGGGCTCCTCCCTCATGGGGAGTTCCTGGGTGTTCCCAGAGAGTAGGGGAAGGGTGGGGTTCTCCCCTCACCCCTGCCTGTGCCAGGCCCTCTGTGCCACCCCTGCCATCTCCATCCCAGCGTGCCCAGTCCCTCCTCTGCCCTGCACTGGTCATGCTGGGATAGGGAAAGCTGAACATTATCCCCTCCCTCTCACCAGGAGAGCTCCCTGACTGTCGATGGTGTGTTCCACTTGGATGCAGGACAGGTATGTTGAGCCCCAAGTCCTTCTCTGTCCCCTGTCCCCAGCCACATGAGCCAGGGCTACCTGCACATGCTGTTTGTGACATGCTGTGCTGGCTGTGCCATGCTGGCTGTGCCATGCTGACCCTGCTCTGCTGGATATGTCTCTCCTACCAGGAGAAGGTCCTGGAGTTGGCAAGACCCCAGCTGGCCCTGGTTCCCCTTGGCTACAGTGTGTCCCTGCTGCTGTGGGACCCCCACGGCCCTGGGACACAGCTGCCCTTCCAGAGTGTCATCTGGCAGGTGAGGGCACAGGGGAGAGGTGACAGGGAGAGGTGACAGCACAGCTGTGCAGTGCTGGGCTCCCAGGTCACCCAACAGTCCCCAGTCCCACCGGGGCAGGGGTGAGACCCAGCCACAGGTCTGGGAACCAACAGCTCCCAGCTCATCCACAGGTGATCGACACCATCTTCCAAGAACTGGAGGCCTTGGGGGATGACACACAGAGCCTGCAGAGGGTCAGCCTGGTGCAGGTAGGGCAGGAGCAGGGCAGGATGTCCTGGGATGAGGGTCCTGTTCCCTCTCTGCCACTGCTCAGACCCTGCTGTGCCAAGGACTGCCCAGTACTGCATCCAGTCCCCTCATGCAGAGGGTGATCAGGGACTGGAGACCTTTGGATCCCAGGTTTTCTCACCCCTTTCCAGGATTTCCCAGATGTGGGAAGCCTCAGCTGCCCACGGAGCATCTCCCAGGCTCCAGCAGCGTGGTGGGAGCAGGGCAGCCCTTTAACCCCTTCCTGCTCACATCACAGCTGAGTTTCCCTGCCAGTCACTGCTCTCTGTGGCCTGAAGGTCTCTCCAGTGTGGCCTTGGCACAGCATGATGCCAGCTTCTGCCACTGGGCTGCGTCCTGCCCTTTGGCCCTGGGATGCTGCCAGGAACCTGATAAGCTCCACACAGGGCTCAGGCGTTCCCAGGACTCTGCCCTTCCCTGGCTCCAGGGCTGGAAAACCTGGGAGTTACCCCAAAAGCAACCCTTCCCAGCCCACACCTGGGCATGGCCACAAGCAGTTGGGGCCCTGGTGAGTGTGGGATGCCAGCAGCCACATTTTCCTGGTCCCCTGCCTAATACAGCCCCCTCATTCCAGGTCAGCACCCATGACAAAGCCTGGGACCTGCTCCATCCTGATGGCCGAGCTCTGCAAGTGATGGATGTGGCACCCCTGGGCCTGTGGGTACCTGACGCCCCATGGCTGAGCATGTTGGGGCTGGTACCCCAACATCAGAGTGGGGCTGGGCAGGGAGCATGGTACCCAGCCACAGCATGGCCAGGGCTATCCCTCAGTGAGTCCAGGGCGTGGATGTGACCCTCCTCACCTGATCTTGTCTCCCTCTGCTTCCAGGATGGTGGAGGAGGCAACAGAAATGGCTGTGCCTGATGCCCAGGCTGCCATCAGTGCCTATGCCAGGGGGCTGGATGCCATCCCAGCGCTGTTCCAGGGGTGTGCCCAGCAGTCCCTCGCAGACAGACACTCAGCTGTGCAGGGGTGAGAGATTTGGCAGGTTGGGAAGGATTGGCCCATGGGGTGCTGGGACTGGCTCTGCTGCAGACACACTCCCACAGCATTCTCTCCCCAGGGCCGGCAGCCTCTTCACTCTCACTGTGGAGCGGGAGCTGGAGGGTGGCAGGCGCCAGCGCTCGGCCCTCAGGATCCTGGTGTCCCCAGGGGCCACCAGGCCCTGCCCCAGGCCGTACGTACCAGGGCTGAGCAGTGCCCCAGCCCCAGCACACCTGCATGCCTGCTGTGGGTCAGGGAATTCCATCCCTGCAGGTGAAGCAGGAGAGATGCCCCAGTGGGAGCCCGTGGCTGGGAGCCACTCCTTGGGGACATGGGCTTGTTCCCAGAGTGGCCAACCCATCCTTTGGCTCCTGTGGGTTGGGGTTCAGCCTGTCTGGCACTGCCAGAGCCATCCCTCTCCTGGGGTGTCTCTCCCCATGTGCAGGGAATGCAGGGAACCTGATGCTGTCTGTCTGCCCTGGATCGTGGAGCGGCTGCTGGAGGGGAACAGCCTGACCTTCCTGCTGCTGTGTGTGTCACTGCCAGGTAACCCCTGGGACTGGGACACACTTCAGATGTCCCCCCCAAGGATTGTCCTCATCCTGCCCCACACCTGGCACTCGCTCCCTGGCTGCTGCCCGGGGACACCTGCAGCCATTGGAGGCTGGACACCAGCTCTACTCATCCCATCGCACTGGGACCTCCTGTGCTGGTGGCCCCTCATGGCCCCTGCCCAGGGCTCCCTGTTCTCCCAGACACCTCCAGAGAGGAGATCCTGGGAGCCCTGGGACTGGCTGAGAGGGTGAAGGGGCTGGCCAAGACCATCTCAGCCACACTCTGGGACCCTGAGGAGGAGATCGCGGCACGCCGGAGGGAGATCCGAGGGCTGCGGATGGAGCTGCTGGCTGGAGCCAGCCTCCCTGAGCAGAAGACAGCTGTGGCCCAGCTGCAGAGAGCCCTGCAGGAGCTGCAGGTGGGAATGCCCCTGGATCCACACAGGGCCAGGATGGCACTCATTCCCTGGGTTGGTAAGATCCAGGCTCTTGACTCATCCTGGTGTAAAGCACTGAGGGCAGGGGCTGAAGCTGTCCCAGGGGTGAGATGGAGGGGTGGGATGTGTCCCTGGAGCTGTGACAGGCCTGGAGGTCTGAAGCACCCCAACAAGGCCCTCCAGTTCCTCCTTCCCAGGTGCTGAAGAGTCAAAGGTGGAAGAAAAGGCAGGCAGTGGCCGAGGTGCTCAGAACAAGTGAGATGCAGCAGCCCAGTGCCAAGGTGGGTAGAGGTCAGGCCAGGGCCCCTCATCCAGGGACAGTCCCTGTGCAAGAGAAGCCCCAAATCCTGGTTGCGTCCCTGTAACATCTCCTTCTCTCACAGGACCAGGTTTCTGCAGGGAATACAGCACCAGGCCAGCAGCCTGGGACCCAGACACCCCCAAGCAGTGCCAGCCTGGAGCCAGCAGGGCCGGGGCGTGAGGCCAGGCAGGCATCCCACACCTGGGTGGAGGATATGTGGGCACGGAGCATGGCTTTACATGGTGGGAAAGGCCTCAGTCCTCCATCAGAACGTCCTTCTTCAGCCCCCCATGTCACACTCATCATCCTCCCCTGTCCCCATACAGCAGGACGGGGTGACAGCAGGAGCAGCCAGGGAGGAGACAGCCGAGCTCTGGCCAGCGCAGGACAAGGGCTGCTGGAGGAGCCATCCCACAGCAAAGTGTCACAGCCACAGCCATGGCCCAGGGGTGACAGCGTGAGTGGGAGTCCATGGGGTCCCTGCGCAGGGCCAGCTCTGTGCTGCCAGCACTGGGTCGTGGTGCTATCCGAGCCTGCTCCGCTCTCCACCAGGCAGGGAGCCGCTGCCAGCCACGCCCATCCCCGGAGGTGCAGGGCGCCCTGGCCAGGGCACAGCGGCAGCGGCTGCGGGCTCAGCACTGCCGGCAACTCCAGCGAGAGCTCAGGGCCGGGGCTGTGCCAGCGCAGGAGCACAGCGGGGAGGTGGGCACAGGCACCCACAGGTGGGCCCAGTCTCTCCTCCCTGGCACTGCTCTTCCTAGCAGAGCACAGGGAAGCTGGGACACCCCGGAGCTGCCCTGACCTTGTCCCTGTCACCTGCAGTGGGACACAGAGCGCTGGCAGCAGGAGGTGACTGCACTGGGCTTGAGCCTGGAGGCAGAGCTGCGGGAGCGGGAGGCAGCTGAGTGGGACCTGGAGGCCGTGCTGCGGAATCACCACCAGGAGATGCAGGCCTGCAGGCGGCACCTGCTGCAGGTGGGCAGGGGGGGCCTGGGGACACCCCTTCCTGCCGTGCCAGGGCTGTGCCAGACTGCCCCGGGCATCCCGCAGGTGCTCCGGGACCAGCAGCGCCTGGCAGAGGAGCAGCGGGAGGCCCTGGAGTGCCGGCACCGAGCGCTGCTGCAGGAGGTGCTCTGGGACGCCGTGGAGCTCGCCCAGCACAACCAGCACCTGCGGGATGCCCGACGAGCGGGCACAGCCAATGCCACCACACAGACCCCCTGAGCCACGCCCCAGGGTGTGGGGACAGCTGGCATGGCACGACAGGGTCCCTGTGGACCTCTTCCTGCACTGAGCCACCAGTGATGCCAGGAGACCGGCCAGCCCCAACCACATGAGTTGTCCCAGGCACAGCCTCCCCCTCCTGCCCCCTCTGGAAACCTGGCCCAGGGAGGGACAACCCTGCTGGGAACCTGCCTGTGGGAGCACAGGCTCGGCCTGGTGGGAGGGCTGGCAGCCCTCCGCTGGGGCCACATGGAATAAAGCAGGTGCCCCTCATCCATCAGTGCTGTTAGGCTCAGACTCACGTCCCCGGCCCCCAAACCTGTCCCAAGGGGCACAGACAACCTCCCACAGGGAGGGCAGACAAAGGACAGACACACGGATGCTGTTGAACCGCAGCTTTAATACCCCAGGTGGCCTCTGCCTGCCAGGAACTTGGTACAAATTTGGCAGGGGGTGATCTCCCTTTTGGAGAGTAGGTGAAACAGTTCCCACATCCTCCAGTCCCTGTCTGCTCGGCGGAGACACTGCCCAGGAAAGGGAAATGGGGCCTGAGGACAGCAGGGCTCCAGCCAGGGGCTAGGCTGGAAACCACAGAGGTGGGAGAGGCCCCGGGTAGCAGCACCAGGAATGGTGGGGATCAAGCAGCATCCATGGGAGCTGAAATGGCACCAGTCCCATGATGGGCTGGCAGGAGGTGCAGTAGGGCCAACTCCTGCTGGAGCATTCCCAGGCCACTGTGGTGTGGGGAAGCAGCTTGAGGACATGGGACACAGAGTCCCAGAACCATTTAGGTGGGAAAAGACCTCTGAGATCATCAAGATCATCTTAATGCCAGACCATGGCATTAAGCACCACATCCAAGGCATCCACACCTCCAAGGATGGTGACTCTACAACCTTCCTGGGCAGCCCCTTCCAATGTTTAATTATCCTTTCTGTGACAAAATTATTCCTAATGTCCAACCTGAACCTCCCCTGGTGCATCTTGAGACTATGAGACATGCACAAGGGGTTCAGGACCCCTGCTAAGGCTGGGCATGCCCGATCCCATGGGAACTCCATAGCACAGAGCCTGGCTGGACCAGAGTAGGGCCCAGTTTCCCCATGGAAGCAGGGACAGGATGCTCTCCCCCTCAGCACTCTTCCTTGGGGTGTCCTTGGAGCTGTGCAGGTGCCCACCAGGAATGATTCCAGCCCTGAGGAAGGACTGGGGCTGCCCAGACACTTGGGAGGGAGGCAGGGGCTATGTGACTCCATAGTACAGGTGCACAGCCAGGCCAATGCACGCCACAGCCATGAAGAAGAGGAGGGTAAGCTGCAGGTTGAAGAGAGCAACAGAGAGGAGGGCATTGACCAGGATGGAGCAGGAGATGACAAAGAGCCTGGTGATGTTGCTGCTGTGCTTCATCACCACGGACATGATGAGGCCATTCAGGGCCTGGCTGAACACAACCAGCAGCACCCACGGGGAGAAGCCCTCCAGGAACCCGCCCTCCACGCCGCTCCACACGGAGCCCATCAGGTTGAGCAAGACCCCAAAAAAGTACAGGAAGATGTTCTGGAGGCTGAGAGGCAGCGCCTGGGTTTTCAGGATGGCTTCAGTGTAGACAGCAGAGAGGCCGGAGATGAAGCAGTACACGGAGAGCAGCAGCAGCCCCACGGGTGTGACGTGCAGGCGCATCCCGCCGGTGTCACCGGGCCCCCGCAGCCCCCCGCAGCTGTAGGTGACACCGGCAGCCAGCAGCAGCAGCAGGGCCAGCCAGCGGCGTGTGCCCAGGCGCTGGCGCAGCAGGAGGCTGTAGAGCAGCGCCGTGCTGACAATCTTCAGGTTGCTGAGCACCTGGAAGGTGCTGGGGTCCATGAAGAGCTGCATGTGCACCACCAGGTTGTTGTTGGCAGCGTAGAGCAGGGCCGAGAGAGCGAAGGGTGCGGCGTGACGCCAGGACACCGCTGCTCCCAGCGGCTCCCGCGCCCCGGCCAGCAGGAACAGCAGGGACAGCGCCAGCTTTGTCAGCTCCACGAGGACCACCACAGACGTGGAGCTGAAGGGGATCGCCCCATCCACCTTGCAGAGGGTCAGGAGCGGGGCGTGGGAGCCGTAGATGGCCACAGACAGCAGCAGCATCAGTGCCCAGAGCCCCCTCCGGAGCAGCCTGTTGGCAGAGCCAGCAGCATTCCCAAACATCCCCATTTCCGGGCAGGAGCCAACACGAGTGAGCTGCTACCAGTGCAGAAAGGCCAGACAGATTCTCACCCTGCAACACTGAAGAGACCAAATACCAAGAATTTAATGAGCCTGATTCAAGCAGGATGTTCCCTGCAACATTTGTGATGCAGCAGGAGAGCAGGGTGTTGTCTCTCATTAGGAGGAAAACTACAAGCCTTCCTGAGAAGCCACACAAAGCACATTCCCAGGGCACAGCGTGGGCTGGGTGGAGGGAAGGGTAAGGGACAGGTGACAGGGCACAGCAGCCTCACATTCCCAGGGCACAGAGGTGACAGGGCACAGCAGCCCCTCAGTCCGCAGGGGCACAGGGAAAAATGAGGGTAAAAGGCAACCGGCAGCCCCTCAGTGCTCTCAAGCTGTTGTGGGTTAGTGCAGTGATCACCACTGCCAGGATGCCCAAGAAACACCCATCACCAGCTCCCTGATGTGTCGCCGTGGTGTGGTGAAAAGCCCTTTTCCAGGGAAAAGAAGGGTGCAGGTGATGTGCCTCCCAGAGCCCTGCGAGTGCTCTGTGCCTGCTACCTACGGAGCACCGTTCCTGCAGTCCCTGCTGCCTCCGGGCTCCTCCTTGCTAGTCCCGACCTTTCTTCAGTGAATTCAAATAGTCCCGAATCGTCTTCTCAACGTTGGGCACGGCGTAGTTCTGGGCGGCGTAAATCCCCGTGCAGGTTCCGGCCACGAAGCCCAGGACAGCCGAGAAGCGGAGCTTGGCTACCAGGTATCCGGCTAGGAAGCCTTTGAGGAAGGGCGATGCCAGCAGGGACCCGTCCTGAGGGGAGAGCACAGTGAGGCACGGCCGGGCGGGATCGGGGAGACACAGGACATGCCCCAGGGGTGGGCTGTGGGTTGTTTGTTCCCTGGGATTTGTTTCCAGCCCCCCAGTCCCTGTCAGCGGGGGCGGCCTGCCCGCCCCGAGCCCGCACATTACCTGCCCCACGCCGGCCTGCACCTCGTCCTCCACCCTGCGCTGCAGGCTCTCCAGCTGCCCCTTGAGGAAGGCGAGGTCCTTCAGCTTAGGCAGCGAGTCCTGCCGGAGACACGGAGTTGATTCCCGGCCCCTCCCGCAGAAGGAAGCAGCACACCCGCCCCCGGCCGCGGCGCCCCTCAGCCCCGACCCTCCCCGCTCACCTTATCGTCCGCCATCTTGGCGCCGCCGCCGACCGCCGCTCATTGGCTGACAGGGAGGCACGTGACGCCTCCCCGTTGGTCCCGCCGCCAACCCGCCGCTGATTGGTTGTCATGGAGGCAGTGACTCCTCCCGCCTCTCCCCTTCCCGCCACGGAAGCGTCTCCCGGCGCTGATTGGGTGGAGCGGCATCACGTGGGAGCTCCCTCTCCCTCATGCCGCCCGCCCGGCGCCATTTTGGGGCAGGCGGGGCACGCGGTGGGCTTCTCGTGTTTTGGGGTGTGGCTGCCTTCAGCCCGGCCGGAGCGCTGTTCTGCACCGGGCCCGCGGGGCGCTGGCACCTCCGGGGACGCCGCGGGCGAGACTGACGGCACTCATGGTCGTCCCTCAGCGTGGTCAGGGCTCCCGGGGCCCAGCCGCCGCCCCGCCCCTGGGGTGCCTGCGCGTGGATGGGCATGCCAAGCGCCGCAGCTTCCCAGCGCTCTTTCTTGAAGAGTCTGATCCAGTCCCAGGCCTGGACAGTAGTTTATGTCTAAAGCGTTCTACAGGTGCAGTTGAGCCTTTATACGACTTTGCCCTTCGGGATTAAGGATGGTAACCCTAAAATATTTAAATAAAATAAGTAATTATGGTACTGAGAAAGATTCTCTGAGCTTTTGCCCCACTTCCACCAGCACAGGTGCCTGTCTGTGGCTTCCAGGGCTGAAGGCTGAACTCTTAATTCAAATTCAAATTGTAGGTAACAGCTTTGGCCTGATGGCTTATCAGCTAAAGCACACATTTGAAACCAGCACAGACACCACTGAATCATCCCATGAAGGACCTTCACCTTGGAGGGGGCTTTGGGGGTCTCCAAAGACCACCAGGACATACGGAGCATGCGTGGTGCACATGTTAATGATATTACTGACTTCCGAGAAATCATTTGTATAACCACTCCTATCCTGAAGAATGTAATTAATATTCATGATTTTACCTATAACACTGTGTCTTTGGGGTACTGAGGTATGTGTGTGTGTTTGGTGGAAACAATTCCCACACATCCGGTGCACTGAATAAAGCAAATACCCACTTCTCTGACTTGGTCTCTGAAGTGTCTCTGAGCTCGATTGGGGCGAATCAGTACCAATTAGACTAAAAGATCTTAATCAGAATTATTTACTGCACAGTGTAGGTAGCTCTAACTGCTAGAGCAGTGCGCTATTTTTGAAGCAATATTGGTACTAAATGCTATTAAAGGTAGCAGCATAATTAATGGACAGAGATTGATGCTGCTCACCCATCTCAAAGCCCGGGGGCATATCTCTCACTCAGCCTTGAGGAGTCACTCTGGGCAGACCCTCTCCAGGGAGGAATTTCCACCAACGCTCCCAGAAATACCGGAACAAAATTAAGGAAAGAATAAAAATTATCTTGGTGTTCTTTTCCAACCTAAATGATCCTGTGATCGTCAAATCCAGTCATCGAAGCAGCCCTGCCAAGCCAAAAAAAACATTAAAAAACTACCAACTCCCAAGAGCCACACCCACATGTTTTTTGAACGATTTCAGGAAAGGTGACTCCAATACTGCCCTGGGCAGCCTGTTCCAGTGCTTGACCACCCTTTCAGTGAAGGTATTTCCTCTAATATCAAATCCCTGGCACAGCCTGGGGCTGTTCCAGCTCTGTATGAGCCCAAAGCCCCACGGAGCTGTGCTGGGGCTACGCTCCAGCTGACACAGCCACTGAAGGTGCCAGTGAAAACCAGACTGCAGCACTTCCAGCTTGGAAAACAGACACTGCAGAACTGCAGGCAAGACTGAGGAACTGTGGGAAATGTTGGTTTCAGGTGCTTGGCACAATTTAATTAAAACCTGGGATGCTGGGGGTTATGTATGTGTTACTCTCGTGGGTGCTACGCCAGCAAGGAGGCAGCTCTGTGAAGCCTTCTGGGCTGTCAAGCTGCAGCTCTCCAAGTTAATTTAGATACATTCCCAGTGTAAATTACACTGTTCCCACTGAACACTGGGAAGAGGAAAGGAAAGGGACTCGGGAGGCAGTGGCAGGTGCACCCCAAGGAAGAAGCATTAATATTGTTATTAATATTAATAGCTGGTTTAAGTCCAACCATTGCTGAAGGCTGAGTGCTGAGCTGCTGTTTCCTTGCTTCGCAGGATTCCAAACTTCATCCAGAGGCAGGTGTGGGCTTAGTGAACCTGACTAAGGTTTTCCTCAGCCATCTCAAATCAGCCACTTTTCAAGCAGGATTTTTACTGTATGAAAGGTAAAAATAAAATAAAGCTATGTGAGTGCAATGGCCTTTCTTGGAACACAATCACAACACTTGAAAAGCACCACTTAGTATAAGGCTGACTTAGAAAATTTGGGTATTTGTGAAAAACATGTGAGGGCAGCAGAGACCTGTGATCAGTCACTGCTCTCATCTCCAGAGAGGTGAACCCATTGCCGGCCTCACCAGCAATTTCTGCAGGACAACGTGGCACAGTAGGTTTATACTGGATATTGGGAAGAAATTCTTTCCTGTGAGGTGCTGAGGCCCTGGCACAGGGTGCCCAGAGAAGCTGTGTCTGCCCCTGGAAGTGTCCAAGGCCGGGTTGGACAGGACTTGGAGCAAGCTGGGATAGTGGAAGGTGTCCCTGCCCATGGCAGGGGGTGGGAATGAGATGGGCTTTAAGGTCCCTTCCAACCCAACCCCTGCTGGGATTCCATGAAGATCAGTTTTTCTAGGTTTATGGTAGACGCCCAAGCACCTGCCCTGCAGAGGGTCTGTGAGAGAGCTCACCTCAGCCTCCCAAGGTTACACACTAAGGCTCTGTGCTGTGTGGAGCAGCACAGATGGGTCACTGCGGGTAGTTCCTGGGATTTCTGGCGGGAAAACAGCTGGGATGTGAGGAAGGGCTGGGAGAAGCCCTGTCCTTGCTGCATCTAAGCCAAGCCCTGGCTTCAGCCCTGCCTGGAGGGAGGATGCAGCCAGTCTGTGCCTTGCTCAGCAGGATCCTGGCTGTGACCATCCCTCCCTGCTCTAACTGGGACCTGCTGCATTGTCGTGGCCCCTGGGCCTGCTCAGCTCCCTGTGCTGAGGTGTGGTGGCATTGCTGCTCCCGATGGATCAGGATGGGTCTGTCTCCAAGCCGGAGAGTCCTGAGTCTGAGTCAGACCTGCTGTGGGATGCGGTAATTAGCACTAAAACAGAGCTATTTGTGCCGTTGGAGAGCTCAAGGGGAAACTGGTTATCCTGTGTTGGCCAGCTTAGCAGCGAGCTGCCACTTCTGAGGTTTGATTTTCCTGCCTCTGATCCAGCCCTGTCTCCAGTTCCTGCTGCCAGCAAAGGCTTTCACCTTGGCCCCGGCTGTGCCCTTGAGCAGTGGCAGGAGCTGAGCCTTTGGCTGGCAGCACGGCTGCTGCTGGAACAAGGTTGTGCTGTCAGATTTCCTCTGGGCTTGTGCCTGTCTTTCAACCTGTCCCCTGCTAGTATGGCCTGAGTTTATCAGCATCTCCAGCCCAGCCTGGCTGCAGTGATGGGTGAGATAAGAAGCTTCCACAGGAGAAGGGAGCAGGGCACCAAGGAGGACACAGAGTTGTGCCCCGCAAGGATGGGTTTGAAGGTGTGAGCCCTTGGGGACTGCGGTGGCTTTGCTGCTCACACAGCTGCTGCTGGCTGTTCCTGTGTTGCTGAGCTCAGCCCCAATGCCCTGCATTTCCCTTGCATCTCGGCAGGTGCCCACAGCATTTGCTCTGTGCCCTTGGGAACACTGCTCAGGTGACCAGGACCCACGTCCTGCCTACACCCCAGGGCCAGACCCCCACTCTGCTCCCTGCACCCAGGGTGTCCTCCCAGGAGCAGGAGGTCACTCACCTGCTGTCTTCCCTCTCCAGTCAGTGGAGAGCAGGCACATCCCGGAGGCCTTGGCAAAGATTCCTGATACCCCTGCAAACCAGCTGGCTCTTTGCAGTGGCCTTTGCTGTCCCAACCCTCCCTTCACAGCCCTTTCATCTGCCGTTTTTGCCAGTTTTGCACAGATGCAGTACCCAGAGATTAAGCTACAGATTAAGGTTTTACTGCATCCTGAAATGGGTTCCAATTCTGAGTCCCAGCAGGACCAACGTGCAGCCAAATCTCTCCTGAAAGCTTGCTGGGCTGGAGCTGGGGAGAGATCTCCCACCGTGTTCTCTCACATGCTTGGAAGGTAGAGCCCTGCATTATAGCCCAGGTGAGGCACCTGGAATTGCGTCCAGTTCTGGGTCTCTCACAACAAGAAAGCTCGAGGGGCTGGAGCTTGACCAGAGAAAGGAATGGAGCTGGTGAAGGGTCTGGAGCACAAGATAAGCAGCTGAGGAAGCTGGGTGGAGGGGTCAGCCTGGAGAAAAGGCTCAGGGGGCACCTTCTCCCTCTCTACAACTCCTTGACAGCCAGGTGGGGCTCTGCTCCCAGAGAGCAAGGGACAGCACCAGAGAAAATGGCCTCAAATTTCTCCAGCTTGGAGATGTCAGTTTGGACGTCAGGAAGAATTTATTCACTGAAAGCATTATCAGGCACTGGAATGGGCTGTGCAGGGCAGTCACTGTGGAGTCACTGTCCCCCGGAAGTGTTAAAAACGCATGGATGTAGCACCTGGGGACATGGGTTAGTGGTGGCCATGGCAGTGCTGGGTTAACAGCTGGACTTGTTGACCTTAGAGGGTTTTTCCAGCCTTAGTGATTCCATGGTTCTATGATTCTAAAAGGAGCTGGGCAGCCAAAGGCAGGAGCAGGGCTGTTGTCTCAGCTCCAGCCTGCCCCCACCCAACCCCTTCCATCAGCATCTTCCCATCCTGGCTGAGCCTGCTCTGCCACCAACACTTCCCCTGAGGCTGGAGGCTCCCCTGGAAGTCCTGCACATGCTCCGTGTGCCTGCAGAAGCCACCCCATGAGTCAGGCCACGTGGGCTGCGTGTGTTTGTCCCAGTGTACGGGCACTCTCATGGCTGGGATTTCCAAAGCCCCATCCAACACCACAGCATATCACAGAATCATGGAATATTTTGGCCTGGAAGGGACCCACAACAATTATTGAATCCAACTCCTGGCCCTGCAGAGACACCCCAATAATCCCGCCCTGTCCAAGAGCTCCTGCAGCTGTGGCAGTCTAGGGGCTGTGACCATTCCCTGGGGAGCCTGTTCAGCACCCAGCCACCCTTTGAAGGAAAAACCTTTTCCTATCCCACATGGGGCAGACTGAACATTGTGCCCAAGATTTAGGATATTGCAACCTGTTCCAGAGGAAAGCGCTTTATATGGCACAAATCCAGGCAGATTAAAAAAACAGTACACCCACAGAAGAATATGTGAGCTGTACATAACAAAGAAAATGGGAAGCATGTCACAGGGCTGTGGGCTGAGTCAGCTGCTCCAGTAACCGCGATGCACAGGAGGTTTGGGTGGGAGCTGGGGGTCACTCCCATGGACAGCACATGCCCCAAGAGGAAGGGGGTTGGGGAAGGGTGATGGGAGCCCTGAGGAGCAGTGAGGGGCTGTGGGTTAGAAGCCGTCAGTGCGCAGTGGCTGTGGCAGGTCTGACACACTGATCTGGAGGTTGAGCTCTGCTGAGTCCAGAGTCGTGGATGGGGTGTGCATGTGGTTCCCCTCAAACATGGCGATCTCCTCGTGATGCTCCTGCCGCAAGTGCCACAGGATCTCTCTGGACAAGAAGTGGGTATCTGCTTCTTCTGGCTCTGGAACAGAAGAAAGACAAAACCTGCCTTCACTGGTTGTCCTGGGGCAGAGCTCTGGGTAGGGAGCAGAGTCTCTGTGAGATGCCCCAAAATATGCAGAATTTCCTACACAGTCAAAATACAGCTTTTACGTCTCACTTTCAGCACGGCAGAGGGAAAAAATTCAAACACCAAGTGCAGAGAGGAGAGTAAAATTACAGGCACAATGTGCTGGATTCCCAGTAGTGCTTGTGGTGGGAACTGCCTTGCTGGATGGAAATGCTTCTCCCCATCAGGGAGAGTGCTGAGTTTCCTCTGAAAAAACCAACATTCATAACAACAAGATGCTGATTTCATCTGGTGGGGGTGAGGAGATGGGAGATGAAAAGATGATGAGAACGAGGGAAAGCCTCACTGCCTCCCATCCTCTGTCAGCAGGAATGGCACTGAGCCAGCACACACTCGTCCCACTGCTGGGGAGGGCTTGACAGCCCCAGCAACTTCTCCCTGGAACATCAACAGCGACGGGAGCTGCTGCTTCCCCTGGATGCCTGCTGCTATACTTAATCCTTGCAGTAGACAGCTTGTCTCAGGTCCCTTTGGGGACTTCAGCTAGGACAGCCAGTGCTGCCAGTACCTTCCCTGTTCCTCTGATCCATAGCAAGAAGTCCTTAGAACCATGGGATCATGAAATATCCTGAGTTAGAAGAGATCCACAGGGATCATTCAGTCCAACTCCTGGCCCTGCACAGACACCCTGTGCCTAAGAGCATTGTCCAAATGCTCCTGGAGCTCTGGCAGCCTTGGGGCTGTGACCATTCCCTGGGGAGCCTGTTCAGTGCCTGATCACCCTCTGGGGGAAGAACCTTCTCCTGATATCCAGCCTGACCCTGCCCTGACACAGCTCCAGCCATACCCTGGGTCCTGTCCCTGGTCCCAGGGAGCAGAGGTTGGAGCTTCCCCTCAGGAGGAGCTGCAGCCCCCTGTGAAGTCTGACCTCAGTCTCCTCCAGCTGGACAGGCCAAGTGCCCTCAACCACTCCTCATGTGGCTCCTCCAGACCCTTCACCATCCCCATGTCCCTCCTTTGGACACTCCCTAACAGCTTTAGATCTTTCTCTTATTGTGGTGCCCAGAACTGCCCCAGGATGGGAGGTGAGGCCACCCCAGCTCAGAGCAGAGCAGGACAATCACCTCCCTCATCCAGCCAGTGGTGCCATGTTCAGTGATGCTCCCATTTCCTGTGGGAAGGCAGCCCCTCCCTTCCACCCATGGCAGCAGGGGCCACCATGGCCCCTGACTGGGGACATCAGCTGATCTCTGCACAGACCCCAGCTCGAAGTCATTCGGGGCTAGAAGAGCACAGACACTGTCCTGGGAACCCCAACCCCTTCCCCTTCACTCACCCTCATAGGCAATGAGTCGATAGGCATCTGCACACTCCTTGGAGCCTTTCAGGATCTCCTCCACGGTCCTGTAGAAAAGCTTGGCCTGCTCCAGGCGCTCCTCCCGGCTGAAGGCAGCGCACTCATCCTGGGACATGGCGTAGAGCGTCTGCAGTGGGGTGGCACATTCCACAGCACAGTGCCAGAGCTGCGAGGAGGGAAGGAAAAGACATGGGGACAGGAGGACAGGGCAAAGGGCTCCTGGGGGACCCTGGCTCTTGGCAGAGCCCTCAGAACCTCTCGGCAGCTCCTTGGTCTGTCTTGCACTGGTGCTGTGTGCGGGAACACTGGGACAGGGACACTGGGTCTGGCCCCAATATCCCCCTGCCAGAGCAGCTGGCCTGACAGGTCCAGGTGTCCCCTATGCCAGGTGGGCTCTGGGAACTACCTCTGCCCATGGGGTGCAGCCACTGGCTTTGTCAGTGCTCTCAAGAGTAGCCTGGAGGGTGATTTTCCCCATGGAATTTGGTCTTCTAGGGAGATATCCCTTCCCTGTGATGACACCTTCTTGGTGGCTTTCTGCTATACAAAGGAAAGTGGAAGGGCAGCACCAATCTCTGCTCTCTGTGACCAGTGACAGGACCTGAGGGGACGGCTGGAGCTGTGTCAGGGGAGGGTTAAGCTTGATATTAGGAAAAGATTCTTCCCCCAGAGGCTGGTCAGGCACTGAACAGGCCCTCCAGGGAATGGGCACACCCCTGAGGCTGCCAGAGCTCCAGGAGAGTTTGGACAACACTCTCAGGCAGAGTGGGATTATTGGGACTGTCCTGTGCAGGGCCAGGAGTTGGACTTGATCATCTTTGTGGGTCCCTTTCAACTCAGCATAATCTGTGATTCCATTCTTCCAAGTCTGAGCATCTAACAAAAAGCTGGAGAGCAGAGAAGAGCAGAAACATTGGAAAGGTGGAAGCACAGCTGGAAGGAGGCTGATCAAACAAACAAGGAGAAATCTGATAAGGCCATAAACATTCCAGGAGCGGGGTTACCAGTAAGTCTTACACTGGGTAAACTGGAAGGTTTAATGGAGTAAATGAGAAGGAAGAGGGATGTGATCCCCAGGTAAATGCAGAGTAGTAGCAGGAAGTTCCCAGCCTTGGCAGGCAGTTACTGCTGTGCCCTGGAGCAGGTGCCAGCAGTAACTGCGTCGCTGTGAGGGACTGGGCAGGAAGCTGAGGGGCAGAATTACTGGAAAGCCAGGTCCAGGCTCAGAGCTGCCGGAGCTCCCGGGGAGCAGAGTGACTCAGCAGGAGGCTGGCAGATGGAACACAGCATCAGTGCGTGCAGCAGAGCAGGAAAAACCCGCGGCCGACTGTGCTTCCCCTGGAGCAGGGCCAGGAGGGGCTCGGGGTCCCTGCAGGCAGGGCTTTGAAAACAGCAGCTCAGAACTCAGCCACTGCCAAAGGGCAAAGCAGGGGATCCAGGTGAGGAGCAGAGCTCTGCCAATGCCTCCATCCACGGCCTGGGCCAGCAGCACCAGGATGTTCCCTCCTGCAAGGCAAAGGGGTAGGGGCCAGTCTGCGGGGAGATGTGGGAGGAGATGAATGCAACGTGAGATGGAGAGATTTAGGGCTCAGCAGCCTGCAAAAGGGGTGACTGGGGGAATGGAGGAGAGTCAAATAATGACTCACACAGACATCTTCAAGCACCTCTTTACAACACAAGGAAACATTCATCCTGTGGGAGGGGATGCTTTGTAGCCCACATCTGCTTTTTTTCTGCTCAGTTTTCTACTGTTTTCTGGACATAAATCAGCTCCAGGAGGGGTTAAGCAAGCCCACCATCCCTGCAGCTGAGGCTGGGAGGAGGCAGCCAGCAGGAAGGGGTGCAGGAACAGGACCTCTCCATCTTGTGGAAGCCTGGTGAAAGCTGGGAGCATCTAATAGGAGAGGGGACAGTCTCCTGTCTTTACAGCCACTTCTGGGGCCAGCAGGACCTCTGGGATGATGCTCCCAACATTGCTCTCAGTATACCTGGTTTTCTTCATCCCTGATTGCGTAGAGGCTGTGTTTGTAGACCCTCTTTTTGATGCCACCTCGGGCCAGGGTGGTTTCAGTGAGGTCTGTCACATACTGGATATTGCTGTCAGCTTTCTCCAGGTCATCACAGACATTACAGCTCAGAGGGAACAAGATGTGGAGCTTCCAGGTCTTACTGCATGCCAGCAGGTTGGGATGGGCTCTGCTGAATTCCTCCATGGACTTTTTCAGCCCTGGTGGAAAAGAGCATTGGGCAAAGGTGCCTGGTGTGAGTACAGCTGCATTCTGCCTTGCTCCCCATTTCCCTGCTAACACGGTAAAAGTGGGAGGATTGTTATTAGGAGCTATTTCTATCTGTAGGCATGAGAATGCAGGGAAACAGCTACGTACGTGGCAGGACTATTTTTAGGTACCCAATGTAATAGGACCAGGCAAGCCCATGGGCGACGTTCTGCTTGGACCTCTCGGACATCTCAGATATCTCCACTGCTGAGGGCTTCTGTGGAGGGAAGGACAGACAGAGCAGGTGATGACAGCAGCCACCTGGGCCCATCCTTAACAGTCAGCTCTCCACAGGAATTGGAGCGCTCCAAAGAGATCTGGAGAGTGAACAACCCCACCACCCCTTTCCACCACCATGCAGGGCAGCAGGACAGAGCCCTTGACAGCCCCAATAGCCCCTGCAGAGGAGGGAGCTGGGAATTTCCCTGGCAGCACCCTCCACTGGGATGGTGCACTGCACAAGTCCCAGTGCAACTTGTTCATCTGCCCTGTGCTTCCAGCATGAGAGAGGAGACATCCCAGTGCCTGATGATGGGATTCCCGGTGGCCTCTGCCAGCTCTGTGTGAATTTAGGTGGAGATGAGTGTCCAGTTCCATAGGCACCTGAAGAAGCACCTTCTGCAGCCTGTGTGGCCCTTCCAGTGCCACTGGTGCACAACAGAGCCCTCCCAATGCTGCAGAGGCACCTGGGGCTTGGCTCTGCCCTCACACCAGGCTGATAACTGAGAACACACAGGCTCTGCTTTCCCCTCGAGCACCAGCTTGACTGACAGATTTAAAATACCCCTGTTTTTCATGTGGGGGGTGCTGTGCCATTCCCTGGAGTGGTTGTGCTCGTGAGGAGGCAGCCAGGCCCTCCTGCCAACACTCCTGGCAGCATGGGGCCAGGGAGATCAGCTCTGCAGGCTGAGCTGAGAGTGTTCCTCCCACCAGGCTGACTCCAGGTGGGCTGGATGTGCAGAGGTCATGCAGAGCTGGCCACGTGCCCCCATGGCTGCTCATGGCTGAAGGGCTCCCTGGGCAGCCAGTCAGGCTGGAGGTGTGGGAGCCTTACCTGGAGCCCCAGGGCGAGGATGAGGAGCTGGCACAGACTGGCCAGGATGAGGTGGAGGCCGAGTGGCTGCCCATCACCGAGGAGAGCCACGTAGGCTGAGCCACAGACGAGCAGCATGGGCCCGTGCCAGCGCGGGGGGAAGCAGCTGCTCAGAGCCCTCCAGAAGCTGCCGTGGTGCCTGGGTGGGAGAGGGAGACAGGAGTCAGGCTGGTGGCCACCCACCCACCCTCTGCAGCCCATGGGGCACTGGCCAGGGCTGCTCCCACCTCCCAGCTAGTGCCACCAACCTGCCAGAGCACTGCAGAGCCCTGTGGGACCCTGCCCAGCACACCCCAGTGCCCCCAGCCAGGAGAGGGCTTGGGTCCCTTGCAACACCCGTGGGACTCAGAGGGAGCAGATGGAATGTCATCCTAGATAGCAAAGGGAGACAACAGCCCCCTGCCCTCCAGCACTGAGTGGGGGGGGAAAGGCTGGGGGCCAAGATCTGTTCCCCAGGGAAAGGGCACACTAGGGAGTTACCATGGAGAGGAGACATCCATGGACATACAGGGCAGCTGGGCAGCGGGAGAGGGAGAAGGAGCTGAGAGGGCAGGAGGGTGATGGAGGGCAGAGTGTGCTGCTGGGCACAGCACAGCATTGCCCCAGAGGGCACGTGTGGGCGCAGAGACCGGGAGCAAACCCCACCTCACCCGGAGGGTGCAACGCCCTTGTCCCCAGGGTGGTCCCAGGAGCCCGGCAGGCAGGCAGCCAGCCCCGCTGGCTCACCTGGAGTGGAGGTGGAAGATCTCCTCGGCCAGGTAGCAAGTGCCCTTGAGCAGCGCCCCGATCTGCAGGGTGGCGAAGTGGAAGGTGAGGCTGCGGGCGGTGGGCACGATGGGCTCCCCGGCGAGGAGCAGAGCCCCGGCACAGAGCGCCAGCAGCAGGAACACTGCGTGCTGCGCCCGCCCGCCGCGGGCCTGCGGGATCAGCGGGACACAGCGCTGCCTCGGCTCCCGGGACATCTGCGACACACGGCGGGGTCAGCACAGCTTGTCCCCGGCGCCCACGGCAGCAGCTTGTCCCCGGCGCCCACGGCGGCACTGTGGGAGGGATAAGAGTCGGTCAGGGGGACAAGTGCGCATCCATCACTGAGCACCCCAAAGCACACTGCTCCCCTGAGCTTCCCGCCTTGGGGATGTCCCCTGTGCCCATATGGGCTCGGAAGACAGAGCCTGGCTGGTCACCCCGCTGCCAAATGGATGCCAGCCCGCCCCGCTCCGCGGCCACAGGGCTGCCATTGCTCTGGCCACACTCACCGGAGCAGTTTCCAGCCGCCAGCCCCGGGTTTCCTGCACGGTGCTTCCCGGGGTCTGCGCTCCTGCAGCTGGGGGCTCCTTCCGGAGGCTGCTGCACACACGGACCCGGAGCCTCTGCGACGTACGGGCTTCTGGCACATGGAGCCACGGGTGGAGCTGCACAGCTCCCAGCACGCAGAAAAGTGAAAATGAAAGGAGCTCTGGCGGCAGCAGGCAGCCTGCAGAGCGCCAGAGCTCTCTCACACAGGGCATCCATGAGGTCTCTATGAGCCTACGGAAAATCCAGGCACTGGTCGATGTGCCAGGTTTCGATATCCGTGAGTTTACACATCCTGGAAAGCCCCAAATCTGCCATGACATAGTCTGAGAGGAACTGGAATGAGGAAGGAAACCAGAATTTACTGATATTTACTCTATCAAGAGCAGTAGATCTCCAGGATTGCATTGATTCAGCTCAGCAGGTTGCCAGGGGCAAAACAGACTCCAATTCCATCTAGCAGAGGGTGACTCACAGTGCCCTGGATCCCCCTACCCCACACCCCTCACATTCCAGGAGATGCCAGCTCGGGAAAGAGTGCCCATGGGTGCTAGCAACACAGCAAGGGCTTCCTGCAGCCTGGCTCTTGGTGGCCAGCGAGGGCCTCAAGACTTCCTTATTCCTAGCAGTGGTGAGGTATTCCCATCCTGGAGGAAGATGGAGCGCATAGGAGCAAGTGGGCTTGAGGATGCTGAGGGAGATGGATGATGCTCTGGAAAGGCTCCTCTCTGATCTCCTTGGAATGTTGTGGCAATCAGGAGGTTCCTGGTGAGTGGGAGAAGGCAAATCTCACACCCAGCTTTGAGCAGGTGAACTGCAGCCTGCTCAGTGTCACCTCTGACCCTGGGAAGGTGATGGAGCAAATCCTCCCAGCAATCCCTGCCAAACACCCAGAGGATGAGACAGGAACAGCCATCAGGGATTTACAGAGGGCACATCACATCTGATGGACCTGACTACCCAGAATGGCAAGAAAACTGGCTGTGGGGATGAGGGGAGAACCTTCAGTTCAGCATGGTCCCCATGGCCTCTGTGGAACCAATCTAGGTAGATACAGGCTGGGAAAGGGGGAGATTGTCCAGAACATGCTCAGGGTCCCATTGCTTTCCATCCAGGAATGTCCCTGGGTGCCAGGAGACCCTCACAGTCCCCACAGAATCACATGGCTCCACAGGCTGTCTCAGGCTCATAGCACAAAGATCTTGATTTAGATGTGTCCACAGTTCACATTTAATTAAAATCATAGAATTACAGAATCATTTCGGTTGGAAAAGGCCCTCGAGGCCATCGAGTCCAACTATTCCCCCAGCACTGCCAAGTCCACCACTAAATCATGTCCCCAGGTGCACACATTTTTTAAATCCCTCCAGGGATGGGGACTCCACCACCTCCCTGGGCAACCTGTGCCAGTGCTTGACAGCCCTTTAGGGTGAAGGAATTTTCCCTACTATCCAGCATAACCCTCCTCTAGTGCTGGCTTGAGGCCATTTCTCCTTGTCCTGTCCCTTGTTTCCTGGGAGCAGAGCCTGACCCCCACCTGGCTGCACCCTCCTCTCAGGGAGCTGTAGAAGGTCCTCCCTCAGTCTTTTCTTTAGGCTGAGCCCCCCCAGCTCACTCAGCCACTGCTCATCAGACTTGTGGTCTGTTGCCCTTCTGTGGACAAAATTCGAGCATTTTCAAACCCAGAGAGTGGGAGGAAGGGCCTGGCAGTGAGCTGCTTGTTTCAGTGGTACCTTAGAAACCCCAGAAAACCATCTGGCCGGTGTTCCCAGCCCTGGGAAGGCTGTGGATACAGCCAGCATGTTGTTTGCTTCGTCAACACAAAGGCTGGCTAAAACATCCAGCCAATCACTTCCTCCTCTGGCGCTGGGATAAAGTTTGTCCCATTCCAGCTGGGCTTTGCTGACCTGCTCTGGTTGGCTCCCTGATGTGGTGGAGGGGCTGCCTGGCTCCCCAGCCCCCTTCTTGCAGGTCTCCAAGCAATTGGTGGCTCTCCTGCCCACAGAGCTTGGCCTCTTGCTTTCAGTTCTACCCTCAGCACACCAGCACCTGCAGTATTTCTGTCTCACTTCTGTTTGGAGCAGAGCTGTGGTACCTGGTCTAAGAAGTGAGTCTAAACTCCAGGAATGAGGTTTCATAGAATTTTGGAATCATGGAACAGTTTGGGTGGGAAGGAACCTTAAAGCTCATCTCATTCCCAACACCTGCCATGGTCAGGGACAACCTCCCCTATCCCAGGTTGCTCCAAGCCCCATCCAACCCAGCCTTGGACACTTCCAGGGATGGGGCAGCCACACATTCCCTGGGCAACCTGATTTAGGGCCTCACCACCCTCAAAGGGAGGAACTCTTTCTCAATATCCCATCTAACCCTACCCTCTGGCAGTGGGAAGCCATCCCCCCTTATGCTGTCACTCCATCCCTTGTCCCAAGTCCCTCTCCAGCTCTCCTGGAGCACCTTTAGGCACTGGAAGGGGCTCTAAGGTCTCCCCTGAGCTTCTCCAGGATGAACACCCCCAGTTCTCCCAGCTTGCCTCCAGAGCAGAGGGGCTCCAGCCCTTAGAACATCTCTGTGGCCTCCTGTGGACACCTGCAACATCTGAGCTTGCCTGGGAATGGAGAGCACAGTGCTGCCCAGTGCCACCCAGTGCCTCTGCACAGTCAGCAAGAAGTGGCAGGACTGAAACTGCACCCTTTGTTCTCCCTGGCCTTCCTCTGACCAACAATTTGCTTTTCCAGATTGTGTCTTGGTTGATGTTCCCTCTGTCCCTGTTTGCTGTTATTCCCTCAAGCAGAGGGAACAAGAGGTCACACATGACACTGGAAGATTTTATATGCATAAAAGACCCCAGCAAGGCACCTCCCTGGACCACGAGCACCACAGCACCTCCAACTGGGCTGGTGCTGACCCCTGTGCGAGCCTTGGCTGGGCAGAGAAATCAACTCTGCAGCAACCAACGAACACTGCAGCCCTTACTGAGATCAGGAGAACCAAGGAGTCATGGAATAACCTGGGCTGGAAGGGACCCACAAGGATCATCCAGTCCAACTCCTGGCCCTGCACAGGATGCCCCAACAATCCCACCCTGTGCCTGAGAGCATTGTCCAAATGCTCCTGGAGCTCTGGCAGCGTTGGGGCTGTGACCATTCCCTGGGGAGCCTGGGCAGTGCCTGACCACCCTTATATTTTCCTGATATCCAACCTAAATCCCCCTGACACAGCTCCAGCTATTCCCTTGGGTCCTGTCCCTGGTTCCAGGGAGTAGAGGTCGGAGCTGCCCCTGTGCTGTCACTCGGGAGGAGCTGCAGCCCCCAGTGAGGTCTGACCTCAGTTTTCTGTGCTCCAGCTGGACAGGCCAAATGCCCTCAGCTTCTCCTCATGTGTCCCCTCCAGACCCTTCACCATCCCCATGTCCCTCCTTTGGACACTCTCTAACAAGTTTAGATCTTTCTCATATTTCAGTGCCCAGAACTGCCCCCAGACAGAGGCTGGGGCATGTGGCATGTCCCCAGCCAAAAGCCAGGCCAGGAACATGGTGTTTTCCCTGCCAGCCCCTGGGTGAAGGGCTGTGAGCAGGCAGCAGCAGCGTGACAGAGCTGGCTCTGCTGCAGGATGGGCACGGCAGCAGCACTTCCTTCCTTTAATCCCTTTTTTTTTCCCATTGTTGTGTGAAAGCAGGTAGAGCTGCTGGCTTCATCCGGAGGGCAGGCTGCCCAGTGACAGCTTTTACTGGGGATACCTGCAGGGATGGGGTTCCAGTGCCAGGCTGGTGTCAAAAGTGGCTTTGGTCCCTTGGCTGAAAGTGCTGCAGTCAGTGTTTTTAGTGCTGCAGTTGCACCAGCAGTGTCCCTCAGAGGTCCCGTGTGACAGGGCTGCTTTATTGTCACAAAATAGCAAAAATAAAGTGCTCTGCAATATTCTGTGTGGCCTTGGGCTGTGTGAACCAGGCCAGACTCTCTGGTGCAGTGAGGAGCCACTGTGTGCTGGGGAAGATCTGGTGGCAGCAGGAGACCTGCTCCCTGCAGCTCCCAGGCACAGGTCATGTCTCACTCGCTGGGCCAAGCACTTTCACAGAAATCACAGAATCATGGAATTGGAAGGGAATCCTGAGTTGGAACGGACCCACAAGGATCATCAAAGTCCAACTCCTGGCCCTGCACAGGACAGCCCCAAGAATCCCACCGTGTACCAGAGAGCATTGTCCAAATGCTCCTTGAACGACCTGCTTGTCTAAACATTTTGCTGTGGGACAAAGGAGGTGGCAGTCAGAGGGGCCAGGGACGTGTCCCTCCAAGGGAGTTTCCCCTTGGCCTCCAGATTATACAGGGCCCTGATCTTGGCTCACAAAGCCCACATGGGGACATGCCTTTCCAGGGATGTGCCCAGCTTTTGAGATCCTTTGCCTCGCCCTGAGCCCCAGGCTGGATCCCTCAGCAATGAGGAGTTTAAAATCCTGGTGGCAGAACGGAGCATCTCTCCATCCCTGGATTGTGGGGCTGCTCTGAGTGCTGCACATCCCTCACTCACTGAAGTTCTGCCTTCCTTTGGGGCACCAGAACCTTCTGCCTAAGAGTTTGGATTTAACAGATATCAGTGGATCAATCTGTGATTTCTGCAGTCTGTCAGCTGCCAGCACCTGTAATGTCCTGTGGCACTGAGTTCCCAGTTACATGGTGGGTGGAGAAACCATTTTTGCTCATTTTGGAGCTGTCACAGGCCAACATTGGAACAAGATGAGTTTCCAGGTCTCTTCAACCCAAACCATTCCATGATTCCATGATCAGGGTGGTACTGCTGGGCAGAGCACTTCTGGGACAGGAGCTGCTCCTGGATCTTTTTTCTGCGAGTTTTTTTCTTTGAAGCTTGCCCACCACTGTGTGTCCAACATTGGAGGCTTTTCCTTTTCCAATTCTGTCGTTCCTTCTTTAGAGTGACCTTTTTCCACCTTCTAACAAAGGCCTCATAAGTTACCAAAGCCTGGAATAAATAAATTTAGCCAGCTCGGCTGGGAAGTTTGTATTCCTTTAAATTCTTGTGCCTTTTCCTAAGCCCTTCAAGAGGTGTTTTCCCTAATACAGCACTGGAACTTGACCCTGTGGAGCAGAGCTGACCAGAGGGAGATGGTGAAGGAAAGGCACACAGAGACAGGAGTCATCTGAGGACATGGCAGGACTCAGAGAACTCCTCCTGTGATGCTCTGCTGTTTGGGAGCACGAGATGCTGGCATGGGATGGTGTTGGCAGGTGCAGACAGCAGATCACTCAGTACCTCTCTAGGGAACAGGAGCTCAGAGCACAGCAGTGTTCCCAGGATGGAGGATGGCCATACCCACAGGCTCTGCAGGACCAGCTCTGACCCTGGGAGATGGAAGCTGCAGGTTGGATTTCCTCAAATGCCATAAGGAAGTGTGTGAAAAGCTGTGGCTGCCCCAAACCTGGAAGTGTCCAAGGCCAGGTTGGACAGGATTTGGAGCAACCTGGGATTAGTGGAAGGTGTCCCTGCCCATGGCAAGGGGTGGAACAGGTTTATCTTAAAAATCTCTTCCAACCCAAGCCAGTCTGTGACTCTGAGATTCTATGAAATGTCACTCCTGGATGTCACGGGTCTTACCTTGTGAAAAACCATTATCAAGATGAGTTTCCTACTTCCATTTCTTATCTCAGAGCAGTTTGCATCCAGCTGGCAGCAAACAGCAGATCATCATTATCCCTGGTACTAGAACCACAACAAAACCATTTTTCTATCTCTTTCTGGGGATGAAATCCAACATTTTTCCTGTGAATACTAGAAAAAGGTTACTTTTATCTCAGCTGATGTAAAGTACTTAGAGCTGTGACTTGGTGGTACATGGAAAATTGCCCCAGAAACAGGAGAAAGTTGCTTCCAGAGATATGCACAAGGAGTGAGATGCCTTTTGTGCCCCGGAATACAGACCCAGCCATGATGTTTGCCCTGGCAAGGTTTGAGTGAGGGGCTGCCCTAGCCTCAGGGACCACAGGAGCATCTCTAGAGAAAAGGAATCTGTGATGTCACTTCCAGTGACTGGGATCAAGTTTCCCGACTGGGATCAGGCACTGGCTGGGCCACAGAAACAAAAGCAGAGAATGCTGGAAGTAGTTTTGCCCCATCCCAGGATTGGCCTTAAAAGCCAGGACTACTTGGGATTAGCGTTTGAGCCTTTCCAGCGATGAAGGGACATTGGATCAATGTGCTGTGCAGGGTTGTCTGGAATTTGGCAATCAAGGGGTGCCCAAAAAGGAATGGAAGGAGCAAGAAGCAAAACGACAATGAATCAAAGCACTTGAAGAAAACCAAAGCTACAACAACAAAAAAACCCCACCCAGAAAGCAATTTTTATGAATTTGTGGTTTATTTTCTCTGTAAAAAAGGTGGAGGAGGGACAAGAAATTAATTCAAAACATGCCCTGTGCTACAGCCTCCAGAAATGGTGGATTCTCGCAGAAGGCTGGCAGCAAAGTCAGCATGAGAACAGCCCAGCATGGCCCAGAGGCAGCGCCAGAGACCCTAAACCCCACATGGGCACACGGGCAGGACAGGGAAGGGACACGGTGTCACCAGGGGTGCTTTCAGTGCCATTTCACGTGACGTGTACTTCCCAGGGCCAGAGCAGCCACCACCGAACGCCCACAGGCTTCATCAGCACAAGCCAGTTACCCCAGGAGGGCTCTGCCTGTCCCGAGTGCGCTCAGCCTGCCCGGGACAAGGCCCGGAGCCTCCGCGCTGCGGCCGGGCAGCATCCCGTGGGGCGAAGAGTGCGGCGGCTCCCCCAGGGGCTGGAGGCGGGGCAGTCCCACCGGGGCCGGTGCCTGCGGGGTCTCAGGCCCGTGCTGTCCCCTCAGTCCCATCCTGTCCCTCAGTCCCATCCTGTCCCTCAGGCCCGTGCTGTCCCCTCAGTCCCATCCTGCCCCTCAGTCCCATCCTGCCCCTCAGGCCCGTGCGCTCCCCGCGGCCGCAGGCCCAGCTCTGCCGGGACTTCTTCCCGTTCCGTCTTCTCGCGAGAGAACGCTCCGTGGCGTCACGCGACGCGGCGGCCGCCTCGCGCGCGCGCGCGCGCTCTCACGCCGCCGCCGTCGTATCCTTCCGCGCGCTCCCCCTCCCCCTTCTGGAGAGTTCTGCACAGCGGCTCGGCACGACAAATAGTTCCCGCGGCTCCCCGCCCCCCTCCCCCTCCCGCTCCTCCTCCTCCTCCCGCCGCTCCCTCCCCGGCCTCTCCCTTCCCTCCCCTCCCCGCCGCGGCGGTGCATCCTCCCCGGGAACCGGAGCGGTGCCCGGGGGCAGCGGCGGCGGCGGCGTGGCGGAGTGATCCGCGGCGGGCGGCGCGGAGGCAGCGCATAAAGCGGCGGCGGCGGAGGGAGCGGAGGAGCTGCGGCAGCGCTGAGCCCGCGGCCGCCACCGCCCGACACCGGCCAGGCCCCGGCCCCGCCGCCCCGGGGGCCCCGGTCCCCTCCCGCCCCTCCGCTCGCTCCGTCCCTCCCCGTCCCCTCCCCGCGCAGCCGCCACCTCCGCGCTCCTCCTCCTCCCCCCTCCCTTCGCAAATAGTCCCGCGGGCCGCCCCCTCCCTCCGCCCGCGCCCCTCCTGCCGCCGCCTCGCGCACACAATGGCGCTGAAGAGAATCCACAAGGTAAGGGCCGAACCGGCCCGGCCCCGCACGGCCCCGCTCCCCCCGGCCCGTTCGCCTTACATAACCCGGCACGGCCCCGGGCCTGCAGTGGGGGGGCGGGCAGGCCGGGCCGGGCCCGCCCGGGTTCCCCCCCGCGGGGCTCGGGCCGGGCGGCATCGCAGGGGCCGCTCCCGGGGGCCGCGGCCGCTTTGTTCGAGGGGGGCCAGGCCGGGCCTGCCCGCGGGGCTGCACCGCGGCTGGGCCCCTCCGGAGCAACGTGGCCCCCGGGGCCGGGCCGGGACCGCGAGGGGGCGCCGGCGGCGGGGCCGGGCCGGGGGTGGTGGCGGCCCCGGCAGCTGCTGCGGCTCCGCGGGGGCTCGGCCCGGCCGGGGGAAGGCGCCCCGAGGAGCGGAGCGTGGCCCGCCCTGCAAGTTCCGGCGTGGCTCGTCCCGGAGCCCCGTGTCCGAGGGCTCCTCTGCCGCCTCCAGCAGCGACAAGGATCGCGGTGTCGGGCGGCAGAGCGCTGAGCACAGTAAACCTGTCACACAGTAGTGTGGTTTGCTCTTTTAATGCAGCCAGCGCTGTTCTGCTGCCTGAGTCATCCCGCAGGCTCGCAGGGAAAGCTACGAGCTTGCCTTCTCCTGGAGCGGGAGCTGCGCTGTGCTCCATGTCCTGGCATTTTGGAAAAACACTGCTGCTCAGTCCACTGCCGTCTTAGGACAGTGTTTGCTTGATCATCAGTGTCTTTTACCAGGAAGAAAATCCTCGACGGTAATTGAAGTCCTCTGGCATTACCTTGGTGAATCAGGCAGGGAATTTGTATCCTTTTCCCTGCAAAATGTGTCGCTGTCAGTTTGGAGTCCGTACAAGGTTCAGGTGTAGAAAACAACCTTCCCATAGTGTTTCTACTCTTTATCAGTACGTAAATTATTTTTTATCTAGAACCAGCTGCAAACCCACTACCTCACAGCTCAGTCCGTAGCCCCGTTTGGTTTTGTGTGTAGTGTCGGGTCTGTGTTAACATCTCTGCTTTGGTTGTAGGTTACCTTGGAGGCTTTGTGAAGCTTCATGTGTCCTACTGATCAGGTTAAAGCTCAGGTGGAGAAGAAAATGCAAGAGAGCTTGAAGCCTTGCTTATGCTTGTGGAATAGGTAGCACTGGGAAGGGAGGTATTTGGAGTATGATTTTAGACTTGGATTTTCCAGCTGTGGATCTGGTAATGAGTTACATAAGGAAGTTGTGTTCCAGCTGAGTCTTGCTTCTCTGCAGTGTTCTGTCCCTTACTTAAGTGATCCTCGGGGCATTGTGAAGACTGTTCTCCAGTGTTTGTGGACTCAGGGGTGTTTTGGAAGAGCTGTTGCTCCTCGGCAGTGGATTGGTAGACCTTGGAGACACAGCAGTGGATGCTGAATGGGGTAAACGTGGTTGTGGAGGGCTGGGGCACACACAGGCAGTGCAGGGCTGCTGTGGGGAGGGTGAATCTTGTGTCAGGTAACTCAGGAAAGCTGCTTGGTTGTAGTTCAGTGCGTGCTGAGGGTCAGGAGTCAGCACTCTGAGAGCACTTGTGTTTCCAGGCTGGTTTGTGATGGGAGAAAAGCTGGATGTGTGGAGTCTTTGTTAAGGTTGGGTGCTTGTGGACTGACTCTTCATGCTGCTTTCCAAGAATAAAGCATCTCAACAGATAATGGAGACTGTGTAGGGTTTGAGAGTCTTCAAAGCCTTGGGAAGTAGCAAGAGGATCACCAAAGCAGTTTTGTGTGAGCTCTGCAAAGCACCAAGAGTTTCAGTGGAGTGAGTGTGGTGGCTGTGGAGGAGAGGGAGGTGATAGGGCTGGAGGCAGCATTTCCACAGAACATCTTATAGGGAGGGAAATGAATCTGCCTGTTGTAGCAGCCCAGATGCTTTAAAAGTTGAATGGGAATGAAGCTACAGGCTGGAAGGAGCACTCTGAGTGAGTTGCTGTGGGTGTCTCAGTGTAACTGCTTCAGTGATCACTGCTGGCTGTTTATGCTCCGGCTATTTTAAACCCCATGGAGAGCACTCCTATCATCATCTCAGGGTTGTTCTGGTCTCTGGGAGTGTGGAGTGGCCGTCCCTGTCAGGATAACGAGGGGACAGCCAGTTTCTGACCTTTGCTGCTGCAGCTTGTGGCTGGAGCAGAAGCCTGCAGAATGTGGATTGAGTAGGAATAATCCCAGTGGACTCGAGCACCGAGACATGATGGGAGAGAAAACTGCTGCTTTGGCTTTTTTTTTGAGGGTGTTATCAGTCATGGTATATCAGTGTGCAGGGCTCAGTCTGGCCACTGGCTCTTGCTCTTGGCAGTTTGGGTTTTTACTGAACCACAAAAGCTTTCTATGAGGTTTTTGTCTAAATTTTTGTGTCCTCGGATAACACAGGGCTGAGAACTTGGAAAGGAGAAAATCCCAAGAGTGAAGGTTTGATACAGTGTTACCTGAAATGGCCTCTTGCACGTTGAACTCGGCTGGGCTGAAGAGGGGCAGAAGAAGTGGTGGTGTTGCTGGTGTGTGAGGCAGCACAGGAAGCTGCAGGGTCTGTCCCAGTGTGTCACTGGTGGCACAGTTGCTCCTGGGATTGTGCAGAGGCTCGAGCTGGGGTAACATGTGTTCACGCAGCAGCAGCTGTTGCCTCAGCAGATGCTCCAAAAGAGCTCAGGCTGGGTGAGACCTGCTCTCAGATTGCTGCCTGTGTTACTCACCACAGTATTTTGGGCAGTGTGGCTCTGAATTCTTCTTTAGGTGCTTTTATTGGATCATGGATCTGAAACTTGAATTCTTTTCTTGTGAGAAGTCTTTGGGGTGTAAGCAATGCTGCCAGGCAAAGTCCTTGGGGGTAACACTGAAGTATAGCAATTGAATTATTTTTGTATATATGTAAAAATTATTTATTTTGTCCTGAATGTATTTGGTAAGAAAAGCAGTGTAAAGCAATCCAAGGGCAGAACGGGAGGGATATAGAGGAGGGCCAGAGTCAATGCCTTCCATTTTAAGGTTTAAGCTAAAGCCCTTTGGATTCAGCCCCATCCCCATCTGTGTTGCTTATCTTCAGGGAATGCAATACCTATAACTGGATAACTAGGGCACCGTTTGGAGTTGTTTGAATGGGAGAGCAAGGAAAAGGTTAGCTCATTGTCTTTCATGGGTTCCCCTGTGTGATCAGCGGGTGAGGGGGAAGGGAAAGCAGCAGCTGTGCTTGAGCCCTGCTCAAGTAAAATGCTTTCTGTAGCAGAGGAATTGTGGATTACTACTGCTTGTAATGCATAGGCCCAAACCCCAGGTAACTAAACTCTGAATCCCCTAGTGCTTTTCCTGTTTAGCTGTAGAAGAGGGTGGTAGTATTTGCTGTAGTCCTGGAGTCCAGAGCCATCTGACCTCTGGAGATGCTTAGGCATCACTTCTGCCAAAAGGAGCAGTGCCTGTGGGTGGGATATGTGAGGACAACGGTGCAGACCGGCATTGGTGGTCAGAGCTGTAGTTGTGCTACCTGTGCTGAGCCAACCTGGTGTTGTTTCTATGCTGCCAGTTCTGTACAGCAGCCAGTGAGAGCAACTGGGTTCTTCCGCTGGGCCTCTCGCTGCGTGCGTGGAGCTGCCAGCGCAGCCCATCTGTGTTGGAGAGCTTGTGTACAGAGAATGCTGCTGAAGCTTCTGTTAGCTAGAGAGGTGTTTTGATACTCAGACTCTACACCAGGAGGAAGTTACACATTGCTTTGGTCTTCTTCCTGTTTAGGCTTTGGAAAAAAATAAAAAGGAAAGGTGACAGTTACATCAGAGCTTGTTTATACCATGTACCTTGGTTATTGCTGTGTTTCATGACTTCTCATGCTGCTCACTTGCCTTCTGATTTTTTGCAGTCATGTGAGGAGTCAAAATTGGGGGATCTGAGTGACTTCAAGCATTGCAAAAGCAGTTTTTGTCAAAAGGATTAAAATGCTTCTGTTAATTGTGGTGTGGTGACAGCATTAGAGTGGCAAATACTCTGCAATGACAATCCTGTGGGCAGGAGAGCACCTATAGATACTGTAGGGAATTGTTGGTCTGACCTTGGTGCGTGTGTGTGACACTGCCTGGTGCTGCAGGGCAAATGGAGAGCAGAGCTGAGGGAAATGCCTGCTGGATACAGGCTCTGGCACCTGGCAGGGAGATGCTGCTGGCCCAGAGAAGATGCACAGGCTCTTCCCACCCTCCTGCCCTGCTGGCCTTGCACAGGGAGCTGGCAGCTCTGTGCTGTGGTCCTGAGGTGAGGCAGGGTGTGATCAGTTCGACTTTGGCGCTCATTCCCCATTGCTTGGCTTTACTCTGGTGGGAGCTGGGAACAATTCATGGCTAAGTGGCTATGAGTTCTTTTTTGGTTACATAAGTCAGGATTTTGTAACATCTCCCTGCACTGCCTGTTGCTGAAGGGTTCAGGGGCTTCAGGCAAGTAAACTTGCTAAAGGCAGATGAAAAGCTTTTTTTCACTTAGAGCAGCAACCTGAGGCAGAAATTAGGTTTATTATCAAGCTAATGTGGTCTGTGAGTAAAGAACAGTGTGAAAGCAGCTCAAACTGGAGCAGGGTGGAAAGCCCATGGAGTTCAAGCTAAGAGGACTTTGGATAATCTAGAGGGATACATATAGTGTGTTGGAGTGGATTTGAGGAGCTCTGCTGTGTACCAAGGCTTAGTAAAATTACTGGAGCTGACTGTTAAACCGTGCTGGCTTTTTACTTGCCTGATTGGCTTCTTGATGTTGCCAGTTACGTTGGTTATTCTTACTGAAGCCTGTATTAGCATTAACTTAATCCTTAAAACTAGTTTTATCTTTTGGCCAGAGCAGGTTTTACCGGGAATGTGTTAGACTGGGGAGGGATTTGTTGTCTGTGGGAATAAATTGGAACTTCTCTAGTAAATGTCTTTGAAGTTGACAATTATAACTTGAAATATGTGTAGGGTTAAACTTACAAGACTTAAACCATTTGTGTTAGACCATTTTTTGAAAGCTTCTTGTGCAGTTTGTGGACTCCTGGAATAAGGTATGTTTTAAAGGCAGTGTACCAGTCCCTGAGAAGTAGACCAGAAGGAGGGTAAGGATGAGGATAGCGTGGGGCTGAGTGAGGCTGGTGGCACTGGTTTACCTGTGAGCCTCGAGGCCTTGCTGGCAGCTGATGCCTCTCATGACTTGGGAGGCACAGCTGGGGGATCTGTGGTATAAGCACATTCCATCTTCCTTAAAATGCTTTCCTGGAACCCCTGAGTAGGGATGGTTTGTTGGGAGCTTAAGAGCACAATTAAATCTGGGTTTAGAGCCTAAATGTCAGTTTCTTGTGAGATTTTTGTAGCTTTTAGGATATCTCCTCTGTGGATTTAATGGTACTAGTTTCATTCAACTTGGCCTTTGGGTAGGGCACCTTGAACCTTGCTTTGTGTTGTGCTTCCACTTCCTCATTTTTGCTAAGGGACTCATTAACAATTGTGAGATGGGTCAGGTTAATGGCAGGATCCACAGCAGTGGGCCCAGCCCTGGGGGTGTTTTGCTGTAGGGGAGATGGCAGAAACTTAAATTCTGTAGGATGCCTTCAGCTGGAAAGCCAGCTCAGGGTGAGGCAGCCCTGGTAGCTGAGTAACTCAAACTGGAACTTGATCTAAAGGCTGCTTGTAAATTTTTGAAGCAAAACTTGCAAGTGCTTAAGGATCAAAAACTGTCTGGAGTGGTAACTGCTATGGCTTTCTTCAGGCTTTGGCTTAATATTGTGGTCAAGATCAGGTTTGATCATGGACCAGCAAGACTTCCTGGATCACAGGGGAAAACAGTGGGCCTTGCAACTTGGGATCCAATACATTCAAGGTTTGTAGATGATACCAAACTGTAACTGAATCCTCCATGTGTTATGAGTTCCAGTTTTATGGGAACTCGAGAGTCGTTTCTTCTGAGTTACAGAAACCAACTGGTTCTCAAAATCCCTCAGCAACAACATCTGGAAGCCAAGACCTCACTGGGTCTGGGTTGCACTTGCAATACTTCAGGAACTGCACAGGAGGCTGCAAAAGGCAGAGTAACCTCTGGGACAGGTGCTTGGCTCCGTGCAGCAGCCGTGGGTGCTCCTCTCTGCATACCTGGGTAGATGCAGTCGTGTGCTGTTCCTTTCTTGTTCTTAGACTTGGCTCTGCAGGTGTAACAAGTGAGCAGCTGGAAAGGAGTGGAATGGCATGGCATATTAAAGGGCTTATCTGTGCCCTGCCAGGAAATCCAGGAGTGTGCTTGCCTTTCCTGTGGTCAGAGAGGCAGCTGGTACCTGCTCTCCAGAGGGGTCTTATGGGGTGAAGGGGGGAGTTGAACTTGTTATCCAAGCTTTTCTACAAAATTTAGGAACTTCTGTGCTGCAGGGGCTTGAATTGAGAGTTGGTGCTATACTTTCCAAACACAAGGAGCTTACACACTGGTTTTTACATAGACCTTTTAATCTGTGATGTTTCACTCTCTGAATTTACAGAGCAGAACCTGAAATGCCACCTTGTCACTGAGACAAGTGGTACAAGTGGTTGTTGTAAGTCATGACTTTCTACTGAGATAATACCCAGGGCTTCAGAAAATTAAAGTGTTCCTTCTCCCTGGAACTGAAGATGAAGAGAATAAAATAGTATTTTGATGAGAAACTGCTACTACCTGAACTTCACTGCTGCCTCTGTGTCTGTTGGGGACTTACCTTGTGGTCCCACTGTTACATGCGGTTTGGGGAAGTGGTCAGTGCATTTGGGCAGCAGAATGTAGGGGGAACATTGGGGCAGCCCTGGAGCTGTGTGTTCTGTTGACTGGTAGAACTGAGAATGTGTGCCCAAGCTCATGTTTGTAACTATTTCCCTTTTATAGCAGGGAAGATGCATGTTGTGTGTTCATAAATATAATCCATGGTAGATTGTGGTCCTGCATGGAAGACATGGATTCTTACAGTTGTATCTTCTGAGTCTCATGTATGCATAAAATGGGATGAGAAGTTGTGAGGAATAATTTTTTCAGTTAAACGTGTTTCGGGTTTTGAATACAATAGCATTAAATTGTCTTTTCCAGAAAATCAGAGTCCAGTACCATTTGGAAGTGGACTATACTCCATACACCATCAGAAAGAGTAGATATATTGCTATTTTAAAGTTTTCATGCCAGTTCTTGGGAATTTGTGCATGCATAGTCTCACTTCATTCTTCGTAGCCATGACTAGACCAACCCTGAGGAAGGTGTGTGTAGGTGTCTGCACAATTCTGTGCTACCCTGATGTTCAGTGTGTCTCTGGGCTTGCTGATGCTGAAGCAACTCCAGAGGGCTTTATGCCTTCAGAGGAGACCTGGAGATTATCTCTCCACCTTCAGGAGGGAGAAGGCTCTTCAGCAGGTGCTGCATGCTCAGTGTCTGCTCCTATTTGAGTCCATGCTGAACACCAAGTGGAAGGAGCCCAGCAGGAGCTCTAGCAAAGCTTTCATAGCCTGGTGTCAGGTCAAGGAGGCTTCTGGCTGGGAGCAAAACCCAAACTTTTATGTGTGTGTGTGTGTGTGTGTGTGTCAGGGCCTGTGAGCTTTCTGGGGCACTGCATCCAGAGGGGCAAATCCAGAGATTTACCTGTTTGATGTAAGGCAGCATTTGTGTCTTGTGGGTTTGGTTAGTGGTGACCTCCCAGTTCCTGGGAAGTAGAAGCTGGAACTCGTAGAGATCATCTGCTCAAGAGCTTAATCACTGCCTGTAAATAACAAAAGGCCATTAAATGGCAAATTTCTTCCATTCCTGCAATCAGCTTGTCTTAATCATTGTACTTAAATATTTTGTCTGCCAAAAGCCTGTTATGGAGATTCCAGTTTGGACTGTTCTGGGAGGTGAGAAGCTGAACACACAATGGACCAGGGACAGCATGGGAGTGTTACTTGAGCACTAGGTAACAGTTGTAATTCTTATCTGGTGTGTGTTGAGCTTTCTAGACGGAGTTCACAGAGAAAAATGGTAATATGTTTGGGCCTATCATGCAAAGCAGGTCAGTGACTGAACCAGAAATGGAGCAGGTAAAGTTTGACTTTAAAGTTTTACTGTTTGCATTTCCCACCAAACATCCACTTCCTGAGCAAATGGCTGATGTGAGTTACTGGTAACAGTAAGTCTGAACTGTGCTGAAATTTAGCTTCAAATTGAAGCTTGGTATAGTTCAGGCATACTATGAATTACTCAGCCTGTTCAGACTCATAATAGAATTTCTTCAGAGGAAAATTTGACTGACACAGCCACTGAAAAGGGGGGATTTCAATGAGGTCTGTATGTACGGAAAGCCTTGTGTTTTATTCCATTCCACCCATGGTCACTGATGTGTACGTGTGGAGGTGGAACAGCCACAGGTTTTGGGAGCTGAGTACGCTGCAGGCAGGCTGTGGAGGTGATAAACTGGATCACTGTAGCTGGAGCAGCCTGGGAACTGTTACAATAGAGGGAATAAAATAAGGCTGATACTGGGAGTTGTTGGATTGAGGCCATCTTATCTGTCTGTGACCCAGGGCCAGTGGAAGATAAAATACCTTGGTAATGCTTGAGACCAGGGAAGGCAGACCTGACAACCCTTGTGACGTGAGGACTCAAGGCTCTGGAGCCTGGACAGGTCACTGAGGCCTGTGCCAAATGTGTCTCCTGGGTTTCAGATGCAACTTTACTTTCCAGAGTCCTGGCTATTAGTTCTGTGGTGCTGCCAGAGTACCCCTGGCAGCCTTTGTGCAATGACATGGTTGTTTTTGAAATGAAATGAAACAAACTCTTCCTGTTTTTTAGGAGTTGAACGACCTGGCACGTGATCCTCCAGCACAGTGTTCAGCAGGGCCTGTTGGGGATGACAGTAAGTATCCTGCTCTCAGCAAGCTCCTGCCCTCTCTCATGTTTTTCCTTTTCCTTCTGAAATGGGATGTCCACTTCCTCAGCAAGGAGAACCCTTCTGTTTCTTTTGGAGTACTAGGTAATTCTCCACATCCTGATCTTAAATTTGCTGCTATTCTGTATCTCTAACACCTTCCTTGTGTATCAGTGGTGTTCTTCCCCACTCTATTGATTGGGCAACTCAATGCACATCTTAAGTTACACCTTTTAAATGAACTGGTCTGGAATTCCCACAGGGGATGGTGTTAGAAAACCTCAGTAGCTCTGTGGTCAAACCAGCAAGCAGCTGCCCACAGCCTTCTGAACTCAGATATCTAAACTATACATGGTGTCTGAAACCTGTACCCAAATCAGCATGCTCTGCCAGGTCCTGTTCTGGCCTTCCTGTGCAAGGCTGTTCACCTGGGGTGTGATTTGGGATTGTTATTGTGTTCTGTGCTCACACTCTTTCCTGTAGGAGCTCTGACATGTAGAAAAGGCTCCTGGAGAACCCTTGGAAGCTGTGACTGCCATGTCCCCTAAACAGCATGCACTGAATTTCTTGTGCAGTGTGGTCTGACAAGTGATGTCAGCAAAGCATCCAGACTCCTGAGAGAGGGGAGAGTGAAGTAGGGAAACCCCCATTCTCTGTGCTGAGAGCTCTAAACTCAGCTGTCCTTTCTAAAAGGAAAAAATCAGTGGCCAAGATCTTTCTGAATAATTTCTGAATTACTCAGCAGTGCTGAAGTGTATAGAAACTTACACATTCCTGTAGTGCTACAGGGCTACATTAAAAAAAAATCACTTGAAACCTGAGGGTAAAAATACTGAAATTAGTGGGAATGTTCCTGTTCAGCAGCACACGAGTGGAAGCCCAGCTTGGTTTTGTGGGTGTTTAGCAATAGGGTCAAGCTTCTAGTTACTTCACTACCTATTTCTGTTTTCCAAGTAGTATTTCAAAGAGGCTTGTAGTTTCATAGACAAGAAATTACTAGGATGGAGAGCCAGTCAGAGGCTTTTATTCCCTTAAATTAGCAAGTGTGATTTGTGCCACTATAAACTACTTTGTGTTTTCTAAAGCCTTATCAAAGGTGATGACGACTGTCTGGCAGAGGAGGTGGTAACAGAATTTGGTGAAGGCTTAGAATGAAAAGTTACTATTGAGTACAGAAAGCTTTAAAGTACTGTTCAGTTTTCCTGGTGCCACCTTTCTGAAAGACCTCTAATGAAAGACTTTTGTTCTAGAGGGCCACAATTTGGGTGTGTGTAAGTGGATAGCAGTGGCAGCAACAAAAAGGTGCCTTCTTCAGGTCCCTGTGCTCCAAGTCTGCCGCAGCTGCCTTGTCAGAGCGACGTTTCCCAGGGTTCAGGACATGCTGTGCTTGCAAAGTGCTATCCTGTGGCTATTCCAGCTGATACAAACTGTCCCCAGCTATAAGCTTCTCATCCCTGTAGTTCATAGAGAAGGTAAAGAGCTGTTCCTGCCTTGTAAACTGTAGGAACGGGATTTTCTTGGCAGTGTAGTTTTATCTTTCTTCCACCCACCTCTGGCCTATGTTTTGGAAATGTGCTTGGGACTGGATGACATTGGTATGCTTCTAGTGGCTTAGCCTTTTCCAAACATCTACCTGTGCTTACCTACTGAAAGCCAACAGCCCCTTGCCTTTGTAAATACCTTTATATGGCTGATTTCAAAGGGAAAAATCAGTTGGAATAAGCTTTGCATGACAAATCCATCTCCACATTCACCAGACTTGTCCTGGATGTTGTGAGGATTTAAAGCTTAGGTTAAACAAGCATCCAAGTCTGGGGTGGAAGTTGAGTGGGGGGAAACACAAACCTCCCTTCTAGCTGTCATAAAGTTAAGACTGCCTATGGATTTGTTTTGATTTCTGGGTTTTTGTTGGGTTTAAGGGAATAGTTGGTTATTTGAGGTTCTCTTTTCAGCAGTGCCTCTGTGTACTGCAGAGCAGTCACAGTGAATCTCATCAGCATCTACTGGTGCCTGTGAGATTTTTACTGGTTTTGTTGTGATTTTCCACAATCTTTCGTGTGGGGTTTCTGCTGCCCCTTGGTCCTCTACTCCAGGTTTCTCCTTCTCCAGCTGCAGGTGACAGGGATTTCCTGGGAAACTGTCTGAACCCCTTGAAGATGGGTGAATGCTACATATGGACGTGTGAGCTGCTGTTTTGCTTTCATAACTCTGCATTGGATGTAGAGTTACTCAACACCAGGCTCCTGAGAGAGTGTATATTTAAGTAGGGAAATCCTCCATCTCTGTTAGAGCTGAGAACTTTAAGCTCAGGTGTCCTTTCTAAAAGGAAAAAATGAGCTGCTGAGATCTTACTGAATAATTTCTGTGCTATTCAGCAGTGCTGAAGTGTATAGAAACTTACACATTCCTGTAGAAATCTAGAAGTAGATTAAAACAAACCTGTTCCAACCTAAGACTCTTCTCCCCTGGCCTTGCAGGACTGCTCCGACTCAGCTTTTTTCCTCCTTCCTTGTATGAGATCATTCTGAGCTGTAATGCCTGTACTATGTGTAATTAGAAACTCCTCTTGCTGGGTTAGAACAGGTAGTACCACTCCTACTTTTGGCCCAGGTCGTTCTGGTGGCTGTGGATTCCAGGTGCCAGTGAAGCAGTCACTTCTAGGTGGCTTCATCTCCTGTCTTGAAGACTTTCCTTGAAACAACTGGAGTCATCTACAGCTGCCCAGCTCTGAAGGTGCCAAGTAGCTGACATCCATGCTGAGGGATGATTTTAATTCACAAAAATTTGCTAGGCTCATGCTCTTTGCATGAGTGCTGGAGCCTGTGGAGACACAGGAACCCTGAGCACTCCCCAGTGTGCCTCATACAGACTATCAGCTTTGACTGTTTTCCTTTCCAGTACAGCAACATTCTTCACAAATCTTCTCTATTACCAGGTGAATATTCTCTTGGGCAGATGCTTCCAAGTGAGGATTACCTTCTGTCCATTTAACCTGAAGTGTGTCCTAGCATATCCTGCTCCAAGTATGGAGCAGACTGTCATCCCTGCATTCTCTTAGGACATTTCTTCCTGCTGCTTTAATGAAACCTTGAGGCCTCTGTGA
The DNA here is from genome assembly GCA_024500445.1 of Entomyzon cyanotis. Classification (NCBI taxonomy): domain Eukaryota; kingdom Metazoa; phylum Chordata; class Aves; order Passeriformes; family Meliphagidae; genus Entomyzon; species Entomyzon cyanotis. The sequence goes on from JAKEPQ010000668.1 coordinate 2,336,254, forward strand.
AACTTAAGTGTTGTGAGGATGCCACTGGCTTAGCTCACCTCTGTGTGTGGTTTACACAGAGCTTAGGCTTCCTCTCCATGTGATGTGGGTCTGAGTAGCAGAGCAGGTGTGAGCTCATGCTGGATCTCTGCTGTAGCAGGCTCAAAGCTGGCAGTCAAGAGCACTGATTCAGCTGATTCATTACAAAATACAAAGTTTAAACTCAGTTTTGTGTCTGAAAAGTTGTCTGTAACTCTGGATTTTTATTGCAGTGGGGTTTTTTGCAGGGCACATGTGTGGTACCACAGCAGTCCTGGAGTGTGAAGCAAGTGACTGCAGAGCGTCGAGTGCTTTGCTCTGTCTCTGTTTAATTCCTTGGCTCGTTTCCCTGCAGCACTTCAGAAGGCTTTGTTTTTAAAATAGACTTTTCTTTTCTGTGCTGCTTTGTCTGGAAGAAAGTAGATCATTACTTGAGCTTCTCCAAACTGAAGTAAATCTCTCTCTTTTTCAGTGTTCCACTGGCAAGCTACAATAATGGGACCAGTAAGTATAAGAGAATTGATGTTCATGGCTTTTTCTGACTGGTGGTCTTGTAATAACTCCTCAAGCTGCAATGATTCTTTTTCATTAACAGAACGACAGTCCCTATCAAGGTGGAGTATTTTTCTTGACAATTCACTTCCCAACAGATTATCCCTTCAAACCACCTAAGGTGAGTGGCTTCTGCCATAAATCTGTCTGTTACCATACAGTGTGATGTATATTTGTGAGCCTACAGTGAAATTTTCCTTCTTTTGCAGGTTGCATTTACAACAAGAATCTATCATCCAAATATTAACAGTAATGGCAGCATTTGTCTTGATATTCTACGATCACAGTGGTCCCCAGCACTAACTATTTCAAAAGGTACCTCCAATGATTATTTAACTTTACTCTGCTAAAATGAAGTACTGATTTGGGATGTAAAAACCACTGCATTCCTGCTGGAATCCACTATATCTGTGGTTGCTGCATCTGTCCTGTGACTACATGGAGGTTGCAGCCAGTTCCTGAGCATGGGCTGCTTGGGACATCCACTTCCCTGTGGCTGTAGGGAGACTCCTCAGCTTTGCCAGTGGACCAGATAAGTCTACACTGGGTACATACTCCGGCCACCTCAACTCTGAGCACTTTAACTAAAAATATATAAATATAAATATATATCTATATATAATTACCTAGAGTGTGACAATGGAAGACTTCAATGTTCAAAATACACCCAGAGTAAAATATGTAAGGGAGCAGCTGTGGCTTTTAAAAACTGGTGAAGTTGCTAATTCTGTGTCATGCTAGAAAGAATTTCTCTTTCAAGGGAGCATCAGAGCTCCATATTTGTAATTTTTTAGCAGAACTTCCAATGGTGTGGACTACTGAAACGTGGTTTAAAACTTACCTAGCTTGAACAATTTAAAATAATTATTAGCTAATAGCATCTTTGTCCCTGTGAACTGTGTTAGCTGGTGGGGCACTATAAAATATAGCCTTTGCCTGGTAAAGCAATATTCATATTTAATGTAAATAGGAGACTTTAACCATCTTGAAAGAAGACCCAGGTTGGAATTTTTTTGGCTGTTGAAACGGTAGAGATTTACAAACTGTGGATCAAGTTTTTAGGCCTAGCCGTGGCTATTTGGGAATATTTTTAGTTTACCCTGTGTATGATCCATGTCTTGACCCTTCTGTTCTGTAGCTTCACACTGTCCTTGTAATCAATGCTGCAGTTGTCACATTGATTACGTTGTCCTTCACACTGTCCCTGCTCTGAGGCTCTCCTGTTGCCTGTCCTTCTCTCCAACTATGTGTGATATTCCCAGGCACTTTTAGGTTGAGACAGGTGATTACTGGTACATCCCTTGGACATTATCACTGTCTCTCATTCCCCAAACCCACAGACATTCCCACCTTCTCTGTCCAGCCAAAGGCATTTATAGAAGCAGATGGAAAGGCACAACAATATCTGCTTGTCTCTTGTCAGAAGTGAATCTGCTTGTGCACAAGGCTGAAAGTCTTGAAAGAACTGAAGAAATGGTGTCAATGAAGAAAAAATGATTGGAAGGGTGCTGCAGTTTCCTTACAAGTGCTCTCAGTCAGTACTGGCTGCTCTTAGAAGCACTAAGTTCGCACCAAGCTCTGATGTCTGTTTTGGTTTGATTTAATTGCTGTATATGTGGATAAAATGCTGTATTGTTTTAAGGAGTCTGAAGTGAGCATATGGGTGGTGGTGTGATAGACAGCATGATTGAAAATACTGGAAGATAGACTGGAATTAGGACAATTGGGAAAAGATGGGGCAAGAATTTAAGAGGCTAGTCCAGGGTGGCAGTGAACTGCCTGTTAGTGGCTGTCAGCTTTAATCGCTCACAAAATACATCCTAGTGTTAATTTTACTGCCCAGGTACATTTGCAGTATTTATGCTTTAACATTTCAATCTCCTTCTGTGTTCTGCTTTGAACTCCTCTTTTCTTACCCTTTTCAAACTATATCCATGTGACTCAGCTGGAATAAGCCATGGGATCAGGGTGGCTGTTCTGTGCCACTTTGCCCCTTCCAGTGCCCCATCTTCCTCCTGGAATTGGGGGGATCTGTAGTGCTGATCATTGCTGAACTCACTGCTGAACAGTTCACCCGAATGCCCAAACTTTGCTGCACATAGCTCAGCATCCATACAGCTCTGTCCTGGGAGAAAACCTTGTCCCAGTTCCCTTGGGCTACATCTATTGAAGGAATTAGAGCAACAAAGCAGATTCTTATAGGTGACTTCACAGGAATTGGGAATACTTTCCTCAGAATCACAGAGATGCCCTATCAGAAAGCAGACCTCAACTTCAGAAGCAAAGAGCTGATACTCATGGGAAGTGTTCTCATCTTGAACGAATGTAAATAAATTCCACAAAGGCAACTTGAATCTTTCAGGGTTGAAATCTTGTGTTCAGTCAGATTAGAATGTGTCGTGACAGATTTTGGGGCTGCTTCAGCTTTCTAGTAACTGATCAACCTTATCAAAGAATGAGTGTGTTGCTAGCAGGAAAAACTGTTGAATTAAGTAATTTAGGGTGAATAATAAGATTTAAGACATTCAGCAATAAGATCACATCCCTTCTAAAGCAGCAGTTTAATATTTGTAGTGTAGATTTCTCAGAGTATTCCATAAATAGTGCCACCCTTAAATTGGTTGCTACTGGGAGCAAGCTGTTTGGATTTAAAATTTCTAAGTAGATAACTTAGAGCACAGCTATAAAAAAAAGTACTGCCTACTGATTGAGAAATCTGGGAACACTAGAAACAGGCCTTCTAGGAAAGAGCTTATCATGCACAGCTTCCTCTGGAGGCAGCACTGTCAGCAGCTTGCTGTTACAAGCTCACAGTTATTGTGTGGTACATAAAGATGTTTTTCACCTTAACCTGTGAGGAGAGAGGGGAAGTGATGTACAGCGACTTCCTTTGGATTAAAATGGCCACTTTCTGGTGGAAACACTGGAAAATCATGTCAGTGCTACTTAATCATTCCAGTTCAGTGGTAAAGGTAGGGGTCTTGCCTCCTCACTCTCTGGAGCCAGCCCTTTGTAAGCAACTTAATAATGTGATTGTGGCTATGATAGAGGTGACTGGCGTTTTGGTTTTTTTATTCTGTCCCTCCTACAGTTATTAAAATAGTTAAAACTTGGGAGAACAGCAGTGAGTGTCTCAATACAACAACTGACTTGCTTATATTAGTAATTCTGAACTCAGTGTTCCCTCAAGAATACATACTGGAGAATAAATAATCTCAAAATACAGTCTTAACCACGCCTTGGTGGGTAATTTGAACTCTGAGGCTTGAGCAGAATGCGTAGGCTTAAATTAAAAACATTATCTCCAAGTCTGCATAAAAAAGAATCCCTGTTGCCTGAAACAGGAGAATGAAGTGTTTTAACATGATTACAGCTGTTCTCAGCCATTTTTGTGGGGGGAAACATGCTTTCTCTTGAACTTGTGCAAGAGTTAATGCTGAACTAAAGCACTTCTGCAGTAAAGGTTGGACTGATTTGCTGTCCTGTCCCACTTCTCCCCATGTTTTGTAATGAGTGAATCATGGAGCTTGGTTGAGTGTGCTGGAGGGCCCTGCCTGGTGAGGGGCAGTGAGTAACCTCAGCCTCATTTGTGCAAGACTTCAGCTCCCACTATCCAGACTTCCATGCCCAGTGCAGTGTGGATTTTCTGTGATGTTGCTCATCATGAATCACTTCACTAAGACTTGCTGGAAGTAATACTACCCAGAGAGTGAACTGAACCTTCACAGGGCAGTTTCCAAAATCAGGAAGTTGGTTTCTGATTGTCATCTTGGCATTTTATTTGCCCATTGTAGTGTTTACCCACATAACTGGGGGTGGCTTTGTCACAGAGCACGGGTCAGTCTCCAGCTGTACTGAGTTGGGGTTCTGAGGGAAATGTCCATTTTTATGTTTCAACTCTCACAACTGTAATGGAGCCACTTGTACAGCTAACCAGGAGTTGCCCTTGCTTGAAAGAAGACTGTACTAGGAGCAGTGGTGCCAGCAGGTTGGGGGATGTGATCCTTGCCCTCTGTTGGGCACTGATGAAGCTGTATGTGGAGCATTTGTCCTGGGCTCCCCAGGCAAGGGAGATATGGATGTACTGGAGACAGCCCAGTGAAGGGCCATGAATGCCACGGAGGGACTAGAGCATCTCCTGTTATGAGGACAGGTTGAGAGCTGGGACTGTTCAGCCTGGAGAAGAGGAGCTTCAGTGGCATCTTATCAGTGTTTGTAAATACTTAAAGGGAAGATGTAGAGATGACAGAGCCAGACACTTCCTTCATGGTGCCCAGTGACAGGACAAGGGGCAGTGGGCACAAACTGAAGCACAGGAGGGTCTCTCTGAACAGCAGGAAACACTTCTTGTTTTAGTTTTACTGTGAGGATGCTGAGCACCAGCACAGGTTGCCTTGGGAGATTATGGGCTGTGCCACCTTGGAGATACTCAAAAGCCCTTGGACATTGTTATGGACAGCCTGTTTTAGGTGGCTCTGCTTGAGACAAGATGATCTCCAGAGATCCCTTGCAATGTCAATCAGTCTGTGATGCACTGGGCAACACTTAACTTTTCTTCTTTTGTCACCAGAAATTGTTGAACTGACTTAGCAGGAATGCAAGTTGCTTTGAAGCCAGAAGTTTAAACTACTCAGATTTAAAGGTACACTTCCTGTAAAGCTGGGGAAGATGGCTGGAGGAGTTGGAAATGGGGTTATGGTTAAGAAATAGGATTTAACTTGAGCAAAGTCCAGAGTTGCTTTCATTTATTTGTATGCATCTTGCCTGTTCACAATCAGGAGCTAGGCATTTGAACTGTTGGTCAGTGGTGTTTTCAGAGTGTTTAACGTTGCAAGTTTAACATCTGTCAGTGCTGATAAAGCTTTGATAACTGTACATCTCAAATTTTAAGGGTCTGTGGCCTGAAACTCAGAAGTAGTGATTGTGTAGGAGAGTGCTCCTTCCAGGAGTCAGATTTTTTCCTGATTTTGAGGAAATAGAGATGAAAGTAGTGGACCTTGATGTGGAGGCTGCCAGGTTGCTGATCAGCAAAGGGGCTGTTGCTGGTGAGAGAAGCAGGACAGCTGGATAAACCCTTCAAAACAGAATTAAGATTTCCTCAGCAGCATTACATGTCCAAAGCTCCCATTTCTGCTGGCAGAGGTGTCTCCCAGCATACCAGGCTCAGTTAAACCTGAGCTGACAAATGGTTCCTTTCACACTCAGAAACTGGGCTGGGCAGAAGGCTCAGCACTGTCTGCCAGAGCCCGTGGCCTGGTCTCCAGAAGGTGACAAATGGCTTTCCAGGGAAAGCCCTGGCACACTGTTTGTTGTTCACTTGGGACAGAGAAAGTGGCATGGGCTGCTGCCATTGCTGTGAACTTGTGATGGCCAGAGATTGATGCTTCCCTGTTTTCCCCAGCTGCTCTGTGTCAGCATGAGCTTTTCTATTATCAGATGATCCTGATAGTCCTGTGTGGCTCCAGCCAGGATGGAGAGCTAAGTGTCATCTTGCTGTCCTGACAGTCTGGCATGCAGAGCAACCATCTCAGCACCTTCTTGGTACTGTAACAAGCTGCTGGTGCAGTCTCTGTGCCTGCTTAGAGATGGACCTTTACTCCTAGATGGATTCTAAATTGGCTCCTCTTTGGAGAGCAGTAACTGCACCAAATAGCAGTTGGATCAGAACACACCAGCTGTTTCTTCTGGGTAGCTCATTACCTTGGAAAAATTAGTGCTTTTTATCTCCCTTCTGTGAATTCAGCTGGAGATTCCATTGCTCCTCAGTTGCTTTTGCTTACTCTGAAGTGCCCAATGGATGAGTGCTTTACTGGAGCAAGTTTGTTTGGAATTCCAGCTAGGCTTGAACAGCAGGATCTGTAGTGGTTGGTACCCTGTGTCAAGGGGATGGCTGGAGTGGTGGATATTAGACCAGTCAGGCTTTGCAGACAAAGTGAATGATTTGAGGTTTGTGTTTTGGAAGATGAGGATCAGCTGCTTTTAAGAGTCTTTTCACCTCTGAGTTCCAGGAGCTTTAACATGCCTCCTAAATTTGCGTGTTCCAGTAGCCAGATGGGCTTTTAATTGTGTTCTGCCCTGCTCATTTGGCTTGTGCTGGAAGGACCTGTGGAGTGCTGATGTTATTGGTTGTCCTGACTAATGACTGAGCTGCATCATAGCAGAGGAGACCCAGCCATGGAATTTACATACAGAATTTACGTAAACCCACGTGTCCAGTCTGAGGTGGGGCAGAACCAGGAAGGTGCAATTGCCCATCGAGGGTGTGGGCTGGCCTTGGTGGTGTGAGAGCACAGCACAGCAGCTGCTGAGGTGGATTGTGCAGTGGAGAACTGGAGCTGGTCTTGTTGACAAGCTGTCAATGGCACAATTTTCTGCACAGAGGACCTGCCTGGAGAAAGATTGCCCTTGAATTTCAGAGTGTTACATGCTTTGTAAAGGCAAGTCTTGCAGTGGGCACTTGGATCCCAGTTGTGCAGTGTTACACTGGTGGACCTTATTTTGCACGTTACTTAAGTAGTCTTTTAATACTGCGTGTTCAGTGATCATTCTACCTGATGAGAGTGTGTTTCTATCATTGCTCTGTGGGGAAGCTAAGCCTACTTGCTAGAAGCTCTTTGTTAGCAGCCCTTCTGCTTGATGAGTTTGATTCTCCTAGTTTCTTGGTGTTGAGAAGTACTGGGTCTGTGCTAGTCCATGGCAGCAGGAAGCACACTGAAGAGTAAATTGTATCTGTTGTCTGCAGAGATAGATGGGGAGTGTAGTTGAAGGGTTGGAGGTCAGTAGGCTGCCTGGTTGGTGAAATAGAACAAAGCAAAAGCAATTTTTGAGTGAAAGGAAGCTTTAAACTGACAGTGGTTTAAGTTGCTTAGTGTTCTGCTACAGACTGGACAACTCTGACAGCTAAGAGTGATAAGATGTGAAATAACTCTGTACAGAGTTATTTCAAGGGATGAATCCCTTGAGTCAATGGCAAGTAAAATTTATTTTGGTATTACTGAGAAAAATTCAGACTTAAATTCAAAGTGTGCACGCTTGTGGTACATCCTTGCCTGTAAGAGACTTGAAGGGATGCTGCCAAGATGATCATGCTTTGCCTATGGCCATGCAGGATGTTCAGGTGTAAATTGTCACTTACCTGCCTTGTGTAGTTACTGAACCTGATTCTATGATTCCAGAATTTTTTGGGAATTCTCTTTTTGTTGTCTAGTACTAATGTTGTAGTCATTTGACTAGTAAATGTCAAGGCTTTGCTGTGGAATTAATTTCAGTAATACTTCATTAGGGAGGGAGATAGACAGGATAATGAGTTACATCAACACTGTTAAGAGACTCACCAGGCTATTACCACTGACATTTGTGAGGGTTGCTTCCTCTTTACCCTTGCACTTGAAACTTTGAGAAGGTACCTTTTCTAAGGGGTTTTTCTATATGTTGGTTGGTCTAAAACATGTGTATGTGCAGTGTTCTAGTGGAAAGCCTTGAGAGAAACTTCCTGATTTGATTTTGGACAAATAGCTGGGTTCAGCAGGATATTAAAATTAAACCAGTTTAGTTAAAAATGCTTTTTTTGCTGAGGCTGTACAGATAAAAAGGAAATTGTGTGAAGTCATCAGCAAGAGTGAGTATAACGAAAATAGTTTGGAGTAATGAAGGCTTAGAAAAGAAATCAAAGCAGATGAATGTGGCAGTGCAGCTTGAAACCAAATGATTGTGTGCATTTTTATTTAATATTTTTGGAGTGATACTGAAAAGTGAAGTGCTGAGTATTGAGAAAAGGGGTGTTAAGGTAGGCAGAGAGCAGTGGACAGACCTGCGGTGTGGTTCTGCTGATGAAGGCTGAGACACTGTGTTCAGAAAAGTCCACGGGTTTTTAAAGGGCTGTGGTAAGATGAAACTTGAGGGAATAGTTACAACAATTGACTAGAAAACTTTGATTGGATTTCCTGTGTCTTCTGGTGAAGGCAGAGGACAGATTGGACCTGTCTTGCTCATCCTACAGCTGAAGAAACTTCAGTGACCAGAGCAGTGGAGTCTGATAGACAAAAAGAAAATAGTTACAGAAAATTGCTGGAGAAACAGCTGTTTTGAACTGACTGGGTGTGAGGTGGCAGAGAGGTTCCCATTGGAAACTAACATGGGCTTTACTTGGTTTATGTGGGGGAAGAGAACTGGTGCTGGATCTATGCTACAGGTGCTAAATGTGCTGTGTGCCTTGCTAAGGGACAGCAACTCAGGACCAGTGCCTTCTACAGGCCTCCTTCACACTCTGAAGCTGTGTGAGAGGGAGCTCAGTAAATGCTCCCTGTGTCAGTTGGTGGTGGAGAATCATTAAGCTCTTAACTCTCACAAGTGTACTGTAGAAAATTGGGAAAAGGGGGAAGAGGTTGCTCTTTGTTCTAGAGCCAGAAATATGTTCACCTAATCAAGACTAGTTGATTACTAAACTTGTTCTAGAGGCTTTGAACTGGGAACTGATAATTCATTAGTGAAGGGTCTACAGAAATAGGGGGGAGAAACTGAACTCAGTGGCTTTGTGGGTTCTTTGTGCTCACAACACTGAGCAACTTACTCAGTTCAGATCTAGGGAATCTTTCTCTCTTGTCCCACTTGAAAAAAAACCTGAATATCAGACCTGTTTCCATCTTCTCTCTGGAGAGTGGTGAGGCCTTGGCACAGGTTGTCCAAAGAAGCTGTGGCTGTGCCATCCCTGGAAGTGTTCAAGGCCATGTTGGATGGGGCTTGGAGCAACATGGGATACTGGGAGGTGTTCCTGCCCATGGCAGGGGAGTGGAATGAGGTGGGCTTTTTAAGGGCCTTCCAACCCAAGCCATCTTGTGATCTCTGTTTTGTGGCCTCTGTTTTAACCCATCTCAACTCCTTTGTTGTTTTTATGGGCTGCATGCTGTTTTCTTACATTTTTCATAGATAGCTCTGCCTCCTGCAAGTGATGGAAATTGGAGCAGATTTGTGTTTAGTGTCTTCAAACTCCTCACTCCTGTCATCTGCACCTTGCTTGGAGGCTGCACTGACAACTGCTTTGCTGCAATTGGTGAAGGGACATATGGAGTGGCACTGTTTGATCCAAACAGGCTGAGAGAAAGGAATGTTTGGCATTTTCGGGAGTGGGGCAAGATGTCCCTGCCATGCCTGGTGTAGTGTTGTCCCAATATGCTTGGATTATAACTTCCTGCCTTCTCCTCCCTTCTCTGCAGCGGCTGTAGGAATGTCCATGTGCTATTTGTGGCTTTGCAGCAGTGTCCTGGTTCCTTGTACTGATGAGGGTTGTCACTACTGAGTGGGATGTGCCTTCTGGGATATATACACTATATAGTGAAACACTCAAATTCTAGGGGTTTGTGGTTGGTAGCAATGCAAGGGCATTCTTGGGTCGTTTTGAATGCTGTTCTACACTTAATCCATCCCAACTTTCCTTATGCTTGGAAAATAACTGGATAAAGCCTCTTAATTCACTGCAAAGCTAGCTTATTTTTAAACAGATCTTCAAGGCCAGGTTGGATGGGGCTTGGAGCAACCTGTGCTGGTGGAAGGTGTCCCTGTCTGTGACAGGGGCTGGGACAAGATGAACTTTAGGATCCCTCCCAACCCAAACCATTCTGTGATTCTTAAGTCGCTGTGAACAGCCCTTGCTTCCTTCATCTCAGCTGGACTTGTCTGCTGTTTGACTTTTGATCAGTGCTTCTCCAAGTCATCCAACAGTGAGGTGTCTGCGTTAGGGAACAGCTGGATTTTGGGTGCAAAAGCAAGGATGTTTTCCCAGAGGATGCTCAGGTAGAACATTCCTGCCTTGTGATTTAAGGCTGTTGCTGGATACACCTGTCCAGGAGGTTACCTATTGTGATGCTGTGATCGTGAAAAGTTACGTAGTTCACTGGTAAAAGGAGTATGTTCAAAATCACTAGGCTGAATTATGTGGGATTGGTGCTCCTTGGCAAACAAATAAATGCTGCTGATGCTACTGGCTGGAGGGGAAGGAGGTGCATGGGCTGACTGCTGCAGGTGTCCTCAGCTGTCCTGTAACTAATTCAGTATCTCTTTTCTCTCCTTAGTACTTTTGTCCATCTGTTCTCTGTTGTGTGATCCCAATCCAGATGATCCTTTAGTGCCTGAGATTGCACGGATCTACAAAACAGATAGAGAAAAGTGAGTATGGAAGCCAAAACCCATGGAATTTGACAGAGCAGAATCCACACTTACACATAATTACACAGTAATGGGGAACTGAGAGGTCATGCTTCTTGGAAAAGAGTGAGAGTGAAAAAGGCAAATCAAAGCTCTAACTGTGGTCTTCCTAGAGATTTTTGTTGTTTTTTTCCTGGAATCTATAGTGCCACTGTCTGAGCTGCTTTAATCCCATGCAGCCACCAGAGGGAGAGCAAGTTACTCCAACGGGGGAATATTCCATGGCAGCTCTGGGTCTGGAATCATACAAAGAAATAACAAAAAACTCCCTGTTTTGCTTTCACATGACAACACAAGGGAAGAAGTGGTGTAGAAGTGGGGCAGGAGGGCTCTCAAGCAAGTATAGAGAAACTTCAGTCCTAATAAATACTTTAACAGTTTAGTGATATTGTAAACACTTCCTACCTCATTGTTCCCTTCCAGATCTGATCAGGAAGGGAAAATAGTCCACAAATTTACTTATTCTACCTCATACTTGAGCAGTGTTACAGAAGTTTATGCATCCTGGTTTGGAGAGCTGCAAAACCAGCACCACATGTTTGGAGATATAATCAACAGTGGTTATCTGCACTTTTAAGTGTGCAGAACTCCTTCCTATTTTTTCCAAAAATAGGGAAATAAATTTTGGGTTTAAACAGAAGGACTTGCTCCTTGGGTAGTCTCTGAGCAGTGATGTGAAGGAGAGAGTTAGTTATGAGTGGATTATTAGACTGTTTAAGCTAGAGAACATTATCTACAGACCAAATTGCAACACCAAACCATCCTGGTATACATAACTGTAGGAAACTTCATGCTGTGTCTTACTCTCTGAATTCTGTAGAATATGAACAGCTTGCCTTCTGTTGTTAGAAGCTTTCAGCAGTGCCGCTAATCACCCAACTGCTTTGTTTTACACAAGTATCCTGAGCTTCCTCTGGCTTTAAAGGATATTTGGGTGCAAAAGCTACAGATTTCTTGGGAATTGAATTATATTGTGCCATCAGAATAAAAAGATTCTGATGGACAAATCATTGTGTCCTGACAGTCATCAAAATACCCAATGTGTAGGAAGAAATAAGGCTGTTGGTGTTTAGCAGATGAGTTGATGGCAGGTACTGGGCTTAACTTTGAAGGGAAGCAGGAGATGGGGGGGACATATTAATCTATTTTCCAGAATGACCAAGTTAAACCCTACAGTAACAGTTTCCCCAGGGACACAGCAGATGGGGCTGGGGGAGGCACAATTAAAGACTTCCTGAAAATCCTTTTCCCTCAGCCCTGCTCTAGCTCTACTTTGTGCCTCCAATCACAAAGAGCTTATATTCCTGCTGTAAATATGGCCAGGTATTTCTTTTCCATTAAGCACTGTGGGCTTTCTTGTTTCCCCTGTTTGCTTAAGGTTTAATTTTGCTCTTAAATTTTACCAATTGCTGATAGTACTGTGATTTCATGCCATGTGTAGACTAGAGTGCTGGAGCTGAAATACTGTGCAGATGCCATGTTAAGTAAATCCTCTTTTTATACACACAGGTACAACAGAATAGCTCGGGAATGGACTCAGAAGTATGCGATGTAATTAAAGAAATTATTGGATAACCTCTACAAATAAAGATAGGGGAACTCTGAAAGAGAAAGTCCTTTTGATTTCCATTTGACTGCTTTCTATGAGCCCACGCCTCATCTTCCCCTGTGCACATGTTTACCTGATACAGCAGTGCTGCGTGTTGTACATACTTGGAACAACAAACTAGAAATACTGTATTTCCCCGTACCAACATTGACTCCTAGCAGAGAAGTGTGTGTGTGAAAAGCTGGTTCTTCAGTCATAACTTTGTGAGCCTAAAAGCATTCCTTGCTGAGTTAAATTGGGAAATCAAATGGGAATGGGGAGAGTTCTGGCGGGTTTCAGATTTTTTAGGGACAGTGTTGCTGATCCATGAAGGATTTTAAGTGGAATCCTTTTAAACTCATAACAGTTATGAAAAGCAAGGTGAAGAACTTGAAGCTGTTTCTGTATTCATTTTATTCTGAAGGACCTACACCTTAGGTAAATGTTATGACCAATGAGAAACTGTACCCACATCCTGTGTTTAAGGTCTGAGTTTAACCGGTCACCATTTAAATGGATTGGAGCTATTAGTGCATCAAGTGATGTTGATTTGTTTCAACTCTCTCCCTCCCTTCATACTTTTTTTGGTTTGTATGTGGTTTCTCAGTTAATACCTAGCTAATAGCTCTTATTTTTTCTTAAGTTTTTTAACTGCTTAGGTCTTTCTGGATGTAAGGGTTAAAAAAAAAAAAATCCATATGACAGAAAACTTGTGTGTATTTAAAGACCCAACTGCTCCCCTGGAGCTTGTACGTTCAAGAATGAATTAATCTGTGTAATAAACTGATTACTACAGTCATTACATATAACTTTGTGTGAATAGGCTTTTAATTTTCAGAGCAGTTTGTTACAGGCTTAAACTAACGGTGGATTTCTCTAAAAAAACTTTTTGGGCTGAAGTCGTGAAGCAGTTTGGTTTGCATCACACAAGGCACCTGAAGAGGCAAGCAGGAGCTTGAGCACTTAGATGAAATCAGGATGTGTAGTGTGCCAGGAACTTGACTGTTAAACCAAATAAGCAGTTTACTAAATGCGAATCAGAGTGACATTTTACAAAGCCTGATGGTATTACTCCCACTTGCATGGGACCTAACACAATGCATATGTACTGTAGGTAAGTGAAACCTTATGTAACTAAAAAAATGGATGTAAAAGGGTAAAAAAAAGAAAAAACCTACCAAACACATCAGCACAAACTTTCATAAAATGTAGCTTTTACATAATTACTTTGCACTAAACATTTGCAAATGTTCATACAGTTTTAAATTGTACTTGTATGTGTCTTTTTTTTTTTTTTGAACAAAGTCTTCACTTGAATCTAGTGAAAAAATGTAGTTTGAAACTTTTCTTTGTATACAAGTGTATTTGCCAGCATCGTTGGTGTGACAGTAGGTGAGTCTGCAAGTTTATCTCCTCTTAGTAGAATTGTAACCCAAGCCATCGGGCAGGAGAGGCTGGAGCTGCTGGCTCTCCGGCCACAGGGTCTGTCCCAGCCATTCCCAAATGCATCTTGACACTCTTGCACAAACGAGGAATAAATGTCCACTGCTTTTGGTCTAAACCTGTTCCTCTTGTCTTATCTCTCAATGTCCTGGTGTCACAGTGCTGGAGCAGGTGTGAGCTCTCCTGCAGGGAGCTGTGTCCCTCTCCAGAGGCACGAGGACACTGCTGCTCTCCTAGCATGGGGACAGTGTGGTTCCAGGGCGGAGCAGAGCTTCACTGGAGAAGGAAGGGAGCACATGGCCACATGTCCTGGCTGAGGGACACCGTAAGGGTCACAGGGGAGGGGGAGAGATTGGTGTGCAGGGCTGTGAACCTTGGGTTGGGTCACCTGAAACTTGTGGCACTCGAGTTAGCCACGGGGTGTTGGTGGCTGGACTGTTTGGAAAGCAGCCTGTGGCCCTGGATAACACCTGTGACATCAAAACTGGAGTGTAGGCTGGTGGCTGCTGGTGTGTCTTTGGTTTGTGCCAGCCTGGATTTGTGGCCTTGCCTTTCCTGACCTGTTGTGTGCCTGCTGGACTTTCCAATACACCTCGGCCGTGGTGGAGTTGTCCTCCCATGTTTTTCCATGGGGTCACCAAGAAGTACAGGGAGGGTGTTGCACTGATTGTGAACAGTTTGGGGGGATTCTCTTTAACTGCTTTGCAATTGAGCCACCCAAGAATGATTTTTGTGGCAGATCTGGCTGCCTTTGGAAATTGGCAGTTACTGGAAGAGATCAGAGACTGTATGGGGGAAGAGACTGAGAGAAGAGGTAGCAGTGACAGCTGAGGGAACTGAGGGGGATGGTTTCCCCTTCTGGTGGGGCAGGACCCACAAACACGAGGTGACAGGACCTTAATAACCCACACATGCATTGAAACAGTCCTGAACCTGTAACAGCTTCAGCTTGGAGGATGCATTAACGCATCTGCTCGTGTTGGGAGGAGTCTTATTCGTAGTGAAGTGTTTGAACAGTTTAGACCTTTTTGCTGATGGCATGACCACAGTTGTGGTGTAGTAAAAGCAGGTCTGGTGATGTTTGAGATGGGGGGATGTACTCTCTGTACCTCCTGTGGGTTGACAGTTTGTTGTTGAGGGTTGTACTGTGAACTAGATGGAGGAGCCTTTAGCATTTAACTGAAACCCTGACCCAGCTTAGCCATTTTTAGGACTAGAAACTTGCTTCTTTGAAGCTGTGCATTGAGTGTGTTGTAATGTCAAACAGCACGCTCTGGTCATTGCCTTTCTAAGAATTGAGCTTGTCATGTCATCAACCTTTTCCATCCCTGTCCAGTTTTTACCTTAATTTAGTAACTTAAGTTGCCTGCTTCCCTTTGTCTGGCTTTCCTTGTGCTGGGCCTTATGCAGATGTAGATTGTTCATGCGATTCCCTTTTTTCCTGTTGTGTGCTAAGTGTGTTTTATTTAAAAATAGTGCTTGGCTGCTTAGAACCCCCAGCTCTGGCAGCAAAGCTGGAACACTGTGCCTGGATACATTCCTTGTGCTTATCAATGCCCATCCACTGCTCGGAGTGACCCAGAGGAGGAATGTGATCCATGTATTTTGGAACCTCTCCTGGCTCAGCACTGAGCAGCCACTCATCAGTGTGCAGGAGTTGGCTTAAACATTCCCATGGCTCAGAGCTCAACCTCCGTGGACCTGCAGACTGGGATGGAGCTGATCCTGGGAAGTGCTGGAAACCTGATAACTGTGCTTGTGGCACCCGGCTTGTCCTGTGGTAGGATGTGCTGCTACATTTCTGTCATAGCTTTTTGGCAAGGCAGGAGGGATTTTAAAAAATATTTTTAGTTATTATCATATTATCCCAACGCTTCTAAGTAAGCTGCATCCTGAAGTGTGCTCACACTCTTCTGTTCAGTCTCCATGCATCAAATGATGTAAAAAAGCCAGCAAGACTAAGTTGGGTATGATCTTGTGTCCTTAGTGGGCTCAGCAAACTGTCCCTGTCCCATACCTCCAAAGGTTGGGTCTTCCCTGTTGTTCGGCAGCTGCGGCTGCAGAGAGCAGTGCCTGGCTCTGTTTTTTGATGGTCTTTGTCATCTTCAGCAGCAAAACATCACTAGAGCTGTTCTTGTTCCCAGTGCTGATGTACAGGAGAATATGAGAATCCTGAGGGAAGCTCGATGGGAAGCTTTGCCTGGTGAAAGGTGGATTTTCATGTTCCAGAGCAGCTCTTGCTGGGAGGAGCAAGGCAGGAGACCTGGGCATGTGGGAGGTGCAGAAACTGCTCACAGTAGTTAATGTGTTACCTCTGAAAACCAGGATAACAATCCACCTCTGAATGTGCTCAGCACTCCCATTCCAGGTGGAGGAGCCCTTGGCTAAGGTTCCAGGCATACCAGCGTGGCCCAGCAGAGGTTGGAAGTTACCTCCTGGGAGAATAAAAGCCTGGAGGTGTATCTGAGTGGCAGGAAGGTGTCCCCATTAAATAGAGGCCCTCAGAAAAGTCGTCTCAGCCCTGCAGCATCAGGGAAGCATCCCTCTCTC
This sequence comes from Entomyzon cyanotis, assembly GCA_024500445.1. Classification (NCBI taxonomy): domain Eukaryota; kingdom Metazoa; phylum Chordata; class Aves; order Passeriformes; family Meliphagidae; genus Entomyzon; species Entomyzon cyanotis. Next base: position 2,352,605 of record JAKEPQ010000668.1, read on the forward strand.
TCCTGTGGGTAGCTGGAATGGAATTTCATCCCCACAGTTACTGCTTCCTTCCATTCCATGGCTCTTTGGGTAGGCTTGGAGCAAAAAGCTGGAGATCTCAGCTGGGTTTGGCAGAAACAGTTTCCTACAGGGAATGCACAGGGACAAGAGCATTGAGGGAAGGTTAAAAGCAGGACAAAGCCTGCTGTGCAGCTCTCGGGATGCATGGAGACCAACCCCTGTGTGAGTGACTGTGCTCAGAGGCTCCGGGAGGAATCCCTGCAGCCCCTCCCTCACCTGGAAGTGTGTGTGTCTAGATCCATGCTAACAGTCTGTATTCTTGTATTGTGTTGCAATTTTATCACCATTAAATAATTTCCTCAAACTCTTCGGCTTGATTGCTTTTTTTTTTTTTTTTTTGCTTTGCTTGTGCTTTTTGCCCATGTATTTTGGCTCATGTTGCTTCCTTTCCTCTTGTGGCTGCTCTGTCCCTTCTCCCTGAGGCTCCAGTCCTGCACTGTCCCTCTCTCAACCATCTCTGGTCACCTTCATCTGTTTTTTTAAGCTTCCTTCAAAGCCTGGCTCACTCTGACCACAGGCAGTGCTTTGTGGGTGACCTGGAGTGGCCTTGAGGGTTGTTTGTCTGTCTTCATGCAGAAATCCCTATGCTCTCACCAAGCCCAGCACTGTCCCCTTCCTTCTTGGAAGCTGTGACTTAATAGAATTTTCTTGGTGCTTTGATTTCATCATGAGCTGCTTCCAGCACCCCAGTCCTTGATCCAGTGGGCTCACTTGTGTAAAGCTGGGATCAGCTCTGGAGCCAGAGCACAAGGCTCTGTGGTGTGGAGGGAGCATGTGTGGTGTTGGAGGGAGCCAAAGCTGTCTTGACTGTAGGTTCCCACAACTCATGGCTTTCTCTTCCCCGGATTTGGCACCCACAGGTTCTATTTTTTCTATTTTGTTGTGTTTCTGCCTCTCTGTGTCCGCCCCCCTCCTTCCCTGTGTGAGAAGATTTAGTTTTCATTGTTGTCTAGTCAGGTGAAACCACCTCGGGGCAAGTGGGGGTTGGGTGTATTTACCATTCTTGTCCTTTCATGAGCAAATCTCTTTGTTGCTCAAGTCTAAACACATCTTTGGGTTGAAAAATACAAGTTGTTGGGGTATAGATAAAAGTTGGCATTTTGAATAAGCAGTGAACTGGTGTCCTGAAGCCACGAGCACCATACCCCAACCTTCCCTCTTCCCAGTGTGGCTCTGTGTCCAGCTGAAGCTGTGTGGCTCTGCCCTCACCCAGCCCCAGCTGCTGGCGGTGGCTTGGGAGAGACATCCTGCTCTGCTGCTGGGCTGCCCAGGCTGGGACAAAGGAACAAGCTGGCCTTGGGCCACCGCAGCTGGGAACAAGTGCCAATGGGAGTTTTCTAAAGTGAGGGGAACATTAATTCCTCGGTGTGATGCAGCAGAGGTGGCACGGAGTGACTCCTGCAGAGCTTTCTGGCTGCCTTGAGCAAAACTGGTGTGTTGTGTCTAAACCCTCTCCTTGCTCCCCCCAAGGTGCCCGAGGCAGTTGTGCTGTTTGGGAGCTTTGAGTCCCTGCCTTGTGGCTATGCTTGAACCAATGTTTAGCAAGTCTTATTGAAACAACCTCCCCTGGAGCTTGAGATGGTGATTATTTTTCTGCCCCCTGACCTGGAGCTTGGTGAGTTGCTGCAGTGCTGCTGCCGGGGGCTCTTTGGGAGGTCTGTGCATGGCCAGTTCAGTGTGGGGAGCAGGAATTCTGCAGGGTGTTGGACAAACAGAATAATTTGGGTTGGAAAAGCCCCATAAGAACGAGTCCAACAGTTCCCCCACCACTGCCAAGGCCTCCACTAACCCAAGTCCCAAAGTGGCACATCTGTGCATTTTTTGAACAGCTCCGGGGATGGTGACTCCGCCACAGCCCTGGGCAGTGTGTGCCAATGCTTGACCACCCTTCCAGTGAAGACTTTTTCTCTAATAACCAACCTAAACCTCTCCTGGCACAACGTGAGCCTGTTTCCTCTTGTTCTGTCACTTGTTACTTGGGAAAAGAGAGTGACTCCACCTGGTTCAAACCTTCTGGTTCAAACTCCCTGGTTCAACCAGGGAGTTGCAGAGAGCAGAGGAATAACTCAGTATCATCAGAACTTCCAGGAAAGGATCATTGTACTTATAACTTACCCATGGCTGTCACCTGCACAGCTGGAGGAAGGATGTCCCAACATGTCTGATCCCCTGATTAACCCTGTGCACAACTTCCCTGATTTGTCCCCTCTTTTTTACACCTGCTGCTTGATACCATGTGGGTTAACAACTCTGGTTGAGAATAAACCAGGTAAACAAGCAGAATGGAGCAGTTGGTGAGGATGTGTGAGCAGGGTGATGCAGGACAGTGAGGTGATAGCAGCTCCTGGTTATTCTTGTGTCCAAGCAGCTGCATGTGGGGACTCACCTGCAGAGATAAAGGTGTGTGTTCAGTCCAGCTGTGGCACCTGGGGCCAGGTAAGCTTCAGCTGCCTGTTGATCCTGTTGAGTCAGAGATGGGATTGACTCTGCTGGATTTAGCACTTGTATAAAGCTCCGTGGGAGTTTTTTCCTGTTGTTATCCTAAATACCAACATAAAGCACTCAGTGTTTCAACTTGCAATGCCTTCTTGCTGAAAATCCTGATGGAAAAGCTGTAGGAACTTCTCCAGATCCACGCTGGATGCCTCACGGGAGGATGGGTTTTTGCCAAGTGGGTTTTATTGGGTTTGTTGCAGGGTAACTGCTCAAATCAGAGAATCATTTAGGTTGGGAAAGACCTCAGAGATCATCGAGTCAAACCGCTGCAGTCTGAGCTGACACAGGACAGGTAAGCACAGACTCAGTGTTTAGATGCTAAAATCTTCCCTCATGTCAAATCCTGCCTCGGTCAAGTAACTCCACTCAAAAATGCCATGTTGTTGGCCTCAAAATGTTGGCCTCTGTAAGGCTCCCACCAGAAAAGCCCAAGTCCTTGTCTGGAGGCTTTTTGGAAAGGCTTCCCCATGCCAGTGTCTCCCCCAGAAACAGGGGAGCCTTGTCTGGGTGGTGACACAGCCCCAGCCCAGCCCCAGGGAGGAGCAGAACTGGGATCACCTTTCTCCAGCAGCACCTGGAGCCCAGTGCTGAGGGTAGGTGTCCTGGGTGGGAATGACATCAGATGAGCTTCGGGAAGGTGTTGGTGAGGCCCTTTTGGTACAAAACTAAAGGGGCTCTGCAGTGGGATTGAACCTTCCCTGCTTTGAGTCCTCTCATGCATCCTATTCTCTGTTGGGTGACCTGCATTGCCTCTCCATGAACTGAATGAAAATTCCTACTGTTCAGCCCATTCCTCTTTTATCCTGTTGTCTTTTCCCTTTTTTTCCTGGCAAAGTTGCCTCTCTGCCAGGCCATGCCCGTCCCTGCCTTGCCTGAGCTGCATTTGCAGCACCTGAGCACTGACACCCTCTTGGCCAAACCCTTGCCTGTAAAACCACTGTAAACTACTCAGTGTTTCTAGGTTTGGGTTTTTTTCCCTACCTCTACCTTCCAGCTTGTGCCATTCCCATTGGTTACGGGGCTTTTTTTTTTTGTGGGAGAGGAACTGGAGCTGCTGCTGGGACCCAGAGTCCCCAAACCTCTCAGTGTAAATAAGGGATCTGCCGAATTCATGCCCCTTTCCTTGAGCCCAAGCCAAGCCTGCCTTTGAGGTGAAACTGCCAGACCCAGAAGCTCTTTCTAAGGAGAATCTGCCCCTCCTTCTTGTGGCTGCCTGCCTTTGGGGACTGCTGGAAGCCACAGGACTTCTCCAAGACGCAGCAAGAATGGAAAGGCCAGGGTCTGAGACTGAGCTGCTGGGGCCTTTGCTGAGCTGCTGGGAGGGCTGGGGTTGGGATCACACCAGCCACGGTCCTGTGCTGGCCCTGGAGCTCACAGCCCCCTCCAGCTCCCACAGACCCTTGTCAGGCAGGAGTGTTGCATCCTGGCTGCCCGTAGCTTTGCCCAGGAGGAGGAGGGATGCTGGGGGACCTGTTCCCAGGCAGCTGCCTGCAGTGGGAAGGGCAGGGGTGCTGCTCCAAGCAGGGATGTGGCACCCTGGGCACTGTCATAGCTTCACCAAGGGCTGTGGGGAGGCTGCAAGGGACCCCTTGAGTGCTGGGGGGTTGCAGGGCAGAAGCTCGCCCTGTAGCTGTGCTGCTGGGGAAGCAAGGATGTGGGAATCATAGTCACAGACTGGTTTGGGTTGGAAGGGACATTAAAGCTCCTCGTGAAAGGTGTGGGCTGGGATGGCCAGGGGAGAAGCAGCTGGACCCCCATGGCAAAAGAGTATTTATCACTCAGGTGTGAGTTGTCAGGGCAGCTTTGGGCTTTCCAGCTGGGAGGGGAGCTGAGCACAAGGGGAGTCCCAAGGCGGCATCAGAGGGAAACTGAGGACAAGGGGAAGGGGGCAGGGGGACAGCGGGATCCCGTCTATTGCTCCACTCGGTGTGGGTGAAAAAATACAGCTGGAAAGAGGAAATATCGCCCAGCAGGGCCCGAAATAGGAAACAGCTGCGGCCGGGCGGGGGCAGCAGAGGCCGGGAAGCGGCGCGGCCGGGCCGGGGATGGGGATGGAGATGGGGATCCCCCCATCCCTCCCGCACCCCGCGCTGCCAGCGGAGCACGGCGTGGCCAGCCCCGGCATTTAGGAACCTGCTCTCATTAGCAGCAATAAAACTAGTTGTTATTTCTATTTATTATTATCGTTGGAAGCCCGTGAACCCTGAATAGAGCAGATGTGCTCCGCGACGCTCCAGCCCCCAAATCCTCCCCCAAGTGTCTCCTACAGACACAAAGGGCTTGTCCTGCTGCTGTGTCTGATCAGCGTCCTCTGGGAAATCCAGCGAGCGGGACAGGGCAGGCTGGGGTGCCTCCAGCACAGGGGACAGGGGACATCACCTTATTGCCGTCTCGTCTTGCGGATTCAGGACCAGGATGGGAGATGCTGGACCTGCCCACCATCCCCTGTCTGGCAGGGGCACCGCAGTCTGGCCACCCGCTCCCTCCAGCAGCCATCCCTGGCTCCAGCCACCCGCCTGGAGGTACCTCGGGGCTGCACGGTGCCAGGCTGGGGTTCATCCCCCTGGGATCCTCACACCTCCACCGAGGAGCTCCGGGCACGAGGGGTGCCCGGCCCTGGCTGCCCCCCAGCCGGGCTGATCTCGGGGTGCCCCCCGGCGCCAGCTCCCCCTCCCCGGCCTGGCTCGCTGCGTGTCCTGCCATCTTGCGCCTGTGAATAATTCACCGTCCCTGTCCCCGTTGTTTCCTTGCAGGTATTTATAGCCCGTGATCACGTCTCCTTGGAGGCAGCTCGCTCCGCCGCCGTGTAAATTTAGCTCCCGTCGTCTCTCACATGTCATGCCCTCCAAGCCCTTGCGGGAGCCCTTCCATGCGGCTCCTTTCCGGCGGGGGACGGAGCCCCCACGTTCCCCGCCCCTCGCTGTCCCCATGGCTGTCGAAGCCCCCCGTGGGCCCTGGGCAGCGGTGCCGGGGATGCCGTGCCATGCCCCGTGTCCCCGTGTCCCCGTGCCCGTCGGGCCCTGGGCGCCGGGGCAGCTCAGCTTCCCTCCGGCAGCTGCGCGGGGCCACCGAGCCCTTCAGCTGCTGCGGCACGGGGGATGCTTTGAAATTCCTGGGCTGCCATCTGTGCTATGCAAATCCCCCAATCTGACGGCTGTGTGCGGACCCGCTTCCGGACCCGGCGATGGAGCTGTTATCGTCCCGCTCCTCCTTGCAGCGGCACATTCGGAGGAGCAGAAGCATCACCCTTCTCCTGGCACCGCCTTGACACGCAGCCCTTGGCTCTGCCCGAGCTGGGCCGAGGAGTGAGGAGGGAATGGGGCAGCTCTGGGCTCGGGGGGATGGTTGCTCCACGAGGTTACCTGGAGTCCCCAGAGAACTCGGGCCGGCTGCCGGTGCCACGGTACCCCTGTCCTCGCCGAGCAATGGAGCCAGGGCCGGGACTTCAGCACATAGCCCGGCTGCACTGCCCACAGGTGGGCTCCGAGCATGGGGACCAGTGGGGACAGAGCCCACTCAGCCACTGGAACAGCCGGTGGCACACAGAACTGCTGATGGCAGGAGCAGTGCTGATATCCCGGGCACAGCACATCCCCCTTCAGGGCCGAGCTGCTCCCACAGGACACCCACAGGACACCCCGCTCCCCCACCCCAGGGACACTGTCCCCAGCCTGGGATCTGCATGGATCACACGCAGACACAAAACAGGCAGGACCAAGCACTCCCCTGCTCCCCATTCCCCACCCCGATGCTGCTGTGCAAATACCCACATGAGCTGCCCCAGCTTCCCCCTAGATTAATCCTGCGGAGTCCTGAGGGGCTGAGGCTGTACCCAAGGGTGCTGAGATGGCAGCGAGGGGCCACCATCTGCAGCACAGCCCCCTGCTCCGTGCTCTTTAAACGCCGATCCGGTGGGAAGGTGGCAGCGGCTCCCTGGGGTGGCGAGGGAAGCGGGGGGCACGTTTGCCAGCACGGAGCGCGGGAGGTAATTAATGAGCATCCTGCGCTGCTCCCCGCTGTGCCTCCATCCCCCCAGGACCCCTCGGCCGGCAGCGCGGGTACCGCCTGCTCCTGCCGGCGCTGGGGGCCGGGGGACCTGGCGGCACGGGGCCTCGTTAATATTTTAGGAGCTCTTTTGTCCGCAGGGGATGGGGAGGCTCGTTCGCAATCGCCTTTCATCTCCGTGAGGCCTCCGCTCGGCTCCAGCCTCTTATCTGCCGCCTCCTCGCTGCTTCGCTACAGCTTGTTATGGGGCTTGGGTTGTTGTTTTTTTCCCCGGGAAGGGTTGGAAAAAAAGCCTGGCTGCTCCTGGCCAAAGGGCATCCGCCAGCCGTGCTGGCGGCAGCTGCTGGAGCATCCCCACACGGCTCCTGCCTGCCTGCTGCCGTCCCTCCGCCGCCTGCTCCGGGGCTGCAGCCCCTGCCCAGGCCGGGCTGTGCCAAGGGCTGCGGCTGGATGTGTCCCTGGTGGTCCTGGGGAGGGGCTTGGGGGCGGCTGCTGGACCTGGGCCCCTGTGGTGGCAGAGAGAGGGGGTTTGTGTGTGTATACACTGCCTACCTGCACCAGGGGTGAAACTGGAGATCCCAGGGGCTAAACTGGAGAACCCAGGGGCTGTGCCAAAGGGTCCACCGGTCCACTGAAACCCTGTTCCTTGTGGTGGATGCCCAGTGTGAACAAGAAAAACCAGCCCTGGTGCTTCCTGGCTGGCTGGGAAGGGGCAGAACCGAGGTGCAGAGCAGGGTTGGTGCGAGGAGGAAGAGGGTGATGAAGGAGCAAGTGGCTGGAGGGGAAAACGGAGGCTGAGCTGCATTTCTGCTCCTTCTCTGAGCTGGGGAGTTTGTGCAAAGTTTGGAGAGCAAAGGGTGTCCTGGAAAAAGGTCTGGCTCAGCCCTGAGCCTTTAACAGCTCCATGGACAATCGTCTCTAAGCCTTTCCTTGGACCTCTCCTTCATCCTCCCCTTGCTCCTCTTGCCATCCTGGGAAATGCCTCATTGTCCCCATGTCCCACACTTGTGATCTTGGCTCCTCTTGTCCCTCCCAGCCAGAGTTGCTCATGATGTCCTTTCTCCAGTGCTGGTCCCAGATGACTGAGAGGCGTGGGCTGCTCGGGGTCCCAGTTTGGGGTTCCTGGGGATCTCCAGGTGATCCCCCATGCACACACAGGCTCTCCTGGGAACTGTGTTGCCTTTCAATTTGACTCTGTCCATCCCTTGTGTCACAGAGGGCTGAGGCAACAGGACTCACCTTGTCCTGGAAAAAACCCAGCCCCATGCCTGGCCACCTCCAAGAGCAGGAACGGCTCTGGCAAGGACAAAGTGTGTCAGTCCCACCAGAGCTGAACCCATCTGCCTGTCCCTTTGCCCAAGCAAGAACTTTGATCCCTGGAGGAAATCTGGCTGAAGGCTTTCAGGAGAACTTTTGCAGCTGTGTTCTGCCAAGGCTGACAGCTTCTTCCCATGGGAAGGTCCTTCCCCATCACCCAGTGATGCACAAAAGGGTTCAAAGCTCCTTCATTGCACACTCCAGCTGCAGGCACGCCAGTGGGGACTGCTGCTGTCCCCTGGGGAGGTGGCATCCTCCTGGCACTGGCACTGCTGTCAGGTCACCCCAGCTGGCAGCCCAGGCTCAGGGACCACAGGGAGGGCTGGCGCCTGCGCTCAGGAAGGCGGTGAGCTCACGGGTTTAATTTTCTCAAGGCTTCGTTAGGCTCTGACATGTGATCCTCGCTACAGGAAGGACGCGGCGAATGCATCGTCCCCCGGGGCTGCCTGACTCGACCTTGTGGGAAGAGGTAAGAGCACAGCATGGCTTTTCCGCCCCGCTGGTGTCGCTTCCAACAGCAATTTAATATCTCCCTGATAACCCAGGCCGAGTTTCAGGCACCGTTAAAGAAAATAAAGCATCTGCTGATAAAAGTCGATGTCCTCAGTTGAAATCCCTGGTGTGGGTCTGCATGGCTGGCCCCACACCATGGCCAACTCCAGGCTTGTCCTTGTCCTCTGGCAGGGACCTGATGCCCTTCTGGAGAAGACAGAGGGACCATGGGGACTCCCGGTGTGGGGACTGTCACCCCTGGGCTCTGTGCCCAGTGGAGGGGGAACGTTCACCAGTCCATCTGGGACACAGCAGGAGCTGTGACAGCTCCATCCCACCCCATGGCAAAGCTGCCACCACTCCCCCTCTTCCCTCCCAGCATCCCAGACATCTCCACATGGTCCCACCCAGCCCTCACCATGGGACAGATGCACGAGGGCTTTCCCCAACAAGGAAAGGTCTGGGATGCTCCCTTTGGGTGTGCACAGCCACCTCGCTGTGGACCAGCACAGGCTGCAGGGACTGGGGCTCTCTTTGGATGGAGCAGGACTGGGGTTGGGCTCAGCCCAGGCATGACCCTCAAGGCCAGTCTGGCCACGCACGTCTCTCCAGGTCCAGGTCTCTGATCCTGGCTCCATGGGCTCACTTCCTGGTTCCACTTGCTGAGCTTGGTTCCCCCAACTCAATTTCCCAGGCTCCTTTCCATGGTCTCAATTCCCTGTGCTCACCTCCGTGAGCTCTCCAGGACCTCCAGAACTGAGGTTCCTTGAACATGGCTTGCTGGACAGGGATCTCCAGGCTTGGTTCTCCAGGCACACCTTGCCAGAGGTGTCTCCCAGGCTCGACGCCTCGGTGGTAGTTCCCAGCTGCTTCCCGGGGTTCTCCCCATCAGCCCGGTGCCAGCAGAGGGCCTCCCTTACCAGCACAGCACCGTCTGGAAATTATAAAACACATTATCTATTTGGCAAAACTTTGTGCAAGGATCAGGAAAAGGGCTGGAATCCGTTCTCCTCCAGGAGACCGGAGACAGCGTGTCCCCCCGGCTTCTGTTTTCAATGCCAGCACTCAGCCGCGTTAAAGCCGTGGGAGCGTTCGTCATTAAAATGGCAATTGTGGAGCCAGGCAATAAATTTAACATCATAAAAGGCGCTGGGAGGGTCTCGCTCATCTGTTGCTCTTCAAAGAAAAGTGTTAGTTGCTTCCGAAAAAAAAAAAATTGGGACGAAGCAGGTGAGAAGGGACGGGGTGGCAGCTCTCCCTGACTGCTGGGGCGCTGCGGGGAGCTTGGTGACATTTTGGGGTGCCCATGGGGCTGGGGGTGCCGGAGGAGGGGGCGTTTGGGCTGGGGTTCTTCCCAGGCGATGGGGTTTCCTCTCTGCGTGTCGCAGAGGGGTGAGCGGAGCAGAGGGGCTGGGTGGGAGCAGCTCCCCTTCTCTGCTGGGGTGCTCTGCCCCCGTCCCCAGGGAATGAGGGACACCCAGCAGGCAGGGTGACATCGGGCAGGGCTCCCTGCTCCGTCCTGCACCCTGCGGCGCCGCTGGGTCCCCCTGAGCTGGGACCACCCTGCTCCCGCCGCCAGCGCCCGCCGATAGCCATCATCTCCCAACGCCAGGCTCCGGCCGCCGGCGTCTGCCGGCAAAATTAGCCGTCGGATTGGAACCGTTCGCTAAATAATTCAGGAGATTTCTTCCTTTTTTTTTTTTTTTCCCGAGAAAGCTGTTTTCTTTCCTTTTTTTCCTTTAAGGTCGGAGTATTTTCCAGGCTGGGTTTCCACCGGGGGGGGTGGGGGGGTGCGGACACGCTCAGGCAATACCGCCATGTGTTTACAGCTCAGCTCCCGGCGTTATTTAGGGATTGTAAAACCACAGCAGCTCGCTCGCTCGCTCCCCCCGCTCGCCGCAGCCAATTTTTTTCCTCCATGCGGCTCTCGTTGCAGCGGCAAAGGTCAACCCCGCTCCTTTGAAAGCAGCACCCCCCTCCCTTATCAGATTTAGGAATCCTTGGGGGAGGTTGAAGCCGAAATGCAGGCAAAGCCAGCTGGCCGTGGTCCGGCCGGGGGGGGCGATGGGGCTGGAGGGTGGGAAGGAAGGATGGAGGTGGCTGCCGCGGGGGGAGGAGGGCGGTGGGATGAGCCCCCGCGGCCGGGCGGGGCAGCTCCGACAGCAGCGAGCGCGTGAATAATGGGGGCGCAGATAATACAGCTGATTAGCGGCCGCGAGGGCGAGGAGACGCCGCGCCGGGCTCGGGGAGGGGGAATGGGATGGGAGGAAAAAATCGCTGCCGGGGTGAAGTCAGCGTGGCTGCCCGTGGGGGTGTGGGGTGGCTGGGGGAGCCCCACGGCAGAGGGGTGAGCCCTGCGGAAGAGGGCTGGGGGTCATGGGAGCAGGGTGAGCTCCATGGAAGAGGGATGTGCTAGACGGTGAGCCCGTGGAACTGCACTGGGATGAGCCCCGTGGCAGAGAGATGGGGCTCACAGTGAGGGCATGGTGTCCATGGCAAAGGGCTGGGGACTATGGCAGGGCCTGGGAGTGGGGTGTCCCCTGGGATAATCTGCTCTGGGGGGCACTCCCAGCCCTCTGCCCCCCCCAAACTGGGCAGCCCAGGGACACCTCAGTGAGGCTGGGCATGGGAAGAGCTCTACGGGGTCATGGCCATCGAGGGGGTGACCAGGGGACAGCAGAGCAGTGGCGTTGTGGGTCCCTGGGGAGAGGGAAGGAGGCAGGAGGGAGCAGGGGAAGGGCTGAGGACAGGACCCAGGCGTGGGGCAGAGCCCAGACTTGGGGCAGGAGGCCCTGTCAGTGCTGCGGGCAGCCCCAGCCCCAGTGCTTGTCACTGCCCTGGAGACATTCCCTGCTGCTCTTCTCCTGGCCCAGGCACCACTCATGCCTTCAAACTTTGCCAGCGGATGGTTTTTAATTAAAACCAGAAGATGCTGCTCCATGCCCCGGCCCTTCAGGGATGACCACTGCTCACATCCTCTGCCTTTGGTCTTCCTGGCTGCACAGCTTGACACGGGGAGATGAAAGTCCCTCCCTGCCAAAAAAGCACCAGAAAAAAAGGGCAGTCATAAAATCACACTGCCAAGATGTCCCCAGCTGAGGGTCCAGCGAGGTCCTGCCGACCAGGAGCCGTGGCCAGAGCCGAGCAGCAGCCTGGGGAGTGGGGCCATTGCCTTCAGCCCTTCTAAAAATAACAGCTCCAAGCGCAGCGAGCGCTGGGTGCCTAACTGGAACCAGCTTTCCAAACTCCCAGCTGGAAGCAGCTTTCAGAGCCTGCACCAGCCTTCCTGGGAAACAGCAATTAAATATAGCGAGCGACTGAAAGCGCTGTTCCTGCTGCCCATCCTGCCCCTGGGTGGGGAGGACACGGGGAGCCAGATTTGGAGGGCAGGTGTTTCCCTTTGCTCAGCTTGGAAAGGCTAACCAGGCCTGGAGATGGAGCTAGAAGGATATCATGGAGGGGATTCAGCCTCCCTGGTCCCAGGAGAAAGGGGACAGTGGGCTCAGAGCCCCCCAAGGAGAGCAGCTGGGGCTACTCCAGTGTTGTCACCTGCTGGTTGCCAGGGTGCTGGAGCTGGAGCTGGCATGGAGCTGAGGCCACAGCCAGGCTGGGGCCATGAAGAGCAAAGGCCAGGCTGTGGCAGGGAAGTGTGGATAGAGCAACATCCTGCAGCCCTCTCCAGCCAGCTGGGGTGGGAGGATGACTCTGGGGCCAGGTGAGGGGCTCCGAGTATCTCACGTGGCCTCCAGCCCATTCACTCACATAGGATCCAGCCCATCCATCCCTATGGGATCCAGCCCATCCATCCCTATGGGATCCAGCCCATACATCCCTATGAGATCCAGCCCATCCACTCACATAGGATCCAGCCCATCCATCCCTATGGGATCCAGCCCATACATCCAGATAGGCTCCATCCCACCCACTCACATGGGATCCAACACATCCACCCTCATGGGCTCCAGCTCTGTGGATATATGATCTCCATCCCACCCCTTTGGGGCTCAGCCCCATCACTCCTGTGGGTACCCATGGCTGGGATGGGTGCTGGATTGCTGCCCACACTGAGGCTGGAGGTGGCCCCATGCAGGTTTAGCTGGCAGCATGTGCCCAATGTCCTATGCCCATGCCAGGCTCATCACCTCTGTGCACAACCCTTCATTCCACTGGCACAGAGCCTGCACCCCAAGTGCTGCTGCCAGCTGTCCCCACTGCCACTGCTCCCCAGCTCCATGCTCACTTCCCATCCCCACCACCAGCCTGGTGGCTTGGCCCCTGGGGTGCCTTGGCTGCCCCTTGGCTGGGCACCCTCTGGGCTGCTCCAGGCATCCGTGCGGTCACGCTTGCCCCAAGCCATGGGGTGCCTGCCAGCGTCTGCCTGCGCTTCCTTCCCTTCCCTAATGAGAGCAAACGGGGCCAGGGCAGAGCCTCCGAAACTCCCCCAGCGGCAGCTCCCCGGGCGCTCGTTTCCTCTCTGCTGCGTTCGTCTCGTTACGTCCTAATTCCCTAACGAAGGGCCATGAGAGAGGAAGTCTTGCGGAAGCCCGTCCTGGCAGCAGCCTTCCTGCTACCACCCCGTGCTCCAGCTCCGGCAGAAAGTGATTTCCTCGGGATCAGACAAGACCTACTTCGTGTTTTTGGTCTGGCACCAACCACGCCACTCTTCTTCTCCTCTTGATCAGTCAGGGCCCCACTGTTCTCCTTCCCAATTTGTATTTATCCAGGCCATGAGCAAGGATGTCCCACACCCTCCCTGAAAATGCTGGTGAAATGCTCTTGTTTTCCCATGCCACTAGTGCCCTGTGGATTTCCAGGTGCCATCAAGCATCCCAAGTGCTCCATGTGTGCCTCCAGCTGAGTGGCTGCCACTGGTACCCATGTCCAGATGATGGGAATGGTGTTTTGGGATTGTCTTGGGACAGCAGCCCAACAGCTGTTGTGTCCCAGTGAGTTTCTGAGCACAGATGGGAATTACCATCACCAGTTTTCCTTAGCAATGCACTAATGCCCCTCATTGCCCATCGTTTGTCACTGCTATGGAGTGACCCTCTCACTTTTCCTTTTTCCCATGTTTCAGGGAGTCCCTGTATCCCTTAGCTTCCCTCACCAACTCCTTCTATCTCCTGCAGACTCCTTTTCCTCCCTCACTGCATCACAACAGCAGCCAGATCCACGAGAAAGGGGACAACAGCCCATGTGTGCAGCTGTGAGAGCCCCTCGGGCTCGGACAAGGGTCTGGAGCAAGGAACGGTCACCACTGAGCATGGCCAGCCCTGCCAGCTCGACCAATGGATGTGCAACCACTTCTTCAGGATCAAACCCTTCCTCCACACAGAGATGCACAACCAGGGGCTTTATCGGGGGTTTTGTTTTCTTCTGGAGTCACAGCAGTGACATGGGGGGCCCTGGGCAGACAGAGCAGGGCAAACAGTTCCCACTGCCCCAGGACTATGTTGTGCCAGCAGGGATGGATGCAGACAGGAGCAGCCATGGTTGGACTGCATGTGGGTGATGATATTAACAGCCTAGAGGCCTTTGGGGACCCTTTGGCAAACACCAGAGTCTCTGCTGCCTCGGTGCAACCCCCTGATGCTCCCAGCTCATTCCTTGGCCAGCTCAGGTAGCTCAGCAAAGCTCAGGAGAACACGGAAATTTGTCTCTGCATTCTTTCCTGAGGAAGTTTGGCTCCTGCCAAGGGGAAGTCATTCCAGAGGATTCCCCGAGGGGATGCTCACAGCATGGTTCATGGGGAAGAGGGGTAGCTCGCTCAGGGCTCCACCAGGTAGGTGAAGACCAGCTCTGGAGCCCGGGAGGGATGGCAAAGGGAGATGGGGCTTCTCCCGCCTCTTTCACACTCTCTGCCTTACCGTGCAGGGCTCGGCCCCACCAGGTGAAGGCAGGAAGGCATCAGGCAGCACAGCAGGGCTGGTGGGAGTAGCATGGTGGGGGGCCCAGCTGGTGCGTGGGCCCACGGAGAGGCTGCACAGAGAAAGGAGAAATGGGAAAACGGCTTCTCTAAACCCCCCGGGAGCCATGGGAAGGCAGGAGCAGGGTGAGGAAGGGAGGGAAGAGCCTTAGGGGAGCCCCTGCTGCTGGACAGGAGGGGATGGAGAGCTGGGCTTATGGCAGGGAGCCAGCAGGAGGAAGACAGAGCTGTGGGGCTGGATGAAGCATCAGTGACTGAGCTACACCAATGACCACGGACACTGGCAAAGGCACTGCTGCATTTGGAGCAGGGCTCTGCCAGTAGCCCCCAAACCCCACTGAAGCTTCCCAGGAGCCACCAGCACACAGACTAAGCCCCTGCATCCCCCAGCCTGGAGTGGGGTCCTGGGGGTGAAGTGCAGGAAGAACCTTTTCTCCTGGAGTCACCATCCTGCCCTATCCAGAGAGCTGCTGGGAGTGAAACCTGGCTGCCCCTCACCATGGAGCATCCAGCATGGAGGAGACATCCAGCATCCTTGGGACATGGAACGAGTCTCTACAAGATGACCACTGGGTGATACCTTCATGTCTCGAGAGTTCCCATTCTGGCTCCTGGCGTGTGTCACCACACCTGCCTTGCTCCCCCATGGCTTTCTGCCCAGGTCATGTCCTGGGCAACCACTTCTCAGGATGGCATCTCTTGGTGCAGCTGATGGAGGGTGGATCAAGACTGGACCATAAGCTGGTCTTAACCAAAAGGGATCAATTCCATGAGGTGCAGGGAAAAATGAATCCTCTGACCATGGGAGAGAGCAGGAAAGGGCTGTGGAGGAATGGCAAGGGAGGGGGTGGCACCCCAAGAGGAGGCTGTGGGAGGTCGGAGGGGTGAAAGTGCTGCAAGGTGTGTTTAATTCCTGGAATGGCTTCAGCAAAGGACACCCTGACAGCACAGCTCAGTTCCTCCCAGCTGTGCTTGTCTGCAACACAGCCATCCCTGCTTCCCCAAAATACTTGGGAGGGCTGGAGTAGGCCAACTCCACCACCCTCATCGATGCTGCAGGGAGCCTATTTTAAGCCTTGCTAACGTAGGAGGATTAAATTTGGCTGGCTGAGACACGTCCTGCTCCCAGCTGTCCCCCAGCCTCCCCTGAGGTTGGCAGCTCTGCCGCAGGCACGGCTCACAAGGCAGGAGGCTGCCCTGGACCTCCAGGGTCAGCTGCCCTGTGCAAAAGGAATGCAAAACTGGGGCATCTCCTTGGATGCAGAGGCGCCCAGCTCGGGTTGAGGGCAAAAGCTCTTGCAGACATTGGTATCAACAGGTTGACCCACAGGAACCTGGTGGGAAGCACTGTGGGATGAACTCTGCTGGTGTGGATGGGTTTGAAGAGAGCCAGGATCTTCAGCCCCACGGTTCCCTCTACAGTGCCCTTACCTGGAGGAGCTGAGTGGTGGTGGAGCCCATGCCTTCTCCCCATCCTGGCATCCCCCTGCCTCCTGGGGATGCCTGTGCCTAGGGAGTCCTCTCAAGACCGACAGACCGATTTGCCCTTTCCCATGGGGTGCACAGTCCTCTCCCCTGCCCTCACTCCCCATGGTCCCACAGACCCTGTCAAGCTCTTTGTTTTATTAATTGACAGAACACTCATTGCTGGAGGTCTTGACGAAGAACCTCATGGAAAATTGCGTGTTGCCTGCGTGGAATTCCCTGCCTGGTGCCAGCAGTGTGTATATTTAAGCGAGTGTCACACCCGGCCATCGAGGGCTGCATCACCAACGCCGGCTGCAGCTCAGGCAGCCCAGGGCAAGCGTTTGGCTGCAGGAAATGAAGCAAGAGCTAATTTACACCTATTGGGATAGACCAGCACTGACCTCCATCGCCGATTCCCGCTGCCGTGGGGAGCATCACTCCACGGCTCTTCCTCCCTTTGCTCATTTGGAAAACGGGGGTAATAATCCCCATCACCTATTTGCGAGGCTGTTGTGAATTTTCATGAGCTCCCATCTGAACGGGGCTTTGAGCAGGAAAACTGCTGTATCAGCTCTAGGCAATGATAAACAATACTCAGCATTTACATATTCAAAGCACTTTGATTAACTCTTGGGGTTTAAGGACTTGAGTCGATTCCCACCCGACCGTAATGGCAGCTGGACGGGGCGAGGGGCGGCGCTGGGGGAGAGCTGGGGGGACAGCTGGGGGTTCACCCCGCCGGGCAGAGCCAAGAGAACCCCCCGATGAAGTCACGCAAAGCACCTCCTGCCTTCAATCCCTGCCTGGAACGGAGAAATAATAAATCCGGCTGATTCCCGCCTGCGGGAAGGGGCAGATCCCGCCATGCGGAGCGGGTGCCGAGCGTGGAGTATCATCGGTTCTGCCGCAGAAGCTGTAACCAGGTGTTAAATAGCTGTGAAATGCTATCGTGATTCATGCAGGAGTTGCCAAATAAAGGAATTTTTCCTTAAAAAAAATAAATTAGGGAAAGATGGGCCCACGCCTGCCCTGATGCACAGTGCCGTGACCTCCTCCCCAGACGCCGGCTAATTCCACAGGGGCCAAAAGCGCGGAGACCAAATCCAGGAGGGCGATCTCGCATTTTATTCAGCAGGTTGGTTTTTTTCCTTACCAAGCCTTCACAATCTCCTGGATTTAAATGCCGCCCCCCACCCCGTCCCTCCCCAGGTGATGCTCAGCCCCCGGGGGTTCCTGCTGCCACAGGATACTCCAGCATTATTATTGAAATCGCTGTCAAACAGGAACAAAACCTGGCGAAACTTTGGTGCCGCCCTCACCCAGCGACTTCAGATGCGGCAGCGGCCGGGGCTCCCTGCGCTGGGGAGGCGGTGTCCTTGCAGAACCGCCAGCTCCAGGGCAAAACCCCTTCCTGAGCCCTGCCGAGCCGCCCCGTCACCTCCTTCTGCCATTAATTAACGGCACTCTCGGAAAAAGTAGCTCTCCCTGCTCCAGCGTCGGGGGCCACTCATCCCGCACCGCAGGATCCCTGCCTATCCCCCAGCCCGAGGCAGATTAGATGCTGCTGCCACGTCCGACGCCACCCAGCACCGTGTCCCTGGCCCTGAAAATCCGGCGCTGGCTGGGAAAGATAAAGGGCAGGGACAGAGCCATCCCTGCGGGCGGCTGGAAGCGGTGAGCTGGGCTGCGCTGGCCGCCACGCATGAGCACTGCGAGGCCGCTGCTTCGGTTTCCTATATTAAAAAAGGTTTTCCTGCTGCTAGGAAGGAAACTTTGGGCACCGTCCCCTGTGCAGCAGCCTGGGAGGAGCAGCCGGAGCAAAGCCCTCGCCAGCTCCGGGAACGGCAGATGCTCGGAGCTGGTGGGGATGCGGAAAGCGTGGGGGTTTGCGTGGGCACAGCCGCCTCGGCCCGTGTCCCAGAGCCGGTGGCCGGTCCTGGAGCTCTTTGTACCCGGTGGTGGGGACAACTGGACGGAGCTGGCCGCGGAGCGGGGCCAGAGGGAGGGACATATCCAGCTCCAGAACTTGCGGGGAGAGAGCACAAGTGAGATGTCCCAGCTGCTCCCTTCAGCAGGAGGAAGGAGCGGGGAGGGCGAAGGGGTGGCCCTGTGATTGGGGTACGGGGCTGACCCCGCTGTCCCCATCCCACCGGCTCACAAGGACTCGGGGACGGGGCAGCATCACCCGGCAAAACTCCCGGAGTCCCGCGCGCCCGCCGCGGCCCCCCAAAGCGGTCCTGCCGGTGCTGTCAGAACACCCCGGGGACGGGCTCCTGCCGTTCACCCCCTGCCCGGCCCCGGTCCCGGTCCAGGGGGGCTGCGCATCCCCCAGGGGGCTGCGGGGCGGCGCGGAGCGGGGACCCCGGGGTGCCGCTGCTGTGCGGTGCCGCGCCGGGGCCGTGCCGTGCGGTGCCGCCCGCGCCGCGATCGATCGGCATCGACCGTCCCCGCCGCGCTGCTCCAGTTTCCAGCCAATGTCGGGCGGCGGCGGCCCGGGGACCCGCCGGTGGCACCGCGCACCCGCCTGGCGCCGCCCGCGCCGCGCTGCCCCGAAGAGCCGGCCTGGACCGCAACGGCCGCGGAGCCGCTCGGCCGGGGGCGGCGGCGGGAGGGCGCGGGCGGCCGGGCACGGCACCGGGCACTGAGCAGGGCAAACAGCAGGGCACCGCACCGGGCACTGAGCAGGGCAAACAGCCGGGCACGGCACCGGGCACTGAGCAGGGCAAACAGCCGGGCACCGCACCGGGTACTGAGCAGGGCAAACAGCACCGGGCACTGAGCAGGGCAAACAGCCGGGCACGGCACCGGGAACTAAGCATGACATCAGACCGGGCACACAGCTGGGCACCGAGCAGGGCAGCATACTGAGAACTGGACTGGTCAAACTGGGCACCACAGTGGGCACTGGACTGGGAACCAGACCAGGCAAACAACCAAGTAGTAGACTGACAAAGCAATGGGGCAAACAACCAGGTACCAG
Organism: Entomyzon cyanotis; assembly: GCA_024500445.1. Taxonomy (NCBI): domain Eukaryota; kingdom Metazoa; phylum Chordata; class Aves; order Passeriformes; family Meliphagidae; genus Entomyzon; species Entomyzon cyanotis. The sequence continues at coordinate 2,371,348 of JAKEPQ010000668.1, forward strand.
GCAAGGCAAACAATTGTGCACTGAACTGGCACTGAACCAGGTACCAGACTGGGCAAACAACTAGGCATTGGAGCAGATATGGAACCAAACTCAGAACCGGGCAAAGAACCAGGCACTGCAGCAGGCAGTGTTGGACTGGACACCAAACCACATCGGGCAGAGAGAGCTAAGATGACACTGAACCAGACACTTGTGCAGGCACAAAACCATACTGGGCACCATTCTGGGTGGCACCGTGGCTGCACCCAATTGGGTATTGCCCCAGCAGGCACTGAATGAGGTGCTGAACCAGGCACAGTGTCACTGGGCAGTGCCATGCAGGGCACCGGGTGCTGCACTGGGCAGCTCTGTGGCAGGGACTGTGCCAGCTATCCTGTCCCACAGCACTGCCCTGCACCAACACTCAACATCCCACACCACTGCTCCAATGCTGTGCCCCTCCAAGCCCACCTAGCACCCCCAACACCACCCAGCATGACAGCAGGGACCCCTGCTACCCTTCACATTTGCTCCCTGGGAAGGGACACATGTCCCACCGGGACACTGACACTGCAGCCCCTTTGGGACCTGTGAGTGACACCCACCCAGGGCTGCCACCCCAAGACCCTGTCCCCAAGGGTGTAGGTGCCACCCACTGCCACAGTTAACCAGGTGCAGCAGCAACAGGTCTGCCAGCCCTGGGCTGCCAGGAACCCCAACAGAACCCCAGTGCTGGCAATGCCCTTGGGTTTTTGGGAACCCATGGATCTAGGGGTTTCTTTTGGCTTTATCCCAGCATGGGCAGGCCCGTGGTCCCCCCAGGTGCCCGTGGGAGGGTGCCGTGGTGGCCGTGCAGCTGCAGGAGGAGTGACGGCTCACGTTATTTCCGTGATAGTACTGAAATGTGCCCAAACACTGCCTCCATTATCCGCTGCTGGGCTCTCTGCACAAGCGGGAGAGTGACCCCAGCGTGTTTTGAAACGCAGCCCCTGCGCTAGGTACACAACCCGGCGGCTCTGCTTACCACGGAAACGCTCGGCCCGGCTGGATAGAGCAGCTTTTGATTGTGTGGGTGTTGCTCCCGGAACCCTCCCACTGCTGCCTCAACTGCCTCGCAACCGGCAATGCACCGAGTGGAAAACAAGGCTGGCCAGAGGCTGGGAGAAATCTCCTAAGGAAGGTTCTGCTGGAGGAGCCACACTCTGGCCGGGTGTTAAGAGGGCATGGATGACGTGGTTTTCAAGGCATCCTTTGTGGAAAACACAGGGAAAAGGGATTTTTAAGTGTCTAATGCCCTGGTACTGGGAACTTCAGAGGGTGGTTTTAAAGAGCAGTGAGGTAACAGCAAGGTAACTCTCAGGCACATGGTGGGATTGTTGTGGTGTCCTGTGCAGGTACAGGAGTTGGACTTGATGATCCTTGTGGGTTCCTTCCAAGTCTGGATATTCCATAATTCTATGAGTAGTTGGAGAGACAAGGCGATGGAGAAGTGGAAAGGTGGAGGTCTGGGTGCTCCAGGACGGGCTAAGAGCTGTGGAGTGTTTGTCCCAGCGATGGAACACAACCCTGGGCTGGCATCACTCATCTTATGAATGCCCTGTGCCACTCCCCGGGGCCAGCAGAGCCCCTCCAGTCCTGGGACAGGCACAGGCTGACAGTCCCTGCAGACTGTGCCAGCACCCTGGCAGTGTGGGGGATCCCTATGGATCATATTTTGGGTAATGCTGTGTGTGACCAACCTGCTCAGCAGGGAGGCAATGGCTGACAGCCAGAGCAGGCAGTGAGAGGGGCTGGAGGGTCCCAAGGGCGGGTGGAAACACCCCAGACATGCCACTGTCACATGCTGGGGCTGGGGAAGGTGATGCCGGGAGATTAGGGTGGCGTTGGGAGGTGACTCAGTTTCCCCAGATGGACATGGCAGGCAGGCTGGTGGCAGTGGTGGCAGTGGTGGCGATGGTGGTGGTGGCCGTTGGGCTGGCAGCGGGCGGTTGCAGAGGCTTCCTGTTTCTGCAGGATCCGGCTGGCATTGTGCCGCACAGCGAGGGGGGCAGAGCCTCTTCTTGCACCTGCCCAGAGCATCTGCTAGGGAGAAAATCTCCATGGCAACTCTGCCTGTTCCTCCAGCCCTGTTCCACGAGGGACAGGGCGCTCTGCCTCTGCCTCCCCCCACACAGCTGGGGTGTCCCCATGGTGGGGACAGGTCACCGGTGCCTTGGGAGATGGGCTCTGGGAAAGGACAGCTTTGCTGCAGAGCAGCCCCTTGCCATGGGAACCTGCTGATCCCTCCCCGTGGGAGTTCCAGGCCTCAGACCACCAGTGATGGGAGCTGAGATCTGGGACTCACCAAATTTAGGAGGTGACTCCCCACTTTGCTCCCAGTTTCAGAGAAGGCAGGTGGTTTCCCATCTTCCCTGACACATCCCGTCAGGACACACTGAACCTTCCTGTGCCTCAGCTGGAGTTGAGACTTTTGCCCTTTCCAAAGTAGGTAGGAGGGGAATTTTGGGGAGGTGAAATGAGATCTGATGGGACCAGGGCTCCTGAGCCTGGAGGCAGCGGTGAGCCTGGGCACGGAATGCAAACTTCATGCTGTTCATTTGGGCGTCCTTCCCTGGATGGGGGTTGCTGAGTGCCATTCTGAGGCCCAGAATCTCCCCGTCGCCTTGTACAGGTGCAGAGGAAGGGATGGAGCTGCTTTCTTGGGCACTGCCTGTCTGGTGTCCCTTGGGAAGCTGGGCAGTGTCAGTCCCTCAGCCCAGGAACCCTGAGCACCCATCACCTTAATCTGCCCTTGCTGCAGGGCTCTCTGTGAGCCTGGACTCCATGTGGGCTCTGGAAGGGGCCAAGAAAGAGGTGGAGAAGAGTTTTTCCAGTGAGACTGGTGAGGAAAGGGAGGGAAATGCAACTGGAAGCTGTGCTTGTGAGGGCTAGGGAGGCTCCTCACATCCTCTGGCCCTGCCATTTCTATGGGCACTGAGGGAAACACTGTTGGGTTTTTAAAGGGCTTTTTTAAGGAGTGCCTACAACCCCCCCTCCTGATTCCAGGAGTGTCTGGGATGCTGGGGGATAACCCCACTTCTCCAGAGGCCACCAATCCCACCAGTCCCTTCAGACACCTGCCACCCCTGCAAGCCCAGCCTGGCTGGTGGGGCCTTCTCTCCTCCTTCCCCCTGAGCTCCAGAGGGCACCTGCTCCATCCCTGGCCTCACTGAGCTCCTTCCCAAATCAGGGCATTCAGGCAACCCCTCAGCTACTGGAAACCCGCAGTCTGCACTTTTAAAAGGGTAAAGCAAATTGCTGTGCCAAGGAATTAAATGAGGGGAGCCCAGCCCTCACTCTGGGTGAGGGTAGGAGCATCCCAGCTGCAGACAGATCCCTCAACCACACCGAGATACCCCAAAATTTCATTTGTCCAGCCAGGATGCAGCCAGTCCCCACATCAAGAGGCAGCCTCTGATCCAGAGGGTTTCCAGATGGAGGATAGAGTGGGACAACCCAAGGAATGGCCTCTCTGCTATATAAAGGTGGAAACTGAGGCACGGGATGATTTAGGGACTCAGTCAAGCCATGTGTGACAGGATGCAGATGGCCTGAATCCCAGGCTCTTCTCTGAATTGCTGCTGAATTCTCCCAGAGGCAAAAAATAGCAATTTTTGATTGCCTCTGAAGCACCCGTTGAGGATGCTGAGCCCTCAGGAAGGAGGGAGCTGTTAGTGGAAAGGATCCCAGGGCACCAACCGGAGCTTGGGGACATGGTCCAGGCTGGGGGGAGCAGGGGACAGAGGTGATGACAGGACAAAGGGGAACAGTTTTAACCTAAAAGAGGAGAGCTTCAGAATGAATGTTAGGAAGAAATTCCTCCCTGTGAGGATGCTGAGGCCCTGGCACAGGTTGCCTAGAGAAGCTGTGGTTGCCCCAATCCCTGGAAGTTTTCAGGTTGGACAGGGCTTGGAGCAACCTGGTCTAGTGCAAGGTGCCCCTGCCCATGGAACTGGATGATCTTTAAAGTGTCTTCCTATCCAAACCATTTTGTGATTCTACAGTGTCCTCCTCAAGATCATGCTGGAGATGGATATTTGGGATGATCCATGAGCTGGGGTGAGTGTGTCCAGTGAGATCTCTGTGGAGCATCTGCCAGTCTCTGTGCCCCTCCCCAGACTGGCCCAGGGGGGCACAGTGGTCAAAGCAGCACCAAAGACCTGCTCTTGGGATGAGGACCTGGCTGTCCTGGGAGCCATAAATCAGACCCACAGCCAAGGCATTGCTTGAAAGAACCTGGCTTCCTCTGGTTGGTGATTGTCTCTTCCTGGGACCTTGCTGGTGGGCTCAAGTTGGTTCCTGGGGACCAGAAGTCACACCTGGGGACCAGGTGTGACTTCTCCTGGAGGCTTGTGGAACACATGCACTTGCAGCCTCGCTTTCTCCCTACCCCAGCTTATGTGCCAGGTGGTGAAAGAGTTTGGCCTTTGCTGCTTGTTGAGAACTGCCCATGTGTGAAGATAAAACGCAGGGAATGTCACGTCCTGGCGCTGCCGTCTCCAGGAGCGGCCGAGGAGGCTGGGACATGCTGGAGGTCACCACGAGGAGCTCTGATGGGCTAAGCTTATCAGCTTCACCCCTCTCAGACATCATCTGTGTGGCTCATGCAGAGTAAAAGGATCCCGGGTGTGTTTGAACTCCAAACCACCTTTTGGAGGATTTTGTCCTCCTGCTGTGCTGTGCCTGGACACCAGTGGAGATCCCCAGTAGGCTGTAGAGGGTCTCATTCTTGCCAGGTGTTGGGACTTTTCAGGTGGGTCTGAATTGGAGTAGGAATGGTCTTAAAAGCGAGAGGTTCCATGAGCTGCCCCACAGTCGTGTGGCACTGGCACCCACGGGATGTTCCCACTCGAGCTGTGACAGGGCTCTGGGCTGGGAGAAGCTTGGATGCTTGGGACCTGGGCAGAGGCTGGACAAAATGTGCTCATCACCCCGATTTGGCCTGGAATCTGCTATTTCAGTCTCTGTGACCTAATGCTCTGTAGGTGCCTTTGAAAATAGCCGGAGGGTGGCTGCAGGGGCTGGGTTTCAGCAGTGATCCTGAACTTGAGCCATGATGGAGCAGCACCACAGCCCCACAAACCAGGGCAGTTTGGCAGAGACACCCCAAGGAACTGAATCTGCTGGATGTGGAGCGAGGGAAAATGTTTGATCCAGAGAATGCCAGAGCTCCAGGTCACTGCAGAACATGAGAACAGGAAAAGGTGGCAGAGTCCGAGGGGACGATGCTGAAGTCATCAGCGTTAAAAATGGCACCAAAATCAGCCTTTTCCTGTGAAATAATTTGGCTGGAATGAAATTGTTTTTCCTGATGGCAGCCAGCCCCTTCAGGGGTTAACTGCAGCCCTGCTGAGAGAACTGTAAAAGGTGTTTCCGAAATATTTCCACTGCCCCGTTGGTTTTATGGCCAGGAAAGGCAGGGCAGGCCCGCCTGGGCAGCGGGGCGCTGCCGAAACCCAGTGCCGGACAGCCCTGCAGATGGAAACCAGGTTTGGGAAAGCAAGCAGGGATTCCAGGCTGGACATCGGGAAAGTCACCCAACAGAGCAGATGGATGCAGGAAGGGACCCCCCATTGATGCATCCCTGATGCCATGGGGAGGCTGAAAGTCCTCCCTGGCTTGGGGGACAGAGTTGATGGGGTCACTTTCACATTGGGGTATGGAGGGTCTGGAGAGCCTGGGGAAGGGATTGGGTATTGGGGAGTCACATTCAGTGAGCCTAACCCCCCCCTTGCCCAGTGCTGGTGGCTCAGACCTTCGTAGGTCTCAAACATGGATGGAGAGGCACCTCACCCTGCCCATGGTGGACCTCAGGGGCACAGTGGGTAGACACACAGAGGTTTGCAGGTCTGAAGGCCACAGGAGATGCCATGATGCTGCCTGGGTGCTCCATGTGCCTTGGGACATTTGACTTCATCCATGTACCCTTGGATCAGGCTTGGATACAGCGAATCATGGAATCATTAAGGTTGGAAAAGCCCTCTAAAATCACTGAGTCCAGCCATTAACCCAGCACTGCCAAGACCACCACTAACCTGTGTCCCCAAGTGCCACATCCACATCGCTTTTGAACATTTCAGGGAGTCAACCGCTTCCCTGGGCAGCCTGTTCCCATGCCTGACCACCCCTTCTAAGAAGAATTTTTCCTTAATATCCAATCTAAACCGCCCCTGACACAACTTGAGGCCGTTTCCTCTTGTCCTACTGCCAGCTGCCAGGGAACAGAGCCTGACCCCCACCTGGCTGCACCCTCCTGTCAGGGAGTTGTGGAGAGGGAGAAGGTCCACCCTGAGCCTCCTTTTCTCCAGGCTGAGCCCTCCCAGTTCCCTCAGCTGCTCCTCATCTTGTGCTCCAGACCTTTCCCCAGCTCTGCTCCCTTCTCTGGACACGCTCCAGCCCCTCAGTGTCTTTCTTGTCATGAGTGGCCCAGAACTGAACAACAGCCTGAGGGACACAGAGGGTGCTGGTCATTGGTGTGCTGGACACCCCAAAACCCATCCCAAAAAGCCCACTGCATGGAGTGTAGCCAGGAGCAAGCTTTGCTTTGTCCCATGATGAGCACCCCAGAGGTTCCCTCCTGCCCGATGCCTCCTTTCAGACACTCCCAGCACTGGTGCTCACACCGCGTGTGCTCCCTCTGGCTCGCCTGTGCAAGTCTTGGCTCCCTTCTTCCCTGTGCTTCCAGGCCAGGTTTCCAAGTGCTTTATGCTTAAGCTCAGGCCCAGAAATTTGTGTCCAGGCTGCAGCAAAGAAGCAGCAGCCAAGTCTGATTTGGGCAAAATGCAGATTGAATTCCCTGATCTGTGCAGACAGGATATGAAACAGGAAAGTGGCCACAAAGTCACCTCTTTGCTCCAAAGCGTCCCTGTGTTTGTGGGGGGATCTTGGGCAGCCCCCTGGGCTGGTGGCTGGGTGGGTTCTGATCACCTTTGTACCTGGGAAGGGGCATCCCATGATTAAGGATAAGTGAAGGAAAGATGTTTCTTGCTGGGTTTTTTTCTGCAGCCATGTGTCACGGCCGGGTCGGGCTCACAGCTGTGTGCAAGGGCAGCTGGCAGGAGCCACATTCAGTGGCCAGGCTGGCCTGGCCGAACTGGGGGAATTTTTATTTCACTCTGTGCCTTTTCTCACTCTCAGAAGTAATGAAATGCAGGAGCCAGCATTAATGCACCATTAAAACTGAAAATTTCAGCACGCAGCCATCAGGAAATGCAAATACTCGGGTCTACTGTCAGTGCTACCTCTGCCGTGACAGCGGAGGAAGGGGCTGGCACGTGGCTGACCTTTGCTACCGGGAAAAAATCCCTGGTGATGCTCAGCTTCTGGCTCTCATCTCCCTCCCTGAACCCTTCATCCTCTCCCTCCTACATCTGGGCTCACCCCCCTGCCAGCACTGGGGGCACAAAGGGGAAGGGGGGCACAAAGGGGAAAGGAGGCACAAGGGGGTGGTTTGGCTCATCGGTGCCTGTCCATGGAGGGTCTCATGCTCCTACCTGGGGTCTGGGGTGCTCCCAGGGGGCTCGGGCTGGGGAGTGCAGTGTGGGGGGGAGGCAAACCGTGCCGGGGCTGCTTTGTCTGTGCCTGTCCCCAGGCCACCAAGGGTGACAGCCTGAGGAAGAGGAAGAGGAAGAGAAAGGCTGCAGGAGCCCCTGCTGCAGCTGCGAGCACTGCCTGCTCCACCTCACAATTGTGCTGTGCGTCGCTGGCAGGGACCGGCTTTTCCATAAATTTGGGTGGAAGGGAGAGCTTGGCAGAGCCTTGGGCTGCAGGGAAGGATTTACAGCTGCTCTGGCTGCTCTGTGTTCTCCTTGCAGGGCTGGGGCTCCTGCAGAAATGCCCTGTGGGAGGAGCAGGAGATGGAGGAGGGAACCCGTGCTGGCATCCATCCAGGGAATGGGGTCCCAGCCAGCACTGGATGAGGGGAGCTGGAGGAGGTGGGACGAAGAGGGACATCCTTGGTTCACCCACGGGTCTACGGCGATCACGGGGCTGGAAAAGCTGGGGCAGGGGCAATGGGGGGCCCCCATGCTGGGCTGGAAGTGGGTGATTCTGTCCAGCATGGGCACTGCTAGACACTGAGATTTCCAGCAGGGGGGGAATTGGTGGGGAGACACTTTGTCCACCTCTGGAAAGGTAGTGACATCTCCCAGCTCCAGCCTGGCCAAGTGCTGTGTGCCCCTGAAGCATCTTGGGGCACATGGAGCATCTCAACCTCTGGGGCACTTTGGGGCACTTGAAGCACCTCATCCCTTGGGGTCACCTAGGGCACCTCATCTCCTGGAGCATCTCAAGGCTCTTAGGATACCTCTTCCATGGAGCACCTCATCCCCTGGGACACCTCAGATAAGGACACAGGCCACTGGCAGTCCCAGTATAGAGCACCATCCTCTTTGAGCAGGTTTGCTGACAAGTAACACCTTCCTACCACCAGGCCATTTCCTCCTGCCTGGCTGGCAGCCTGGCCAGGGATCCTGGGCTGTCCCTTCAGCTCGGGCAGTGCACATCCATGTATCCCTCCTGGAAGGTGTCGAGCCCAGGAAGCATCTGGGCTGGCTCACGAGGATGCAAACATGCTCTGATAGCTCCAGTTTGCTCTGGGTTATCCGAGGTGATGAGCTGTGCTGCCCCAGAGAGCTGAGAAAAGACCACTTTCCCTCTTTCCACTGAAGTTTGAGTTTTCCAGGCAGCCTTAAGCAGTGCTGGAGCTTTCCCAGAGATGCCTCGTGGCTCTTCATTCTTCCCATCTCTCCTGCCTGCTCTCCTTTACTCAAAACAAGAGCCGCTTGAGGAGGGAGATGCATCCCAAACGTGCCTCCTCTCCTTTGCGACGAGCACAAAATAGGTATCGGCCCCGTTTCCAGATGGAAACGTGAGGCCTGAGGATGGATAAAGAGTTTTCTATGGCTTCAGAGCAAGGTGTGGACAGCGCTGAGAATAGCATCGCGAAATCTCAACTGCCAAGCCCTTAGCCTAACCAGAAGGTTATTCTTCTTCCCTTATGCTCATACATATCCATTAGGATGAGACCATATGTGTGAGATGTAGATGAATTTCTTTCCTCTTGACAAGTCCAGTTGGTCTTCCTAGGTAAGGAGATGGTGGTCTGTTCCCATCCAACTCCAGGCTGGCTCTTTGCCGTGATTTCTCGGGTTGTGTTTGCCCCCGGAAGAAATGGAGCTACACGCCGGAGCTTCAGGCCTAGCTGTTCTCCACATGCCAGTTCTTTCGATGCCAGACCTCCCTGGGGGGCTGTGGAAGTACACCCGGAGCATGGGGAGTGCAGGGAAGCTTTCTGGGAAGGAGAGCAGCCAGGTGGGATAAAGCAGGGGGAAGGGTTGCTGGCCAGCTCCCAGTAAGGACCTGTGTACCCAGCCAGGTCCCAGAGGGCTTCCTGGGGAAGAGGAGGCGTCTCTGATGGCAGGAGCAGTGTGTGAGTGCACAAGGCGTCTCCCAGAAGACCTCAGTGGGACCCTTGCACACCTCAGCTCACCCAAGATCTGGGTGCTGCCCTTGTAGCTGAACTCTGGTGTAGAAGGGGCCCTTGAAGATAAAGCAAGGAGAGACATCTTGGAGGTTTTAGGTGGTTACAGATGTGATGGGAGACACATCCTGTTGTTGCTTCTCCTATCAGGAGGAAGAGTGGCCTGGACACAAGCGCTCCTTGTGATGTGTCACAATTCCTGTGACGTGTCACATGCTGCAGATCAGCACAGGGCTGGGATGGTGGATGGTGTTTAGGTGACCAAGGGGGGACAGCTTCTTACACCCACAGAGTCAGGTCTGTCAGCCCCTTCCATAGCATCAATTGATCACGTGGTGCTGCTGCTCTCTGTTATGGGCACAGGGGAAGGGGGTGAGCTCTGGGCACTGCTCCACCACCTGAGAGTCAGGGGTTGATTTCTTCTCAGGATGGTGGAGCTGGGCAAAGGAGACCAGCCTGAACAGAGAAGGCAGCCTTTGAGAGTCACAGAACCATGTAGGCTGGAAAAATCCTCTAAGAACATCAAGTCCTACCATTAACCTAACACCACTGTGCTCACCATGTCCCCAAGTGCCACATCCACATGTCTTTTAACACCTCCAGGATGGTAACTCCATCACTGCCCTGGGCAGTGTTGCCCAAAGTCCTTTCTGCAAGAAAAGGTGAGCATGGTTCACCTCCACAATGTCTTGGGCAAGGCTCAGCTAATAGGAAAAGGGGATGTGGAATGGAGGGAAATGCAGTGAGGTGGGATCTCACAGGGGAGGGACCAACAGCCTGCAAGTTCTCAGAGGCCTCATGACCATGGGAAGTGACAGGGCATCACCTCCCTGTCCTGTGCCCACAGCCACTGCTGGCTGCTGGCTCACGTATAGCTATGAGCCTGATTTTATGCTACACATTCCAGGCTTCTTTCTCCATGGCCCTCCACAAAATACAGACATGCTCAGGTGACACTCACCATCATCCTCAGGATCCCAAATCCCTGCTGCCTGCTGAGGCTGTGCATGTACCACTTGGGTGCAGGAGCAGGGGCTGGAGTGCTAGGCAGGAGGCAACGACCTGGCTGCCACAGTGGCCAGGAGGAGGCCAGCGCAGTTTTCACTGTCATTTCCCCACTCCTGACTCACGTGTGCCCAAATTAGCTCTTGCCATAAGTGACTTTGATATTTCCAGTGGAAATCATGTAACTGGCACGTCTGTTTTTAAAATCAGGGTTGCTCTGACCTTTCTGTCTCCTTGTTTGTGTGGACGGGCAGGAGAGGTTTGGAAAGCCCCATCTGGCCCCGCTGTCCTGGTGGTGAGAGCTCACAAGGGACCACACTGGGCAGGTGTCCTCCCATCCCAGGTGCTGGGGCTGAAGGATCCTGTCTCACCAGGGGCCAGGGGTGGATTTAAGATGAGCCCACAGGGCTGGCCAGGAGATGAAATGTGGTAAGACATGGCTGGAGCAGGAATAAATCCCCCCTGGAGCCTGGCCTGCTCTGCGTTTCAGCTCCCATCTGAAGGACAACATTCTCTGGTCTGAGAATGGCTGTTTTCACATCACTGGTGTCTTCCCAGAGCTGGCAGCAGCTCGGGGTGAGCCAACAATCTGCAGGCACTGGAAAAACCCCGGTGTTAATGTGACCTAGGAGCAGTGTCCCCTGCGTGGCCATGCACCACAGCACTTGCCTGCTCTTCTGTCCTCGGTACAGCCTGGGCAGCGCTCCTGTGACCCCCAGCGCAGCCGCAGGCAGCAGGAGGCACGGGAAGGGAAGGGATGGGATGGGAGTGTGCCGACGTGCCCCAGCCCCGCGGCTGCCCGCCCTGCCTGCGCAGGCAGATGGCTTTTGCAGGGCGCTCCGGATGTTGGAGCCAGGCTATTTTGGACCACGTGGGCGTCTGAATTCCAGGCGAATCCCCGGCTCAAAAAAAAAAAAAAAAAAATTTAAAAAAAAAATTTCCAACGCCTGCTAGGGTCCCCGGAGGTGGAAGCGCTGCAGCTCCCGTGTCCTCGTGGTTCTCCTGCTGCCTGGCACGTAGGCGGGACTCTGGCTGCAGCCCACCCGCCCCTGCGGCACAGACCCCCTGTGCCCGCTCTCCCTCCTCCTGGCAAAGCCTGGGACACCCGCATGGCCGTGGAGTCCCTCGGCTCGATGTGAGCAGCTCCTCAGCCCCCAGAAGGGCCGGTTTGGGTGGGGGTCTGGCTGTGCTTCCTTCCTGCAGGCTGGGAGATGCTCGCCAGCCCCCGGGGCTCTCCACACCACGCTCCCCCCTTGCTCCGCCGTGCCTGGGTGGGAGAGGGCAGAGCGAAAGCGGCTTCCTGCCCTTCTCCCAACCCGCCGGCGCGGCGTCTGTTTGCTTTGAGGCCCGGGTCCCTCCTGCCAGGACATTCCCGGGCAGCGCTCGCTGCCGTTTGCACAGGAGCCAGGGGGACACCCCGGACCCCCCGGGCACAAAGGCCCGTGCCTCACGCCTGCCCCGCACCCGCGTCCCCCTCCTCGAGCACCCCAGGAACCCACGCCGGGCTCCCACGAGGGACAGGAACCATCCGGTGACCCCGAGGACAGCGGGGCTCGTGTCACCGCCCCGCCCCAGCCCGTTCCAGGAAGGGGTGGCCGGTCCCTGCGTCGCTGCGGCATGTCCCCGGGAAGCGGGGCCAGCGCGTCCAGCGTCCGCCATGTGGGAGACAGCTGGGGTTAAAAATTAACACAGCAGACCTCAGCGAAGGGGCAGCGGGGGCCGGCGGAGGGGTATGTGCTGCCCGGGGAAACCCCGTCCTGCGGCTCAGGGCTTGTGTAACCGGGAAGGTGGGGACTCCCATGGCCCTCCAGCTGGGGGACAAGGGGCTGCGGTGTCCCCTGGGCTTGGCTGGACACAGACAGAGCCCTGTGCCACTGCAGCAGCCAGCCGAGCATGATGGTGGGTCACTCCGACCCACACTCTCCGAGGTCGGCACCCAAAAACCACCAGCTGCTCCAGCTCTGCTTTCCAGCACCTTCAGGGCCAAGGGGTTTGTACCAGTCTGGCCCCAGTTTGCCAGGATGGGGGGTGTCTCCCAACACAGCATCTGGAGGAACTGGGTTCCCCCATCCAGCCCCCCTCACCAAAATCAGGGATATCACCAAGGTCTGGGGCTCCTGGCACAGCATCTGGCTGGATCTGTGTCCCCTCCACCAGGAGACACCCAGCACCCTGCAAGGAGGAGGTGACAAGACAGTGCCAGCTCTGTAACCCACTTGGATGGCAGCAGCTGGGTTGGGGGAATTTGGGGTTGGGAATTTTGGTGGTTCGTTTGTGTTCCAGAGACTGTTGGGACATGTCTCCCACTCACGCAGCCTTGGCAGCCCCCCAGTGCCCCACTGCCACCCAGGGGAGGGGGACATGGACCTGTGTGATCCCCCCTCACTGCTGCAGGGTCAGGCTGTTCAGTAACACCTCCATGTCCCACCACCAGTAATTCCTGGCTCCTCTCCTGGAGGTGTGCAGAGGTCCTGGATTTGTTTCCCGAATGGGAAGGGGGCAGTGCAGACCCCACTGCTAGAGCCCAAAGCCTGGCATTGGTGGGGGAGATTTGGCACTGGCTCTGGCAGGCAGCAGGCAGGGACAGTGCTGCTGTTTGCTGACATGTTTCTGCCCTGTCCCCTTGCCATCTGTCCCATTCCTCTGCCCCCTCTATCCCTGTGCCCTGTGTTCTCCAACCCTGGCACCATCCTTGTCCTGTCTCTCTGTCCCTTCATCCCTGTCCCATTTGCCCTCCTTCCCTGTCCCTATTCTGCTCTCCCTTCAACCTTGTCCCTCTCACCTTCCAGCCCTGGCCTCGTCACTCTCCATCCCTGTCCTCTCACCCCACCTTCCTGTCCCATTTGCTCTTCATCCTCATCATCCTTCATCTCTGGCCCACTCATTCTCCACCACTGTCCCCCTTGTCCTCCATCTCTGTCCCCTCTGCCCTCCATCCTCATCCTCCTGTCCCCCATGGGTCCCAGCATGCCATGGGAAAAGGCTCCAGCAGCAGATCGGAGGCTCAGGGACTGTGTCCCCAGGATGGGGACATCCTTTCCCCTTGCTGTGGGGATCTGCCTGTTTTTGGAGCACTGGGGGACCCCCCTCTGGATTTGGGGGACTCCCTGTGACTGGAGCACTGCAGGCTGGGCAGTGGGAATGCTGGGGAACCTGGAGGTTTGCTGGGGGCCACTGGGCTGAAACCCCATCTTTGCTGCTGTCACTGTCAGTGACAATTCCTGACTTGGCTCCATGCCTCAGTTTCACCTCTCTTCAGGGATTCCAGTCCTCAATAAAAGGTGATTTGTGCACAAGTGAGTTTTCCAAACACTCTGGGAAGTGAAATGCTGCTGCATTTGGGGACCTTCAGTGGATGGCAAACTGCAGGTGCCACTGCCACAGGCCCTGCCTTGGCAAAGGGGACATCAACACCCTGTGGTTAATGGTGGCATCAGGGGTTGTGTCAGGTCCTTAAAAATAGCCAAAAAGGGCAAAGCCCTTGGTGAAGCCCACCCGGGTGAGATGGTGTTGTGTGCCGGGCAGTGTCACCGGGAGTAGTGCTGGTGAGATGCTGTCCCTTCTTCTGTGTCACTAGTGCCACCCACATCCCATGCGCCGGGCACGAGGCTCCTCTGCTCCTTTTTTTGGGGGCTGAGAGGCTGAATTGTGGAGGGAGGCAGGTGGGGAACATATTGAGAGGGTGAGCAGAGGAGCTGAAAGGGTGCCCAGGAGGACGGGGCAATGCTCCCCCATCACTGCCAGCCGGGAGGGAGATTTTTTGGGAAGCCGAAGCAGCATCACAGCACCCGCGGTTGCAAATCCCAGTGGCTAAATCTGCGAGAGGCGCATAATTAACGAGACGTGGCTCAAATACAAACAGCGCATCCGCGCCGCTCGCCTCCCCCCGCCCCATCGCAGATTTTTTTGTTTCGTTTCGAGGCGGGAGCGGGGTGGGAAGAGATTTCGCATTCCTGTGAAAAAAAAAAAAAAATCAACGGCAACACAAACCCAGTTTCATTTTTGTCAGGGTTTCTGCTTTTGAGAGGGTTTGGGTATTTTGCTGGCAACTGAAAAGGCTGCAGGAATTGGGGGTGGTGGGTTTTTTTTGGGCTGTTTGTCCCTGGAAAGCTGCTCTCGGCTGAGGAGTGGGGATTTAAGGATTTTTTTTTTAAAGTTCCAATTTTTCAGTGCGCACAACTCAAAGGGGAGAAAAAAAAAATCAAACCCAACAACAACTCTCCCCCTCAGCAGCAAAAAATTCTGGCAAAAAGTTGAGCAGGAAACTTCTGGGCCAAGCGTGTTCTCCCCCCCGCGGGGCCAAACCTCGGGATTTGTCCCCTCCCTCTGGGTGACTTATCGGACCATCGATTATTTGCTGTTTATTCAGGGGGATTTCAGCGATGTCCCGCTGTGGGACCGTGAGGTCCCTCCCTGTGGCGGCAGCAAGCCCGGGGCTCCGAGACTCTGGGATTGGGGCTCCTCCCCAGAGCGATCCTTCCTGTGCGCCTGGGCGTGCTGGTGGGATGGGGGAGCTCTGCACCCCTCAGTTCCCACCGCTGCACCTCGGCTACCTGGGGGTGACTCTTTCTTCTGGGACCTGCTGGCAACTGCGCCCCATGGGGGGACAGAGGAGTGGGGAACAATCTGTGGACACCCCAAGGAAGGGAGAACAGAGGGACTGGCACCCTACGGGGGTGCAGAGGGATGGGGTACATGCAGTGAGACACCCCACACTGGGGACAAGGGATGGAGCACGTGCAGGGGGCATCCCATGGGGGGAATGGACAGAGGGATGTGCACCCCACAGAGGAACGGATGGATGAGGAACATTCTGGGGTATGGGGATACACTTGAGGGTGTCACCCCTCGGGGAACAGGCGGGCAGGAGGAGGCACGGTTGGGTGACACCCCAGAGAGAGGATAGAGACATCCCACTGGAGATCGGTGGGGATTACGGCGGGGCACAGTAGGGTGGATAGGACGTGGGTGGAGGGACATCATGGTGACACCCATGGGTGCGGCTAGGACACGGGGTTCACAGTGGGGTGAAACCTGTGGGGGACAGGTGGGACACGGAGTACGTACAAACAGGGTGACATCTGTGGGGGTGGATGGGACATGGGGGACACACTCCAATCCCATTCGTGTGGGACACGGGGGGTTGGGACACCACGGCGACACCCGGGGGGGGCAGCTGGGACACGGAGGGCGACACACCACAGCAACACCCGCGTCGGGTGTACAGCCCACGGACGGCACAGTACAGTGACATGAGGGCAGCTGGGACACGAGGGGACACACCATGGTGACACCCATGGGGGCGGCTGGGACACGGGGGAGGGTGGGCACACCGCGGCGACACCCGTGACAGGGGGGTGGATAAGACACGGGGATCACAGCGGGATAAACCCCGTGGGGGTTGGGTGGGACACGAGGGTCACACTCTGTCCCCACCCGTGGGGTCGGCCGGCACACGGCGCAGCGGGGTGACACCCGTGGGGGCGGCAGGGACGCTGGGGATGGGTGTAGCCGCACGGCGATGGGGGTCGGGCGAGCCGGGGCGGGGGGAGGTTGGCTGTGCGGGCGGCGCGCGCGCGGGGCGGCGGGGGCGCGCGCGGCGTGTCGTGTCGCGGCGTGTCGCGGTGTCCGGCGGCGCGGGGCGCTCGGCCCGGTCCGGTCCGGGTTTTGCCGGCAGCCGCGGGCAGCGGCGGCGGCGGCGGCAGCGCCGTGCAGCGCGGAGCGGGGGCTGCGCACTCCCAGAGCGAGCGGCGATGTGGAGGTGGGTGTGCGGCGGCGGCGAGGCACCGAGCCCGCCTCGGCTCCCCGGCCCCGGCCCCGGCCCCGGGCAGGTGCTGACCTTCCCCCCCTACCCCGCTCCCTTCCCCTCCTGCCCCCTCCCCGGCGCCCGGGCAGCCCCCGCCGCTCCCGGCAGCGCTGCCCGCAGCGCGGCGGCTCCCGGACCGCCGGTCGGTGCCGGCCCCCGGGGCGCTCCGGCGGCGGAGTTGGGGTGGGGGGTGTCTGGGGGGCGTCGGAGAACGGGGAGGTGGCAGAGAAGAAAAAGTTTGGCGGGGGGATCCGCGGCTCGCCCCGCTGCCCGGCGCCGTGCCCGGGCTGCCCGCGGCGGCGACGGGGCCGGAGCTGGCCGCCTGCCCGCCTGCCCGCGTCGGGCCCGGCCGGTGCTGCCTGCGCGGCGCCCGAGCGGCCCCGCCGCTTCCCGGGGATGGGAGGGGAGGGGGGAGACGTCGGGGTAACGAGCAAAGTTTTTCGCGGTGCGACTGAACCCCGCTGCCGGTACCCGCAGCCCGGCGGGGATGCGCTGGGAGCCGCGGGGAGGGATGGAGTGAGCCCCCCACGTCTCCCCCCGCCGCCCCGGACCGCCGCGGCAGCGCCCGGTGGTTTCCCGGGTGACAATGGTGGCGGCGGGGCCGGGGGGCGGCGGGGGCGGCGGCGGCGGGGGGAGGCGGTGGGCAGCGGGGCCGGCATTGCCACCCGCGGCGGGACTCGCGTGGGGGGCGCGGGGGGAGACCCTCACCCGGCGCCGGTAGCGGCCCCTCCGTGCTGGGTGTCCGCGCGTGGGTCGCTCCTGCCTCCCCGGGGTGCGCCGGGCTCCCGCGGCAGTTTGGCTCCGCCACCGGTGCCCCGGCGCGGGGTGGCCGTGAGAGCGGCGCCGCTCGCCATCGCCCAGCCATGTGCGACAACTCACCCAACTTTATCATCCCCTCTGTTCCCAACGATCCCCCCTCCCCGCCCCGCTTCGCCGTCAGACGGGATTCCCACACCCCCTGCTCCCCCCACCCGCGGCGGGCTGGGTACCCCACGCACCCCGCGCACCCCGACACCCATCGAGCCACCGCGATCGCGCCGTGGAACATCCCTCGTTCGCACCGGCGTGGGTGCCACCAGCCCAAAGCCACCGTAGGGGCTGTGGATTGTACCCGAATTTGGGAATTACTGCCCCAAACTCCGCCGAACCGAGGCCCCATGCGTCCCACGGAGGTGTGGGGTGTTGGGGTTTTTTTATTTTTTTCCTTTTATTTTAATTTTATTATGCCTGGTTTTTTTCCACCGCATCCCGCAGCCGGCAGCGTCCTTCCTGCGGGGCCGGGGCTGCTTGGGGTCGGGTTATTCTTTGCTGGGATGATTGATTGGGGAGAGGAGGATGGGGGGCTGGCATGAGGGCTTGAGGGGTGGGATGGGGATGGGGGGGCCATCCCACGCACAAACAAAGCTGCGCCCACATCCTGCGGTAACGGCCCCGCGTGTGCGCTGACCCGGCCGGGCAACCTTCACCCCCGCCGCTCCCTGCCGGGGGGGCTGGGGAATGATGGGGGATGCCGTGCTGTGGGCGGGCGGGTGAGGCCGGGTTTGGGGGGGGCGTGGGGGGGGATGCCCATCCCGGCTACCTGGGGCGCGGAGCCGGGGCCGGCGGAAGTTTTGTTTCTCTGGAAACGGGCCCTGCTGTGTCAGCGGCCCCTTTGTGCCGCTTTGTCCGCGCCCCCCGGCCCCCAGCCCGGCGGCGGGGCCGCACCTGGGGCTGCGGGGGACGGGGACCCCTCCGGCCCCCCCCGCCCGCCCCGGCCCCCCGCGCTCCCCGGCCCCGCTGCTGCCCGCGGGCTGCGCTGCATCCCCCGGCGGGCCCGAGGCGAGGGGGGTCGGATGGGAAAGGGGGGGGGTGACTCTTCCCGAGGTCCCGCTCAGCGGGAGCGCTCGTAGGCATGGAAACCCCGCTCCGTCCCTCCGTCTGTCCGTCCGTCCTTCGCGTTCCCGATGGGAAAAGCTTTGGAGAAACGGCTCCTCCAGCGGCACCCGCGGGGCCGCCGCAGCGCGTCTCCATCGGTGGCGGTGTCACCCCGAGTGTCCCCGCGCGGGGTACCCCCGGAGATGCCCCCGGAGATGCCCCCGGCGCTGCGCCCCCTCCCCGGTGCCGGTACCGGCGTCTCCCCGTCGCGCTGGCAGATGTCGCGCCCTGACCTCGGGGACGCCGCCTGGGGGGGGTGCTGTGGGAGGGATGTCGGGGGGGGACACGGTGACGGGACGATGGGGACGGGGACGCGCTGGCGTGTGACAACAAAAGCAAAGTAACAAAGGACCCGCCGGTGCCGCTCGGAAGTTGGTCCCGGCGCCGTTCGGGGCTCGGTGGCCCCGGGGGCAGGGCCGGGGGAGCTGTTTGCCTGGCGGGATGTGCAGGCAGGGGGTGCGGGGGTTGTGCCCGGCGTCACGAATGTCGCCGTGTCCTCCCCCCTGCCTCGATGGGAAGAGGCAGGAGCCGGCCGAGGCGTCCTTGACATGGATTTTGTGGTAGGGATGCGGGCAGCCGGCACCCTCAGCCAGGAATCTGCCTGCACCTCCTGCGCTCCTGACTGGACCTTCTGCCCGTGACACCAGGTGGGTGGTCAGGGGAGAAGAGCTCTGGGTGCTGCACCCCAAAATTCAACCTGTCCCTCCTCTTCCTCCTCTGTGGCAGAGGTGGTGCTGGGGGAGATGCTGTGGGTGTGTGAGGGGTGTTTTGGGGATTCCCCACCCTGAGGGTTCCTCACCCAGCAGCATCCCCTGGTGTCACCGGGGCTGTTCCAGGCAGGTGGCAGCAGTGCAGGTGCTGCTTGTCTGTGACCTGGGGATGCTGCAGGGTTTGGAGGTGACATCCTCTCCCCAAAACAGTCCCCTCTGACAAATCTCCTGAGTGCGGCACTGGAGGGAGGGCTGGATCCAGGGTGCTTGGCCCTGGCTGCCAGCACCTGGCACCTCCTGGTGTGTCCATGCAAGGCTTGGCTGAGGCTGGATCTGGCCCCAGCTGGTCCCAGACCCTCCACCTCCCCCAGCAGGGACATTCCCAGGGGTGGCCACAGCGGTGCCACTGTTCCGCTGCCTCCCTGTTTTGTTTTCCCAAATCCTGGCTGTAGGAACAACCTCTTGATTAAGTGTATTAATAGTTAAACTTTCAGCTCATAGCTTAAACTCACCAGACCACGAAAAGCTCCCTCCTTTACTCATGCTCTGGTGCTCAACTAAAATATTGCACTCAAAAGGCTTGTGGGTTTTTTTTTTCCCCTTTTCCCGTCCTTTTCCCCTGACTCGACTTTGACTCCCGGGAGCATGGGGAGTCTTGTGGGACTCCCAGTTGTCACTGCTGCCCCTTGCAGCCACCTCTCTGCACAGAGCCCAGGCATGGGGACTGAGGGCACTGGGTCCCCCCAAAGTGATTGGTGCTCTTGAAACTTACCCAGGCTGGGGAGGAGGATGGGAGCCACTATCCCAGGCTGGCCCTCCACCCAACTGGGGACATGAGAATGGATGGGCTGTGGTGGCCTGGGGAAGGATGGAGATGCTGGCAGTAGCAGTGTGTGGGATTGGCTGTTTTCCTGCCAGGCAGGTGATGGGAAGGAGGAAGGTGGGAGGTTCAGCCATGCCAAGTGCAAGGTCCTGAACCTGTGTGGGGACAGCGCCCAGTCCCAGCACAGCTGGGGGGTGGATGGGCTGGGAGCAACCCTGCAGAAATGACTGGGGGATGCTGGTGGGTGACAGATGGGACATCAGCTGGCACCGTGCGCTTATAGCCCAGAAAGCCAAGTGTATCCTGGGCTGCACCACAGGCAGCAGGGTGAGGAGAGGCTTCTCCCTCTGTTCTGCTCTGTGGGAGACCCTCTGGAGGCACCACATCCAGCTGTGGGGTCTGCAGCACAGACAGATGTGGGGCCTGTTGGAGCAGATCCAGAGGACACCACAGAGATGGTCCAAGGGCTGGAGCCCCTCTGTCCTGGAGACAGGCTGGGGATGTTCAGCATGGAGTAGAGAAGGCTCCAGGGAGACCTTAGAGCTCCTTCCAGTGCCTAACGGGGTTTCAAGAGAGCTGGAGAGGGACTTTGGACAAGGGCCTGGAGTGACAGGACAATGAGTGAGGGTTTTAAACTCTTAACAGGTCAGGGTTAACTTGTACATAGGGAAGAAATGTTTTTCACTGAGGGTGGTGAGGCCCTGGCACTGGTTGCCCAGAGGAGCTGTGAGTGCCCCATCTCTGGAAGTGTTCAAGGCCAGGACGGGACTTGGAGCAGCCTGGGACAGTGGAAGGTGTCCTTGCCCATGACAGGGGCTTGGAAGGAGATGAGCTTTAAGGTCTCTTTCCAACCCAAATCAGTCTGTGATTCAATGCAGGGAGCAGTGGTGCAGGACAGGCAGGAGGCAAGAGGCACATGGGCAAAGGGGTGTCTGGAGGAGGAACCACCTCCAGATGTGGCCAGTGGGAATCCCAGGCCAGAGTGGAGAAAATATGAGCTTGCTGCTGCTCAGCAGTGGCTCTGCTGTGGGGATCAGGTCTGCAGCTGCCTTTGCCTTCAGCAGAGAGACATGTCCTTGTGGGGAGACTGTGACTCTCCATCCTGGGGAGCCCACTGTGGGAGCATCAGGGCATGTGGGTGAGGAGCAGCCTGCATCCCTATCCATGTCCTGTGTCCCTTGGGGCTGGAGCCCTTAGGAGATCTCCAGGGAGAGCAGGCAGCAGAACAGTGTGACCCATGTGGGTGGCTGAGGGTGACCTGTGGGTCCCTTTGCCTTTGGGAAAGTCCAAAGTGCACATTTACTCTGGCCAAAGGCCCTCAGGCACCTGACATCCACAGTCGAAAAGCTTTGGGGTCTGTCAGCATCTCAGTGCTGGTGATATACCTGCCCTATAGTCTCTCCTTTTGAGGTGCTGGGATGCTAGGGATGCATCCCTTACATCTTTAGAGTGATTTCATCCCTGCTTGTCTTTTCCCATGGCTCGCAAGCAGGTGGAGTGTGTTGATGGTCTGAGATGACAGCCCGTGCTGCACATGGGTGGCAGCCTGTGATTATATGGATAAAAGGGTTTTTGAGGTCAGAAGGTTTTCCAGCGGCTGCCTTGGTGTCCCTGGTTTCCACCATCCATGGTTATGGCATGGAAAAGGGACTGGAATAATGGCTCCCAGGCTATGGGTTTGCCATGGGATGTGTGGGTCTGGCTCGATGTCCTTGTGCTGGAACAGTGTCATTTGTACCAAAGCATCTCCCATCGCCTCAGCTGGGACATCCTCTGTGCTGGGAGGATGAGGATGCATCACCTCCCCACAGTGATGCTGACAGTGTGGTGGCCCGGGCAGGGGAGGATGTGTATCTGCCGTGACCCTGGAAGTGGTGGCAAAGAATGAAAAAAGACAAGCTGCTTTCTGATTTTCCAAGCAGGATGTGCTTTTCCATCTCCTCCCTTCCAGCTCTGAGAGGTGGGAGCTGGAAAAGGGCCCTGCCCTGTGACAGCCCTGTGCTATTTCAGTGGGGGCACAGTGTGGGTGATGGGTGGGACGTGCCCATGTAGAGATGTACCCTGTCATTTCTAGGTCACTTCTGAGATGGGCTTCATCCCCAGGTTCTGATTGTCACCTGGGTGGTGGCAGGGCTGGGAACAGTGCTGTCCTGGCCTTGTGAATGACTCCAGTGGGTACTGGTGGCTGCTGCCACCCATGAAAGCCCCCAGCTGAGCCTGGCATACGTTTGCTCAGCATGTGCTGAGCTCCCTGGGGATGGCCCCTGCTGGAATGAGGATTGGGTTTGTGCCCTGGTGTTATGAGGCTGCACATGTTCCCCTCTGGCCCCCTCTGGTGCTGCTGTCCCTGGTCACCTCTTGGCTTGTGGGTGGTTGACTGTGGTTGGAAGCAGCTCTCGTTTGATGGATGTTTTGGTTTTGCCTTTGCAAACCTGCCTTGAGTCCATGCCTCTGCTCCAGCTCTTTGTAGAGATATCTGGGCAATATCTATCTCCCACAGTCTTCCTTATGGAGTCATCCATTGCCCAACAGAGCAATGCAGCTCCATCCACTCGGCCCCCGGGTTCTCTCTTGTTGTCCCCAAGGGTCTTGGTGTCATTGGTGCTTACTTCTTTTTGCTGGGACTTGCCCTTGTGGTTTTTGTGCCTCTTTCTCTCCCTCAGAGACAGGAGTTTGGGGTCCAGGGCCAAGTCAAGTCTCTCATTAGAGCATCCTGAAGGCTGAGATGTTCTCACTTGAACATCCTGACTGTGAAGGGTCCCAAGTGTTTGCAGATCCAGGTGCTCTTACCCTGTAAGGACTCTTACTACTGTGCACCCACTTGCTGCTCAGAGGCAGGTTCCTGCTCTCCTGCCACTCTTGGACAAGGAGCAGGGCCAGGGAGGACCATTCATGCCCAAGGAGTTCTGATGCCTTAGGAAGGGCAAGCGAGCTGTGCGCACAGATGATGCTTGGAGGCTCTGTGAGATCTTGCTCCTTCTGAAAACTCCTAGAAGAGTTTGGGCAGGAAGGGACCTTAAAGTTCATCTAGTTACAACCCCTGCCATGGACAGAGACACCTTCCACCAGACCAGGTTGCCCTAAGCCCTGTCCAGCCTGGCCTTGGACACTTCCAGGGATGGGGCAGCCACAGCTTCTCTGGGCAACCTGTGCCAGGGCCTCACCACACTCCCAGGGAATAATTTCTTCCTAATATCGAATCCCAAACTTTGCTCTTTTATTTTAAACTCCTCATGCCTTGTCCTATCACAACAGGCCCTGGTGAAAAGTCTCCCTCTGACTTTCCTGCAAGCCCCTGTAAAATGTTGAAAGGTCTTTCAGCAGGTCCAGGCCTCTCCTGGGTCATGGGGAGGTGGCAGTGGCTGGTGGCCAGGACATGGCAGTGTGTTGGGTTGTCCTTCCCTACCTTTCCCTCCTGTATCTGCGTCGTGCCCTGCTGGGATTCCAGCAGGGAGGCAGATCTGAGCACCCATCACTCCTGGGGTGCCTGTGGCTGCTCTCTGCCCTGTGCCCCGCTGCCAGCTGGGGACTTTTCCCCCAGTTCCCGTGGCCGGTTGGAGCGGCAGCCGAGGATCGCTGCCTGGGAGCGCTCCTCTTGCCCTCTGCTTTACCTTCTGCATCTCACTAATCTGATGACCGGAGGTATGCGAAGCATTTCAAATATGGCCTCGTTAGCTGGCTCCGGACAGAGCACGCAAGAGCCGTTTCTTCACACTCCTATTCCAGCCGGCTGTTGCCGTTCCCTCCTCCCACGGGCATCCTGCTGCTGTTTGCCCCATTCCGGCTGGGATCGGCACAGCCGGTTGAGCCCATCCTGCCCGTCTGGGGAATGACTGTGTCCTGCTGGCCATCGGGTGGGTGTTGGGCTCTTGAATGGTTTGAGAGCATCATTGGGTGCATGGGCGAGGGGTGAGTGTGTGCTGGGGATTGGGGTGTCCCCTCTGCTCACAGCCTTGGCAGGTGCCCAGTCATTCCACAGTGGACTCAGCCCCCTCCAGGACCTGGAGGGGATCTCATGGCACACATGACAGTGGTCTTGGGGAGTCTCAGGGAATCTGAAAGGCATCAGGGTGGGGGATGTGAGATGGTGGGTGCTGGCTGGACACCAAACTGTGAGTGCCAGGCTGAGCTGTCCTTCTCCACCTTTCCCTCCTGCATCCATGGGAAGTACCCAGTGTAGGGAGTGGGTTTGGAGGGGTGTGGTGTGAGTATGGGTGCAGGGGAGGGAGGACCCTGGTATCCCCAGGGAATGGCTGCTGTCCAAGGGGACTGCAGCCCATCTCCATCTGGCTCTCCAGGGTGGTCCTGGCAGGGGTGCCGTGGCACCCATCTCGGGGTCCCATACCTTTGTCCCTGGGATGGCAAGCAGGGCATTCCATCCATCTGTCCATCTGTGTCTGTCTGTGTCTCCCATTCCCTCCATGCCTTGGGTTGGCACAACGCGTTGCCTGCTGGAAGAGGCTCCATTGCCACCGGTGCTGCTGGGCTTCTGCCTGCTCCCAGTGCTAGCACTGGTGGGACCCTCCACTCTTGATGTCCCTAGTGTCCCCTGCCTCGCCATGGTGACAGTGTGAACCTGGCACCATCTCCCCATTCCACTATTTAAAGCTGGGGCTGGGGGGAGAAAAATAAACGCGGAGGATGAAGATGATGATGGTGGCTCTGGCCGCCCTTGGGGACAGCTGGCCCCGCGTCGGCGTCCCTGGGGAGGGGATGCCATGGCCTGGCACAGCCGGGCACAGGGCTGGGAGCTGGACGCCAGGCGTTTGCGCTTTAATGCATCAGGACAGCTTGCAAATTCCAGGCTGGCGCGGCGAGGTGCCGGCCGCGGCGGAGCGTGCGCGGTGTCGCGGCGAGAGCGGCGCTGCCATAACCGGTTAGCTCGCCCAACGCCGCCGGGGCGCGAGGCCCGCGGGGAGCTGGGGCAGGGCACGGCTGCTGGCAGCCCCTGCCTCCCGCCGCGCCAGGGCGATCGGCGCAGCCCCCGCCGCAGCAGAGCTGGGGGCAACCCCGGTGTAAGGGGGCACAGCAGGAGGTTGGTGTGGAAAGAGCAGATTTGTAGGGATCTCTGTCTCTCCTACCTGCGGGGACCCTGTCTCACCAGCTGCAGGGACCTCTGCTCCTCCTGTCCCCACATCTGCAAGGACCTCTCTCCCCTCTGTCTCTTCCCTGTCTGCAAGACCCTAGTTCCCCTCATCTGCAAGGATCTCTGTCCTCTCCTCATGCAGGGAACCCTGTTGCCCTTGTCCCCTCCTCATCTGCAAAGCCACCTGTCTGCCTTCTACAGAGGCCCCTCTTACCTCCTCAATAGGGACCCCTGTCCCCACTTCTTTAAGGACTCCTGTGCCCTCTTCTTCAAAGCCCCATGTTCTCTCCTGCCTTCACGCATCCCTGTCCACCCATTCTGTTGAGAACCCTGTCCCTTCACCTTCAAAGCTCTGTGCCCCCTCACCTGCAGGGACCCCTGTCCCCCCATGTGCAGATCGCCTGTCACCTTTCTCTGCAAAGCCTCCCATGCACAAAGACTCCTGCTTCCCCTGCCCCACTTCTGCAGTCCCCACATCCACAGGAGCTCTTGTGCCCACATCTGCAGCCCCCTAATTCTCCCACCTGCAGAGCTCTGGGGTGACTCCCAGTCCTGCTCTCCCCAGCACCAGGGATGACCTGGAGGTTGTTCAGGGGCAGCTGGTGCCATGTGAATCCCCAGGAGAGGGGGTGACCTTTCATCTCTACACGTGGGGAAACTGAGGCAGGGAATGGCACTGAATCCTCTCTAAGAAGTGGTTTCTCATCCTTTCCCAGAATATTTCCCAAAAATCTGAGCCTGTCAGTGGAGTCAAGACCCCCAGGCTTTGCTCCCATCTCCCCACTGCCGTGTCATCTCCTTCCCCTGGCCTCACATTCAGATTCTTTAAATAAAAAAAAGCCTTTAAAAACATGTATTGCCACCTCGCTGGGGAAGCTGGAGTCACCTGGAGTGCTAATCCCGAAGCACCCTGGGGCTATGGGTGCTCCCTGGACTCGCTCCCGCGGGGCTGGCGGAGGAGGGGGCCCTTTGCTTTGCGAAGGCGTTGGGGGATTAGCGGGAGGATTGGTAAATCTGACCCCAGGTAAAGATTAAGACCCAAAAAAAAAAAAAAGAAAAATCGTTGTGTTTTTCCTGTGCCTGAAAGATGAAGGACGTGAAGGCACCGTGAAAGGCACCGTGAAGATTAAACTGGGATGAGTCTGTGCGGCAGCGGTTCGATTAGGGGTGGGGGACAGCAGGGAGGGATGTGAGGATGGGGCAGGGATGGGGGGTTGTGTCTGGGGGTCTGGAGATGCCAGAGCTGGGGGGAAAGGGGAACCTGGGGGAATGGAGAAGCTGGGGGGGAACCTGTGGCTTGTCCCCGGGGGTCCCCAGGCTGCCTGTGGTTGGTGCTTTGGGGCACAACCATATCCATAACCACTGCCAGCCTAATCCTGGAAATAGCTGGCACTGGGCTGTATGGGGGTGGCTTCAGCAGCTCATCCCAAAGGCCAATAGCTCGATGGATAGGGCTGGAAAGCACCCTGGCAGTGGGGAATAAGTCCCCCACAGCCAGCAGCTGCCTCCATTAGAGGTTGGATGAGCTGTTATCCCACCCGATGTCCCTGGTCTGCATCCCCCAAACCATCCCACCACACAGCCACCTCCAAGGATAACTGGGCACCTGGTGCCTAGTATTCCTTTGTCCAGGCCCCCCACCCTCCATGGCTCTGGGGCCAGGGAGGGTCCCAGCAGAGCACCAGGATTCTTGTCTATCCCAGTGGTGATGCTCTCCTGGGAAATGATTGGAAAGGGGACAAGGGGCTTCCCTCCAGGACACAGAGTGAGGGACATGTCCCTTTCCACAGCCAGGGTGTTGGGAAGGGACTGACTTCCCTGCCATGGTGCTCCTGTGTCCTTTTGCTGATGGAAGGGTGAAGGAAATTGGGGAAGCCTCATCTGGGCTGTCTGGCCGTTCTGAAGGACCATGTGACCAGTATGTGTAGGGAGGAAAGTGGAGTGGCCCTCCCTGGGGAGGAGCATGGAGTGGCTGACCCCTGCACTGGGATAAGGCCTTTTGGGGGGCTGAGCAGTGACTTGGGGATTTTGGGGTGTTGAGCACTAGGTTGGGCTGAGCACCATTCTGGGGAGCTGAGCACCAGCTTCACTGTTTTGGGAGGCTGAGCACCAGTGTGAGAGTCAAACACCATTTTAGGAGATTGAAACAGCTTGAGGCTTAAGCACAATTTTGGGGGCCGGAACCCCAATTTGGGGTCTGAGCAGCAGCTCAGTGGTTGAGCACTGGTTCAGGGGGCTGAGCATTGTCGTGGGAGTCAGGCACTGTTTTGGGAGGCTGAGCACCCTTGCAGTGGTTGAGCACTGGTTTGGGGGCTGAGCACCAGCCCAGGAGTGGACCACCATTTTGGGGGGCTGAGCACCATCTCAGGGGTCAAGCACCTGTGCACCCACTCAGGGGTTCAGCGCTGGCTTGGGGGATGAGCACTGGCTTGGGAGTTGAGCACTGCTTGGGGAAGCTGAGAGCCCATTTGGTGACCAAGCACTCATTTGGGTGGCTGAGCACCATTTCAGGGGGCTGAGTACTGGGTCAGAGGTAGAGCAGTGGTTTGGGGCATGGTTTAAGTGCTGTTCTGGGGCTGAGCCCTGGTTTGAGGGGCTGGATCCTTCCTGAGAGGGCTGGGAACACACTGAGGGTGTGTTCCTGTCTCACACACTTGGGTATGGCACTGCCAGGGTGGGGGGTTGCTCCTGCACTGTCTTTGCTCCCTGTCCTCAACACAGATTGGCCTCTGGATGGGGAGTATCAGGAAAAGCCGACTCTTGGTCTCCTTGCTGCACCAAGTGTGTGGGCTCATCCCAGACCTTCCCTGCCTCAATTTCCCTCCTGCAGTGGGAAACTTCCACCCCTCCCCTTTTAGGGGTTTTCCTGCTGCCTGCTGCCCACAGTGTTCCAGCTGCTCTCCCACTGGGCTGCCATGGGCATCCCTGCCACATCCAGTGGCTGGCTGCTGGTACCCTGGGCAATTCTGGGGTACCAGGAGCATCCCTAAGTGTTCCCCTGGGAACTCAGGTATGGTGTGTAGCCTGGCAAACCCTCACCCAACTGTTCTGGAGCCTCAGTCTGCTCTCCTGAAGGTCCTGGCAACCAGAAATGGAATCTACCAGGACGCTTGCCTGGAGGAGGATTGCCCTCAAACTGGTGCCAGTGTGTGAGGAAGGGGCTGTGTGGGTGCAGGGGCACCATCCCCTGCCAGCTGAGCTGCTGCCATCAGAGTGGGGAGAACCACAGTCCCCTTCCCAAGGGTCTGCAGGTCTGGGCAGGTGACGAGGAGCCCAAGGTATCTCCATCCATGGACAAGGAGGGCATATGCCCACTCTCTGTGCTTTGCAGGTCACTTTGAACCCTGCTGGCCCCGGCTGACCTGGGGACCCATCTGACGCCCTGCCCATGCCTGGGCCAGCAGCATCTGCACTATCCCCTCTGCTCCCGGGGAGGCCAGAGGATGGGACAGGGCTTTTTCCTGGCCTCAGGTCCATGCTGTGTCCCAGGGCTTGTTCCTTGTGCCAGCACCTCCTCTGGAAGCATCCTTGGGCTCCTTTCTTCCTGTGGGATGCAGCCCTCCTGCTCCTTGGAAGCTCCTCTCCTCCTGATGGGTGGGGGATGGATCCAGACCAGGAGGAGGATGCATGTGGCTCCGTGCCCAAGGTCTGCATCACCCCAACAGGGTCATGGCAGTGCCATGTCCCCACAGGCTTCCCAAGATGTGTTGACACTGGGAGCTGGTCAGGGTGGGATGATGGCAGATCTGCTCATAGGAGAGGGATGCCACTGCGAAACACTGGTGTCTCCAAGTCCCATCCTGGGGGACA